>JAWWEE010000016.1:8209919-8422074 GCA_035221455.1 Xenops minutus
CGATCTCGCGGGGCCGCCGTCCCGGCCGGGCCGCGGCAACGACGCGCCGTGGCCACGGCGACCGTCAACACCGAGGCGGTGGCGGCGGTGTCACCGCTAAAGGGTTCCCCCCGCCCCGCGGGATCCCCCGCGGCTCCTGCGGCGAATCCCGCCGGGAAAGCCGGAGGAGCCCGGCCCGGACCCCGGCCCTGCTCCCAGGTCAGGACCACGTGGCTGGGAAATGAAGTTTAAAACTTCCAGTGGAAACGAAGTTTAAAACTTCCAGTGGAAACACCTGCATTTCCAAGTTAATTGTTGGTCTTGTGGGTTTTTTTTTGTTTGGTTTGGGGTTTTTGTTTGGTTTTTTCCGATTGTTTTGGTTTTTTGTATTTGTTTTTTGTTTTTGGTGTTTTTGTTTGGTTGTTTGGTTTTGTTTGTTTCGTTTTGGTTTTTGTTTTAGTTTGTTTTGTTTGTTTTGTTTTGATTTCATTTTTCCCCCCAGGCCGAATAAGTCTATTAATTCAAGCTAATATTTTTGAAGCTTTGTCATATTTCTTATACAAACCCGTGCCAAAGTTTTTAGGCTCCCTTTTCCCTGTAGGCAGCCTGCAGATCCCTGTGGGGCTGATATTCCTAGACCAGGACAAAACCCCTGGGTAACAGAGGGGATACAACTAGAAATGAGCTGTGTAGAACAGGATTGCTCTGGCTACCAATACTGGAAGGAACCCCCATAAGAGATCATTAAGCATTTTCCCCCCATTACCTCATGAAAGTAGATATTGCAGGACTCTTCTTTCTTCTGCACCCAGGGTGATTCCTGCACCTGTGGTGTGTTTTGCACCTGGAAGGGCAGAACGATGGCTGCGAATTACCGGAGGCACCCCCTGGAGATTCCCCCACCATCTGAAAAGGACTGGATAAGGGATGATGAGGAAGATTTCTTCCTGCAGGATCCCGATCGGAAGCGTGATGCATTGCCTCAGCCCTTCAGGATGGTCAACAAGCTGGTGATGCAGGTCTTTGAGAGTGCTATGGAAATCATTGAAAGAAGGGAGATGCTCCAAGAAGCACAGAAACTGAAGGTCCAGCCCACAAAATGCTTTCCTACAGCTGAATTCCAGGTACAGAGCCCCTCACAGCAGAGATGGCACTAACCTCTGTAGCAGCTTTCCCAAAGAATATCCATTCAGTTGATTTTACATTCTTCTGTTCGTGACCTTCCTCAGAATCCACAATCATCTCACTGATTCACTTTAAAAGCCAGCAGCTTCTATGCTTGTCTGGCAGGTTCTGCTTCCCACTCATCTATCACACCTCGCTGTAAAGAGAGAAGCAGGTATTAAACACTAAATTCACCTTGTCCTTCCCAGGCTGGCTCCACCCCTGTTTGCTGAGAAGGTAATTAGCAAGTAGCACATAAATGGGCAAACTCAGCTCTGTGCTGTATACTCCAATGGGAGCACTGAGCAGCAGGGCAATGCTGACTTCTCTATCATTCTGTGGAGAATCCAGGAGGATACACTGGTGACTGCTGGTGTTCTGTGATTGTCTGGAGGAGTTCAGCATCCCAGCACAGCTCTGCGTTGGCAGTGGGAGGGCTGAGTGCTCCCGAGTTCTTGGCCTTTAAAGCCCCTTCTGCTTATGGAAGGAGAGAGGTGGGAACAAACTTTCTCATTCCCAACACAGAAGAATCTCTGTGGCAGAGATGAATCTGCTCTCTGATGCTCCCCTGCTCTTCTCATGAAAGCACATGTCAAAATTTTCCCCTGTAGAATAAATCGTCATTTTCTGTTGGAAAAGGCAGGGGTGTATCGTTAGTATGGCTGATGTCTCCTCTTCTGGGAAGGCAGTCAGGTACACTTATCCTTCTCCTTTCTTGGCAGGTGTCTGGAAGAGCCAATTGCCTTGCAGTGTCCGGAAAATACATCTTCGTTGGTCTGTCTGTGGGTTTGTCTGCCTTCAACACATGTGATTATAAGGTTGTCTGTGTTTGGGATGCAGTCAAGAGAGAGATCTGTGCCATCCATGCCTCAGATTTGGGGAACGAGTGCCATGTCCTGCTTGCTGTGGATGAAATGGGTTAGTGTGGCATGGATTTCCTTGCTCTAGCTGGTGGTAATTGTGCTCTGGAGCTGGATTGGCAGCTGCATTATGGAAGAGTGCTAAATCAGGAGGAACATTAGGGTGGCTTACCTGTTTGCTAGAAAGTCCTGCAAAGAGGGCGTTAGATACCTAACAGGTTGTAGAGTAAGAGAGTGGCTCTAGGGCCTTGTGGTTAGCAGAGGGTGTGGATTTGGTGTCCTCTCTGGAGCAGCAGAGGCGGGTGCAGAGCTGAGGGTGAAGCACAGTAGATTTTAGAAACACCTTGGACTGGACAGGAAGAACCATTGCTTGGTATGACCTCTTGCCCACGACCTATTTCCGCACGTGTAATTTCCCTGTGGAAAATAGATTAGTTTGTTGGTTCATCTGAAACCTATCAGTTCTGGTGGAGATGCTTTTCAAACTGGCTTATCCATCTCTATGCACAATCAAGTGTTTGCTGGTGCTGGCATAAGGAAGACAGCAAAAGTTTAGTGCTGGAAACAGAGGGGTGTTGTTCCTTGAGTCCAGGAAAAAATATAGTCCTGTTCACTCTCCTGTCCATGTTGTAACACCCATCTCCCAAAAGCATGGCTACCATCCGTTCACTTTTCTCTCCCTCCTCCTGCTACTTCTGTATTTCTATTCCAGGGCTTGTCCAACTCTTCTGTTTTCGAAAGGAAAGCTTCCTGCTCATTAAAGTCCTAAATGAAGTGGTAAGTACTGAGTTAATTCCATAGACACTGGGCACAGGCTGGTAAGTAATCAATCAATCATGAGGAGTACTAATTACCTTCAGGAATTTTTGCCATGGGCAGCAGCACTCCAAGAATGCTGTCCAATATTTATTCCTGTTCTTCCAACAATCTGTGTGGCTTTTAGCCTATTGAGAGCTGTGTAAGGCCATGGAGCATTCTGAATCAGTGAACTTGCTTTGATGCCAGCCTGTTTTCCTTTGACAGGGGGATATCAGCAAGAGAAGCACTTGTGTGGAGGTGGTGCTGTCCCCGGGTGGTGATTACGCAGGAGTCCTGCTGCAAGGCAAGTGCAGAAACATGGTGTGTTGGGTGACAACTGCTGCCTTCTGTCACACAGCAGAGGGGCCAGCAGCGATGCTTTTAAAATGCTGCAAGTGTTCTGGGTACCCAGAGGTCTTATTATAACCCTCTCAGTTCCTCCTTCAGCTTAGAGAGCTGCTTCCCCCACTCCCTGTCCTCTCCAAAAGGCTTGATGTGGATCAGGTCTTTCCAAAAGTAAGCTGTCTGGAACCAGTCAGTGCAGTTCCCAGCTCCCAGAAGGCTCAGTGAAGGCAGGTTTCTCCCTCCTCTCCAGGAGTCACAAACTCTGGTTTGTCATGCCTCACTTTTACACTGGAAATGTGTAGACCTGAAGAATTTTCTCTGTAGGCATAAGCCAGACAGCATAGATAATCTCTAAAAACACTACAAGAAATTTCTTGCTACAACATTCTTCTGCTTCAAGGCAGTTGCCTTTGTCAATCCATTGCAGGCAGGTTTTCTGGATCCATGTTTGGTGGAATCTGTCTGGACGCATGCTGAGAATGAGATATGTAGCATCCACAGAGATCTAATGTGAGACCACGTCTCACTTTCTACTTCCTACTCTGTTACTCAGGGGCTACAGGTGAAGTTCTTGACTGATTAGCTTCATGGAATTTCTTTGGTGGATGTGGGACCTCGAGGACATGAGCTGAGATTTTATATTAAAAAAAATACAAGGTAACAGAGGCTGCTTGCTTGAAAGACCTTTTCTCCTCATTTCTAATTTCTCAACACGGTTTCCCAATGCAGACAGCACAAAAGCATGGCTGGAGATCTACCAATTGCCTAAGGATTCCTGGCTGATGGAGATGGAAGAGAATGCACAAGATGCAGCAGGGTTGGCTTGCAGCGACAGGAGGCCAAGCTGTACATCTGCGGTACAAAACAATTCCATCTCCAACTGTGCTATTTTTTCTAACACCTTTTTGCCCAAAGGTCTTTCCCCAAGCCTTGCTGGTGCAGACAGTGACAGCAAGATACAGGCTGAACAAGTCTGTTGGCCCAAGGCGATGGTGTGTGTCTCTACAGCTGCTACAGCTGCCCATCCCACATTTCATAAGGCCTTTGTGTTATTGGAACATGTTTACTCTCCCAAGACAGGCTTTCCAGTGAGATTCCCTTGGTCCCAGGGTTAATGTTCCTGCTGCCCCTCCCTGAAACTGGCAGCTGATTTCTTAGTAGTATTGCCCCATCTGAGGGGGCCCTGTGTAAGGATATTCCCACAGGGCTTCTCCCTTATGTTACTGGGGGAAGGTGAAGAGGAGTGGGAATCAGGCAGTATGCCTGGTTTTGGGAGTCTGGCCCTGAACCAGGGTTTGTGTTTTAGACTACTGACAAAAGGAGCCTGGTGAGGTCACGGCCAAACCTGCCTGAGCAGAGCAGAGTCTCTGCCTGTTTGCACTAACTACTGTCACCTCTGGTTCTGGGACAGAAAACTCAGGAGCTGCATGGAGACAGTTCTGCAGAGATATTAACTGGCCTCAGTGACTGTCCTGAGCTATTATGGGGAATATTAAATGCTGAGTCAGTGCTTAACCCTCTCCTCTATCACTTTCACCCTGCTAGATTTCACCTCTCAACATATATGCACCTCCTGCCCAGCATCCTCTAACTAACCTCCAGCTAACCCTCTGTGATACTGCCTCCTACCTCTTTCCCCTTCCTTCAGCAAAGATTTTCCTGGACATTTAAGAGGGAGGTCCTTCTAATCTCTGTCTTCAGGGCAAACATCCCCCTAACTTAGCCAAGCCAAAAGCAAACACCCAGGCATTCCCTCTGTTGCAATTTTCCATTCCCAGCCAAGCATATAAGTCACCTTCTCCAGTCCTGGGCTCTGTGAAGTAAAATCTGGTTCTTGCCCAGCAGCACTCTGCAACCTTTAGGCCTGCTTCTTTTACTTTTTTTCTTTCTTTGTTTTCCCCTTTATTTTCTGAGCATTGCTGTGTCTCACACAGGCCTATACTGCAACAAGAATAATTCAGAGATGGCACAAAACTAGGAGTCTGGACAGGACATAATTTGTAATGTTGAGAAACTAGTGACCCTCTCAAGCTTCTGTATTTTGGCCTGAAGAAGGAGCTAAAAACAGTCTCTCCTAGGCAGTGCCAGCCAACCTTTGCATACACATTCTTTGGGAAGCATTTGATTCCCATGAACAGGTGAAAACTCACGAGTGTAGTGCACAATGCAGTTCTCAGATGGACACTTTTCTGTTGCAGGAGTCCCGTGTTTCTGCAAACCACGCTATTGCAAAGCTGAATCTCCCAGTGCTGCTGCTGACAGTGAAGCCACCTGAACCCATTACAGGTCAGAATTCATCTGTATTGCAACCTGCAGCCTGTTTCAGGTGACAAAGGAATCATGGCCCTCATAAATACAGAACAGATCAGAAAGTTTCAGTAACATGCTCCATGGTTCCTTCCTGACTTCTCTTTCTAGTTACATGTAATCCTGTAGTGGTTGTTGCTTCCTACCAGACCATCTCACATGTCATCCTTGTCAGCAAAAAATACTTCAGTGTGTTTCAAAATGGGTGTCGTACACCCTTGACTTCAGTGTCATTGGAGAGGGAGAAAGTTGCTTCCTGCACCCTGACAGCACCCCTAGTTCATCACTCTGAATTTATGGAAAAATTTTGAGGATGTGGAGGGAACAGATTTTTTGCTGGGAAAATGCCACAGAAAGTCAAGGTGAGCAGGGTCCTCAGCAATCTTGCCCTAGTCCCTGCCTTCAAATACTGGAAAATGGACTAGTGATATGGAAAGTTCCACAGAAGATGCGGTGTATCCTACTTCAAGACAATACTACCCCAAAGGATGGAATGCTCAAAATACCTCCATGGTGCCCACTTCATGGTGTCTGCTCCTCTAGGGTTGTGCCTTTTCCCTTTGTGATCCCAATTCAGGAAGTAGATTTGAAAGCCCTTTGGATGCCTTGAAGGAAGTGGATGATGACAGCATGCTTGGCTTGGGGTACAACCACCTAATCAAGGATTTCCAGTGGGAGCTGCAGGAAGCAATCTTCCGTAGCACGTACCAGGAGTATCTGGAGGCCAAGGGTGTGATCAAGGAGGAGATCCCCAGGTGAGTGGGAGCACCAACAAGGATTTCAGTCCATGAGACATCAACACAGGGCACTTAGCAAGTGTAGATGGAAACCTCTGTCTTCTCTTTGCTTCCTTCATCCCAAGGCTTCATGGCCGGGGCTGGAGTCACTTTAGGTCCTGTCACAGTGCTGTGTTCTTATCAAATCCTTTTTTTTAACATGTATTTCTTTTTTTTTTTCAGACATGCTACCTTTCATTTCCTCCTGCCTAGCCAGGTCCTACAGGTGGGACCTGATATGGAAGTAGAGCCAGGTAATCCAACTGGTTAAAAAGCTGTTAATCTATGAAGCACATTGTTGTATGACACTGAACTCCACTTAGAGCTCAGTGTGTCTGGCTCAGGTTCACTCTATAAATTCCATCTCCAAGGACATAAGCTTGGGTAAAACTGTCAGCCCTAAGACTTATAAGTCAGTTAGCAGCATGGAGTAAAAAAACTTGTCTCCATAGTTTAAAAAAAAGCCCACAACGTCCCTACCCCCAAAAACCCCCTCCAACCAACCCTTCCCCCCTCAAAAAATAACCCCAAAACGACGAAAGAAAAAAGGAGGCACATAGGCAAGATAAAAGTAACCAAAAAAAGGGAGAGGTTGTCTGGTTTAGTTTCTGTGTGATCAGAGTTTCTATCAGGAGAACCGTGAGAGCTCTAATGAGAGCTTTCTAATGGTATTTTGGTGTCTTGCATTGTTTCTTTCTTTGTCCCCAGTCTCCTTCTCTTTTTGTTGCCCTCTTCTTTGTACCAGACATTCCAGCTGGCATCGGTGTGCATTGGGATGGCAACCACAACTTCTGCTTGTACTTACTTAAGGAGCAAGTGGGTAAGAAAGTCTTGCTTTTTCTAGCAGAGTATTCTGTGGGGAGTGGGAGTGTTCTGTGGCCAGTGGCTGTCATTCTGCCAGGTCTTCATGATTCAGGGAAATGAGGAATAGGGAGGAGAGCTGACTCATATCTTGTGGGTTAGGCTGGCATTTGGATTGTGGGGCTCTGTGTTGTACAGGCTGACAGTATTTTTAGTGAAGCTGCACTGGGAGGAGACTGCAGGATGGTGCATGTTTTATTGGGTAAATGGATGCTAGTACCATGAGAGAGAATGCTCTGCACCTTCTTACAGTTGTGTCTCTTCATGTCATTCTGTTTAGATTCTGATCTGAAACCTGATGTTGTGTGGCCATGTGCAGCTCCAATTGCATGCTCAGCTGTCAGTTCCTGCTCCAGGTACCTGGCACTAGCAGGTGAAGATGCAACAATAACTATTTGGGATAAACATCTAGGTGAGCTTGGCCTTTGGGACTGTGTATTGGGATCACTGTGGATAAATTGCTCCATTCTCTAGGAGTCTGAGGTTCTGGCTTAGTGTGAACAAGCAGCTGGTAGGGAGTTTACAAATAAATATGACGATAATTTGGATTCAGTAGTCCATCAAATGCTTGGCCAAAAGTCGCCAGCAGAGTGTGACTGCCCTGATCCTTGCAGAACCATTCCCATCCAAAGCAATGCAGGGGCTGGAACTGCTGCAGTGAGGACTGACAATCTTCTTGCCCTCAAGCTGTGAGACAGTTACAGTCACTGCTTTGCCACTGCACTCTCAGGTCATCTTTGAGACTGTTGTGGCATCCCTGCTAGTGTCATCGTACCATGATGCCGGGATTCTCCTGCCACAAGAATCTTCTGCCATCAAGCTTGTTCTGGTGGCTGCTTCCCCTGAACAGTCCGCAGTCCAAGCTAAGCTTTCCTTGAATAAATTGCTGGTTGCTTTTGATTTCCGTCCTCAGGATACCCACTGTCTGTGACTGCCATTGCAGAGGAACGTTTCATCCGTAGTATCCACTTTCTGCGGAGTTCTGCAGCTGCCAGTGATGACATACTTTGTCCTGGAACAGATCCTGTCTGTCTCATCGTGCAGCTTCTAGTGCTCTGTACAGACAGCTCTTACTATTTGGTGAAAGCTCCCAGGGTTGGGAAGTCCAGCATCACACTCCTGGCAGACAGGTGCGGTGGACTCTGATAGACCTCACTCCAGCCAAAGAAGCCATGGGTACAGTGGTCAGGTCTACCAAGGAGCCCCAGATTTCTGTGGAGTAGAGAACTTTCTACTGCTTTTATCCAGATGGCTCTGCCATGCTGCTGTCATCAGCAAGTGTGGTTTTGCTAGTGCTAAAATCCAGTGATTATGCCAAAATTAGGGGTGTTTCTGGGTTCTTTTGTGCACTGAAACACAAGTATTTGTAGCGCAGCTGACATTGTACTATTTGTGTCTCTGCCAGGGGAATTTTTAATTCTCTCTTCTGCCCTTGACAGAGTCATTTTCCCCTAAAAGTCGGAATAAACATTGTTTGCCATCTTTCTATCATTTTTGTGTTCACTTATCCCCTTGGTTTGAGGAGAAGGGAAGCTGCTGCTCTGAAGACTATGGAGTCATGCCTCCATGGCAGACAGGGGATTTGTAAGTCCAGTGTAGTTCCTAGACAGGTTTGCACAGGGATGGGCCTCAGGGGTTCCTACCCAGGAGGAGACAGGCTTTGTCTCCACAGGTAAGGGGCTTGGCTGGAACTTTATGCCAGCCAACGTGCCACACACTGTCATTGTCATTATCACAGCCTCTCAGTATGTGCCAGGTACGTGGAAGACTGACATAAACCTGTGTCTCTTCAACAGGCCTGAAGATCCAAATCTTACTGTCAGTGCAGTGGTGCCTGTCCTGGCCTTCCCCAGTGCAGTGAGTATTAGTGCCAGATCTCTTAAGAACTGGGTGAAAACACATGCCCAGCTGACCTAGGATCTTGTTTCCGGTAATGTCTGTAATTGGGTGCCTAGAAGATAAAGAGCATGACAATTAGATATGGTTCTGCTCTCACATCCTATCCCAGCTTCCAGCTATTTGTAGCATGAAGATTTCCTGCACCAGTTACAGGTCTATATGTAGCTGGTGGTGCTCAAAGGGTTTCTCTTCCATGATCTTACTCAGTATGCCCTTGCACCTATACCTTCTAATTGACCGAGGTGAGAGGTACTGGAGGCCCTCTGCACATGGGCAGTCACTGAAAGAGAAAAGGGGTCAGCCATGAAGCTTTTGCCATGAAGGTCAAATATGAGGGGGCAAGGAAGTTACAAACACAAGTCCAGCCAGACCTTTCAAGTGGCCTCAGAAAGTTTTCAGGCATGGTGAGGCAAGGACTAAAAGCCACTCACCATAGCAGCCATTCAGAAGGCTGGAACTGGTTCATTTCTAATGTGCCCTGTTGCTCTTTTCCAATCTCAACCTGCAGCAATTCAGTCCAAGTTCCCTGCATGACCTGTTCTTGATCTGTTGTGGCCATACGACTATGGGGCAGGCAAAGAAAACAGCATCATAGTTGGAGATGTGAAGTTCTGAATGTCATTCCATGTCCTTTTCAGGAAATGTTTTTTACTTCTTTTACATCTCTAAGTGTCAGTTTGCTGTTTCAGGTCCTGATCTTCTCTTGGGATGGCACTGTGTCCCTGATGAACACTGACACATCACAAACTGTTTACTGCTTCAGTATTCCACCTTCTCATGCTGTAGCATCCCCTTGGCAGCCAGTGTTCACAGTGGATAGTGTAAATTCCTGCTTGCTGCTTAGAGGTGGGTAGCACCTTGGAGTGGTCATAGATACAGGATCACTGTGTGCATTCAGTTGTGCACTGATCCTTGATAGTTCTTATTGGATGACTTCTGATGCTTTAGCTCACTGTGCTTGTTTCTGTCTAGGAGATGAGCAGCAGCAGGACAGTGAATTGGCACAGAACAAAGCCAGTCACAGCACCATCTTCCTTTTTGATTTCAACCCACTAAAGAAGGCTTTCCCAAAGGAACCAGATTTGCCTCTCAAATCCTTGCAGAATCTGCCATGGTTTGAGAGATCTAACATTTTCTTACGTAATAGGTAAGTTTCTCCTTCTACCTGAGAGGTAACAGCACCTGCATTATTGTAAAAGCTCTAGTGTTGCTGAGGTTCATGCAAGGTCTCACCCTGGATTTTCTGGGTTGTTCTGTGTGTTATGACAGATTTGTGTCTGGGTAAGGTTGATGTTCAGGCAGCTGCATTCCTGACAGTCACTCATACCCCTTCCTCCTTTCTCTTCTGTCCTTCCTAGAACAGCTTCAGCTGTAAAGTCAGGATGCCTGGGACAGTCTTGTGGTTCCAGATAGAGACAGCTTGCTAGGTCTAATGTGCTTTTGTGCAACACAGACTGAGTGGGCTTGTCAAGGAACATGATCCTCACTTAAGCGTCTATGTCTTCATTTTGATCCCAAAGCCAGGAACATCTGGGATCTCTTTGTACCTCTCTCCTCTATCCGCGGGTTCATTTGATATTTAAGTAGGTTTGTGTTGGAGGTTCCTCGGTTTGAGATCCCCCAGCATTTTCGGGCCGAGGTTGCGGTTTAACTGATGCATTGCATGGATGCCGTCACTAGATGGCACTGTGACATCTCTTTTTGGGGTCCTTTTCCTTGACTTTGAGAACCTGGAGCCAGATCCGTGTCAATATTTTGTATTTTCTTTTCACTACGACTTAATTCTCCAATTTGAAACGGAACAGGTGGGTGCAGGTATGACCTTATAGCAACATAACCTGTTAGCCTTTCCTAATTCCTTGTCTCCAGGGTGAACCCTATGGTGTTGTCTGGTTGGTTAAGTGCAGGAAAGTTTCATCCTATGCTACCAGCCACCAGTTCTGTCCTTCCTTCTCATAAGCTGAAGACTCTTGTCTGTCTTATACCAGAAAAACTGGGGAGACACCACCTCCAGGGATATCTCGTTCCCTGGGTACTGAAAGCTGGAGCCAGAGCAGTGCAAATACAACTGCAGAGAGACTCATGTCTACAGAGGTTACAGGCAATAAGAAATTCAGTGGTTATTGCTGTCAAGAGCAGTAAACTTGAGTGTTGATTGGAATGAGGGAACCACTGAGGTTTTTTGGACACAAGAAATCGAACTGCTTAATTTGTAGTAAGCTCCAGGGACCCCTGGGGGGGTGTTGTCTGAACAGCAGGGGAATGTTTTTGTTTTAACCACCCTTTTTTCCCCCTTGTTAGGCAGCAGAGCCTGCTGGGACTGGAGGAGCCTGAGTACTGGAGTCGGCTGAAGGCACATGCAGCTGCCATGGACAAGGAGAGACAGAAAGTGAAGGGACAGAAGAACCAGTAACCAGTCTTGCATTCTGAGGGCCAGGCTCTGCTCTATCACAGTCCTGAGAACTCATGACCCAGAACTGATATTTGACACTCTATTCAATTTATCTCTCTCCCAGAGACCTGGAGCATCAGAGCAATATGGTATGTTACAATAATAACAATAGTCCTTAATAAAACTTTTTCTCCAGTGAGTCTCTTGCCCTTCATAGGACTGGGATTTTTTCTGGCTCTTATGTTCTGTCCATGTGTTGCTGGGGCTCACCAGTGAGTCTCATCTTCTGCTCCCACCCAGATGGGCAGCCAGCAGCATCCTTGTGCTTAACAAGAGACCTGGTCCTTTCACAGCAGGCAGTAAATTGGCCATGAAGGTGTCATCTCCCAGAGCACAGCAGTGCTAAGCAGCAGTGACATGGCAGAATGTGACAGGCCTGACATAGGCTGTTCTGCAGTCTAGTTGTTTCTTTTGACTTCAAAGCAATCAGTTTTGGGATAAGATTGCTTATGAATTGCAGTCTGGAAATGTGCAGACAAGCCTTCTGGGTTAAGGTCAGGCTACAACTGGTGTTAGAGCCAAAAATGTCACTAAGGAGCAGGACAGATGTTGAGGGGTTCAGAGAAGTCAGGGCTGTGCTGAGCCGAAGACAGGCCAGGAGCATGACCAGCACAATGGTCAAAGACCATAAAAAGCTGAAACATTCCTCTTGCAGGCAATATTGGACAAAGAACTACCAGGGACAATACAAGGCCAAGCATCCATGTATTTGTTTCTTACTCTAAAACTGTATTGAGTTAGTAGCTTGCCTTGTATACTTGACAGATGGGGCAGAAAACCATTCAGGCTTCCTGGTCAGTCTTTCACTTGTCAGTATTTTCAGATCTGTAGTCCTATGGAAGACTGGCTGCATCTCAATGTTGGTTACTCAGTTGGGGGCTGAGCGCCTACCTGCACTTTGCACTGGGTATCTCTGTTGCTCTTCAGGTCGTCAGGGGCCCTCTAGAACCTGAAGGGCTTTATATGAGATGACAAAATATCCATTCTTGACCATAGCAGACATATGCTTTCTTGAGCATAAACCCCATGAAAAAGCCTCAATCTTTTTGAAGCTGATCGTGCTTCCAGGATTACTGCCTAACCCACAAGGAATCTCACAAATTTGCCAGGAACCACTGAAATCTGTGTGCGTGGGGGAGAGTTGGTTTTTTTCCCCAGGTCTCACTCCAGTGCCTCCCACAGAGATTCAGCAAAGCATCAATGCAGGGTGCCAGGGATTCAGCACAGAACTGAGCTGTGTAAGTGCTCCCATGCCAAGGTCCCATTTCAGTTTTTCATAGCAAGTTGTCTTGTTTTGGGCTCAGTTTTGATGAGAGGTTTTAGCTCATCCTCTGGAAATAAAGTAAGCTACTCTGTTGGGGAGGTGGAGGAAAAGGGAGAAGCGTTCTGCAGTCTCAGATGCCTGGCTTTGCTCTGGAGAAGGACAAGCTATTTGAATTAAACCATCTTATTTGCTATCTTTGTGAAGGGCTTTGAGGGCTGTAGTAAAACCTTTTGTTCTGTCATTTTCCATCTGCCACAGATTACAGCTTCACAGCTCATGTGATTGTTACAGGTATTGATACTGGGTTGTGTGAGCACTTGCCATCTGCTTCAGTGCGGAGTGAAACGGGTTAGCTCAAACCACCTTCAATGCCTGTTTAAACTCAGCCACCTGGTTCAGCACTGAAGTGAACAAGCAACAATCCTTGATTATTTCTTCTGTTCTTGCTGTGGTAGCCATACAACTTAATTGCTTTGTTTCCATGGTACTTTTAGAAACAATGGACCTTCTGGCATAACCAGGCACAGGGGATTACTCAGGGCAGGAATTCCTAATTCCTACATTGCTTCCCATGCTGTGGAAAGGCAGCACAACTAATACATGGCCCCTCAAACAGCACTGTGTCTAGTTCTTGCTATTTGTGAAAAGGTAAAGGGCTTGGGGATCTTTGCCCTTAACTCTACCCCATCTGCTTTCCATCCAGAAGAGGAGCAGAGCCTGCTTAGCATCAGAAGAGGCAGGACAGGGTCTGCTGAACAGTTAGATGTACTGTGCATCCACCAGTTTGTGTGTATTCATCTCAAGATGTACTTGTTTGTTTGCAGTTAGAATTTGCTCTAAGACTCTAATCATGTGCTTGGCCAAGATAACCAGGAGCTGGCAGGCTTCACAGAGAAAGGAAAACAACAAGCAGCTGCAGGAGGCTGATGAAGAGTCTTTGTTTTTACTCATGATTTCAGCAGGGGACCATTTGTTTCCTGCTTCTTTGAAGGGATACAGAAAAATTGGCGTGATCAGTGTGTTGACATGTGTGTTGGTGATGGAGCTGTGTGCTGAGCTCCACAGCACGTTCTGGAGAGAAACACAGGCACCTGATTGCTTATGTCAAAGACAATGCCCTTGCCAGCTATGCTTTCATTCCCAGTCACTCAGTGAGCTCTAGGCAGCTGTAAGTCTGTTCCAATTTGAGCTGTTCTGCTGCTGGAAACTATAGAAAGGCTTTAAGAGGTATCTTATATGTATGTAAAACCATCAAAAGATGAAACTGCAAGAGTTCAGGCTTGGCCAACTCCTAGCTCAGTGCCAAGTTCAGTGAACTCAGAGGTACTGCCTGGGTATAATAGGAGCTATTTGGCTCTGTGTTTTAAAAAAATAAAACAAAAATCAGTTGATGGATTAAGAAGGCTGTGAGAAAGAGGAAGAGGAGCTCATATCCACAGAGAGGCGCTCGAGCAGCATCGTTCCAGCAGAGCCAGGTTACTGCCCAGCCATGCAGAGATGGTTTCTGTGGGAGAGAAGGCTGTTCTTTAATCTCTCTAAATTATCTGCTGTTCTCTGCAATAACCCAAATGTCATCTTACTTTTTTGCATACTTGCTTGTGCTGTGGAAGCAGAGGAAATCAGAGGCTGATCTGATAAGATTCTTCCACTCCTGAGGACAACCTTTGAGTGGTTTGGGTAAACCATTCTGTGCTGTTGGAAGAAGTGTCATCCTCGGAAGAGCTGAAGTGCCGTGTGCTCTGGGATCTGCACTCCTTGTTGCTCGTGTTGCCAGCTTTAATGAAACAAACCACATATCCTGTAGTGCTCCACCACATACAACCTCGAGGCATCCCAAGGAGGAATCTACAAAGACATCTGTATCCTACCTGGGGTAAATAATGTCCCTGCCAGACACCGTGGAACATACAGTGTCTGCAAAGCAGTCCCAGCAAGCGGTTGCTCTGTTTGCTCTGGAAGTAACAAGGGAAAGCCAAGTTTCCTCCCCTGCTGTACAAATTTGTGTCTAGATATAGGGGAGCCAGGTACTGCATCCTATTCCTAATTGCTCAAATAACTCTTATTGTCCAAACTAGTGTCACCTCATTACCTCTAATGCCAGTTCCCTGTACCAGACTGGAGTTTCTCATCTTTTTCTGAATCCAGGCTATCGCTGTTGAGTTGTGCTGTACAGCAAAGCCATGCAGATTAACTCTTTTAATCTTCCCTAATGCATTGTGCCAGACACCTCAGTCTGGTTTAATTTGGAAATTATGCAAACTCTTCCAGTTTGTCTCTGTTTCTGTTCCAGTTTGATGCTGCCCAGTGTTTCTGGTACCACTCTGTCTAGGACCTGGTACAATATTCATGTGTGGTCTCACAGGGGGAGCCAGATTCTGCTGGCCTTGATATCAGAGCAAGAGCAGGACCATTGGCTGGGATGAGAAATGAGCCATGTATTTGAGGCCAAGACACACGATGCAGTTGGCTGAGCCTAGCTGAGGGTGCTAGAGGGATAAGAGATTTGCACTATGACTAGGGTGATGCTCTGTTTTGGCTCTCGCCCTGTGGATTTACAGGCACTTCACGCAGCTGAAGACAGACAGAGCTTGTCCTATGAGGAACTCACACCCTCTGTAAGCCAAGTGCCAGGGCCAGGGTGAGGCACAGCAGACTCCTTGTGCCATAGGGGAGGATTTGTCCTAGTAGGAGCCAGGTCTTCACGTGGCACACCTCTGCGCAGGGCCATGTGTTGGCTCAGCCCCAGAAAAGTCCATGGTTTAAGAGGAGGGGAAGGCAAATGACTCATTTCACTGCAGGATTGCCGATCAGGCAGGAGGGAAATGTACAGTGTCTGAGTGGTGAATTGGCTGGGCTGCCAAGTTTGAAACACTTCAACTGCCTCAAGCTCGTCAGACTGAACAGCTCATTATTTAGAAGCTTCGTGTCAGCCTGCTTAAGCCAACAGCAGCTCTTCTGCATGCGAAGGGCTGGATTGTTGTCAGGGGAGAGGGCATAAGTTTGTGTTGTGAGGGATTGTTCAGAGGAGAACGAGATCTGCAGGGGGAAAATAACAAGTCCTTCACTGAGCAATGAGGAAGAAACACTAATCAGACAAGGAAGAGGAACCTGCCAGGTTGCAATCCTGACCTAACAACCAATTATAGGATAATATAGCACAGGGTAAACACTGAGTAGAGGATGCTTATGGATTAATTCCTTTTTGAAACACAGTGATGGTTAAAAAACTTCCGGTATCCTAATTTTAAACTGCCCATCACTGATGCCAGCACAGCCTGTGGTAAATTGTCACAGTTGTTAAACTACCTGTGTTGTTTGCTTTTGAGACCTATTTCTAATCCTAATGGGTCACTTTCCAGCTTCTAGTCACTGGACCTTGGTGGATCTCTGGGAGATGAAAGAGCCCACCAGCAAAAAGTGTGGGTTTTGTGAAGGGACTTAGAAGCCATGTATGTGAGCAAAGCAGATGTAGGGAGACTAAACAGATTGCAGTGTCCATGGAGGACTTAAGTAGTGGGTTCAGGTGAGATGTGAGGGGAAGTTTGTACTGGTTGTGGAGGCAGCATTAGTGTAGATTTCTGGGGAGTCATGGAGTGTCCATTAGCGGAAGCCTTCTTAAACATCTTTCAGGTTATGACATTGTACAGGTCTTGTCCTGGCCAGGGAGATTCACTGGGATGGGGGGAACTCTTGACTTCTTTCTAACCCAAATTTCCTGTAATTCTGAGTTTCTAGAAGTGAAATGATCTGGGTTCCTGCAGCATTCCCTACACACTCAGTGCTCGAGTCCTGCTCTCCATGAAGGCTATGACATATGCCCAGTGGGGTGCAAGGAAATGAGAAAAGCATTTCACCCAAATCTGGGGCAGTGTAGAGAGGCAACAGGAGAAAGGAGACAGACCAGACAAAAGATTTGCAATGGTCCATAAGGGAATGGAATGCTCAATTCCATCACTATTAGCTTTTGCTCTTTATGGATCTCCCCCATGACAGACTCCTGGCAGAGACTGAGGCAGCGATAGCAGATGAGACAGGACTAAACAGATCTCCCAGGCTGTACTCCTGCTTCAATAGCTCATGCCCTTCACAGTGCTGCTTCCCAGTAGGCAGTGCATACTATGGTTTTGTAATTCTTTTGCCTGGTGCCATCTCTGTAGAAGTTCATATCTTAGGAGTTCATTTTCTTAAAATTATTTCTGCTAAAAGCATTACCAAAAGGTCCCTTGGCACTGGCAAGTGTTTGCAAAGGCTGAATTGTGTTGATCAGCATTGCAGACAAGCTCCATTCCTGCAAATTAAATCAGAGTCAGTGCTGCTGAGTGGAGTAACAAGAGGTAAGGCAGGTATGAGTGATAAAAAGAGGAAGCACTGAGTTATTTGGCTTTGCTATGATCACTTTAATCAGTGGTTTTCAGGAACAAGTTGTATTTTTCTTCAGTGCACATTACCAGTATTGTAAATCATCATTCCTCAGACATCAGAGAGGCTGATGTTATTTACTTGTTGGAACTAGAGTGAACAGATAGAGACTTACACATTTACTTTACAAAATCAATCTGAATGAGAAGTCTTCTTTCACCTCATGAGGAAAAATCTAAAATCCAGATCTGGATTTTGAATTTGTATCTTGCTATGACTACACTGATGCTAATCTTCGAGTCTGGGGAAGAAAATAGAAAGCCTAGCTGCCATTTAGGCTACCTGTTCTGCTTGCGCACTTCCATTTAGTGAGTCTTAACAGCAGTTTCTCTTTCTGAACACATTAAAACAGTCTCATTATAACATAATTATTTTGTGGAAAGACATGCATCTTGTTGCCTCATTCCAGAGCTTCTGGAGGAAAAACACTATTGCAGTTTGTGCAGTTTGATTATCATTGTGGTGACAGTTGTTTTCCCAAATAATTTTGACTTTGCTTTCATTCTTTGGGAACAGAGTGATGGCTGGAGCCCCCCCCCCACCCCTTTCAAGATGCCATGCTGCAGCTAGGAAATATTTAGCAAGGCATTGGGGCAACAGAACAGACACATAAAAGGCACATAATGAAATACAATGAATTGCTGGCAAAAAGATCAGCCAATTAATGCTTTCAGCTGTTGCAGCACAAAAAACAGACATATTCCCTCCCCCAAAGGTAGATCAAGTGCTGTTATGAATTCCTAAAGCCTCTTTAGGGAATTTAAATGCATCCTCCAGCTCTAAGCTGTAGACTCACGTAGCATTCCAGCAATAATATTTTCCCAAGGATGAACCGTTCCTGAACAGAATGGCCACTGAAGTGCATTTCATATGTGAGGGATTTCAAGTTAGCAGGAGCTTATGGTTCTATAAGTAAGGTATGTATCATCTGTTGGAAAGCTAAGCATTTCCCCGGAAGTTTTTAAAAAATCCTGTGAAGATGTTTTCAAATTTTGAGTACAAATCCAGGGTTTTTTCTCTTGTCTTTGTTATATAATTACAGGCACAGGGTGAAGAAAGAATATGCAGTCTAAGACTGTTTTATTTTTTTTTTATTTTTCTCTGAGGAGGAATACTGCCTTATTTTGTTTCATTACTTTAAAAGACCACAATCCTTTTCACTGAAATGGTCTTTAGAGCAAAGACTTGTTTCATCAAGCTCCATGCACATCCTTGGTATTTTGGAAAAGCATAGAAATCTGCTTTTTAAAAAGAAATGAGTGATCTTGGATGCATTTACCTTGTGGTACTCAACCAGAGTTCCTTCAAATGGACTGCTTTTATTGTACCCCAGAGGCCCCCTTCAAATCAAATCAGAGTGTCTTAAGATTTCAGATGAACTTAAGATATTTCCTTAGAAAATGCACCAAATATTTGGCTCTCATTCATGTGAGGAAACAACTAAATTTTCCATTGCCTCATAAAATGGCACTGGGCTGATGATGCAAAGGCCATTGGACTTAGACAGTTTCAATGTACACCTGAGAGTGTGATATGAACTTCCCCAGGTCAAATTGACCCCTTATGTGGCTTCCCTGAATGTGTTAACTTCAATGGATTTACACCAGGGAAAAAAGCCTTTTCCAATTTAAATCAACAGGAAGAAACTTCAGTTCATTGCAGCCACACTGAGGATTTATAAGTGAGCAGAAGGCAGGTGTTGCTGATGTACCCTCAATATGTCCCTCAGGCATTGCATCAGGGGTGCATTTGCAGAGCCATTGGGCTTTATAGCCTCAAAACAAGTATCTGATGATCTGCCATGGCTCTCTGCATCTCCAGGCCAGGCAGAGCCTCATGGGCTTCCAACCAAACCCTTCTGCTGGAGCACCATGGCCACTCCAGGTCTGAACTGCAGCAAGGCAACGATTCCATTTATCAGCCTACTTGATCATCAAGGTCTAGTGAACTGTGAGCTGAGCCCTGCTTTTGCTGCAACCCCTTGGGCAGAGCCCAGGGTCTCAAATCAGAAGAGCTGAGCAGGGCTGAAATTGTGGCCACATTGGCAACCAGAGCCCTCCCTGCTACAGGTCTGTGCTGGTGACCAATGGGTCATGTGAATGAGATTGTCCAGCAGAGACAATGCAGCCAGTGCCCAGGCAGGGGCAGGAATCTGGAAATTGCCTCCCACTGGCAGCACGTTGCTGACATAGTGTGGGGAGTTTGAACTAAATCTGCTGGAGACTCAGGGGCCTTCTGGGAAGGATGCTGAGGAGGGCAGGGAGCTGCAGGATGTCTCTTTTTCAGGAGCAAATGCCTTTTGTGCAATCATTTTAGACCCCCTCTTGGCTTCAGTGCCTTCCCCACAACAGTGAGACTGATTATTTGTGCTAATGTCCTCATCTCTGGTGAACGATATTGCTGCTATATTTAATGTGAGAGAGGGTTATTACAGTATTATCTAGAATGAGCCATAACCATTATGGGTTGCTCTCTGTCTCAAAGCTAGTTTTAATTAAAACTGCCAATAACTTTTGAGGTGTTTGACTTCTGGAGTTGAAACAAAGGAACAAGATGCTCAGGTAGTTTCATTTGGTTGTATAATGAATTATTAGAAGAGTGGAATCATGTTCACTGGCAGCTGAGCCCTGCAGTTTCCATGCTGGCTGTGAGAGTCCGTCAGAGCCTGACGAGACTGGCCTTCCCAACACATGTGTGTATTTGGGAGCAGGTTGTAATTTCCACAGGCCCATGGAATAAGATGTTATCCTCCCTCACTCCACTCAATTTGATAAGCCAAAACAGTGGGATTTCATCTTGCCTGGAATGCCATTTGATCAAAGGCCCCGCTAGCCAGAAATAATGAATGGAGTCCTCAGCAATTGCTTGGTCTCAAGTAGGTGCAGGGCATTTTCCTGCTCTCTCCCAAGCTTCAGCAAGTCTGGACATCACATCTACTGCTTTACTAACACGTGTGACAGAATATGAGGTCACGTCTCCCTTTACCTGCAGCAAGCAGAAAATTGCTTCACAAGTGTGCTATTAAAAGACTAAAATGAACATGCAATTAGAGATCAGAGAAGCCTTCTGCAGGAAAGTGCTAATTACTCCAATCAGAGATTTCTGTGTCTCTCTTTACCTGTGCACATCAGAGTTCAAGCTTTTGATAGTCACAGTAAACTTGGAAAACCCATTTATATCCACACCTGATGGTTGGTATAAGCGACATAATCGATCTCCTTTACTTAGACCTCTGCCCATGACATACACACCATCAATATGCAAACGCAGCAGAGGTGAGCTTGGGGCTTTAGCTGACACTGAATTCAGGTAATTTGCAGTTGGATACACTCTTTGGTTTGAAACTCTTCCCCCCTTTACCCTGTCCCCCATCCAACCTCTCACCTTGTGAGACTGTGGATATGCTTGATATGTTACAGGGCACATTTCTAAGAAGGGAAAGGGAAAAAGGTCTGGAATTTCATGCACATTAACACAGTTTTGTGAGGAGCGGACCACTTCACCCCTGGAATAAAAAAGGAATAATATAGAATTAAATAACTCTTTCTTCCCCCTTTCTCTGCCTATGCTTTGCCTCCTGAATGTCACCTGGTGCGTGACAAGTTTTCTTCTATAATGTCAGTCACTGGGCAATTCCCCCACCTCAGGTACTGGTGGGTTTCCACTACTCACTAACACCTTCCATGTGCCAGTATGCTTAGTACTATAATCACTACTCCCGGAGAAAAATCATCCCAGATTTACCCTTATAAGAGATTTATGTTCAGATTTACAGCCCATTTGTTTCCTTGGAACATAGAGACAATCCTACACCATTACATGGTTTGAATTATCTGGAACCCTAGCAAGTCATCCATCCCATTTCTGCAATGATATGATTAGAGGCTTTTGTAAGAAACAGTATGAACCTTGGCTTTATTTTGGTATCTAATCAGTGCACATTGAATCAGAATTATCACTGTAATATGATGAAAAAGGCAACATATTTGTTTGGGAAAAAACAGGCAGGCAACAATAGTACGTGTAAATGATACTCGTTCTTAGCTGTGCCATGAAGCCTTTTTTTCTCAGCCTGAAATTTTAGTCTCGATTTCCTCAATAGCAAGTTCTTTCATTTTGTTCTCCTTGTTCAGCCTTAAAAGTTATTTACAAGGTACTTCTAAAAGCATGTGATTTAGGCTGCTCTACTGCTTGGTTTGTTTTTGTCTCATCAAATTGCCTACTGACCTGCAAGCAGTGGCCAAATCAGACTGAAATTAAAAAGGTGGTGGAATATGCCCCAGTCTCTCCTCAATCAATATCAGCCTAAATTACTGCAAACCTGGAGCCATGGTGCATGTAATACATCATTTTGTAACCCCATAAATTGCTTTTAGCCAGTCTCTTCTGATTTCTCTTTAATGGCCTTTCAGCTAAGATCAAGTGTAGCATCGGTTTTGCATCAGCTGTGTACCCTACCCAGGGACCATCTCACACTGGCACAGGGATGAGCTCAGCCAAATTATTATAACCCCTTGATACTGGTCATTTGGAAGTTGCTCTGAGATGCCTCACCTCTGCAAATCGCATTCAGAGAGGCAGTACTTGCCTGCCATGGACGGTGAAGTCCTGCCCAGGGCTGGATTCTTACTTATCTCACCCTCGTTTTAAGAAAGTAAGGAAGAGAAGTGGAGAGATGATATTGAAATTTGTTGCTTAACTCCTGTATTACAAGCCCCAAGGCACTAGCCCTTGTCATGGTTTCTTTTGACTAAATGCAGCAGTTTCAATCCCCAGCAGGGATCTCCAAAAGCTGTGCTCCTGCAGACCTCTTGCCGTGGCTTCAGAAACCACAGCTGGGGAGGCGGCACCCTGAGCAGTGCATCTCCTGCTCGTGGATCATCCCCTTGCTTGCACGGAGCCATGTGTGACTGGAAGAGCAGGTGTCAAGCCTCCCCTCCTCCTGAGACAGCCCTGCGGCTTGTGCTGAGATGGAAGATCCTCGCCATCTGCTAATGCTGCTGGCCTGGCCATGCCACTCTCTGCCCAGCAGGACTGTGCCTGTGTCACAAATCCCACTGCAAGAGAGGCCCTGACCTGCCTCCGCCTCTGCAGCTGGGGATATCAGGGGCTCTGAGAGAGCAGCTTGATCCCTTCTACTGTTTCTTCCTCGAGTCTGCGTCCACAGAGTTATTTTAAAATAACTTTTAAGAGAGATAAGTTAAGCCCAACCCAACCAGAAGCAGGAGCAACAGTGGCTCTTCAAACTGAACTCTTGCTTTTTGATGCCTCTCTCCTTTCTCAACCCCTTTTCTGGTGTTGTTTTTCATAATGATCCCAGTTTCAAGAGACACCTTCTGACTTCTGAGGAGCTGTGCTGCAGAGACATCTGCGCTGGGTGCAGCCCTTTCACCCACCCACCCGTCCTCCCTGTGACACCCACATGCTCCCACTTGCTTCTGGGATGACCAGCTGGGGACTGCCAGGATCCTTGTTTCAGCAAATGCCGAAGTTGTATAAGGAAATTGGAAAGATTTTATAGACCTCCATCAAAAAGAAATAATACACAAGAAACTGATGAGAACTTTCAGAAGAAAAGGTTTAACTTTTGGCAAAGAGAAGATGTGTTTGTGTATACTTACTGAACTGCCAGTTATCCTTGGCGGTGAGACCAGCTGGTCTTCTCTTGTATTTTCTGTTTCACTTTTCCTTGGTGATTGTCTTAAAGAGCTATTGGGAAATCTTGGAAGAACTATGGAAGTGGGTGTAACTAATGTACAGCCTTGGTCTATGTTGGTGCAATGTGAAAATAAAGTGATTCCCTGGGCTGGGAGAGATTTTATGAACTGAATTACTCATAACATGCTTAAAATTTGTTGACTTTATCTGTGAAACTTTTGACACCTTGAAATGTGAATGTAGGCTGCAAAGAACTCAAATCACTTTCAGATGTTCAGAGATGGTCAAAGATCAGATTTCCCTATCAGGACTATAAAACACCCCCTCCTTCCATCAAAACACAATGTTTTTAAAAACATCTTAGTAGGAAAAACATGCTTGCTGTTGGAGGTCAGAAATTCAAATGTCCTATTACAAGTTGGCTTTTTAAAATGAAATGAAAATTTCCATTTTGCTTTGTTTTCAGTTTTCCCAAGGAGAATGCCAGCATTTTCCCACTGGAACCCCTGCCTTACTTGGAAATGATTTTTAGCTTGGAAGAAAACTAATTTTTCTCTTGGGACAGTAGTTACAGGGTCAGTCTCAAAGAAAACAAAACACTTCTGAGACTCTGGGAGAAAATGCCACGTTTCCCCCTGTGTTCCAATGCCCTCTTTGCTGCATAAGCCACTTTATCTTTTCACATAAAGAAAGACATAAAGGACAGCACGTGTGTTGGAGCAAGACACGTGCAAGCAGTGGCAGAGCAACCTGTGAGTAATTTGCTTTTATTTTTCTAAGACCTTCGAATCAGATGCAATACAAAGCAAGTCAGTGTGGGATTTCCCAGCTCTGGCTGCTGAGGGAAAAGGCAGTGTAAACACTGAGAGGCTGCTTTGAGGTTTGCTGTACTTCTGCTGCCTTTCATCAGGAGTTGAGGGAGGTTTCAGGGTGACACAGAGAGGCCATTCCTGTGGCCTTTTCCTCTTGATGGTCTTCAAGTGGATTAAGAGCCATCCAGAAGTCATTGCACTTTACAAGAAATGCAGTCCTGTGTGGAGAGACGTTTCTGCTGGGTTTGGAGGAAGGTGCCACTTGTCACTGTTACTTGCTACAAGGAGTTTTAAAGCTCCCCACATCTTCTGCAACTGAATAAAATGCACATCAGCTGCAAAACACATCCCTTTTCCTTTTTTTCTGAACATCAGGAGCAGCATGCTGTAGGTGGCTAAGCCCTGATGCCTTTTTACACCTCTTTATTTGAGACCGTAGTATTTAAAACTTTCTGTTAATAAGAGTGAAAAGGCCTCTTAATTAATAGAGCTTGTAATAGCCACACTGGCATACAGAGCAAAATTTGACAAGAGAAATTACTGCTGCAGAAACATAATAATGAACTGGTGTGCAGATCACAGTACTGATAGGCATAATGTACTGCATCTGGTTTCGATTTGCAGGTTTGACCTTTCACCAAAAATGAATTTTAATAGGCAATTGACTTAAATGATTGGTATGCATTCTAATCAATACTGGAACGTGATAGTTAAGTGGTTAAAATAATTGAGGTGTATGAAAGAGGTTTTTAAAGATTTTCAGATTCCAATCAGAAGGATGATGTTTGTGGAGATTGGAGCTCAGGTCCATGGCTGTGTTATCACTAAAGCACCATGTGTGGCCATCACTTCAGCAAAACTTCTTTCCTACCTCCTGGAGCCCACCCAGCAGGGAGAGTGTTCTCAGACCCACAGTGCTACCTCCTTCTGCTCTTGTCTAGAGTTATGAATCTGAGTAGGATGCTGTGCTGTCTGGATTGCTGTGGGAGGGAGAATCCAGGTGCACATCCATGCTGGGTGAGCATCCCGCTCAGCTGCTCTGGGCTGGCCACACACAGGGGTTTCCAGGCTCCAGTCCTGCAAGTAGCTCCTGTGTGGTCTCTGTGATCTCATGTGCTGCATGTGCAGAGCAAAACCATGTTTTGGCAGAGAATCATTTTTGCAATGGTCCATAGGAAGTTTCCCTTTGATTGTAAAAGATGGTTGTTACTCTGAATTTCATTTATAATGCATGGGTAAGAGTAGGGGATGCCTCATCACACCCAGCACCAAGCGCTGACAGGGAGGTAGTGCTGGAGACTGCTGAGGACATGTCCTTGCTTCTGAAGATAGTGCAAACTAGTTTAACTCTGCACATTAAAAAGAAGGGCTGAAAAGTGAAGATTGTGGCTGCTAACCAGCCCTGCTGGCCACCACACTGGGTGACAATGCTGAGCTCTGCTCTTCCTGCCACCCTCAGCCCAGGACAATTGTGACACTGATTTATGAGACACACCAGAGTCCAGGTTGTTTTTCCATCACTGAGGTGCAGAGCAACACCCAGATACTTTTATTACATCTCATGTATTATTTGTTTTTAGTGCAAGGTGTGTGCTTTGCTGCTGAACTGACCCCCAATGTTTTTACAGTTCTACTGTATAGAAAATATTTATTTATCCAGAAAGAATAAAAACAAACCCAAAACACCAGAAGTATTTCCTTTTCGATGCTGTACCAGCCCTTTCCTCTAGGTTGGCCTCTCCTCTCTCTCCTATGAAGGAACACAAATGATTTGTCATGAAAGTCACATAATTTTCTCCCAGGGCAATCCAGAAGAGTGAGGGTAAAAGCTTTCAGGTGTAGATGGGCCTTTTCGATGAATTTGAATGCAGGCCACCTGACAAATCCTAAAGGGCCATGCGTTTAAATAAGGCTCTTCCTCAGCTCGGAGAGATGGTGGTGGGTGAGGAGCTCAGCTGGAAGGTTTGCAGAATGAAGACCCTTTGTAGAGAAGGAGGATGGCTGTGGGAAGAGGAGGTGCTTGGGAGCCTGAATGGTAAGTTGGAGCAAGGTTTAATCTGGTTTTTCTTATGCATGGAAGAGCTGCTTTCCTGTGAGGCTCAATTTCTTGTTATGGAGTGTTGAGGAGCAGGAGAGGGCTTACTGAGGCAAAGCAAGTGAGAAACCAAACTGGCTTAAGTATGGTGAGGTCTTTGGCCTTTTGGGGAACACGTTTGGAGAGAGAGGGCTGAGCTAGTATGAGGTCTTGTAGTTCAAGCAGGTTTCAGTAGAGCTGCTCCACTTAATGCCGGGGGAGTCAAATGCTGACCTGAGTTTGTAATGAGGGGAGATTTCCAGGTACCAAGTGCAGCACTGACCCTGTTGGGAGGTGTCAATGTGTTCTGTGTCCTGGCACAATTTCCCTTCTGATGTGGATTTTTATGAGGAAGAAGAGACTGAGCTGCAGAGCTGATTAATGTGCTTGACTCAAGTCTGGGGGATGGAAGGGGAAGGGCTGTGGACTCCAGCTCTTGCATTTATAACCTGGTTTTCCTTTTTGTGGTTTACTTGTCTGCTTTTCTGTGGCTGCAGAGACAAATTTTGTGGAACATATCCATGCATATTTCAGCTTATCAGGAGAGCTTATAGAAAATAGTAAACTCCAGAATGTAGAGGCTTTTGCTGTTGGTTAAAGCTATGTGATAAAGGCACTGGGTGCCTTTGGGGCAGGTCGGATGAGCTGCCTTGCAATGCTTTTTGTCTGTCTGCTGAGTCTGGCAGTGTGTGGTGGGGATGGCCCAGGGAGGACCACGACGTTGCTGGGGACCACAGGCTCTGTGGTGTGTGATGCTGGTGTGCATGAGGGCAGTCCAGAGAAACCCCACATCCCCAGGGAAGAGCTGAGCATGCCATAATGGGTGCTTCTTACCGGGAGGTGTCTTGCTCTCAGCAGAACAGTAGAGATTTGCTGCATCTTCCAAAGCTAAGTTTAAGAGTTTATTTGCAAAGAGTTGCCTCTTTTTTTAGCCCACATTAGTTTCTCAGTCTGCTTTTGCTGTGCAGCTGCATGTGCAGCTGTATTTGGGTGATGGAGGGAGCAGCAGAGGGCAGTGGGGGGATCAGCAGGGGTGTGCATGTGGCTGTGCCCAGTTCATAGGAGGGCTCTGAGCTCTCCTCGGGTTTAAAGTGAGAGGAAAGGGTAGGAAATTTGGTCTCTGAGACTGGTTAGCTGCTGCAGTTGTTCTGACATGGTCCCAAGGATCTTCTGCTGTCCCTATAGTTGGCACCAGTGTCTCTGCTCACTCCAAACTGGGCAAGGCTCAGTCCCACCTGGGAAACCAGTATTTTAAATGCAAGCTGACTCAGTGATGGTGTAAATTCAGAACACAGCCTCTGACTTGGCTGGACATGCAGCAAGCTGGAGCTGAGCACCATCTGACTCCAAATGAGATTTCTCTCCTCTTTCATCAGCTCTTGGTGTCAGAGTTGGACTCTCATAAGTACACTGAAAAGTGACAGCAACATCATTGCCTGTATTTTAGCAAATAGTTCATGCTTATAAGATGCTTCTCTTTATTGCAAAGGGTGGGCAGGAGCTGAAGCACTGAGGAGAGAGAGATGTGTTTTGGACAAGTTTTTTTAAAGTTGGAAATTCTGCAAAATAGAAAACCTTTTTAGCTATATTTGCTCTCAAAATGGAACAGCTGCCAGCTCAAATATTTTTGTGGTGCTCCTGTAAATAAGGTTCACAGGTATGACTGATACAGCAATCTATCATCATGCCAAGTGTCTGCTCTGCTCTGACTGCAGTTTGATCCCTATGCAGAATAACTTCTTTAATATATAGGGGAAATAATCATAGCTTGTTTTCCCAGGATATCCCTTCTCTGTAAAGATAAAGAAACTAAATCCTTCTGTCAAACCATGTTTCCACCTAATTAATGCGTGCTGCAGACCCTTTGGTGGAGTTGCTGTTCCCAGGCGTGACCAAGATGAACAGTCAGTGGATGGCAGATGGGCCTGACACAGACAGAAAGGCACAGGGGGAGAAATTTACCCTTTTCTCTTTGAGTAACTGGACATCCTCAGCAGTGCATCTGTCATAATGGTGCTGAGATAATCTATCTTCTACAGCCTGAAATCTGATAGGATTTGAGACTGACAGTGTGGAAAATAGAAACCGTCTTGGCATTGAACAGACTGGCAGGGAAGCCTCTTCCTGGGGGTGGGATTGACAGCGTGGTAAAACCAATTACCCTGGACCCCAGCCTTGGCTTGCTGGGGCTGTGCCTATGTAGACAACACTCCTGATTGTGATGGCTCTGCTTGGGCTCAGGTGAGCAGTTGCCATATGTTGAGGATTGCAGCTTTCAAGGGTTTTGTGGTACTGAACTGCTCCATGGAACTCACTCTCAAAAACTGCATTTTTGCAGCTATGCATCATGTACTCCAACTGTTCTCCAGTGCTAAAGCAATGCCTGGAGGAACAGTGCCTTCTGGAACTATCACTTCAGTCCTATATCTTCTGGAAAGTCCATTGCTGCATTGACAAAATTCAGTTTTTATTTAAAATGATTAATGTCTATGAATTTAATCAAGGCATATTCACACAGCAGTGGCTTTGCTATAATAGCTTGATTTTAAACAGCTTGTGTCCTGATGCGTGAGGTGCGTTATATTATTTGACAGCAGTGACATTTATATTTGTAATTACTAAATGGTGACAACCCGTTGGAAAGCCTGCCCCACTTGAGGAATGGATGGAAATGCATGGCACTTAAAAGCACAAAGTGTCACAATACATCAGTGCATCCTGAGATTAAAAAAGCCAGGGATGACATTCTCCTACCAACAAAAGCACATACATGTTCCAAAAAAATTGCTGAATTTTAATTATTTCTTTTGTATTTGTGAAATATTCTCTTCCTGCTTATTTCCTGGCACAGTTAGCTCTCCATTTCGTAGCACAGGAGCATCTTGAAAGCAGAGGATGTTGTTCCTGAGAGTCATGGGCCTCTCGGGGTTTGATTATGGACTGCTGAAATATTAGGCAAGTCAAGCTGGAATAGAAAACCCAAATCAGATATAAATCTTGATAAATTGGTCAGGGGAAAATATGTTTGGAGCTGCTGTTTTAAAAGTGCTGAGATGTAGGATAAACTTTATCAGCTGGTAGAAACTATTTTGAAAGTGGCTTTAGACTATTAACACTTTGCAGATACGATCCCTCCCTGTGCAAGAGGAAACTTGGTATTTATCAAAACAACCCAGAGCTGGTTAGTAGTGAAAGGAGATATCCTCAGGTCTCCTGGCAATTTATGGTACTTATCTCCTAGTTAACAGGAGCTGTTGGATGAGATTGGTACCAGGATTGTGCAGGTGTAGTAAGAACATGGAGATCTAAATGAAATTAATAACCTAGATGGTGCTGCTGAGGCACGTGGTGACACTGGGCTGTGTTTGTCCTTGACACCAATCTCCTTTTCTCATCTGCTTGGTCTGTTAGAGCATTTCCATTCCAGTCTGAATTTCTATCCTGGCTGTGCAGCAACGCTTAGGGGGAAAATGGACTTTGTTGGACCTGTACAACATACATGCAGAACTGTTCCTCTGGCAGATCTAACACTTTCCACTCCAGGCAGCCCTCCAATGTCTCCAGCTGTTGTCCAGCTGGAGGTTGAGCGTCTGGCTTTGATGCAAGCAGCATGGACAGGACCTGAGGACAGATACAGCCAGCAGCATGTGGGAGAGGCTTTTCCATATTAGCTGGATTATTAAGGCGAGACACCAGGTTCTAGAGCTACCCCAGGTCATGGGCAAGGTGGCCTCCAGAGCAGGTGGGAGTGAGCTGTGAGAAATCAGGGCATGGGCAGTCTTGGCTTGAGCAAGACTGCATATCAGAATATGGATGGAAAACTTCTGGGATGCCAAGGGCCAGCACACAGACAATACAGAGCACTGGTTGGGAGGAATAGTGAGAACCCCAAAGCAGGAGCCTCATTCCTCCTGTCAGGAATGGTTAGATCAGAAGTCTCCCATGTTTAGAGGAAGGAGTTTGCCTCCAGGGTCTCCCAGCACAAGCTTTTTGGGGAATGGTCTATCTGGGGGCTTTCCAGGAGCTCTTCCATGATAACTACAGTTGAGAATGATGGTGTACGCCCATCTTCGTGGTGTTCAAGGTCTTAGCAGTTTTAGGTTTTTGGGTTGTTTTTGTTTTCATTTTTTTTCAAAGCTACAGTTGCAGGAGAGGTCTCACTGTGAATAAATACCTTGTGACTTCCTCAAGTTCATGTTGCACCTGGAATTTTACTCATAGTCATAATAGATACCTTTTCTTCCTTGTGTATTGGATTTATCCTTTGCAGGTGCTAATTTATACTGATTGCAGCTCATCAGTCTTGCATCTTGTCTGCCACTGGGTTTCTTATGCTTTCTGAGTTTCTGAAGGAAATGTGTATCGACAGCTCTCAATGAATCCCACAGCACAAGGAGGTGCATGTGATGCCAAATCCTTGCAGAACGCTCAGTCCCAGATAGTCCCTGACAATGTCTAATAGTTTTATGCTCAAGTAAATGTTTCATTACATTCATCTAACAATGGCAAAAGTGGCACAAGAGTTATGATAGTCACTTTGCCAAAATAAAAACACTATCAAAAATAAATGACCTACCTATCATCTTACCATGGGCTTTTCAGTAAGTAACAAAATCTGTCCTTTAGATAAGACTGAAGTCCTCTTCCCCAAGTGGTTTTCTAGTTTTTTAATCAAACTTTTATCAGTACTTATGTAAAAAGATGTTCATAATTCAAAATGAAGAAATGAAATATTGAGGTAAGATTAATCCTGAAAACATCACTGCTTTAGCTGCACAATCATTCATGTTTGGACATGGATATATTTGTTTGGACATGGATATATTTGTTTGGACATGGATATATTTGTTTGGCAACAAACTTTTCCTTTGAAAAAAATCTAGTTCCATTGCAGCTTAAATTATGAAAGTGGGGAGAAAGAAGTTTTGAAAAGAAATGACATGGGAATAAAAGCTGATGGCATTTAAACTGAGGGTGAAATGCCATATGTCTGGCACAGGAGCAAGAATAATTAAAACTGTCATATTTCAAAAGTAGTCTCTGACCATATGTACCTACTTAGTGCAGCTGTACACGTTGCTGTCTGCAATGTCCCTGCAGAAGCAGCAGGATAGCACAGTCATGTTGCCTTTCTCAGTCTGGGAGAGATGTTCTGATGGTCCTTTTCATCCTGGGATAGGTTAAAACTTGTAAGAATTACCTGAAGGGCATCTTGACAGCGAAGAAAGCAGTGATGTCTCCAGGGTACCTGGCAAGTCCCTCCATCCCATGGGCTCTAAAGCCCTGTGCTCCTGTGCCATTTTGGGATGGACCCACAGCGGAGCTCACACAGAGTCCATCACCACCTCCAGTAGATTGCACGTGCCCAGCTCTGGAGACTCAATATCATCCAACAGTGTCCTGAGGCTGGGAGAAATTTTGCTCACTTGTCTGTAGTATTTCCATAATAAAGCCTGATTGCTGTTGTGGCAACCTTGAACTTTTGCAGTGTCTCATCTTCCAGCTAAAATGATTCAGTCTGGCAGGAGTCTGGTGAGGCACTGAGCTGCTTACAAATGCATAGGTTGTACCAATAAGGGAAGTTAATAATTCCTCAAAACCATGTAACAGTTTAGCCAGCTGTTCATTTTCTTGTTGGCTTTTTAAAGTTGAAATTTTCTTAAAAGGCATTGTGAAAATGATACCCTCTCCATTTTGGGGTGACTGGTGCACAGACTGAGCTTGAGTACTGAGTGGAGTGAGTGACTGGCAGACATTAGTACTCCTTCAAGTGCAGGGTCCTGTAAATCCTGCTGGGAAATAGATATGGAGCAGGAAGGTTTCACTGAGTGACTTCATGTGTGAAATAAAAATCCACCCGAATCTCAGACAGGTGGAGCCACATGGATCTTTTAGAACATGGTGAGTTCCCACCTTGAGACAATCAACTCAAAACAGGGCTTCAAAGGAGTACAGGGGCATGGGGCTAATGGGGAACAGCTGGCACTCTGAGCTCAGGTAACTGTGCAATAAATCTCTAGTCCAGAAGATGCAGAAAATCTGTCATCTCTACAGGTCTGGGGACTAAAGTACAGCAGGTCTTGCAGGTTTTGCAAGCTCCAGCACTAGCTGTTCTGTCTCCTGGGGCCAGATGTGGCAACTGCTCGGTACAGAGCTCTGCCCTTTTACAGGTGATTTGGAACTGGCCTGATGAATCTGGCTAAATCCTGAGGATGCCTTGAACACTCTGCAGAGTGAGGGGATGGACCATAGCACTGAAAAAAGGAAAGCTGTTCTCCTGTCCTCTTGATGAGCAGCAACTGCAGAAGCTCTGAATTATCCCTGTATGGTGGGGACACTGTGCTGGATGCCAAGGCCAGACTTCCCCATCCTTGCTTTGCATAAGTTTATGCCCACTTTGGAGAGCAAAGCAGTTGTACAGAAGATGAAAGCAAATGAGCTCTCAGGTGCTGTGCTTATCTCTGATTTATCCGTAGGAAAGAGCATCCTGATGTCATTCCCACAGGGGCAGCAGCTGAAATCAGTTTCTGTATTTACAGCTTTTGGTGCTCTGCAGCCTGACCTCTGCTCTGTGGCAAAACCCCTTTGTGATGCAGGATGGAGCTGGAGTGGAGATAAATTAAAGGCCTGAGGGTTTTATTAAACTAAGTATGAATGATAAAATTGCACTGGCATTTCTGCAGTTGTATTATTTAACATAAGATTCAATTAGTTTTATTCTGGCTCTAAATTTTTAATTTTTCAGTATGTTAAACTTGCTTCCTCCCTCTTCTGAAAAACTTGCAATTGCTTCATGGAAATATTCAGTGATGAGGAAACTGAAAAATAGGAACACCTCTGCAGATGCTACTAGGGCTGTTGGTATCAACACAAATTGTTGTGTGGGGTCAGGGAAAAAGGAAAACAACTGAAACTTTAACTGAGTGTCTTGGCTCAAGGAAGGATCCCAGTCCAGGTGGGATCCTTTTAATAAGGGATGCCTATTTTTGCCTCTTCTCTGGGAAAGCTTTTTCAGACTTGCTCTTATCTAACACTTGGACATTTAACTAGCTAATGAGTTTGTGCTGGAAATTAAATGCAAAAATTCTTTGGTCCGTACTGCTTTTTGCCTTGTATGTTGTTGGTGGAAGGAGGGGTCACTCAAACTCATGGGGCTCTGTGTAAAAATAAGCAGGGTCTGATGCTATAATCTCCTTTATCTGTTGCAAGACTGCAATTGTACCACTGGGCTTTCATTTGCAAACTGAAATGAGTTATTTTTAACCTTCTTTTGTCAGATTAACTAAACACCTATGGTTTTCTGTACCCATTACAGTCTGAATGAGGTCTTTCCTGAATTGGGATGCCTGAGCAATGACACTAATCTCCAGCTTCTCCTGAGCAGACCTTCTGTAATAATTGCGGAAACTCATTAGCTGCTCTTGTGGCCCAGTCACATCATCAGCTTGTTCTATCAACAGATACACAAAGGTTATCTTCCCAGGAGCATCTATTATTACATTCAAATAGAAACTATTTTTTTTCCTGTGGGTTATATTTTTTCCTATCTGTTCCAACAATTTGACTGAAATGAATAGCTTGATGTTTAGGATCTCTGCTGGTACATGGGAGACTGGCAGTAACTGTGTGTCTGAGAAGCATCTCAGGATGAAGGATATCAGGCCAAAATTGTCAATACTGCCCAGCAGTTCTGACTCCTTGACACAAGTCAAAATAGCTGTCTTAAGGTTAGTGTCTGGTTGCCCTGTGTTAAGAGATGGAAGGACTACACTGTGGGTGCTGGGAAGATGCCTCCATGGTGATGCTTTCTTTCTCCTTGTGGGGGTATTTCTATAGACCCTGCAGGTGGCTGGAGGGAAGGCTGGTGTGGGCTTCCCAGCCTTTTCTTTACCTGATTTAGGAAGTGGCTGGTTACCTGGGGTGGGAATTTGAATACATGAAGATGACAGGATAAGAGGAAACAACCCCAAGTTGCACCAGGGGAGGTTTAGAATAGACATTAGGGAAAATTTCTTCACTGGAAGGGTGATCAGACACTGGAATAGGCTTCCCAGGGAGTTGGTGGAATCACCACTCCTGGAAGAGTTCAGAAGGTGTGGCACTTGGGGATATGGTTTAGTGGTGAACACTGTGGTGCTGGGTTAATGGGTGGACTTGATGATCTTAGAGGTCTTTTCTAACCTCAGTGATTCTATGATTTTGGTGTGGGTCTAGATTTTACTTCTGTTAACCACACCTGACTGCTTGCAGTCTGTGCTGTTGTCTTTTTGAGAAGAAAATCAGGTGTCTGTCTCTTCTCTCAGGAAGACTTTAGAGGAGGCATTGTTGTGACCTCAGTGTTGTGTGGTGCTGCTTGGCTTTGTGCAGCCCAGTCTGCCCCTTTGCACTTCAAGTTGTGCTGATTTAAAGCTATTTAAATAATTATGACAATTCTCCTACCAAGTCAAATGCAAAGCAAGTATGCTGTGCAGCCCTTCTTAGGCAACAGTAGTATTGAGTGGTGCTTTGTAGGTCAGGTGGACTCAAGTACCCAAAATTGGCCACTTGTAGCAATGTACAGTTGATTATTTTTTTTCCTGCACTGGATGAAGCAACACACAAGGTATTCTCTCTAATCATCAGGTCAATTCCTGTGAAAGAAAGTCTGATCAAACCCTTAATCTGTCTTCAATTGATTAGACAGCACTGACATGTTGAGAAGACACTTATAAAGACCACTTCAACCTTAATAAATTCCAGAGAGAAAAAGACAGTTCCTAATTTTCCAGTTGGCTACATAGAATTTGTTAGAGCCATATTCTGTGAAAATTGGCTCACCCTAGAGAGCTTCAGGTCTATCATGTTGTGCCTTAACAAAGGGCCTTAGTAAAGCAGCAGATGAGTATCAAAGACATGAATGGCTGAGTGTGGTAGGTGGCTTAAAGATTACATACTAAAGGAGTTGTTATTGCCCTTGTGAGTGATCCAGCTCCTTTATAGCTTTTGGTGCTCTCCAGAAAGGAGACCTTGGTATCGGCAGGAAATACTAATTGATTCAGCCAGGAGGGGTGTGTTTTGAGTCTGCAAGTGACTTTAATTTTGGTTTGTTCAGAGTCTTAAGAGAAATTCAGTACTTCAATTTTTCCTGTTGGTACCTAGCCACCCAAAAATTGAATGGAGGCTGTGCAAAGGGCCTGGTCCTTACCAAGGATGTGAGGACCCATATGTCTGAGTCTGTTCATGACTTCCAAGGAGTCAGTCTGTCTGAGATGGAGCTGCTCAGGGCATAGTGTAAGACCTAGATATTTCTGTGGGCACTCATTTACGATGAAAAACACTTTCCAGTGACTTGAGGCAATGGTCTCGTTCCTTAATGGAGCAATTACCTAACCAGCAATGAGAACGTGCATGTTCCTCACAGTTTTATTTTGTGGGTGTCTTGCTATAAATCTGCTGTATATTGCTATTGACTAAGCTGATACCCACATAGAGGGGGCTGTTACATAGTGAGGGTGCCTCATGTATGGGGAGGATGCATTCACCTTCCAGCACTGCTCTTGATTCCAGTGCTGTGCAGAGCTGTGGTATTTGTAGAGCAATCCTTTCAATATTTGTTAAAGCTATCTACAGTATTGAATAGGGCTTCCTGTTCTGTTGGAATAGAGTTACTGAGTGTATGCACAGATATGTTTCCAATAGGATTATTTTATAAAGCAGAAAATAAACCAAAGTACTATCCAGCTTGAAAAACATACTGTTTTTTCCTTGAATTCTTACTGAATATAAAAATTAAAGCTCTTCTAAAGAGGTTTTTCTTCTATTGCAAGATAAAGTCTGATCTCAGTGTATTTTTTTTCACTGATTTCAAGGAGCAGTGGGTTCTAATTTGTAACCACAAACTTTCTAGTACATAAGTTGAAGAAGTAATTGAAATCTGAACAGGCTATTTCTGGCTGGGGTCTATGGACTTCTGATACTGTAACTGCTGAAGGGATCATATAATCAACTGTAGTTGGATTTTGCTCTTCTTTAGGACTTGGGAGACTGGTAATTCAGTAAAGAGAAAACGCAAAATTTAAAAAAATAGCCTTATTTTTGAGGGCAGATATTCTCTTCTCTCATATTTTTTGCTATCAGTGTTGCTCTTGGTGAAGGCAGGTGAATGAAGGCTGTGAGGAGTGGGGTGGATCCATCAGAGTGGATTAGGAAACTGAATCTGTGGTTTACTTTCCAATTTGCTTGTGATGGCTTGAAAATGAATCCAAGTGGAAAAGCTAAGGTAAACCAAGTTCTTCTTGATGTAGTGGTTTAAAATCAATGATGAGGAGTGCAGGCAAGCACCTAAGTCACTGTCTTAATGTCGCAGTGTCACTTCTGTCTTTCAAAGATGTATGGGAACACATGATGTGAGAAGAGCTCTGGCCAGATCTTGGATTTTCAGCCTTTCCCACCTTGAGCAATGAATTCTCAAGGACAAGTTGGAAGCACTGGAGCATTTTGCCTATACTGCAAGTATCACAATAATGAAAACTTCAATTCAAATCACTGCATATCTCCAGGACAATTGGACTTTTTTTTTTCATTAAGAGCAAGTAAATTTCTAGCTCTTACAGAGAGAAACCTTGAGCTAAGTATAGCCTAAAGCATTTAAACAGACGGCAGATGAAAATAACGCGATGGTTGCAGCTTTTTTAATAATGACTCTTAGGGCTTAATTCGTGACTTTAAAGCTCTTGGGGTTGGAAGTCTGAGGACTCCTGAGGTCTGAGGCACATCAATAACAGTAATAGCTTCTCCATGGATTGATGAGCTTAGCTGAGAAATGAAGGAAACCAGCTGTGTTCAGTAATGATGGCAGATACATCACAACTTCAGAGGGTGCCCTGTCTGCACATACCTGGGATGCTTTTACCTGGGAAATATGGGCCTGAACAGCTCAGCAAGGCATCCTGACCTGATGTACACAGACTGCAAATGTCAGCTGAGTCAGAGACTTCTGTGTCTCCAGCATGTGCATGTCCTTAAGGAAAGCAGGTATCAAGGATGGTTTCCAGGCCCTTTGCAGTGCCCCTCACTCCTACTGTGGTCATTTGTCTGAATGGAAACTCGTGGTCTTGATTAGTGCCCTTGACCCTCTATCTGAGAGCCATCACCTGGGGGCTAATTCAGCTTTTATATATCAAAGGGCTCTTCTGGAGATGCACAAAAGTCAAATCTTTGAACATAGATGATTAATGCTAGGAGTTGTAGCTGCAAATCCATGAATTTTGCTCTTTAAAAAGGTAGTAAGGCAATATATCCTGGCTGTCAGGGTGGCGGTAATCTGGGCAGGGCTGTTATTGCTAGACTGGAAAGCTGTTCTTTTCAGCAAATAGCTGTGTAAGATTCCAACTCCCTCCTTATCTGAATGGAGGAAAAAAAACCCCAACCCACCCTGTTTAGCAGGCAAGTCAGCGCTCCTGCAGTCTGATAAATACTCCTGGCTTGATAGTCTTGCTTCCCCCACAGCAGCACTAGTAGCCATTTGCCAGCTGCTTGCTCTGACCTACGGTCACGGATGTCTGTCAACACAGTTTTTCAGAGGTGGCAGTGTGAGATCTACAGCAATCAAGTAATCTGCAGCACTGCCTGAAGATCTATTGGGTAAACTGAGTGAGGCAAGAGCCAGAGCTGGAAATTGCCTTATGCTTCCAGTCTTAACTGCAAGATGGTAAAAAAGGGGGGGAGGGAAGAAGAATTTCAAATCATAGAACAACACACTCATAAGCTAGACTACCTAGAAGCAGCTTATATGAGAGCATCTATTTATACTAATGTTGATTTGATTTAAATTAAAATATAGCAGGGAAACAATTCTTGAGTGGGTTTTTATGTGCTTTGTGCATGGGAGCAGGACAACTGTGTATTCCTCTGGCTAAACTAAACTTTAGATTAGTTTCCCAGGTTGCTTGGTGAAGGATTTTCTGAATGCTGTATAAAGTAATATTGTGGCTGGAGGGCTCTGGCTGGTTGCTTCTGAGGCTGGTTTGAGGCTCTATGAGGAACAGGAAGGAGTCTGGGGACTTTGAAGCAGCAGGGGCTGTTGTATCCCAGGTAACAGAAATGCAAGGACATGGATGAGTCTTGTGCGGCTCCTAGCTGCTCTGTCTAATGGCTCTTGTCAGTCCAGATCCTATACAAAAAGGGTGAGCTGGCTCACAAGTGTGCAGCAGAGGTGTCTGCTTGGACCTCTGTAACACCTGTACTTTGTCCAGAAAAACTTTTGGTTACCCAAAGATCTGGCTGGGGAAAGAAGTTTGAGCTGTGCTGAGTGTGTAGGTTGTTTTCCACATCCCATAAATATTCTGCAGCAAATAGCAATGGCTATAAAACAGAAATGTATGATTTTCTTATCAGCAAAATCCTCATGTTGTTGCTTGAATTCTCAATCAGAAACTTTGCCAAACCAGCAATTTTTTCATTGTTTTAGCTGAGAAAGTTTCTTGGAAACAAAAATCACGCTCCAGAATTAATAAATGCTGATCTGAAAGTTCCCTTTCAAGGGGATGGTGTGCTGGGCAGGAATTCAAGTTCTGTTGTTTGTCTGAGGCAGCTTGTTCTCTTCTAGAGCACTGTGTGCATCCCTGTGCTGCTGTGAGGCAGCACCTGTGCTATTGAGGGTGGCTTCCACTGGGCTCTGGGACACAAGCTGCCACCAGAAGTAGGATGGCAAGACATGGCTCAGTGTCCAGCTCTGCAAAGCAGCTGGTGCCCTCAGTGGTCTTGCTCTGGGCACAGCTTGCTGTTCATTCAGCATCTTCCACATGAAGGAGGCTCAGGTTTTTCTTTTCTTTGCCAGCAGCTTTGACACAGTCTAGAAAAGTGTTTTTTTTTTTTTTCCATTTTCTTGCAATATTTCTTTAGGTAGTGGTTGAGATTGAAAAGTCTTTAAGGACAGAGCAAGAAGGCAGCACAAACTGAATGCATGTTGATGCAAAGAGTGCTGCTGCAATCCTGGTAGCCAATCTTTTGGTTTAGGTGTTTTTTGGTGTTTTTTTTTTTCCAACTGTGTAGTGTGAAGAGGGTACTAGAACCCCAGTATGTTTTTGGAGCTCAGAACCTCTCTGAACCTTTTCTTTCTGGCCCTCTGGGTTCCTTAATGTTCCCCGTTAATGCATCAAGTAGGAGTTGGCCAGCACAAAGTCAGTGGCCTCTCAAGTGCTGTGAGCTTAGGGCTGAAAAAGCTATTTTCTACCTGACTGTGGGGCTGGTGGCACAAGGCTGTGATCCTAAGCCAGAGCTGCTGTGTGGAGGGTAGCATCTCCCAGCTGCTGCAAAACTAAGACAGAGGTTTGTGACTTCAAAATCCCTGCTCTGAGTGTCTTGGCCGATCTGGTTTTCCCTGATCTCCCTGTGTTGTCCTTTCTATACGAGTTTGCAAGAAAATCTTTTTGCTTGCTTCTCACTGCCAGCTGTGCCCAAGCTGTCCCGTTGGGATCCTGATATGCAAAACAAACTAGTGATGAATCTGAAAAGCTAATTTCCTACACCCTATTTAGTGATGACACTTAAGGTCAGTAGCTGTCTTGTGTTAGACTCTTAATGGATTTGAGTTAATTTACCTCTGTCTTTAAGCCAGCCAGGTGTCTTTGCCTGTAATTATAAGGTCTGCATCTCTAGCACACTTATTTTTCTCACTCATTTTTCTCAGCTTTCTTTGAGCCTTTTGCTCTTCATGTTCCCATGACTCTGGGTAAGACCAGTGGTTCCTGTAAAACAGAACAGTTTGGTGTGAGCTGTCTCCTGAGCTGTCCCTCTCTTGTCCCCCAACCTGTGGTCCTAATAATTAATTAGAGGTATCCTACTGAAATGCCAAACCTGCCTGCCTTGGAGTGGTCTTTAACCCTTTCTGCTCCCATCACATAACAGCTCACCTGATACTCTTGCAGCAGATACTCACCATGGCCAACAAAACCTAAGCTGAACAGCCATTGCCATTTAATTGCTGACTGATGAATCATGGAATATCCTGAACTGGAAGCAACCCACATGGGTCATCAAAGTCCAGCAGGCCCTGCACAGAACCACCCCAAGAATCATGCCATGGGCCTGAGTGTGTTGTTCAAACCAGTCTTGAACTGTGGCAGTCTTGGTGCTGTGCTTGGTGAAGGAGCCAACAGTTTCCTTGAGAGCAAGTGCAGATTTATTTCCTTTGGGTTATCCTCATTTTTCCTCTTTCCTGTTGTATTGCTTTGTAACTCATAGCCTACAGCAGTAGGTTAAGAAAATTACTCTACTTGGTGAGGTGCAGCAGAGCCTCTGGAAAACATACTGCAAGGAGGTGGTAAACTGATGTCTCTGTTTTGTAGAGTAATCTGCCCCTTGTGCTTTGGAGAGCACCTGGCACTGGCTGTTTGTGTTAATTGGGCATCACTGCTGGAGCCCTAAAATGCCTTGAAGACACAATTCAGCCTCACAGCTTTCCACCATTTCCTTTTTGTCTCCCTGAGTTAAACAGCAGAAGTCTGATATGGTGATTTTACATGAATTGTATTCCCATGTCACATTGCAAAGACTTTAACTCTGTGTGGCAAGTTACTGGCATTGAATAAGGGCTGGTCCTTGGGGTGACAGAGGGTGTACTCCACCTCTCCACCCAGGCAAATGCACTAATGAAATACATGGGTATGGAGGCCTGGGGATATGGTGGGGTTTAGCAGGCTTCCTAGAGCTTCAGCTGCTGCTTGGGACCACTTCTCCTGCTGTTACTGGCTCTTCCATCCTTTAGGAAAGAATAGAAGTGCCAAAGTAACTATTAATCTGTCTTGTTAGTGGTTCTCTGCCTTTTTCTGAGACTCTTCATTAGCACTTTGTAGGACAATGTCACTCCATCATAAGACCTGATCTACCTCATGTCATCCAATCTTGATTCCTCCTTGTCCAGCTTTGACTTGAGAAAGTTATGCCAGGACAAAGCCTAACACTAGCTGACAATTTCTGTTGCTGTTCGTTGTGTGCTGCTACTAAATCCCAAAGAGGTCTGTGGGAAGGATGTCTCCTAAAAGCTGAGCACTGGGATGCTTTCAAATGCCTGTATAAATCAGAACACTGGCTGTTGCCGAGATCCATCCAGCTGTGAAGTGCAGCCCAATCAGTGACCACGTGGGATGCACAGATTGGAGGCAAATATAAGCAGAAAGACCCTGACTTGGTCAGTTCATGGACATTCAGTGAGCTCTGTCCCATCATGAGGCAGGGAGGTGAAGCTAAACCCATGTGTGTGCTCAGCAGTTATCCCTAAGCTGTATGGGCCTGGGAGAGCCAGCAAGGGGATCCCTCTGGGTGCCCCCACAAGGGAAGATGAACCCCAGACCTCTGCAGATGTAAATTATTGGCCATTCTTTAATAGCTCTTTGGAACTGTGAAGTTGCTCAAAAAAAGTCCACTAATGTTGGCCTTAACCTGAAGGAAATACTAGATTACATTTCTCAATAGTAGATTTTAATTTAAGATATACTGTATTTTAACCTATCAGGAATGTTATTTGGATATAAACAAAAATTAATTCCACTGAAACTTACTGAATAAGTATTAAGTATTTGGAGTTCATTAAATGAGATCTAGGTTATTTTCAAGGCAGCCTGAATTTAGAAAGTAACTGGAGATTTTTAACTGTTTATAGTCCAACCTTGGCCAATTACCCTCTGTAGTCAGCATTAAAAAGTATTAGGTAAAATAACTTTCCACAGAAACAGGATGAACATGCAGAAAAAGAAGAGCCTTAGTATATCCTTGCCTTAGACTTAAAACAAGCCTCTTATCTGATAAGACAGAGCTGGAGATATTCCTCGAGTGTGACTGCCTCATCCAAAGCCTTTGAAGTCAGTAGTGTTGGGGAGGGTTGTGAGAACATCCATAAAGTACTACTAGGGCTTGCCTCACTTGTCTGAAGCATTTTTCTCAGCACTGAAATTAGTGTTTGATCAAGGAAGAATTTTGTCATCCAGTCTTGTAGAGGACCTCTGTCAACGCTGACCAGAGCTTGTATCAGCCTGACAGCAGTGCTAAACCAAGGGAGTATTTTTCTGCTCCTGAGCTGAGCCTGCAGAATTGATTGGACTTGAGGGCACCCAATAATACCGTCTTCTGACTTAATTGCTAAGACTTCTGGAAAGATTTCCAACTGTACTTTTCAAGTCCATAGAATCCCTTCTGAAAAACCTTTGCCCAGTTTAAAGTACTTTGAAGCATTTTAAGGACAAAAATCTTTTACTTTCAAATACTACAGGGGTTTAAATCCTCCTCCCACTCATTCCTTGGGCTGTAATTTCTGCAAAGCAATTACCAGCCTTTACTAGTTTTTATCAGCATTATTAAATGCTTGTAGTCTTAAGTGGATCTTGCATTCACCTGATTAGTGAATATTCAGTGTTTTAAGCCCTCTCACGGCTTTGAACTCTGATCCTGTTGTACGCTAGGAATATGTCTGTTTGACAGCAGATTTGCACCAGGGATGATGTGCTGATACCTCTATAACACTATCAGCTGAGCTATTTCAGAGTGCCAGGGAGACCCAGCTGTCCAGGGTGGTGTCACAGCTTTCTTCAAGACTCAGCACAGTTCTCTAGAGTTAGGGATGAGGCACACAGTGTCAATGCACACAAGTGACCCTGTCCTGTTAAAAAGTGTGTGTGGCTCCTGCTTTCTAAACTGATTCTGTCACAAGTGTTTTGCCAGGCTTCTCATCAGCATGGTGTGCTGAGTCAGAAAAATGTAATTCACCATATATTAGAAAGAATAAGCAATTACCCCTTGTCAATTAAGCCTTCAATCAGTCCATATAAACAGCTGGTGATGCAGAACAGCCTTTACTTAAAATCAGAGAACCTTTTAGAAGAGTTTGTTCATTTCCATATATTTACCAAATTTTCCTCCTATAAAAATATCATGTCTTTAAAAAGAAAATAAGTCTCTGACTTAATCCTCTTGGTCTCCAGGGCAAATGATGTATTTTTAGGAGAGACTAATTAGCAAACAAGTGGAAAGAGGGAATTTTAAAGCTGCTCTGAGAAGTTGAAATGTTCAGGAGGTGGTTGCTGGTTATTATGCCTCTCCAGATGTGTCTAGCTCAAAGGGACAAGGATGGCTCCTGATCCACAAGTGTTAAGCACTTGCCTGATGCATGGGGAACATGCATGCTCCCAGAGGGAGCAGCATCAGTGCTGTGTGTGGGGTGATGCTCCTTAGCAGGCACTACTAATAAGCCATTATAAGGGGAAGTGTAGTGTGTATGGAAGTTAATTTTGACTTTATTTTTATTTAATAGTCCCTAACAATTAATTTTGATACTTAACTAGCTTAAATAGAATGAACACTTGTGCACTTTTTATGTTAACTGGTAATATTTTGCTGCTGACTGCCCCTGTGCTCTTAGTCCTTTTAACTCTTTCCCTTGACCTGAATTGATGCTTTCCAGGCTTTCTGCTGTGACACAACTGAAATGAGTTATTTCTTTCTTCTGGCTGTTACTGTCATTGAATAGGGAATATTCACCAAATAGTAGGGGAATGACAGCTGAGTCACTGGTGATGCCACCTCAGATGGCTGAGTGGTCTGGAGAGGTGTATCATCAGCCAGGCATCTGCAAAACCTTTGGGGAGAGCATATGCATTTTCCTCTGATTGGCAACACACAGTTTTAGTTGCAGACAACCAGTATTTCCAAATATAAATGTTTTGAACCACCGGAGGCCAAGTACAGTCTGCAGTTCTAAGTGGAGGGGGAAAACTGCAGAGCTTTTCCATGACTGATATGCTTCATCTACCAAGAGAAGTTGAATATATTTTACTTTGCTAAATTGTTGCTGTTTTAGGCCAAAATGGACTTTACCAAGGAGTGGAACAAATTATACCATTTTGAGGGTATGTTCAATGGACAGCTTGGGACATGATTGGCTTTTGGGAAGAGGCAAAAATGAATGAGCAGCTCTTGGAGCTGATTTTGTGGAGAAAATGCCCTCAACTCTTGTCCCCAGCAAGGCAGTAATTCTCCACCAGCACAGCTGAGCAAGGATCATTTTCCTCCTCTCTAGGGATGATGGGTAGAACAGCAGCAAAACCCCTGTGCACTGTCTTCTGTCTGATTAAATTTTGGTCAGAGAACTTCCTTCTGTTCACAGCCTCTCTGCCTATCACTTGTAAAATACAGAGTACAGTGATTTGTCCAGCCTGCATTCCTCTTAATAGAGTACATCATATTAAAGAATCTAACGGGTACTGGGAGTATTTCTACATAACTCATCAGTATGCTTATGGAGTGCGTTTTCCCTCACCTTTCTCCAGGGTATCTGTAAAAGTACGGATATGCAGTCTGCTCATCATTAAGCTAGAGGTAGTAAGTATTATTGCTTCTCATGGGATTGTGAAAGCATGGGCTGTGTAAACTTATTTGCACCAGCCAGAGGTTAGAGGCCTATTTCTAAACTTCATCTTATTACTGGAGTTAATATATGGTGATAGGTGCTGATAGCAGAATGATTGATTGATTGAGGTTAATTTGTGTACTGACTGAGCAATATGGTAGGAAATGAAGACATCCATCACAGGAATGTGTTCTATATACATATGTGTATTTGGATCAACTGCTGCTGCTCAGCATATCATGAGGAATAGAAATTTAAAGGTATGTCAAACAAAACTAGAATTACTTGTCTCTGTCACTGCTGCTGCTCCGTGTCTTGGCTGGGTCAGCTTACACAAAGTGTGGGACTTACATTGGTTGGGATGTGAAGAGGCTGTGCCTGGAGGGTTTTCCTCATTTGAACATCTCATTCAAAGTGTCCAGAGCCACTGTGCTGCTCATGGTTCAGGGGCTCACAGGGTCTCTCCTCATCTACCATTGCTGTGCTCCTGCATCATCAGTTACTCTGCACTGGCAGCATGCAGGGATGACTCTACAAAAGCCCCAGCCCAGCTTTCCTCTCCTGCCAGAGAAAGATCATGTGTGTGGAAGAACCAATTCCTTTTGCTCAAAATGAGTTCTTCTCATCAGTCAAGTCATGGGCAGAGCATGGGCAAAAAATGCCCACAAAAACTGTCTGAGGTTCCAATGATGGTGATACAGAACAACAGACTGTGCCTTTTGCTTGGCTGTGCCCTTCTGGTAGGGAAACTGGGCAAACCCTCATAATCCTTGGAGCTGTGTTAGCATGTCCCTGGCAGTTGGGAGGTGCTGGTTCTATCTTCTCCTTCTACTCTTCCCTCCAAAAATTTCCAGCTTGTGAACAGAAATGCTTAAAGCCATGTACTGACTTGCAGAGAAAAATAATTCATTACTTCTACCTGGCTTATGAGTGAGTGCTACAGGAGAGACTGATGCCATGATCCTCCATCCTGGTGTGTTGCTGGAGAGCTTACCAGGACTGGTCTTCTGTTTGGGGCATCTCTGCAGCAAAGTTCACAGTGAGCTCAGTTCTTGGCAAGGGAAACAGAATGGCTCCTGGGTGGGAGAACCACGGACCATGCCAGCCAAAGCTGCTTATTCTCCATGGGAGACAGCGTTAACAGAAATTGGAATTTACAAGACCCTGCTACACAATTATTTAAGTGTATATTAGCCTTTCCCCTTCTCTGCCTCTTTTATGGGTTGGCTCAATCCCTGCTCTGCTTGGCTCCAGAGGAACCAGATGACCACTACCATCTGTAATAACTCTGCACTAGTAACAGGAGCTGCTGCAGTTTAGAAATTGTTAACTATGTTCTTTATTGAATTTTGTTATGGCTGTTCAATTAAGCTCAGCTTAGAATGTTACACCTAATGTGTTTATTAAGAAATCTAGTGAACCAAAACAAACATATCCATACCTGATGTGACAAACTTGTTTTCCACCAAAGTTAATTAAAGAGGAGGATTCCTCCTGACTTAAACATCTTCTTGCCATGCACCTTAAAAACAGCTAATTTTAAGCTAATTGGATTGTTAACCATTCTCAACAGAGAGCAATTCTGACTGCAGGGGCTTCCCAAATGCATGGGGACATGGAGCGTACCATACAGGTTAAGCAGGACCAAGCCTGGTGCAGGGCAGCAGGACTGGGGATATTTTGATGTATAGATCAGGCAGTGAGGGTGATTCTCTGAAACCAGGAGCTGAGATGTCTTAAGGCATCCCTGTCTGGAATTTTGGCTTGGGTGAACTCAGTGCTAACCTGGAGGATATTGTTCTCTTATGAACTATTTTGTCTTCGTCTTGGGGGAATTTTGCAGTCTCTGCAGGACTGTCCAATTTACCAGGCATGCTGGGTTTTGATGGCAGCATCTCTTTTGGGTGGATGGTGCTGCAGATACTGTGGAAACTGTTGTGTCAAGGTAGAGCTAGTTTCACAGTGTTCAGCAAATTCTGCAAGCTCTTTAAAAGTTCATATGTCTACAGAAGGTTTGCAATATCTGTATTAAGGTAAAAGGAGACAGTGAGAAAGGCTTCCAGGCAAGCATGTTCCTTCCTATTTTCTTTTTTATTCTTTTTTTAACTACATCATGGTTTTAATAAAATATAAGGCTTCTAGGAAGAAGCAATGTGTCTCACTTACAGACCAGAGGATATTGATTTCCTTAAATCCTCCAAAGGGCAGGTGTGCCCAAAAAGGTGGAGTGGAGGCAGGGTTGAACAGCAGCCCCTGAGCTGCTCTGGCTTTCCCAGTGCTGTTAGCTCAGCAGGATAGGCACAGGAGGAATGAGGACCATGGGGTGGGGGGGGCAGGAATGCCATTAAGCAGGCTTTTTTGGTGCTGCTTTTGTGGTGGTCGCTGTGGATCTGTGGTGGCTGAGCTGCAGGAGGTGCCCAGGCTGTGTTACCCTTTGGCTCAGCAGCACGAGCATCCTCTCCCTGTGCCAGCACTGCAGCCTGTCCCCACTCCTGCACGGTGGCACGGATGCCTGCAGGCAGCAAACTGCTGATTGCAGGCAGGGTGTAAGGAAAATTGGAGTTGTAATTGTGGCTGTCTTGTCAGGGATCCCATAAACTTCCCTGAGGCTCATGACTATGCCCTCTGCAGAACCATGAGGGTCTACCTCGACTGGCCACCAGGGAGGGCATCTGGGAGAGCAGCTGTGCAAGCTGCCTGTGTGTCAGAAACAAAGCCCTCTTTTCTTTTCTTTTGAAGAGGGCTTTTGGGGAAAGCTACTGCAGGTTTTTCAATGGCAATATTTCCATATATTCCTTTACAAGGATAAGGAGAAATAAAAACCCCCAAACTGATTACTAAGCTTATGCATTGCCTTTTCTCACTATTATCTTTTCTATTAAATATTGACTCTTAGGACAAAATGCTCATATTTTCCCCAAAAGCTAATAGCAGTAAGAGAATAATTAAGAGAAATAGTGACTGGATTATGAACACTACTGGTTTTCTTGTGTATTTTTGAAGTCTTGTATTTAGCTTTCTGCAAATATAATTTGTCTTATATAGATTTCTGGCAATCTCCATGTATGGCTAATCTTCCCAGAGAGCTTTTGAGACAGTAACTCTAATATTTGCAAGCAAATTTTGTTTTCAACAGATCACTGAAGAGACACTGTCAATTCTGTCACTTTGTTCAGCTTAATACTGCAATCTCTTTAAAAGCCATCATTGTGTCTGCTGCCTGTTAAGTAAGGGCTATTTTTTTTTTAATAGTGAGAAAACTGCTTAGTTATGTTTGAATGTCATCTAAGATAAAAACTTTATTTGATTACCTTCTGAATGATACCTCAGTATGATCTGATGACACAAGTAGTAATGCAAACAGATTTGATTTTGTCTGACTGAGATACTCATCACAGAAGGTGAAAAACCAAAATATTCTTCAGCAGTAAATTAATATTCTTCTCCCTCTAATAAAAGATCAAATGCTTGTAGTACTCCTGTATTTTAAGCTTGTTAAGATTCAAATTGTTGACGGTCTTGTAAAGTTTTCTATTGCCCTCTGTGAGGAGTAGCTGTTTATTCATTATTTTTGTAATGAAAAGTGAGCTCTGGCTCATCAACATTGATTTCCATTTCACAATGTCTGAACCTCTGGTTTCTGGGAGGACAGAGCCATGAGTTGCTGCGTGGCTGAGCCTCTTTAAAACAGTTAGACCTGAAATTACATCAGGACTGGACCTTCTTCTGTCTCCTGTTGGAAAGCCAGCTTGTAATTTTACATGCTATTGGTCATTGCAGGCGCTTCCCAGGTTGGTTCATCACCTCCTTGCCCTGCTTTTAACCTTCTCCCTGTGTTCTTCACTGTACCCAAAGGCTGCAAGACAAGCCACACAAAGTGCAATTAAACTAGATTATCTTTAGCATCCTTGACTGTGTGATGCCCTGGAAAGCCTGGTTTGGCTGTACTGCTCCCATCTTGCCTGTGTTGTTCCTGTCTGGTCCCTGCAGTAGTTTGTGGAGATATTAAAGCACAAAGACACATGCTTTGGAAGGGTAAGAGACCCCCGCTAAGGCTGCTTGGGGCAGGACTCATCCCTTCTGTAATCTCTGATTGTTTGTGTGCTGCTGGCTGTTCCTGCAAATAGCTGCTGAACCTGAGATCAGGATGCTTTTGATTAGGGCATGCTGGGATGGAGACAGAATGTGCCTGCCTGATGTTTCCAAAATAGGAAACCTTCTTAGCTCTGCCACATTATGGCCTTGAGATGGGAAAATTATGCATTGGCTTCTCAGAAATTTTCATATTGTTTTTTCTCTACAGCACTTGAGTCACTTCCATTTAATAACCTTACTTGGGGTGGGTTTGGGGAAAGTTTGTGCAATGCAATACAGCTCGATTTGAATTTTATAGCAGTTTAGTACCACTTGGTGTGTGCAGCCTTTCCAGGTTTTATTTCTTTAATAGCCATACAGACATTTTTATGCTGATGAAGTATCTGCCAGTTTGCCAGTAGAGGGAAAATTGTGCCTGCGATCTTGGAGCAGAGGAGTCACTGTGCCTAGGGAAAACTCAGGGTGGTAATGTGCTCCTGCAAGGCAAGGAGAAAGTGTCTTTGTGGAAAGGTCTCTCAAGTGGCAACACAGCCAGCTACAGTCCAGACCAATGTCATTCTTGTTTGGTATTGGACTTGCCTGGCATGACCCAGGGAAGTTGTGCTTTGGGCTTTTCCACAATAGATTTGGTTTGACAGGTGCCAGGACTATATTGATTAATGGCTGTAAAGAAACACTGAGTTTCCCTCTCTGATGGCAGGAGAATGGTCCTAGTCCTTTCCTTTGCCCAAGGGGTGTACTTTTCTAATCTACACCTCAGTGCTGCTGGTCCTTGTGGGGCAAGTGATTTGCCACAGGTTCCTCTTTGGTGCCTCAGCAATATCCACAGTGTAAAGTTGGGGATGGAGTACCTGGACCTCCTCTGTGTCACCATAAAGCAAAGTTCACATCATGTTATTTGCAGTGATCTGACTGAGCTTGCAGAGGAGAGACAGAAGATGGACTGAAACTGTGTGAAGAAACAAAGCTGTGCTGCATCTGTGGAGACAACTGGAAGAAACTGGGTGGTTTACAACATAAAATTTCCACAGAACTTTCCTAAAACTAAGGATATATAGAACACTGTCCTTGTCTACTTCAAAGGACAATAAATTGCTACATTCCCTAAAAAAAGGCTTGTTCTCTGTGTAGGTTTATTAAGTACCTAAGATGTGAGAATTGAATTTCATCAACCATAGAAACCCAACAGTGGCTTAATATTTTAAGGTTAGACTAAGATAAAAGATGGGATGGTGAGAACATAGCATAGAAAAAAAGTTTTGTTGGCAATCAGTCTGTGCCAGGTGGGATACAGGTATCAGCCAGTGAATGCTCTGGGACTTACATGTATCACCAGGAAGGATGTGTTGGCTGTTTTCAGCCAAACACAACCTGAAGGGCATTTTGGTTGGTGGGGTGTTCAGTTTGGTTTTGATGTATTTGGTTTTTTTTATTTTATTTGGTTGGGATTTTTTTGGGGGGTGGTGGTGTTTTTGTTTGTTTTGTTTGGGGTTTTTTTGCCTGTGTGATGGTTGATTTTTTTTTTTTAGAACAATATTATAGACCTCAAGATGGTAGCTTTATAGCCATGGATAGAAATGACACAGTGCATGTCTGGGTAATGGGTGTCATTCAAGCTTTCCAAATGTGAGCAATGAAACAGTGTATTTATCCTTAATGGGCACAGCACTGCTCTCTTTAACATGATGTGAAGGGGTTGAGTAGCTTCTATCAGAAATTCCTGATGTGGTGTATTTTAGGGCTGAATTTCTGTTGTTCATGGCTGCCTTGTGTCTACTCTGAGGTGGGCTGATCTCTGCCTTTTCAGCTGATAAGGTTTCATGTCAGACCAGAGGTTCATTCATACCTAAATGTGCATGAGTGAATTTAGAGATTTTTTTTTTTTTCATCCTACTTTATTAATTCAGTCCTGGAGGTCACTCTCTACCCCCCTGTGTGGTAAAGCCCAGCCTTGTTGGAGCTGGTCTCTCCCACTCAGGTTGCCATCAGTTGTCTTGTCTGAGGCAGCACTGCCAACAACAGTGCCAGACAAGGTTGTCCTTGACTTCAGTCCAGGAGAGCTGAGACTCCTCTGGGACTGAAAGCCCCTCTTTGTGTATCCTGGTCACCTCCTCGGCGAGTTCCTCACTAATACTTGTAGCACCCCTTCTTTTTTCTGGTTCCAACCAGCAATTTTCCATGCAGTTTTATTTCCGAGTTCCTTACAGATGTCCATATAGATTAGACCTACCACATTTTTCCCCACTGAAAATCAGTTATCTTTTTAAAGAAAGATATTGGATTCAGTCTGGCATGAGCTTCTCTTTGTGCACCCATTCTACATTTTATACAGCTTTCCATTAACCGCCATATCTTTTAATTATTGTTCCCTTCATAATGTGTTCAGGAAATCTTGCACGCTATTGCAGTCAGATTAATGGGCTTCTCTTAAACATAGTTTTATATTTGCTGTTTCCTAGCACACACTGCCATTTATGCCTTGATAGATTTATTTTTTTTAATTATCATTATCCTCAGGAATTACCCAATCCCCCTAACTTGAATGTGTTAAGCTCTGGCTTTTACTTCCACTTCAGATGGGTGTGATTTCCATATCTATTAACTCATTCGTATTAGTCATTCTGTGTGTCCCAGCACTCAAAATCCACTTTTTTGAGTGCAAATTGAAGTTAAGTATTCATTTAGTTTTGGAACCATACCGAGTTATATTTATTTTTTTCTTTCATTCCTGTCATGCCAGAGCCTTCCCTTTCCCCATAGTGATGCTTCATTGAAGAGATCTCAGTCTGAGATGGTGGCCTTATGTGAGAAGCAGGGAATGAAGTGACTCTTTCCTGGTATAATCCTCCAGTTCAGCGATTTGCCTTGAACCTGCCAGGAGCAGCCCTGTGCCTTTTTGCCATCTGTTTTACATGCTGAACAGTGTCTCGATGCTTGCTCTAGTTTGTTTGGGCAGCAGTGCTTTTATTACCCTGGGGCTGGCTCTGGATCCTGCCAAAGTCATCTAGATCCTGAAGCCTCTTGCTCAGCCTTGCTGTGTTGTCACATGCATTCCTTGCTTGTTTCTCACCTGCCATGCTCAGGTCCATGTTCAATTCCCTCAATGAGCTGAAGTTTCATTAACTCCATCACTGCCTTGAACATGCTGGGGTGTTTCTCCACTTTCCCTCCCTGTGCTCTGGGATCTTAGCCCTGCTTTGGCTGGGGAAAAGCAGCCCTCTGAGAATCCTCTCTGGATTCACCTTGTTTGAGATGCAGGAAATTCCCAAGTCTGCTGTGACATTAGTATCACTTTACATTTTGCTTTTATTTTCTTCCTTATATTTTGATGTCCTGCCTTATTACTTGTGAAGGGCCCTTCAAGCATTTGCAAGCAAAACTCTACACCCATATCCATGGACTAGATCAAATGGGTAAGTGACACAGTGTAGAAAAAAATATTCTTCTGATGAATAGTTCTCCACAGCTTCCTTAGGACCCTGTACCATACATACATCATGCTTTCATACTTCTTCCTACAAACCAGCAATGGAATGATGAAGTGGGAGATGCCAGATGGGAGCAATAAGTTCAGAAGAGTAAGAGGATGAAAGTGTTCCTGAGGAAGGCTGGTGAATAGGATGTGCTCAGGGAAGGGGACCTGTGTCTAAGCTGGAGAGGAGGGAGGGATGACTGTAAATAGGGAGAGAGAAAAACAGAGCCCTCCAGCCAGTGCTTTCTGTAGGTTGCTGCCCTGGGAGGTAAAGAAGAGCTTTAGAAAACCCCAGAACCCATTGGAGTACTGATAGCAGGACACTTTCTGATTCACCAGTTTCCCAGTTCCCATGCTTGGCCAGAAAACAAGTTTCTGTTAAAAAAGGCACTGGCACTGTGCCTCAGAGCAGAGCAAGAAATGCCTTGGGGTTTCACCAGGGAGAAGAGGAGGGAGAAAAAAGCCATTCTTCCTGATCTGATATTCAATGCAGCATGCTCCATGTTTCTTAACACTGCCTTAACACACCCTGGGAGATGCCATTCCCTCCATGCTGCTGTTATTTGCTTTATAGTTATCATTTATTTCTATTTATGCTATCTAAACTGCTCCTGCCCTGGGCACGAGTACAAGACACATTTTAGAAAGGGAGGAGGATAATCTAAACTGTCTGAGCTTTTTCTGAGCTGGAAATGGCTTTGAGGTGACAGTGGAGGTTTGCTGGGTCAGGCCAGCCACAGCAGTGGGATGGATTCAGAGGCAGGAGCTGAGCCCTGGGGCCGTAGCCCCCTTCCCATACTCACCCTGGTGAGGACCAGGGGAACCTGCTCCTGATGGAAATGCAAAGACCTTCATGACCTCTCCTTGCTTTGACCCCTTCCTGCTGGGGTTTGCTCCTGTGTATATTGACTCACATCTCTCTCTCATCATGAAGTGTGAGACTCCAAAGGCGCTCTCCATGGTGCCGGGGAGGGAATTTGCTGGTGAAGGGCAGGGATGCAACCTCTAACGATGCATTTATTGGCCAAGGTGTTGGGTGTTGCAAAAACTCTTCAGAGGCCTGACCCCACTGAGAAAGAGTCCAAAATCTCCCGTCAGATGTATCTGAGAGCCCTGACAAAGGGCTGGGGCTGAGCCTGGGGAGAGACTTTGTCTCCAGTGAAGCCCTTTTCCTGCATGAAGGAGAATCTGCTGTTGCTATGTCTTTCTCTTTGGATGGTTTTAGTGGATGTTTTTCTGGCCCAATCTAGACAGGGCTGTGTTTACTAGAAAAACCTATTTTTCTTAACAGCAGTTTAAAAAATGGTCTTGGCTAATGTAGTTTGCTGCTCACAATGGCAAAGAGGGTAGTGTTATTTAAGACAAAAATTTCCATTTTCCGTAAGGCTGAAATGTGCCCTGAAAGCAATGTGCTTGCAGTTTTTTTCCCCTTTCATATGGGAAAACATGAGAATGCAGCCTGGAAAAGGCCAAAGTCTCATTGTGCTTGCAGGCTTTTTCTGTGATCAAAAGCAAGTCCTTTCAGCTCAGTCAGGGATCTGCTTTATCTCTAAACCCAATTTACATTGAGGTGGTTGTACAATGCCCCAAAACGTTTTTATTGGTATTTTCAAATAATCAATTGATAGGTTTGTTGATGTTATTACATATGTAAAATTAGGTTAAGGGAGAGCAACCAGTTTTGCAGCTGTGTTAATTAAGAGAAGGGGAAAGAAAATTGCAACAAATGTAAAATCATGTTAGCAGCCTTCTGGGGATGGATCTGTTCTCAGTCACAGCAGTATATGTGGGGCACTTGGAGGGTTGAAGAGGCAGAATAACCATGTCTATAAGTGTTTCTGTGCTCAACAGACTAATAGTAAAATATATGATTGCAAAACATTAGCTTGGAACTGCTTCTTAGTTATTTGTTTACAACAGTTTGTCTGCACGAAGGGGGTTATCCTATTATAGCTGGGGAGGCTAGATGAAAGGACACCTTTTATTTTAAATAAAAAAAAAGCCCTAGTCTAGTTCAAATCTTTTTGTACAGAAGAAAAACAACCTTTGCTTGCTGGACCTGCTGAATTGAGGATTCTGGGGAAGTGGTGCATGAGGAGGATGGGTATACAAATTGCCTTGATGAGGTTGTTTGGGTAGAATAACACTGAAACAAGTCCCTGAGCAAAATATTGCTTAAAAATATGAAAATAAAAATTGCAGAGGGTTGCAAACTGCCTGCTAGCTTGTGACGTTAGTGGTAAACTGGAATAGCATTGTGGGTTGTAATGCTTCCTGAGCACTCCCCTTTGGACCTACCTGCCTGGAAACATTGCTATCTTCTTACTGCTTTAAGTGCAAGGATAATTCATCTGTGTGTTTTTCTTTCTTTTTTTTTTTCCCCTCAAACTTCACTAACCCTGCAAATTAAAAAGGGGCCCATGAGTAATTAGGCTTTTCTTTTTCTTTTGTTAAGCGAATAAGTGATGGTGACAGCTGAAAAATGCACGTGCTTTTTCTATCTGAGTCTACAGACCTTGAAAGTCCCCAAGTGTGGGAGAAAATGTTCTGAGATACAGATTTTTTTTTTGGATTCCCCATGGAATATTTTTCTCTGGCTTTTCAATTGTCTCTGTCTACACAGGTTATAAATCTAGTTCAGTAGAAGCAAGACAATTTTTAATGGAATTTCTTGTTAAAACTAATTAAACATCTGCCTCCCTCATCACCGCAAACAGACAGAAGATTAACTATAAAATAATGGCCAACTTGGAATTTGAACAGGAGTTTTGGAAGACTTAATAACTTGCATTCACCTTTTGCTTATCAGTTACTGTGTTTTCTGACTGTTACAGGAAACTACTGGCACCTTAGGTGTCCTTGGTCATTTGCAAATGGCCTGTAGAACAGATTTCATGTTGGCAAGCATTCAAGGAATGGAAACTAATTGATTAAGACCACCATCTCCAAAAGTGATTCTTAATTTCTTAATCATGTCTTCATCATATGCAGTTTGCAGATGAATCTTGACTTCACGCATCATAGTTCTGTCAAAAATCGCACCATCTGTTATGGAAATGCTGGAAGGCACTTGACAAATTTGGATCAGACACCTTTATTTCCTTCTGACATTTTGATGCAGGCAAGGCCTAATTAGGTTTCAAGAGCGATTGCTGTTCCTGTGGATAACATCTTCCCACAAGCAATGTTAGATGTTAGGCTCTTGGTGTGGGCAACAAGCTCTTGTGTTTCACTGCACATTCTTGGCTGTTACTGCTGTTTGCTCCAAACCCCACATCTGTTACTTGTCTTTGATGCTCTTGTGTCAAAACTTGGTGTTGAGTCATCTTCAGAGCAGGCTGAGCTAGAAATGTGCTGCTTTCTCTGACAAATGGTCCAGATCCAATGCTGGCCCCATCCACACCTCTGCTTTCACACTTCTCCTCTCCACTTGCTCCTTGGGAAGGGATTACTGATGGTTCTCTGAGCCCAAATCTGAACTGGTCTACATTTGTATATTTTCCCAACTAGCACCGTGCTTGCTCCTTCCCCTGCTTTAAGCCATCTGCAGAAGGTGTTGTTCCTCCAGAGCCTGACACCTGAGGTTATGGTTTGTGGCTGGAAGTGAAATGCTGATAGAGAAATGTCCCAAACAGGACCCCTTTTCTGGCACTGCCTGACAAGGGAAGGGCAGCTCCAGCCCCTGAGAAGTGCTTGGGCTGTGGTGCATAGTGGGAACGTCTTGGGTTCACAGTTAAGTTTCTTCAGTCAGACTTTGTGTTCACCTTTTTTGTTTTTAATTGTTCAGCATAGTCTTTTAGTGTTTTCAGTCCTTTTATTCTGTCCTGGTTTCAGTTGTGATGGTCTTTCAAGTGATTTTGGCAAGAAGTCCATGAGTGCACTGGCTCAATATTCTCTCGTGTTTAATATTTTGATGTAGCTTTTTTTATTTCCATTTTCTTTTTTCTCTTTTGGCACCTCAACCTTTATTTGTTAAAGAAACCTTTAAAACCAAAAAATATTTCTTGTCTCTAGTGGCATGAATAAATGAATGTGGGCTCTGTGATTAATGGGCCTTTATAGAGGATCACTCTAGAAGGGGGGGAAATGCTTTGTACTTGTTTTCTACAGACCATGCAGGGAGCTGGAGGCAGTGTCCAGTATTTGGGGAGAAGGTAACAGAATTAAAAGCCACAAGGATGCTCTGTATGAAGAATTTTTATTACAAAAGAAATGTTTATTAAAAAAGAAAATAATTCAATGAGCCTTGGGCTTCTGCAGGGGCAGAGGGTTTTCTCCTCTTGTTTGACAGAGCTAAAATTGTTGTTATAAGCCAGGGATGTAAGTCCTGTTGTTTCAACACTGTCATTGCTTGGTCCCACTGTGCTAGTGGATGGGTACCTGATGGCAGTGATGTCCATCGTTATTTTGGTATAGAAGTGAGGCAGTGAATTAACATGGAAGAGATTTGGTACATCTGAGTCCCCTGGAGGCACCAAGAGGGTGCTCTGGGGACACAAGTGGTGTCTCCTCCCATGACAGGTTAACTGCCCTAAGTACTCAGGCTGGTGCTTGTCCTCCAAGGGGCTGAGGCCTGTGAGCAAGCGAAAACAAAACAGAAAGTGGCACTTGGACACTGATAGAAACCAATAATGTGGTGCCAAACCAGGGTAGATCCAAACCCTATAAAAACAAAGGCTGGAGCCAAGATCAATGTCTCTGACATTCAGCTGCTTTTAGCAAAGAAATCACATAAGATATTCACTTAGTAGGAGGAAACAAGGTTAAAATGGTTAGCTGAAGAGAATAATTAGGCAATCTCCACCTTTCCTTTTTTTTTCCTGTTGGCGTTAAACAAAAGCAAATTCAATTTTCTGGCTATGCAGGCTATTTTCCATTGTTCGTGCCTGAGTGAAGGTGTGGGATCAAGCATCTCTGATCTGGAGAGTCTCCTGTGCCCACAGCAGGCAGGAGGGAATCTCAGCAGGGATTGGGGCACTGAGGTGCTGCTGGTGGGGTCCCCAAGGCAGGGCTGCCCTTGGGGCAGGAAGGATGAGGCTGCCTTGGAGCTGCAGACCACGGGGTTGCTTTATCTTTAGGTGCAGCTGTTATTTGTCTATAGAGGATGTTTCAAGCTGCTGGGGTGGTGGGGGACTTGACCTGCTCTCAGACCAAGCTTTTTCTTTGAAGGAGGACATGGAAGTGTAATTTCTTAATTAGTTTGATCCTCTTTTGTATAAATGCCTCCCACTGTTTAGGATTGGAATGAATCTGTACTGCAGAAGTGAGCTAGGTATGAATTATAGATCTGAGAACCAAAACCAGTGCAATTCACTGTGCTCTGCCTGTAGACGGTGATCTTGAAACTGGATGGATTTCCCCCTCCTTCCCACCTCCCACTATGAAATCTAAGATATTATGACATTTCAAGAGACTTTTAATTAAAGCATGGTGTGGTATATTTTACACCATACCATTCACTTGTTATCCTGAGGGATGGTGTAGCTTTTGTACTCATTTCCCCTCAGCATTGTCTCTGATGGATATAACTGCCTTTGTCTTAGTGAGGTCTTTGAATCTAGCAAGCCTTGACATCTAATGCAATCTGAATAATCAACAGAAGCACATAATGAAATGCCAGTGTTGAGAGGAAAATTCCTAAAGCTTAATGTCCCAGTGCAGAGCATGGTGTACCAACAGCTTTGTAACCTGCTAATTTAATAACAGAGCCAACTGAGCCATACACATAAAGTATCTTCCAATGTGCCTAGAAATTAACCTTTAAAAGCTAGTCGACTTTGTCTCAAAGTCTGTGACTTCAGGCTTGCTGGTTTTTTTGTAAGACTTAAAGGTTTTGGGTTAACTAGGTGAAGGGGAGCTGGATGAAACTGGTTTACATAGGAAAACTCAGGGGTTTTGGGTTTATGTGTTTTTTTGTGTGTGTGTTTTGTTTGATTTTAAGGGCTGGGGAGAAAATACACATGGAGAAAACAGTAACAAATAAGGAGAGCCTTTCTGGGCATTTGGTGAAATCCAGACCAAATTTTGTGCCAGTTGCTTTACCAAAGGTCCCAGCAGTTCCCTTGCTCTCTCTTTACTCTGCACCACATGCCAGGAGTTGCATTTGCTGCTTGCAGTTATGGAGCAAAATCGAACTTGCTCTGAACATTTTTCTGGGTTTTATAGCTGTTTGAAATTCTGATGCAAACTCAAATGTCACTTGTATAAGTGGCTACAGGTGCAGGACAGGAAAAGAGAAAATGCCTCTAAATAGGCTGGAGACAGGTGAATGAACAGATTTTGCTGTGCTTATGTGACTTTCCTCAGTTCATTTGGGTTTCTAATACCTTTAAATTAATGCATGGCAGCATTAATTTAACACTGACTGCTGACCTGTGTGATAACCACTAGTACACTCTCCAGTTGTTTTTCAGTATTTTCTTGTGCTGTGCTCTTCTACTGGCAACTAATCTCTTTTATGCTTCATATAAAAACATCCTTCTTCAAAATAACGTGTTTCCTTTGGAGGCATTTCAGACACATTTAAGAACAAACTTGCTCCAGTGACTTACTGCAAGCCCAGAGGAGTTCTCTTACACCACAGCATCTTTTCTCTCTCTTTAGCAACTGCTTTCTCATTTTTTTCTCCCTGTGAAAGACAGCCTTTGTGAGACAAGCCCTCATGGGAGTTGTCATGTGATTAACTCTCCCACACTCTATGCTGCCTTTTGCAGCCCCACACCAGCTCCTCTCACTCATGTTTTCCTACCTGCTCCCAGGCACCTGGGTCACCTCCTCATGTGGTTTAGGTAGGGATTTGGTCCATCAGATTCAGGGGATTGGTTGCTTTGGGCAGCTGAAGACTTGGTGCCATGCCAACCATAAGATGTAAAACACTGGCTGTGCACAAGGGGCTTCTAACATTTGCTGTCTCCTGGGCTGTGTCCTGGCACATGCTCCCGAAAGATGGGAATGTTGCAAAAGTCTGGATAACAGTGCTGTAAATATCCCTTCCAGAAGAGCCTCTTGAGATTAAAGACCCAAAGTCCATGCCTCTGTTGTTTTTGGAAGTGGGGGCACAAGGTTCATAACTGCTATATAATAGCACTCTGTAGTTACTGGTTCAGGAGTCCAGGGTTTACTGGAGAAATAATTTTTTTGGCTTTGTTAACAAACACTGCCAGCACCATTCTTGTACACAGGAGGGTTCTCATGGTCAAAGTGGTGATTTCTGGATACTGGGTGCCCATGTGCTCAATGCTGTGTCCTGCTGACATGAGGAGAGCATGAAAAGACTGCCCAATGGGACCAGGGATGCTGCTGACTGCAGTAAAGGTGGGTCTGTGAGGAGAGCTGTGCTTCTGCTGCTCACGGGAGCTGAAAAAATGGGTGAGACTGCAATAAAAACAAGTTTAATCACATCGAGAAAAGCGGTAATAACCTAGTTTTGGGCAGGTTCTGGGCTCCTTTTCAGTTTTTTCTGCAGTTACTGCCTTATGAGAGAAAGGATGGGGGGGAGAAAAACAGATGTCCCAGATACAGCCGGTGTTCCTGAGAAGTTGACTCCTAAAATAATCTTGCTTTATAGAAATTGATTTTGTTCTTTTTCTTTTACAAAGAACAACAGAGAGAGGGAGTACTTGTTTCCACAAATCCTCTCTACAGGAACAGTACTACATAAATCAAATTCTTGTTCAGGAGGTTCATTTTTTTAAAATCCTTAATATATTTAATTTAAGCCATCAGTTTGGACTGACATCTATTCCTCTTGAAAGGGCATGGATTTTTTATTTTCTATGAGAAACTGGTATTTTCCCTCTTAATAGACCCTTTATATCATGCTAGGGAAAGAGGAAGTAGTACCATATTCCCCCAAGCTGTATCACATTCATGACACCTTGTTTTCTCTACTGTGGAGTCCAGTAAGTTTTTGATTCTCCTAAAGCCCTGGTACATGAGGAATATTTACAGTCCACCACAATAGAATCGAGGGGTGGGGTATGTGCAGCTGCCTTTGCTGCCATTTTTCACAACTCTTGGTGACCATTCCATCAGCTGGAGCCATCACTGATCTGTGGCCCAGCTGGGGCTTCTGAGTTGATGCTTGGAAAACGGAGGGAGGATGTGGCCCCTGAGGTCCTGGGACACCCTCTGCCCCATAGCATTCTTCATGTTTGAGAGAAAGTCCCCAGAGTCAGAAAAGCTTTTGAGCAAATACTCTATTAATAATTTTTTTCTGAAGGTTTTCTTTATGTAAAACAAAATGTGTTTTAAGCTCCAGCAGTATTAAAATGAATGTGTTTCTCTTCCAGGAGTTTGTTCAATGTGCAAATAAAATCAACCCTCATGCACAGAAAATCTGGAAGGTTTCAATTTAAAATTCATTGGGTTTTCTAGAGAAGTGTGTGGGGTTTTTTTTGCATGTGTAGTAATGTATTGAGAGAGATCCTCATCTGCATAAAACATCAGAGAGCAAATGCCAATTATGGATTCATAGACTAGCAAAGAATATATGTTATTCTTGATTTATCTTTGTGATAAGATTTATAAAAAAGTGATAGTCTATGTTAAAATGAATGACTCCAGCTGGTATAAATAAAACCAATAAACTTAATGGTAAAAGTGATAATATCAACCCACAATATGCTCTGAACAGTATGAAGCAACACGAAATTGGTAGTTGATGTCCAGAGGAGAGGACTGCATTTCCTATTTGCACTTGAGGGATATATGAGCTCATTTGGGTCTGCAGGAGAGTTCTCATGCGTGACTCAGAGAAAGAGCAATGAGAATTATGGTGCTATTGCCCCACTCATTGAAATACCAGTAAACACTGAAGTCTCTGCTTCTGAATTTGACTTGTTCATTGCTAGACGTGTTGGCACTTTCCAGTGTGACATGCAAGGACTTAAAAACATGTCTCAGGAGGCCTCCATCCAATTTCATTGCAGACTGCAACAAAATGTAAAAGCAAAGTCCCACATTAGTTGTGTGTCATCAGATCAGTTCTGCAGTGATAATGTAAAAATGCTTGAGAAGATGATGCATTTGCCCTGAGAAAAAGCTGCTTGGAGAAGATGTTAAAATGTATTACCTGACAGAGAAGGACCATCCAACCAGTGAGTGTGAATGTGCTGTACTGAAAGCTTCAGCCTGACAAAATGCTTTCCTGTGGTGCTGTGCCTCTGAGGTCACAGCTGTGGCTTGAGCAAGGTGCTACAGAGCTGGGCAAAGCCATTCTTGGTGTCAGTAAAAGTCTCCTGACATGGGCAGCCATGGTTTCTTTGCCTCTTGTAAGGCAATCATAATTCAACTGGAAAATGAAATGATCCAAGTACTGATGACATTAACTATTTGTGCCTCAGTTTCCCACATATTGTTAGTATCATGGTGCACTATGATTAGGCATGGAATTTTTTGAGTCTGTTAATAATGCTACTGTACAAGTAAGGATAATGGTTATTTTCTGTTATTTAAAAGCCTGCTCTGCCGCTAGTATAAGGACTGAGTCCAGCATTATGGTCTCTGATCCCCACTAATGCTAAAAACCCTGTTTTTCTGAGCTCTTCCTTGTTTGAATCCTTCTTGCTGCCTTTTGTTGCCTTTGGGCAGCAATCAGCAGGTTGATCCTGCAGTGGTAGAAGGTCCTGGGTGTTTGTGTGGATGTCAACAGGTTTTGGTTGCATCTATGCCACTTCTCTGCACAGCTGCACTGATGCCAGTGTACAGGGCAGGATGTTCCATGGTCCTCCTGGCCACTGGCCCATGACTAGAAAAATGCAGTCATGGTGAAAACCTCATCACTTAAAAACCAGAAAGTATGAAACTCCTGGGAACTTTGCAGATGGTGTGGGCTGAATGGAGGCTTGGAGACCTCTGTGGTATCAGAAATGCTAAGTAGCGTGTCTGGTGTCTGCTTGGTGTGAGAACCTAGACCTGTGAGGATGGCTTGGGAGCAGTGTGCCATCATCCCACCAAAATGTGCCATACAGACCTGCTCAGCAACTCAGCAAGGTTGCAGGGAGAGAGGGAAAGTTTATTCTCCCTGCCTATGTGGCTATTTCAAAAATTCACTTCTCTGAAGTTTTTTTTAGTCTAAATTTATTCTCCATCAATTTACATCTATTTGTTCTTGTGCCAATATTCTTCCTCAGCTTAAATAGCTCTTCTCTCTCCCCTGTGTTTACCCCATTGATGTATTTATAGAAAATAATCACAGCCCCTCTCAGGCTTCATTTGCAAAGCTAAATGAAGCAGCTTGTCCAGTGTCCTCTTACAACACCCGCTCATCTCAGTTACTTCTTGTTCTGAATTGGGCATTGCTGAGCACAGGAGAACCATGCAGGGCAGGGTATTCCCAGCAAGGCTGTACTCATCCTTTCTAGTGATGCTTATCTGTGCCCTGTAACTGTGCCAACACCCTTCCACAGTACTTATGTGCAGACCTACTCATCATTTCCCTTTGCTTTTCTCTAGACACAGTGTGTCAAATGCTCATAAATATCTCATGCCAGACTAATGCTTCACTTTTCCCCTTCCTCTCAACTGATAAGCTCCCAGGTGCTCACAGATATTCTTGCTGGTCCCCAAGTACAGAATCATTGATGTCTTTGCATTTGACCCATCTCTCAGACTCTCATTCTGTGCAGGATTCAGGTTTTCTCTCAGAATGCTTCCCAGCTTTCTGTTTAATGCCACTGAAAGCATAAGTGCTTTTCTGCTCTGTCCAGGGGTAGTTAATGAAAGTAGCAACAAGAATGGGACCCAGTCATGGAGGAATTCCTCTAGTAACCTCCCCTCAGCCTGCTCATCCTCCTTTGGAAACAGTATGTCAGCATCTCTTCTACTGGGTGAGGGGGGAAGTGGCTAGCAGTCGTGTATTAATCCAAATAATTTCCAGTGAACTTAATTTTCCATGTCAGCTGTTTTGCTGAAGTCATATAGGTTATATGTGCTGCTTTAAAAAATGAGGATTTTTATCAAAGAAAGATAATGCTGTTGCTGAGTGTGATTTATCTTGGTGCTTTTTCTCCTACCACCATTTCCTTCCAGGGCCCTTTCCTTCAACATGTATTAAAAAGCCTTGCTTGCTTGTGAAATCAGACTGAAGAACCCGTAGCTGTCCAGATTGCTTGTCTATACTTCAAAAGAAATTGGAATATCATATTTTCTTATTCTATCTGATTGCACAGATTTATTAAATAAATCCTTGCCTTGTAGCTATCTTACATCCAGATTTTCAAACCTGTGCAGGGAGGATGCTGGTTCTTTCTTTGATGCAATCTCTTGAAAACAGACCAATAAATGAATCCCAGTCACCATGCATTTAGTAACAAATGCAGGCAAACAAAACATCCTTGGGGACTCTCATTTTTCAAGCTCTGTATAGGTAGTGTGGCTTTAGGCTGCAGCACTGTCTATGCATTTAAACATCCTGCCACCTGCAGAGACTAGTAGTTTAGATATACAAAGCATTTGGCAAAGAATGGCTGTAGAAAGGTTTGCAATGAGCTCTGTTATCTCTAACAGGTTTGTCATTAAAGTGGAGTATCCTGCACAGGCACTCCAACTTTTATCATTCCTCAGAAATGGCAAGCTAAGGTGGTAGTAACTGAACTAGTATGATAGATGGCTGTGTTATAATTGAATTAGTTGGGAAGCATTGACCTTTTTGATGTATAATGTCTCTGAATGTGAACAACAAATACAAACTAATGCCTTTATGACTTTGCTGGGTGAGTTTAGCCATCAATTGACTCGTGATAAATAAGACATTGCATGCTCCAGTCAATGGAAAACACGTTTGCAGCTCCTCTGTTTGTATTTCTGTATGCTATGAAATCAGCTCTATTGGCACGTGTTACTCAGGTGTGGCTTTTGTATTATGGGCTGGACCCAAATGTGAATTCAAGTCCTCAGAGGACCTTACACTTCCTGGATAATGGTAAACCCAGCAGCTAGTGCTTGGTGTTAATTGTTTGCTCCCTTATTGCGTGGCCAGATTAGCTGACAATGACCTGAGGAGATTTCTGCTGTTTCTGCAGCACCTCTCCTTGTCAAAATAGTTGTAGATCGATAGCTGTTACCTCCGCAAGCCGTAGTGAAAGTGAAGTTGGATGGGAAATGCAATTAGAAGAGAGGAAGCTATTTACAAAGAATTCATTGTTTGTTCTTGTGTTTCTACACCCTGGTCCTTCTAGCTCCAGAGCAGAAAATGAGATTTTCCTGCTTTTTATTCAGTTTGAGTTTGACAGGAAAATCACTATTGCTCTAACCTGGGACATTTTATTAGTGTTTATCTGACTGTGATGAATTCACATATTGCTGCTTGCCACTGGAGTCAAATTAAATGATCTCCAGTGGACAGAGTGCGTGGGGTACTGATGAATGTCTGATCTGCCTCTTCAAAGCCAGCCCGGGTCAGGAAAGATTATCTTGAAAAATATAGTTCGTTGTCTCATGCAAAGTGAGCTGATGGGTCTCAGCCCACATATTGACACCTCCAAAATGGCATGTCCTTGGTGCAGGAAGATTGCCCACTACCCCTTGTGCCTATGTGTAAGCAGAGCTAGTTCCTGGTGGCTTTGGCTTTCTCCACCTTGTTCCCTGTTTTCAGGTAGTTTCTTGCACACAAGAATCTCCAAAACCCTTTCCAGATCTGAGACTCATCCACAGTCTAAATAAGAGCCCGCAGCTATAGCAGCTTCTCATAGTAACTATTGATTTAGGTAAAAGCATAAACGTTGCATTCTTCCAGTCTGTGTGTCTCTCTCTTGCCTCAGGCTCTTTCTTTTCCTCTGTGGGATCAATTACCTTCTGATCCTTGGATTCTGAGTCTGGCATGCCCTGCTGGAGCACAGAAGCAGGGGCACTACTAGGACAGTTTGGATCAAAAGAATCCCTCCTATGCAAGACCTTGTCACCAGAAGGGCCAGCAGCATTTTATGGAGCACTGCAGAAATGCATAGTCATGGCTTAATTTTCATCTAAGAAAACAGCACACATTAGTGCCTCCAAAGTGAAGTCAGAGTAAGCCAAGAAAGAGCAAAAACAGACCAACAGGTTACTGGGCAGAAACTAAACTTGTATCATCACTGCTTTTGTACATCACTGCCTCCCTCTCTATCTTTGGACATCTCCCAAAACTCATCTGTGCTTCAGATCTTATCACTCCAAATCTAGATAGTATCAATGTCTATAACAGACTTTAAAAACTTTTTTAGCTCTTGATCTTTGGTAATACTTGGTGGTGGTGAAGTTTACAGTACTGATTCTGAAAGAAAAAGTCTCCTATACCACCTTCTCTGTCTCTCTGCATAAGTGTTGGATGTAAAGAAGATACTCTAAAATTTTGTCTTGCAAATTTAGGACCAAGTGCTGGCTGGGCTTGATTCAAATGTTCGATTGTGGCAAAGGGAGAAGCCATCTCAAGGGCAGCTCAGATAGGGGTGGGAGAGCAAAGCAGTGTGAGCCCTGTTCTCTCCCTATGCTTGGAGGCAGGGAGCAACAGCTGCATCTTCCTCCTTCTCAGCCTCAGCTGGGAGCTGAAAACAGGGTGCATGGCATCACTGCCTGTGAGGTGTAGCTCATAGGGCACATACATCCTTTTGCTCCACAGAACATGTATATCCCTGACCTTGAACCTACTGGTTCCTGGTATCTTCTTGCACTGAGTGATCCTGTGCAGATCCAGCCCAGCTGTGAATAGATGCAGCTTCTCGACATGAGGAACATGCTGCAGTGCTGTGCCTTCCCTGGGGTGCTGCTCCTTGGACTTGTCTCTGTACCTCCAGGCAAGCCTTTCCTGAGTCCTCCTGGATGTGATGCACACAAGCAGGTCAGATACGACACACCTCATGGGTCCTCCCTGGTACAGAGCAGAAGACTGATCCCTTTGAGTATTCTATCTTTCTCAGGTGCTAAACAAATTATGTCAAAACTGCCATGTAAAATGTGGTTCTACATGGTCCACATTGCTAATGCAATTACAGAAGAGCTGAGCTGCAGCACGTGTATAATCCCCCAGACATCACAAGGAAAGAGTAAGGACTTAGAATAACTCACACAGGGAGCAAACCTTGCAAACGTAATTAAATGCAATAGGGATATAGAAGGAAGGGAGATTCTTTTTCTCTACAACCATGGTCAATGGGCAAAAAGATTAAATGCTAGAAAGGCTTCAATCTATTTGTTGTGGTTAAAGAGCCTTGTACAGGATGTGTCACAAGCAGTTCACTGTCTTCATAATGTAATTTAAGTTACTGTGATCCACATGGGTCATTCATCTGCTGTTTCTCTCAGCATGGGGAAGCATGTCTTTCTGGCTTATAAACACATCTTGTTATGATGCATCTTATTATATCATGCCATACCTCATGTGAATGATCCAGTGATGTGGAGGGAAGGAATACAAGAGAAGAGGAATACATGAAAACACTGTTCCCTTACTCTCTAATGGCAGTCAGATGGTATCACACCGCCTGTTCTATCCTTACCAGCTACTGGAGAAATTCCAGGGTTGCTGAGATCAATAAGCTTTTTGCTGACAACTTCAAAAGAAGGGAGTGATTTAACCCCAGTCAAGCCTGAAGACACAACCTGATGTGTGCTGCTGCCTGGATCTTTGGATCGCAGCCAGTAAATTTTGCACCAGACTGAGGTACAAGGTGGCCTGGAGAAGCCAGCAAGGAATGACTTATCCCATAGGGATGTTCTGAACTACTCTCTGCTCTAGGAGCACAAAAACATATTTTGCTTCAGAGGATTTTAAACTCAGCTCAGAGGGAAGGATACTAGGAGCAGTGCACAATTAGAAATTTGAGAAGAAACAAGTGAAAGAGCTCCTTTACAGCTTCCATCAATGCCCTCCCACAGGCCTGGTATGTGGGAGATCAGGAGGAGGTCCTCTCATAGGGAAGCTGACCTTGGCCCCACACAGCAGCTGCTGTTGCAGAAGTTCCTTTTTGACCCAGCCAGAACATATTGCTCCAACCCTGAAAACCTTGGAGCATCTGGTTAATACATGATCTTTATTCCCACAGTGAAGATCCAGGAAATAGATATAAATAAAAGCAGGGCCAATGAAGCCAAGATTTAAGTGGAGGTGCATTCCTGCCCACCATCAGACATGAACAAGCTGGACTTAGGACTATTCCCACAATGAGGTACTGTTTCCTGGAGCAAAACTGACAGAAGAGATGGGAAATGAACTTAGAACAAGCAGGACAGAAATAGGCAAAAAGCTGCAATATTTGATCAGCTGGAGGAATCAGAATTAAGCCTCTTCATCAGAGCAATGATTGCTTTCCTCTGACCCACCTGGCAGAAATGAGAGCTTGTTCTTTCACTCAACAATGTTTTGCAAAGACTCTTCCTTCATTTTCCAGACTACAAGGCTGAAATTAGGATGAATAGCTCCATCCCATAGGACAATTCCAGGCATTTCTCTGCAGGACAAACTGTGTTGATGCTGTGGGGAATACAAACCTGAAAGGATGCTATCTGAAAGGGCTACAGATGTTTCAGCTGAGCGTCCAGAAGGGTTTAAAGGCCAGGACGTATTCTGCATTAAATATGTTTCACTTTTAAGTCAATGAGGGGATCAAGCAGCAGACAAACCACCAAGGGCAATAATAGTTTCTTCATTTCTGCGTTTCTTCCAGTGCAGACTTTTCTGGAAGATACTTTTTAATCAAATGTTAACTGCTGAGCTAAACACAGTGGTTATTGAGTGAAATGCTATGGGCTATGTTAGTCTGCAGGCTGAGGAGCTAATAGTCTCTGGCCTTAAAATCTGGATGGACATTTCAAGGGGATTCTATAAAAAGGCCATCCCAATAAATAATTACTCAGGGCAGTAAAAGCTCAGGCATTTGTGAATTCCTTGGTGACCACAAGAAATCTGAAAACTGTTTAACATATTATCGAAGAGCACAATTGGATGTCCATCGGTATGACTGGAAAGTCTCCTCTGGCTTCAGTGGACATTTGCTCAGGTCACAGTTGTGGAAATAGTGTGAGGGCTAAAGCCAGCAGAGAGGCAGAGCTGTGCCACCCTCCATCCCAGAGCATCACTGGATGTGAGCTGTCTTCTTTCAGGTTTTAACTCTCATGGGAAGGTTATTTTGATTTTCCTTTAAAAATCCTTGATGGGCTTGGGGACTTGGGGATGAGCCAGTAACCAACAGAGAGACAGATTGCATAGAAAATTCACCTGAATGTGCAAGAAATCAGCAAGTACTTTGCACAGCTTGGAAATACCTTCACCTCTCTGGAACTCGGTATGGAAGGTAACACCTTCCATAACAAATATGTCCCCAGCCCTGACCTGAAATCCTACACAACCCATTGTTGAGCTGTGCTCATGGAAGTCTTGCAAAGTAGCAGGTGGTTACCTGTCACACTTGCTGCTGCCTTCACCTGTGAGATGAAGAGGAAGCCGTGCCTAAACAGCCGGAGCGATGGCTGAGCACAGACAAACGTGAGCCACACTGATTCCATCTGCACAGCCTTCCAGCACTCTGCAAGAAGCTCACTCCCTCCTAGGGGCTGCAGTCAAAAAAGAAGACCCTGATTATTTTCCCCCTCACTTTTTGACCTAAAATCAGTTGCACCTGTGCTTTTGTACATGTTCACTCCAGAAACAGAGCTTGTCTGTGACACTACCTGAGAAGTGTCTGAATCTTGCCCCTTTTGCTCATGGTTAGCAGTGCATTCACAAAGGCACAAATGGAAAAGTGAAGGCTCATTTAGAAAAATATTGAGCATAAATATAAATAATAAAATTCTTTTGGTTTTGAGTCAATTGGCTAAACAAACTTAATTGTAATGTTTTTTCTCTCTGATGCGTAAGCCTGTGCCCACTATAATTATCAGTGTTTTTTCTACGTGGTCTTAAAAGTGCATTTTACAAATGCTCCAAAGTGCACTATGGTGGTGAGAGGGGGGTGTATTTCTCATAGGCATGTGTGCCAGCAAAAGCTAGTTGTTTCCACACTCACTGGAAAGAAATTCAATATAGCAGAGGGAAACTCATTTTAAAAATGTAGACCAATATTCACAAAAATATTTTATCTTATCCATCCCACTCCACAGTTACTTTTCTTTTTGTTTGTAAATAGTTTTGGGGAAAAAATCACTTCTCTCTAGAACTGCTGTCAAGTGTACTGTGTTGAAGAATTTGGCATATTCTCCAGTCAGCACATCTGGTATGGGTGGATGCTCTTCAACAGACTGGTGTGGGATTTTTTTTGGTTGTTGTTATATTTCAAGTGATCCTGTGCCAAAACCTGTTTAGCTGAACAAGAAGATTGCCTATTATCAATCACTCACTGATAACTGCTGCCAACTCAAAGATGCATCTTTCCAGGCACAGCCTGTGTGCACACTGGCTGCAGGAACCAGCTTCAGCAATATTAAGACCCTACTGAGATTTCAGAGGAAGTGCAAATACAGAGTACTTGATAAAAATAGCAATCTGCAGGCTCTGTATTGCTAAGTGCTGTTTAACTATGCAGAAAGTTTTGGTATTTGTCTTCAAACTAAGATAGAATCTAATATTTCACCCTGTCTGTGACAGAGAGGGGAAGAAAGCAGTGCCCTGGGTTGTCCAGCTGTTGTGCCCGAGGTTGTCTTGCTCTTCCAAATCCTGGTTAAAGACTTCAAGGAGCACAACAGGCTCAGAGAGTCTTGTCTGCTTGGAGTGTAACTACCTGTACTCCCAGTACAGGCTTTGCTTTGGGCTTTAGATTTTATTTGTCTCTTAAAAGCAAACCCAGAAGAGACTAAGGACTTGCTACTGGCACACTGCAAAATGTAAACCAGTCTCTATACTACAAGTGATATTGGCGGACTGTTTTTTCTACATTTTAATACCATTAGACTGCTACTAGCTGTTTAAGATGTCTGTGCTGAAGAAGGTGCTGGGTATGGTCATGTCCCATTTAAAAGGAAATTTGTTTTCTTTTACCTTTCAACAAAAGAGATTCACCAGGAAACGGTTTGGGGGTTCCTGAGGGCAGCTAAACCACCAATTTGGCTGAAGGGTTTTTTACTATGTTGAGCTCTTGCTTTTCTAATGACCCAAGTTTGTCCAGAGGTTTCCATAAAGAAAGTGAAGAAAAGACTTGCTGCATAGAGACTCATTAGTGCTTTAAAATGAGCCCTTGGGGCTGTCCCTTTGCTGTCAATGGGACAAGCAGTTTGGTTTGAGTAATAGGTGTTTGTAAGGTAGAGTGTGTAGCAGCTCTGTGGTGCTACAGCCACATGGTATGAGACAAGGCAAAGTGAGAGCCCTGAGCCCAGGCTTGCCGAGGTTTGTGCCTGTTTATTGGATTCACATTGCTCCAGAGGGGTTGCAACAGAAAGAAAATTTTGCAAGAGACTCTGGATAAGACATGAGTGGAAAAAACCTGCTCCCCATGGAGGTCAAAGCCAGAAAGTTTTAGAGAAATACCTCAAGAGTGTATTACAGTGATGAAAATCAGATTTTCTTTCCTAGACCTTACTCTTAATATTAGCTTTTCCTTTAGCATCCATCAGCTTCAGTGTTTCAAGCCCTGTGGAGTTACTCCTGTGCACAAACAAAAATTACTGTTGCTGAGAGAGGACAGTGGCAATGTGTTCATTTTTGTGTAGCTGGAATTAGCATCATATATGAATGAGGAACATGCTATGGTCTGGCAAGCAAACTGGGCTTGAAATATCTTTGTATTAGGGCTGTGTTACATAGGGAAGAGACTCTGAGGAGCTGGGCAGCATTTCTGCAGCACTGTGATGGCAGACAAGCTGGGAAGGGTGGGTGTGCACAGTGCTGGGCAGTCCTGGCTTGAGGAGACATCTCCTACATCTGGTGGGTCACCTGCTTAATTTGGAAGGAGTTGCTGAAGCAGAGGGTGAGGAAGTGAGGGGGCCCAGGGGAAGGTGGAACCTGTAGGGGAGCCAGGCAAGGTAAATGTGCCAGCTGCTGAAGGAAAGAGGAGATGAAAGGGAAAAGAAGAGTGAAGAACAAAGCAGAGATGTCAAGGAAAGGTGGGGAGGGGAAACAGGGAGATGATGGTTTTAAAATTAGATGGGGAATGGGGACAAGGAGAGCTGATCTGGTGCTCTCTCCTGGGACGAAATTCCCACTGAATCTGCTGACAAATCTGGCCTGGGGAAGGAGGTAAACTGGAAAAGGGAAAAGGTGGAGGGTCACTGCAGATCTGCAGCACCCCAAGCTGCTCAGAGAGGATTTCCCTGGCCCTAAAAGGGGCCAGCCCCTGCTGTCCCCAGGCACTGTTTCACCACTCACGCCCCCGAGCATCATCTCCACCCTGGGGCACAACACTCAGTGTAAAATCAGTCTTGTGTTTATGAATCTGCACCGTGTTTAACTGTTTCAAATCAATTTTTGCAGGTGAGCCCTAATTATGTTTTTCTAGTCACAGCCCACAAAAACCTAATGAAACCCTTGCCATCAATTAAATGTAATTTCTGCATGTTGAGGTGGAAGAAAGAAAGGTAAAGGATGAAATCACCAAACTTTCCTCTGGCTGCAGCAATGGGAGCCAACTCTGGAAACCTCTCAGAACCTGAGTGAAACCCTGATCACCTAGATCTGAACTAGGAATAGGAAATGTTTTATATTTATTCTCTGGTGTGTGCAGTTCGGAAGGGTACAGATAGCTCTTCTGCCCATTCTGAGAAACTGAAGGCATGTGGTATAGGAAGGGCTTTAAGGTTGAATTTGTCCAGCCTTTCAATTTGCAATGAAATGGTTACTGATAGCATAAAATTCTGACAAAACGTATGGAAAATGTAGCCCAAGGACGCTGCCTCTTTCAATGCCGTTAAGTAGTGGTAAGAATAAAAGTAATATAAACACGTTTTTCTTCCACTTACAAAGACATGCTTCTCTTCTTCTCTTGTATTAGTTGCTAGGTGCGTAAAGTATCTTTACAGGTACTGTATTAGACACTGAATAACACAATATTCTTCAAAGTCAGTTGAAGAACTTGCACATCAGTGGCAAAACCTCCCTCCTGACCCTTTGTTTCTCCCAGGAAAGCAGAGAGGTCTGTTTTCAAGGTTGTCAGAGTAAGTAAAACATATAGTTTTATGCCAGTTTATCTATATAGTGGCCTGATGGCCATGGCATACTTGTGCATACAACCCTTCAAATTAGTTCATCTGAGAAAGAAAAGCTGATAGTCCACTCCCTAAACAGAGTTAATGAGAGGAAAAGTCAAGCCTTTGACATCTTACTGCTTTGTTCACCCAGCAACACCTCTATTAAAAACTCTCTGCAGTATTTCGGGAAAGCATGACAAGCAGGGCAGCAGCAAGGGAAGAAGCAGTGCTCTGATGTAAGGGAAGCTCTTGCCTGCCCAGATTGGGAGCGTGTGTTGTCCTGGTGCTGCACATGCATCACAGCACGCCTGAGGTGGGGTGTCCCACCCTGTGCAGCCCACGCAGCCCCTTGTGTTGCCATCCTACACCACCAGACCCCATTCCTGAGAGGACCACCCCTGCCTGCCCGAGGGGAGTTTAGGTACTGTGGGCAGCCGTGCAGCACAGGGACTGTGCATTGGTGGCCTTTGCACCCTGGGGGTGGTGGGTGTGCAAGGGTGGGCACTGGGGTCCCATCATAGAATCGTTTAGGTTGGAAAAGAGCTCTAAGCTCATCGAGCCCAAATGCTAACCCAGCATTGCCAAGTCCACCACTAAATCATGTCCCTAAGTGTCACATCTATACATTTTTTAAGTACCTCCAGGGATGGTGACTCCACCACTTCCCTGGGCAGCCTGTTCCAGCCTTTGCCATTAGGAAATTTTTCCTAATATCCAGTCTAAACCTCCCCTGGTGCAACTTGAGGCTGTTTCCTCTCGTGCTGCCGCTTGGTACCTGGGAAAAGAGACCAATCCCCCACCTGGCTACAACCTCCTTTCAGGTAGTTGTAAAGAGCGATAAGGTCCCCCTTGGCCCTCCTTTTCTCAGGGCTGAACACCCCCAACTCCCTCAGCCGCTCCTCATCGGGCTGGTGCTCTCGATGTCCCCTTCTGGGAAGGGGCTTCTCTCGCACTGGGAACCCCCTCCCCTGCGCGCCTTTGCACGACCCTGCGGGCGCTGTCCCCTCTGCCGGACCGGGGTGCGGGATGCGGGACAGCGGGGCTGGCAGTGCGGGAGGAGGGCAGAGGGGATGCTTGCCCCTGCCCGGTGCGGGACAGCGGGGCTGGCAGTGCGGGAGGAGGGCAGAAGGGATGCTTCCCCCTGCCCGGACCGGGGTGCGGGACAGCGGGGCTGGCAGTGCGGGAGGAGAGCAGAGGGGATGCTTCTCCCTGCCCGGACCGGGGTGCGGGACAGCGGGGTTGCTCGCCTCTGCCGGACTGGGATGCAGGGGAATGGCAGTGCGGGGGGAGCCGGGCGCTGCCCCCCGCCCCGAGGATATTATCACACTGATGATGGCAATAATAAGGCTCTCGGACGAAGGCAGCGGCGGCGCTGCCCACCCCCGGCTCTGCCGCAGCGCCCGGGGCCGGCCGGGGCAGCCCCGCCGCGGCTGCGGGCACGGGGGGCGGTGCGGGGAGGCTCGGCCTGTGCAGCCCCCTCCCTCCCTCCCTCCGTCCCATCTCCCCTCCTTCTTCGCTCTCTCCTCCCCTCGCTCCCTCCTCCCATGCCAACCTGCTGCCGCCTTTGTCAGCGCAGCCCGGCGCTATGGCATCCTGTTGGGGCTTCAGGCTCGGGCTCTTCCTCCCCCTCCTCCTCCTCCTCCCGGCCGGGAAGCGGCTGCTGCAGCGGCAGAGCCGGCCGTGACGGCCGCGCTGCCCGGGACAGAGGCAGGCGGAGCCCCCAGGTGAGCCCCAGGTGCGCGAGGGGGGCGCGGAGGTAGGAGGGGGTGCCGAGGACAAGCGCCCCCCGCTCCCCAGCCCTAGGCATGCACCTAGGGGTGCCGGGGACGGGGCTCAGCACCGGCTCCCCCCGCCGGCTCGGGAGAAGGAGGGATAAGTGCAGGTAAGAGACCTCCCTGAGCTCCTGTGGTCCCCACCGGTGCCCCGCGGTCCCATCTCTTTTTCAGGCTCCCCGGGAAAGGGTGGACTCCGAAATCTTAAAACTCCGTCTGTGACTTTGGCAGCTCCACTTCAGTCCAACACAGCTGGGTCTGCCCGAGGGGAGCAAGTGGGTGACCACTGAGCTGGGCCCCGGGGCCCCCAGGTCCCAAGCAGGGAGCCTGGAGGGATGGCAAGCACCAGGGATGGGAACCTGAACCGACCAGGGCAAGGGAGCAGTCAGGTCTGGCATGGCAGTAAGGTTGTTACAGGTTTGCTATGCAAAAATCCAGGTTGCCTACAGACAGGATAAATTACTCACATTTAATTCAATTAGGCATTTTTCTGTCTGGTAGATTTTACAACAGTGTCTCCTTATGCAAAAATTTCTGGCAAAAATGTGACTTGGATGCGTTCTAAGGTATTGGGAGGGCAGTATTTGTGTGTGTCTATAAGGGCCAAGAGTTGGCAAAGAATAACCGAGAGTGTATGATGCAGTAATAATTCAAGTAATTTATTGCACAGTTTTAGAATGATTGTTTGCACTTTTCGGGATCAGAGAGATGCCTTAACCTGGATTGCATAACTGAACCATGCAAATAATCAGCCTAATGTTACTGTGCAAGAAAAATCAATGGCAAACCTTGTTCGAGTTGAGCCGTGACACGGCTGTGAGGGTTTGATGCCTTTATCCACAAGTTTCCCGTTAATTTACGCACTCAGATCCTTTAAAAACTGCTGAATTCTGTGGGGCTGGGGTGGCTGAAGTGTTGTGCAGAGTCCTTTAATAGCGGAGCCTTCCTCTGTTAAGGAGCTGGGTTTGTAAAGCGCGGTTTTCCAGGGTTCATTCACACAAGATAAGAGCTAGAAAACAGCAGCTTCTTCCAGCGCTAGTCCCATGGACCGCCGGCGATGGGATGCCCGGGAGTGTGCACAGCCCGTGCTGTCCCTGTGCAGAACAGCAGCGAGCCACTGGCAGGAGCGGCTGCACAAGCACCGAGAGCTCCCAGGCTGCGGGCGTTCACTCCCTTCGGCTCTGAGGGAGTGAATAAAAACCACACCAGCAGGGCAGGGAACCAGAACCAAGTCCTGCCTGCCCCAGGGACCGGAGCCCACCCTGCTGCTGCACGGAGCGGTCCGGAGGAGCCAACCCTGTGCCAGGCTCTCCTGGAGGACTTTGCTATGAAAGGTGGAGAGAACCAATTGCCGTCGCGCGGCCAGGGCTCCGAAGTGCGCTTTTCAGTTTTCTTTTTAATGAGCAGCAGAAGGCTGGAGGGGGGAGGAGTAGGAATATTAAGGTGTGCGGAAATGGGCATTGTTTCCCCGAGTGCCGGCTCGGGAGTGTGAGCGCCGTGGAAGCCAGATGGGGCTCGAGGTCCCCGTTCCTTCGTCAGAAATTTCTAAATGTTTTGACAGAGAAATGGATTTGTGAGTATGGGAGAAAACAAAAACTGAATTTCATCTCAATGGGTTACATGTTTCATGCTAGGTGAGCGTTGCCTGCCGTGTTTTATAGTATCTGGTGTTGGGGAAGACAGGCTGAATGATTTATGAGCTCAAGTTAATAGTAAAACAGCACATCACAGGCTCTGTATTAATGTTCTCCTGTGCTGAAGTAGCTGGCTCTTTCTGAGGGAATTTATGCAAGGATCGTTCAGTGTGTCTGCCATCACCGTAATGGCATTCTAGGGTGGCCCGTTAGTCACCGTGGGGGGAAGCAAAACAAGGATGCTGTTTCCCTCTTGGGTACCAAAGCAAAGGGAGGGGGGGAAGGATGACTCCAGCAGTCACATCTGTGTATTAGCTGCACCTGCTGTGGATATTGGGAAACGGGGAGAGCAAATGTCAGACGCACAAAGAACAGGGAAGGAAATGAAGGAGGAAATAAGAGAGGAAGATAACGTGGTCTGTCTGCCAGTGGCTGTTATTCAGGCTTGTGCAAGGCACTTTGCCACCCCTCAGCTGCTCAGGAAAGTTGAGTGGAGGGACTTTCTCTTGAATCCTGTGCTGGGGTTCATCTGCCCCAATGTGCACTGCCCTTAACCCATTTATAGTGGGGCAGGGTTTGGGCTGAAGGTGTCACTGGAAAGCAGCCTGGCAACTGGGGAGCAGTACGAATGTCATGAATTCCTGTGGATGGTGAATTTGTAGGGCAGTCAGGAGGTGAGGGGACCATCCCCACCCCAGTGCTGATTTGGGAGGTGGTGAGGAGTGAAAGTGCATTCTGGCTTTTCTCCAGGAAAGCAAGCTGCATTAAAGAGTCTGCAGGTTCCCCCGGTCTGGAGAACCACAGGAGAGAGGTTTTACAGAGGCTTGATTCCTAAAGACACCAGAAAATAGAACAGTATATTCCCTTTGTGCTGCAGAAAGCTCCACTGGGGATGGAGGTTGCAATCATAGTATTCTTGGACTTTTCCTCCAGAGACTGAAGATAGTGGGTTAATGGTAAGATGAGAGCTCAGTTTATTGCTCTTGGTGCAGGGCAAAAAGACATTGATTTGTGGTAAGTCTGGAGCTCATCTGCGTGCAAGGAGAGTCAGACCCCATCGACTGGCCATGCAATATGATGCTGTACAAGTCCATGCTGGGATATAATTGTGCTATTAGAGCGGCAAATGTCGAATGTTAGGAAGCTGAGTCAAAGCAACCCTCCCAGTGTTAATATAACAAAACCATTAAGGATGAAATGTTAAGTGGCTCCTTTGGTCAGAGATGGTCAATGCTGAAGATAAATAAGCTAGATCCTGTCCCTGTGTCTGGTTAGCTCCATGTCTCTGGAGACCAAAGTTAGTTTGAGGAGGGGGGTTGAAGGCTGTGTGTGGCTGCTGGTAGTGAGAGTAAGGCATGAGGATGTTGGTGGAATTGAGGCCATCTGAGGGGACCCTGTGCTGCTGCTCTTGCTGTGGGTGCTTTCATTCCCTTTGCTGCTTTTGACTGATTTGTGACCCTGTACCCTCTTTAAAAGGCCTTCCTGTGCTTATTTCAGAGCTCTGCATTTATGTGCCTCATCTAGGTCTATTCTGGTCCTGCTTTGAAAGATAATGAATGAATGTGGATATAACAGCTGAGATGGTGCATGGCCAAGTGCTTGGCACCTGGGATGTGGCAGTTCCTGGGGTGACTTGCCAAGAGGCACCTGTCTCTGTCACAGGCTGTTAGGAGGCTTGACAAGAGACAGAGGAGCTTAATGTGCCACAAAAAATTTTGGCACCGGGTTTTTACATCCCTGGCCCAGGAAACAAGATTTCAAGGCCCTTATATATTATCCTTATGGAGTAGTACATCCTATTCTTCACAGCCTGAATCTGTTGATGTTCTGCTAACAATGTTTCTGGTGCTCTGGCACAAGGGAGCACCCATTTCCATGCACAGACTGAAGCCCAGAGGTACCTTTCGCACCTGAAGTGCTCTCACACCAGAAAGCTGTTTGTGAACTGCCAAGGGTTGAAGAGGAAATTATTTTAACTCCTAGTTAGCTTTCTTTTCCTCAAGGCCTGCATCTGATTTTGCAACCTGTCTTTTCAATTCCCACCTACCATAGCTGAGGCTCAGTTGAGTGAACTGGCTGAATTCCCACCTCGGCAGGTTCAACTCTCTCCTGGTCACCCTCATCTCAAAGCCTGTGTCACCCACTGCTTTAGAGCTGACTCTCACCCTGTCTTCTCACTGCTTTATAGCTGACTGCCACCTTCTGGGCTTGGATCTGGGAGTACAGGGTCAGGACTGAGCTAAACCAGGCCTAGCAGAGCTCTCCTGCTTGGTATCTGTGCATCAGAGCTGCTGCCTTACTGCTTGGGTATGGTTGTGGTCCCCAAACCAAGGCTCCTTGTTGGTGCTAGATAAAAGCAGTGTGAGACTGGAGGTATGCAGCAGGGCTTCCAACTCAATGAACTTTTCAGCACTCAGCAGCTTTGGAAATCAGTCTGCACCTAAGTTTTACCAGATTCATAGGATTTAGAAACCTGAAGTTAAAACATCTGATGGGAGGGTATGCTAAGAATGGCTTGGTACAAAGCAAAAAATGTTCAAGAAACTCTACCTAGGACATCCTCACTGGGATGAGAGAATAAAGACAGAAAGGTGGGGAACAAATTGGGTTGATAGTTTTCAAAAATACATTATCACAAACTGGATACTTGCATGTTTTAGCAGGAGTGTGAATGGGGAGAAGGCAGGGCACTGGCAGGCCAGTGTAGGGAGTGTAGAGTGTGCATCAGGCTGTGAAAATGCATATCCAGGTGAGGGTTTTGCGGGAAGCTGTGAAGTTACAAATGGGAGGAGAAGAGTTGCTTTTGCTGGTATTCAGCCTGGAGGTGACAAAAAGACGTATTTTCGCTCTTGTCCCAAGTGGCAGATTTATAACGTTTATAATTGACTTGTGATGCCAGTCTCCTGGCAGCTGGGAATGTCTCTGAATGCCACATGTGAAGTTTACTCTGGGAGGGCTTGGTGGCCTTGGTGGCAGCTAGCACAATTTGGACCTTGGGGGTCTCATTGTCTAATGGTGACACATCAGAGAAATACAAAGGCAGGCTGTGAAAAAGGCTGTGCCTCCAAGCACACGTGGCTGATAGAGAGGAAAGGGATACAAGCACCCTCCTCCGGGCTTTAGCATTACATTTTGGAGCTGAGCACAGAACAGTAAAACATTTTTTCTCTTTTGTCAGCTGGCAGAAGAGTTGTGTTGTTATGCATAATACAGGAGCTTTAAAAGCAAACATGCATGCGGCGGAGGTGTTGGAAAATCCCTGTAGCCATTGGTTTCTGAGAGTTGTGTTTACAATCAGAGAAACACATTCACGCTGCTGCTGCTCAACTTCTGATCACACACAGTAGGAAGATGCCACTTAAATAAACATCCAAGTCTGTATGGAGACTTGTTTCATATTCTTATGGGCAACCAGGTGGTTTTCTGTCATGCCTCTGGAAGATGCTACTGTGGTGTTTGCTATGAAAGCTGAAGTACTCTGGCTTCTGACACTGGTAGGTGATTGCCAGTATGTAATCTAAGGGCAAGATGAAAGGCTACAAGAGACAAAACTGAAAATAGGAGCTTTGCGTTCCTGGAGTGGTGATCAGAAGTCCTGAGTTTTTTGGCTGGAAGGTGACTTTTTAAATGAGTAATAATAAACCTTGAAAGGTTGACTTCTGTGCTTTGCCATTTGGGTGGATATTCTGCACTAGATGGAGATGGAGAGGCTAATTCCAGGGGTCATCTAAGGGTGGCAGTAAATGGGGGAAGATACCATACCTTTTTGAGAAAGGGAAAATATTTTTGTCATTTCTATCAGTAAGAATAACAAAGACAGAGTGACCAAACATAGGAATTGGCAGACTGCATCATCCCCTGCTCTGTCTTTCCTAGTAGCTAACAGCAGAGACACTGACAAGGATATTTACAATAGACAGATGAAAATCACCACCATCCTTTCCTAATTCATAATAGCTAGAGGTTGGTTTCAACTCTGAAAGCACGGGGGTTTATATCCTTCCTGAGATGTTTGCTAGTGTTAGCTGTGCTTGTTTGAGCTATTCCTATTATCCACATAAACATGCAGCTTTTGCTCTCCACCCCTGCCCTGTCATTTTGGGCTGGTGAATGGAGATGCGCTCCTGGATTTCTCTGGGAGCATATCATTGAAGAGGATGTTCTCTGTCCTTGATATTTCTCAGTCTTCAAATCCAGCCTGATTGGCAGTCAGCCCTCTAGCATCTGCTGGATCGGTTTCAAGGTTCAGTGGAATTTTTTTGTTTTTTGTTTAACTCTCTCTACTCTTTGCTAAATTTTTCACTTACAGCTGAGATGGGGTTCGCACAACTTTTCATGTGGGACCTGGCAACTTTTCTATTCCTGACTCATAAACTTAGGAAAAAGTATTTCTGGAAAAATAGTCAAGGTATCTGAAGGAGATAATTCAGAGTAGAGGAGAAAATAATGATTTAAAATAAGCTAGATGGTAATTATGTGCTCAGATAACTTCTGAAAACACGTCAGTAGTTTATTGTAAGAAAATTTTCCTGAGAGCCATTTGCATTCAGATATAATAGTTGGAGTTGTCATGGTGTAGTAGCTCACATCTAGTTAGGCCAGTACTAGAATCATTGCTGAACAATTTGCTGTGTCTGTGCTTTGAACCTCTCACAAGTTGGTAAGAAATTCTGTGAAAGCCCCATAGCAAGCAAGCTGGGATTGTCTATCTGACCTTTGTTCAGCCCCTCTAAAGCTTTTGCTGTTTATTCACTTGGTTTGCTTTAGTAGACATGGCCCTAAATGAACCTCCTTCATGAAACCCTGATTCCATATGAGTATTGATTTCCTTGATGCTGGGATTACAGCCTGAAGTTTGGAACATGAGGATGGGTTATAAAAGCAAGCCCTAGATTGCACAGATAGGGAGCCAGCCCCCATCTGGGGCTGAATTACGATGTCCTGGTTATTATCTGTGGGTGACTTACAGTCTTTTTTTGTGTTGCTGTAGAAGTGGAACGCAGTTTCCAGGCTAAACAACAAAATACGCTTAAGCCATGGAGTCCAACCAGGAATCCTCACTCTTCCTGGTGAAGATACTGGAGGAGCTGGACACGAAGCAGAATACTGTTTCTTACCAGGATCTCTGCAAGTCCCTGTGTGCAAGGTTTGACTTATCCCAGCTGGCCAAGCTCAGAAGTGTGCTGTTTTACACTGCTTGCTTGGATCCTAATTTCCCAGCAACTTTGTTCAAAGACAAAATGAGATGCACTGTAAACAATCAGCAATCAAAGAAAATCATGGTTGCAGCAGATATAGTAACAATATTCAACCTCATACAAATGAATGGGGGAGTGGCCAAGGAGAAGCTTCCAGTTGCAAGGCATAAAGTGAAGAAGAAAGAGTCCTTTGAGTCCTGTAGATCTGACACAGAAATCTGCAATATGGCAGAGTGTGTGCCTGACTGTGTGCCCAACTGTGAGCTGAATGACCAGGAATTTAACCGGGGTTTTCCAGTCAGAAGGTCTTCAAAATGCAGAAAGATGGACTGCAAAGACTGCCAACAGTTTGTCCCCTCATCAGAACCCAACTTTTTGCTTGGCGTTAATAAGGACATGAAGGGCCGGGCTGCCTCTCTGGACAGGCTGCAGGCACTGGCATCTTACTCTATTGCCACGTCCCCACCATGTGAGATGCAGAGTACGTACTTCCCCATGAACATTGAAAATGAATCTATTTCAGACCAGGATTCCTTGCCTATAAGTGCAAGCATAAAAGAAACTTTCATTTCAAATGATGAGCCTTTCGTGATGCAGTCATGTGTCCAGAAAAGAAATATATTCAAAGAAGATTTTCATAATCTGATTACAATATCTCCCAACTTAATCCCATCCAACAAAACGCCAGAAGATGGACACAGAGAGCCTCAGAACAGGAAAGAAAGCTCTAAGCAGACTTTCTTCAACCACAGCTTTGAAATGCCATACAGCAGCCAGTACTTGAATCCAATTTATTCTCCTATACCAGACAAAAGGCGAGTGAAGCATGAGAGTTTAGATGATCTTCAAGCTTCAACATATTTTGGCCCTACTACTGTTCTTGGACCCCAGGACACCAAAAAGTGGACTGGAAAGCCAACTAAGCAAACTGCCTGGCCAGCTAAAAGCTGGAGTTTAAATACTGAGGAGGTCCCTGACTTTGAACGATCATTTTTTAATAGGAAACAGTCTGAAGAGAAACCACGGTACCAGAGTTCCAGCAACCCATCTCCAAACTTTCCTTCAGTTGACAGACATCAGTCCTACCTAAACGTGAAGGATCAGCAACCAATCATTCAGGCAAACTATGCTGTGAAACCCAATGGGCATAAACCCAAGGAAATTCCTTCTATTCTTGATGTGGAGAAACATGAGCCAGTCAAAAAATTTAAGGATAAAAGCATTAACTGTACTTCTGTTCAGATCTTAAGCATTGACAGGACCATGAGTGTTGGGACACAAACAGAGCAGCAAGTTCTGGACCACAAGAAATGCAAGGATTTGTGTGCAGCGGGCCAAGCCAAGTATGGCGAGCGACACTCCCTTAAGCAGTCAGATGATGACTCTGAAATAGTGAGTGATGACATCAGTGACATTTTCCGGTTTTTGGATGACATGAGCATCAGCGGCTCCACAGGAGTGATGCAGTCTTCGTGCTACAACAGCACTGGTTCCTTGTCTCAGGTGCATAAATCAGACTGTGAGAGCTCACCTGAGCACAATTTGACTAAGATCTCCAATGGGAGTGCCTGTAACAAATTAGATAAAGTGGTCCGGTCAGACATCAGTAACACAGATGATGAACTGAAAACGAGTGTCTGCAAATTGGTCTTGAGGATTGGTGAAATAGAGAAGAAACTGGAATCTCTCTCAGGCGTCCGAGAAGAAATCTCTCAAGTCCTGGGAAAATTAAGCAAGCTGGATCAAAAAATCCAGCAGCCGGAGAAGGTCAGCGTACAAATAGACCTCAATTCTTTGACAAGCGAGGCTGCATCAGATGAGAGTAACTCCCCACAGATATTTCAGTGCCACAATACTCCTCATGGAGGCAAACTGGATAATAATCCAGAATGGTGCTGTTCAGATGCCAGTGGAAGTAATAGCGAGAGTCTTCGAGTAAAAGCCTTAAAAAAAAGTTTGTTTACTAGAAGGTCATCAAGATCATTAACAGAAGAAAACAGTGCAACTGAATCCAAAATAGCAAGTATTTCCAACTCTCCCCGAGACTGGAGAGCTATTACTTACACCAACCAAGTTGGCATTACAGAGGAGGAAATGAAAGAGAGAGATGGAGGAGAAAATAAGGATTGGCACAGGAAATCTAAAGAGGTAATTTCAACTTTAACTCACGTAATAAGGGCTTAAAAAAAAATCTAGTTATGAATGTCTTTCATAACAAGCCTCAGGGTATGACAATACTTTGCCCTGCCATGTTACACCTGTCGTTATTGTTATCATAATTGAGTGATTTTATACCTATGTGTTTTTGTTTGGCAGTTGCAAAATGGCAAAGTTGCTCCTTAAAAGCTTTGCTTTTTTGAAATGGGAGGGGGGTAATGTGGGTGATGTGTTTGGAAGATGATGGTATTCTTCATCGTCAGTGGCAATAAAAGGAGGCCTGGTAATTACTTTGTGAAAAGGGTGGGGGGAAAAATTATATTCTCCAGTGGTTGTTTTAGAAGGGATATTTTGGAATTGAATTGTGACAGCTTTTATCAGAGAAATATGTGCATATTTAAAAGCCAACAAAATGGATCCATGGATTTAAATCCCTCAGGAAAAGAATGCTTGTATGTGTGCCGTGTGGTGCTCATTGCAGTTATGTTCTCAGTCATTTAAATGAGCCTTAAGCCTCCTGTCATGGAACTGCAGCATAGCTGTAGTCTTGGTTTCTTTGGTCAGAAAAACTCTGCCCATCCTCCCAATAGCTGCTCGCTGTTCACAGATCACATGGATATCATGGGCACCCTTGTGCTGGGCTCTGGTAGCCGTTCAGTTGAAACTGCCCAGTGTGGGTGCTGGTTTCTGTTTCATGAACACTGACGAGGGTTGGGGGTCCTGCAGCTCCCTTGTCAATCAGGACCACATGATGGGCATGCTGTATGTCCTTATGACGGGGAATGAGAGAGGCAAAAGGTTGAGAAAAGGAGAGGAGGAGGTTTGATGGTAGTAAGTGCAGCTGAGTGAACAAGAAACCATAAACTATGGGCTCTCACTAGACTGCAAAAGGGGAAGGTTACCCTTAGTAAGCCCAAAACTTGGCTTTTCTGTACATTGCTCTGCTCAGTATGACATGTTGACTTGGAAAGTCCCTTCTTCACTCCTGCAATGGACTTTGGCTGACCCTGGATGGTACCATGGATGGTGCAGTGTCAAGGGTGTGCTAGCTGGGGTCTTCCTTCATGACCTGCTTCATGTTAAGATTTGGTCTGGAAATAAAAACCTGGAAGCCTGCATGTGTCTCCCAGCTTTTGCAAATTAGCTTGGCTTCTCTGAATGTCAGGGCCATTTTCAGAATAGTTTTATGATCTGTAAACAGTACAAACCCTAAATTTCCTCTTCTGCATCAGCATAGTTGTATGTGTTATAGTGAGTGTGGAGTTATGTCTGTGAAATACCTCTTTGGTCTGGTTGTGAGAATGGACTAAAGCCATCCAAAACCTGTGTCCTAGCTGGTAAATCTTTTATCATATGGTGATTTTGAAAGGAATATCTCTGTCCTTTGTGTTTAACTCCCTCATAGTCTTGTTTTTTCTCTCAAATTCTTTTGAACCCTATTGCAGGCAGACAGGCAATATGAAATCCCACAGCCACATAGACTCTCTAAACAACCAAAAGACGCTTTCTTGATTGAACAAGTCTTTAGTCCTCATCCATACCCTGCATCACTCAAGTCACACATGAAAAGCAACCCACTCTACACAGACATGAGGTTGACAGAGCTGGCCGAAGTGAAACGCGCCCAGCCATCATGGACCATAGAGGAATACACAAGGAATTCAGGGGATAAAGGCAAGATTGCAGCATTGGATCTACAAGTGAGTCCCATTTGTTTAATTTAACTGGCTTGATTGCAAATGGATGTTGCCAGAATATGCATTTAAGAAGGGATTTGAATAGCTCGGGAAGAAGCTGTGCTGTTTGGAACCTCTAATCTTGCTGGTCTCTGTCCATCCTGGCTGGGGACAGTGAAGAATGTGGATGTTTCATTGTTGAATGGTGATCCTTGACAGGTTGATGCTCCCTGCAATGGAGAGATGTCTGTTAAGCCATTGTGATTTTAGTAGTTCCAAAGAAAAGTTGGGATGTAAAGGAGTGCAGAGGTGAATCAGCCCCTAACTGCAGCAAGGCAGAATGGTGCGGGAGCTGGAAAAGCTGCCTTTTCTTCTCTCTGTATTCTGTCTGAATTATTCACAGAGAATTGAAGTGTTAGTTTTTTTCCATTTTACTAGGAATATGAGACATAAAATACTTGTAGAAGATGTTCAATCCCATGACTGGTTTTGAAACGTCACTATTGCAGCTTTGAAGTGGCTGTAGGAAATCAACCAGTCAACTAATGCTGTGTCTTGTTTGCATTTTGGTTCAGCTTGTAAGTGTGCAGGCTGTTGTGCAACAAGCAGAGCAACTTACTGGGAGACAGATTGAAATTTGGAATCTAAATTTTCCCAAATTGTGTTGTATTTGAAATCACAAACTGGATATAAAATGAGCACCCGCATTGGATATCCTGTCTAGTCTGGTAAACACAAGACATCTTCTAGGAAGGAAGGTATCTGAGGGGAGGTTTAAAGAGGAAGCCTGAGGAATGACGTCCAAATTTGTAAAGACCAAAGAAATGTTGCATTATTTGGTCTTGGAAGTGTGTCATGTAATGAAATTGACTCTGATGTAGATCACTGTGTATCATTCTGGCAGTAGAATGTAGAACCAGTGGGGAATCTGGTGCTGACCTCAGGCTCCTTGCACATATATGCATGTCCCAGAGCAGAGCAGGCGGCCCCAGTTAGCTACAGGCTTGGCTGCAGGTGGGGTACCCTGACCTGCAGCTCCGAGTGTGTCGGCCCTGCAGCAGCTTTGTGTCCAGCAGTCCTGGGGGTGCAGCCGTGCTCACATATGGAGACTGACTGTCTCCATAGCTTGTCTGCCAGGGAAAGTGGCATGCAAGAACCTGAGACTTGCTGCTCCATGCCAGCCCTTGATGGCTCAGTGCTGAGGTACCTCACCCAACTCCAAACCCATCAGACTAAGCCCTAGGAAAGCATCAAGGTACTGTGAGAAAGACTTGGATAGACCACATCTCAGGACCCATGCTGTGCCCCAGGACTTGGAGTTGACTGGTTTGGAGTTAAAATCATTACCCACACTGTGCAACTCCCATGAGTGTTTGTGCAGGAGTTTGTGCACAATAAATTCACCTCCTTGCTTGGCTTGCAAACTTCCCTGTCATTGCTAGTCCCTGCTTCTTGCTCTGGGTAAAATGTGCTTGGAGAGAAATCAAGCAGCACAGGGACCAGGCTGCATCTTGCCTCAGCTGCCTGCTGCTTTTTGGCTCTTAAAAGCTTTAGAGGGCTTATTAAATTCCTAACCCTGGTATTGCAGACTGCATGCTAGAGTAGGAATAGGCTGGAAGAAGTTCCTCTGCAGCAGACAGTCACAAAGAATGCCTTACCTGCTGTGCAAGGCAATAAGGGAGGTGATATTTGGGAGCAAAGCTCCTCTGGGAGAAGTGTTCTCCATCTGCTCCTCATAGGCCTGTTTCGTTCTCTCTAAGCAGCCCTGCATGACTGTGAGCAAACCAGAGAAATCGGCTTATTGCCATCATTTATCTTTAGGATAAAGGTGATAGAATGTTTGATTCTCTCCTTCCAAAAAGGCTGTCAGAATTGCATCTACCCTGCAAAGCCCATGTCTAGACTTTTTAATGGAGCTTACTGACAAACTTGAAAAATAGACACAGACTGATGAGTGGGTTTTTTTTCCCAGTGATTAAGTTTATTAGAACTGAAAGTAAATACATTATGCCTTAATGAACATTCCTACGTCTGGCAATGAAATGGGAAAGGAAGCTGATTAACAGTAATGGGCCTTTTTAATAATGCATCTTCCTTCTGAAGCAGTTAAAAGGTCAATGCCAAGGCAGAGGGGTCCAAAACTGCAATTTCCTTGAAGCACAGTGTGGCTATTTTTGGGGGTTTTCTACTTTTGTTTACTTAAAATTTCTCCTAGAGCTTGACAGTCTGCTGGCTTTTCCTCCAGAAAAAGAAATAGCAAAACTAGTCAGGCCAAAGCTTGTCCCAGGCGTGGTCTGTGTGTGAGATTCATCGCTGTGCTCTGTGTATGATGATCCACTGGGATGAAACATTGTCAGGCTGTTTTCTGATGCCTTCAGAGATGAGATTGCTGATTTTTTTCAGAAGGCTGAAATAGGTCATTCGAAGCCCAAATGGTACAATTGCAGATGCAGCTGATGGTCTCTGTTTCAGCATACTAACACTATCATAGAGCTCTCCATTAAATGATAATAAAACCATTGCTCAGTTTTCATTGTTTATTTCTGGGGTAGCTATAAAATCACTTCTGGTAGTTCTGTACATAAAGCAAACACTGCTATCAGGCAAAGCAAAGTTTCAGCCAATAGCTATGGCCTCAAAATCTGAATTAGTCAATTAAAGGCTTACTCAAATCCCTCTCAAGTCAGCTGGAGTTTCTTTGCAGGGTCCAACAAGGTTTGGATCCAGACTGTTATGTGCACAGAAATGGTGTGTGTTAGGGTATTCTCACTGTAATATTTTTATGTGGAATCTTTTCATTTTTTTTGAAAGAAATAGCCTTTTGGAGCCCCAGACACTGGAGACAGCTTTGAGGAAATACTGTCATTTTTCACAATGTTCTTTTTACTTTATTCCTTTCTGCTGGTAAGTGCAATACAATACCTAGTGTTTGGGTTTCCCCAATTTTCTCCCCATTTTCCTCTAACACAAAGGTTAAAGGGGAAAAGCCAAGTAACGTGAAAATGCAAAGCTTGAAGAGCTCATAAATATTTAGGAATAAAAAACTAAGAGATTAAGAAAAGGGAAATAAATAATTCAGGTGGAGATACTGATAAAGTTCTCCAGGTTGCCTTTAATTTTTGTGACCACTGAGATTCCCTTTACTTTTTTTTTTTTTTTTTTTATTTGGTCACTTGTGTGGAATGGAAGGGCAAAGTCTTCATGGAAACTCCCTTGGAATCCCACTCCGTGAAGTGCTCAACACTTGCTGCCTGTGGTTGTGTAGTGCCAGGCTGGAACAAAGGGCTGGTGTCCCAAGGGACTGCCATTCCAGGGACAGATCTGCAAATTGCCCCTCCTGCAGGACTGGGTGCTAGATGGGGCTGAGAAATCGCACCCCACAAGGAAGTCATGGTAGCAAAATTAGGGTTGTCTTCAAAAATATAGTGCATGAGGAGCACATGTTAAGAACTCTTCCCATCAGCTGAGCTTTAATAATTTAAAAATTATTAGCAGTAACAGGCTGGTACTTGCTGACATCTCTGCTGTCTAGCAGATTAAAGAGATTTTGTTTAAATGCCATCCAAGATGACGAAGTTTCCGGCAAATCAGAGGTGCGTGAGGGATTTTGCAGCCGAATCTTACTGTCGCAGGAATTTATTTTTTGCAGTATTTTGCTACCATTTTATCAGCTTTATGGAATTGGGACCAGGAGTTGAAGGGATGTGAAAAGTGACAATAAACCACTTTATCCTGATGTAAGATCCAGATGCAATTGGGAGGCCTTCAGGCACATCTGCTTCTTTATTTTATTAATGACAGATCCTAGTCCATTAACAATTCTTTCCTTTTAATTTTTAGACTCAAGAATCTTTAAACCCAAACAACTTAGAATACTGGATGGAAGACATTTACACTCCTGGCTATGATTCCTTATTAAAACGGAAGGAAGCTGAGTTCAGAAGAGCAAAGGTTTGCAAGATCGCTGCCCTGATTGCAGCAGCAGCTTGTACTGTTATTCTGGTCATTGTAGTTCCCATTTGCACAATGAAATCCTGAACCTGTGGATGGACCCGTGACTCCCAGCCACGTGTATCTCAGATAGCTCAGGCTGTGTGTCAAATGTCTGATGGCAAAACTGTAAGGAGTTTGCAAAGGAACAATGTTCTGAGTATATCCTGTTGGAAAGTGCTGTAAATGAAGGCAGAACACAAAACAACTAGAGAAGCATTTTTGGAAAAGTCTTATTTTAAATAACAGACTGTGTGGTGAAGTTAATGGGAACTGGGTTCAATTTTTATGCATTTTTAAAAGTGCAATATTTTTTTTCCTAAAGAAATGAATATAGTGTTTTACAGTATGAGAGACTGATGAGAATCCAGGCAAAAGAGGAAGGTTATCTGAGCTATGTTGCATTTATTGGAGGTGTGAGTACATGGAGGTAGCACTGTATAGAAGGGAATGTTCTATATGCATTACATCAGGGAGCTAGGAAAGTCTTAAAGCTCTCTACAATGTAGAAAACTCTGAATGTATTGTATTTATTTTATAGTATTTATGTATTTCATGATCATTTGATTGAAAGCAGACTGTGTAGCTGTGAACAGAGTTCATTCCTATGTTCAGATTAAAAAGGGCTCTTTGTATTTGGTCTTGCCCTAAGACCCACTCTATCATCACTGAGTACTTAGATAAGTGCAATGTGCTGCAGACCAAAAAGATTATGTTTTAAAGCAATCACAAGAGGTTTCAGTTGCTTCTGTTGAATAACATTTGCATAGAGCTGGCAAGCTTGCCTTGCCAAAATGGTATTCTTTACCTCTGCAGACAGTGAAATTGTCTCAATTTCACTCCTGCCAGCACGCAAAGCTGGCAAATCAAAGCAACGCTCTGTTAAAGTTCTTGGAAATGTAATCTGAACAGTTATAATTTTTTTTCTTGAAGTCTTTGTGCCTTTTTTTGGACTGTGGATTAAATAGAACGGTTTAATTTTTTGCTATTTTAAGCCCATAACATAAATCACAGCATAATGGGTACTAATGGAGGTTCTCTTCCCGCAAGCCTTCTATACAATTCCGAGTGCTCCTCAAGCAGCAGGGCTGGTGGTTACTGAGCACTTATATTAAGGGCACAATTTTTCAGCATTAGTAGAAACTTGCTGTTGATGCAAATGCATTTGCAGAGATCTTTTGCTTCCCTCTTGCTAATGTGCTTAAGAATACTGGTTGACTCTACTGGACAGCAAGCAGTCTGTATCCCATGGGAAATGTCCATTTGATGCTTTATCCCAAATGCAAATAGTAGGTTTGACGGAATTCTCAAGCTAGGACAGAAATTGTCTGTCATGGTTAGTGGAAGCAAATACCCAGACAGTATTACTGTTCTGTCAAGTATAGATGGGGGGGCAGGGGGAAGTATTTTCAGGAAATAATGTGATCTTGCTGGTCCTCTAAGGGAAAGGAAATTCTTTTAGTGAATGCTCTTTCTATGTAGAGTAATTTGGTTTCTTCAGAAGCAGCCTCCCTACACGATGACACAGCAGCTAGGGAAGCATTGGATGTTCCTTCCTCTGTCTCTCTGGGATGTGCTTTACTCACTGTTTGTTTCTGACTGGTTTAAAAAAAGTATTGAGGAAGGGTGTGTGGGAGGCAAAGGCTTTGTTGTGACTTTAGATGTGTCAGTTCTTTCCTGCAGCTGGAGAGCTGTTTATGTGCTGCTCGCGTGCTGTGTTTTATTTAGGGATAGGTGATCCCTGGGACTGTTGATCTATCAGAAAAATAAATGTAAGCACAGGGTCAGGTCTCCCATCAGCAAATAGAGAACAAGAGTAAGCCCCCAGACAAAATCTGTGCCCACCTGGTCTGAGTTCTGACCCAAATTCTGTAGCTTTGGCCCATTCTTAATACCAAGATAATTTCTCTTTCCTCCCAGATGCTGCAGGATGGAGTCACAGCAGGGAGGGAGCCATTCACACTGTCTATTTTAGGCTGCCTTTGGTTATGGTATGATTCAGAGCACCTGAGTACAGGAGCTCAGGATCTGTATGTAGTAAATATAGACAGAGAAACCTCTGGGGACAATTTAGAGCTGCCAGCAAGATATCTAATATTAGACATGTGAAAATGCTCTTGGGGACACTGCAGTTTACCTTATGCACAATTTAGGTTGATTGTATATATAAAAAACCCCTATTCCTGGTTCCAGGTAACGTCAGAAAGCCCTTTGACACCTCTCCTTGGCTGGTGATAGCAGCACGGGATGCTGTTGGAAGGAGCAGCGTGGCACGTGGGGTGACACAGTGTCAGAGCCCCATCTGCCCACATGGGCAGTGACCAGCCCCTCGGAGGGGCCGAGTGAGAGGGGATGGACACTGGGCAGACCCCCTGCCTTTACCAACCCCTCTTGCACTAGGCATGAGTGGTCTGACCTGTCTGCCCCCAACCCCAAATCAGCAGTGCTTTCTCAGTAATCTGTCTAAGGGGAGATATGAGAAGGGTGCAAAAGATGTTGCTGATTACAGGGTTTGTCTGTGCAGGGATTTTTTTTTTATCTGTGCAGCTCATCCAGCTGGCACTGGGTAAGTCTTTGCATTAGAGATGCCCAGAATCCTGGGAAGGGTTTTGCAGGTTATGGAGCCATGGGTGACATGAAGCTGTCCCAACCCAACCACTTGGCATCCCAAGCATCCATGCTGCTCCTAATTTACTGAGGTGCTTTTGCCCATCCTTGCTTTGCACAAGCAGCCAGTGGCACCCACCTCCACTGGGGCAGTGGTTTCCTTACACACCAGACCATGGTTTGGGGATTCTCCTGCAGCCTCTGGGAGCATTTCCATGGTGCCAGGAGTCTGAGGGGAGCTGGGAGAGCAGAGCACGGCTCCCTGCCTCCCTGCTCTGTAAATACCTCTGTGAGCTGCTGCCTCACTGTCTCCTCCCTGGCTGTCCCTGCAGGCAGCTGCTTGGCACCACTGGGATGTGCAACCCTAGCTGTTCTCGGTGGGGTTTGCATCTGGCACAGAGCCCTTCTTAAAATAGGCAAGGAGATAGAGTGATGGGATGCTGCTGTTGGAGGAGAGCAGCTGGGGAAGGAGGGACCCTGTGGCTCTGAACAGAGTGTACAAACTGGGTGAAATCCTGACATATTAACCTGCAAGAGTATTGTGATCAGCCTTGTGAACCAGTTACCAACTAGAATACATTGTATACTATATGATAGACTTTTGTATAAAAAAAATTAAATTAAAGCTATAGATACATTGTAATCCTTGGTGTGATTGAAAAAAGTGTCCTAGATTGTATTACTTAATTAAAATAATGATGAGCATATTGAACTGTTTTTCGTATTTATGCCTTATAAACTTGATATATTACACATGAGAAAATGAAACTGCAAGAAGTATAAGAAAAGATATTCCATTTTGGGGGCAAATCCCATTTGCTTCTCCTAAAAAAAAGAGTGCTGCTTGAAATGAGCTTAATAAATCATGTGTGCAGAAGAGCAAGTGGAGGATATGTCCCCAGATGACTTTTTAGGATTTTTTTTTTTTTTTTAAATGGGGCTTTGGTTAATGTACTATGTAATAATTTTATTTTATAATGTTATTGTATGATGTTGCCTTTTGGTTCATTTAAATATAACACCAAATAAACTTGAAAATTGCAGCATCCTAAGTTTTAATGAAACAGTTATAGTAATTTATTACTCCATTGCTTTTCCTGTTTTGTTTTTTGTTTCTTGTTTTTTTCCCCAAGGGACATCAAGATAGCCATAGGATGCAAATGTCTCACTGTTAGATAACTAAGCAGCCTATCTAGTTCTTGGCAGAATTGTTAATGGATTTTTCAGTTGTGAAATAATAAGATGGCAGAAGATAATGAAAGACAAATTTGTTGGGTTTCTTTTAAAAGCTCCTTTGCATAACATTGTCTAGGCTTCTGAGAGATTAGCTCCTGACACTAATCATAGTATTTAAGTTTATAGGTTATTTCATGACTGAGTTTTGCCATATCAACTGTTTTAACAAGGTCATGACTAATATTTTGGTGTCTGTTTCACTTACATGTTTATGCAACTACTGTCCCTTTCAGGTCAGTACTATAGATAAGTATTTATAGTAACATATGAACAGGCAATCGGTCTGCTTAGGATCTCTGTATGAGTTTAATTTGCTGCTTTTGAGTTGTTAATTACAAAACTTGTTTGTCTTAAAATGCCGGGTGTTGAAACACAGGTAGAGCTGAGCCTATCACTGAAGGTAATCCAGCATCAGAGATTGCAGAGGGCATATATTAACAATGAGCAATGACATGAAAACACAGTATTGTGAGATCTTGATTTCTTCCTCTCTGCTTCATAACCTTTAATGTGTTACTTTCGTAGTTTTGGTCAGGATGGGAGTGCCGAGTGCTCCCTGCAGGGCTGGACCACCAGCTCCGACCTCGGGTGCTCACATGTTGTAAGTCATGCTGCAAACCATCACAGGTCTCCTTGGTAGGGACTGTGAGTTGCAGTTTAGTATTGGTTTCAGTTTTGGAGATGGTACCATGGGTTTGCATCAAATTCAGGTTTTTCTCTTGTACTCATCAAATCCAGAAGCTTACAGGTAGATGTGCCCTTTCGATTTTTACATTACAGCATGAATCCAGGAGCAGGAACATTCATAAAAATGCTAAGTGGGACCAGACTCATGCCAAAAAATCCTAAACATTCTGGCACAGCATTCCTCAGTCATGAAGCTGCCTGTATCAGATATATAGATCTCATCTGGGTCATCGCTGTGCTAGAAGATGGAGCAGCTGCTGTGCTTCTATCTGCTGAAAAGAGTCACTGAGTGTCAAGGTAGAAGAAAGCTCCTACACTTTGTGCTCTATTGGCAACCAAGACCCAGCCCTGCGAGCTCTGTGCTGCTTTGAATGTATCACTCACAGCAATCAACTATACTGGTTGAATAAATTCTTTATTTCGTATCTAGCTCTGGTTAATGGCTTTGCCTTTTGCACAAATGAGTCACAAGCAAAATACTGGATCTCAGGGCCATATACTGCCCTGTGAGGTGTTCCTGTGTCCATCCCCTTGAATCTGCACATGGAAGAAGAGAAAGGAGGCAGTACCCTGTCCATAGCAGTGTGCTCCTATTGAAAGGAAAGGTCAGTTGCGTTGGTGTGCACTTTGGGACAAGGCAAGCACCTGTGGAAGAAATTAGGACAATGAGATACTTTCTTTAGTTTTATTTTTATTTTGCTATCTTTTCAGGGGAGAACACTGTATCCTATAAAGTGCTGCTCTGCTAGTAGTTCTCCAACAAGCTTGGCTTCTTCGAATGACTTCTGAGACTGTGGACCACTCAATGTCTTACAGGCTGTTACATAAATCTATGATTTTCACTTAGATACTGGAGCAAAATCTTCAAACAAGGAAGAAATGGTCTGTCATCAGCCAAATTCCTCCCATGAGTAAGTTCCCTTTGATTTTATTTATATTCTTCAATATAGTACAAACTGTGTGTAGGAGAGCCATGAAACTCTTCCAAAAGCAACAGTATATCTAAACCTTCACAACAGCAATAGACAGATTTTCAAAGAAGGCTAGATCACAGTCCTGAATAACCTCAGCACAAGAAAGCAACTGTACTTGGCTTGTGCAGGGAACCACAAGGTACTGCTGGACCTGCTGGAGGGACATATGCAGAGCTCTCTTCTGGGTCAGAGAAGTTTTCCACAGTTTGGGGTTGAGGTGGGTGTCTGGAGACATGGCTGCTGCTGAAGCTGAAGGCTTTTTGAAATTAAGAGCTTTGTGGCAGCAAGTACCTATCCCCAATACTGCTTCTCCCTGCCTGCCTGCACCCTGGGTCTGTGGATTTTGGCATATTCCTCTGAGGCACTCAGCAGGTCTCTGGACATACAGTGCAGGCTCAGATCATGCCTTTTCTTGAAGTTAACCAGACTTCCTCAGTAAAAAGAGGGAATTTTCTGCCAGACGTTGATGCATTGGCCTCAGCTAAAGAAAAAATCCCCTGAGGTCTGAGTTCTTGTCCCACTGGAGAGGCTGACAGCACTTGAGGAAATGTGACCTGGCCCTTCCTCTCATTACCCCCAAAACATCATGAGACCCCCCTGGAAATGGCAGGGTTTTGAAGACAAGTCCCTTTTGCTTTCATGTTGGGCTTTGTGGAAGTCACATTTCCCTGCCGGACTCTGCAACCAGAGGGTTGAAAACCGATTCCATTTATTAAGGATGAAAATAAATGGGTGAACTCCTTGGGTAAGAATATGCAGTTCTGTTTGCTGGTGCTTTAAGAAAAATGTCAAATCCTGTTATTCATAACAATATTGCTCTCTTTCTAGCTTATTTTGAGTTCATATACAGTGCTGTGTGCCGTGGTGTCCCCCAGCACATGGTGAGAATCCACAACAGCAGGTGTCCCCCTGGAAGGGGGTGAAAAGAGGGAATTACACATGGTAAAAGGAGTGACTAGAAAAATGCTAGTTATTCTGTCTGTCCCAGGAAATGATGGGGAATCTGGTCCCTGTTGAAAAGCTTTGCTGCAAATTCTGCTGTAGTGACAGACAAATCTCTGCTTGTATTGAAAAATCCTCCTGATCTGCCATCCTGCCAAGCTGCCACGCTTCCAGCAATAACACAGATATGTGTGTGTTTTCCTCGTGTAACGGAGAGGGGAGAGGAGAGAACCAAGGAGCCTGAGTCATTTGTCTTCTTTCCTTGTCTTCTTAATGAAATATTGCTGTTGAACTTTACCCTGCCTTTCCTGTTACTAATTTTATTTTTTTTTGCAATGGTTCCCATTTAAGAGGCTCATAAAGTTGCATTAGTAAAATTTATGACTGCATAGCAAATGTGTGCATATGCATTAATTCTGTTCAAGGCCAATATCTTGTAGCTGCAAAATTGATATTACGGTGAAGTTTCTAGTTTGGGAATGGCTGTTCAGTAAAGCAGAGCTCATGCTGTGCTCACCTTACGGCTCTTAATTCCTTGAAAAAGACAGAGTTTGCCAGGTAACAGTTTAAAAAAGGGTACATGCACAACACACAAATATGTATTTTTTATGTATTTTAGTTTATGTAATCAGAGCCTTGAAAATTTTGGCCCCGTGAGTTGGTTCACTTGGGTTGCAGCACCTTTGCATAGCACTTAGTTCCAAGGTTCAAAATCAGATATCTCTGAATGCAGTGGATTAAAAACGTGGCTCTTGACCATAACTCTGCTCTGGAGAGGCTGAACTGGATGTTGGTGTTACAGCCCACATTGTTTTGGAGTCAGTGAACAATAACTGTTAAGTAAACAGTGAATTAATTGACATTAACTACATTTAGACTTTAATTTTCTTACTATGCAGAAAAAAACACTTTCTGTGAAAAGGATGGATTAATATTTGTAGCCTTTTTACCAATTTAAAGAGAGTTCTTAATCTGATATTCCAGGTTGAAGACATAATAACATAATGACATAAGACTAATAACGTGACAAGGGCTTGCTCATGTGCTGGTTGGAGAGAAGAGGTTGGAGGAATATTTTCAGGGTGTTGAGACAGGAATTGAGGTGGTATCTGACAGGACTTTTCTTCTTCAAAGCTTTGTCTGACAGCCAGAAGAAAGCTCAGTGCTCATGATCTCGAACCATAGTCTGATGTCTGGGATATGGTAGCTCAAGATCATTGCTGTTAGAGGTAAAAACCCAATCCCTTGGGACTCAGAAGGAAAGTATGAAGTGTTGAGCAGCTGAGATGTACCTGAGATGTGCCTGCCCTGGAGCTCAGCTCTAGGGCAGGCAGATACCTGGTTAGGTCTAAGTCACACTACGTGTGACCCCCCTGGTCCTACAAAATGGGCTTCAACCACAGCAGACCCTGGGCTCGTGTCCAAAGTTCGCTTGGCAAAGTGATCAGTGGCAGCAGCCTGCAAAGATGTGATGGAAGGCAAAAATATCCCTTTATGGATGGGAGCATCCACGCTGTTCTAGCTTCTTGAAGCAAGAGCCTTTTGGAGGAGGCAGTGACACTTTTTTATCTCTGCTGGAAGAGCTGTGCTGACAAAAGTAAGGCATCCTTGGGATGGATAAAACAGTGCAGTGGGAAAGATAATCTCATGTGAAAGCTCTCAAGGCAGTGCTGTATGTCTTCCATGTTTTGAGGCTAGTCACTTGATCTCTGTGGGCTTTAGTTTCGTGCCAGTTATTCACTGTGTCTCTCTTCAGGTATTTTCTTGGAACAGAGCTTGTCACTTGCTGTGGGGTCATAAGGTGCCCAGGAAAAGAGGGGCCAGACACAGGCTGAGGAATCTTACAAGCACATCTTGATGCTCGTCACCAGTATCATAAATAGTTAAAACCAGATCAGTCACCAAATTTGTAACTCTGGTGGTAATCAGTGATACAACACCAGGGAGGTGTTTGGCTCAGCTTGTCAAAGTGTTTTGGTGTTGTGAGAAATGATGAATGTCACTGGGAAAGCTTTTTGGGGATGATAACAGGAGAGAGAAAAGCAGGGGAAGCACGATGTCCTGCTGGGAGCATGGGGAGCGTGGGGAGAGTAGGATTAGTGCTGCAGAAGACGGGCAGACAGAGAGCATCTGCTCTGGGCCACCAGGATCAGAGCACAGCAGGACTGAGAAATTCTTGGACCAGTTATCAAGGAATTGGGAAACTCCAGGATACTGTACTCATGGGGGATTTTTACTACCCAGACATCTGCTGGGTAACAAATGCAGCTAATCATGGTGGTAATGTACAACCCTAATTCACTATAAATTCTCTCCCATATGTTTAGAATTGTACTTACAGTAGGAAGTGAGGGATAGTTATTCATGAATCAAGGTGAACTGAGTTGCTGGTGCAGTTAGCCATATATTGTGGAAAATAACGTGTGTCAGACTTGAACAGAATCCTTCTGAAAGCATGGTTGTATTTCATGTATTTTAAGCCAAAAAAAAAGAAAGAAAGGATTCTTGTAATTACAGATTGCTTTTAAATGTACCAGTTGAACTACTCACTTCTCCATAACCTTTGTTGACCTTGCAGCACGAATTCACAAGTGGAGTTGATGAAGAATTATCCTCCAGATGAAATACAAATTCAATTCTGCTATGAGGAGGTGGAAAAGGGTTAAGAAAAAAATAAGAAAGGAACCATGATAATGGCTGCTTAGCTCACTGGTAGCACATGAAAGAATGTTGTTTTATTGATATACTTCTATGGCCTTTCTTCTGTTGCAGGCAATAATTTTGCCCTCTAACTCACCATGGACCCAGAAGAGCACTGTGAGCTCAAATATATCTAATATTGAGTGGGGAAGGAGGTGGCTCAGCCACCGGAGTTCAGGGCTGAGCACAGTTAGTTACTGATGAATTATAGTGCCATTTCCTCCTGTTAGCAATCCCTGTTGGCTGTACTTGCCCCTGCGCTGCCTCATCGGAGGGTTTATTTTGGTAAGGAAACCATATGCTGAGCTCTGGCTTTGGCCACTCAGGGCTTGGGGATTTGCGTAATGGCATTACTGCTTATTCCTCAATTACAGTCTTTGAATATGCAAATCTGTTGAGGCTGGTTACTATAATCCCCCTGCCTGGCTGGTCCCCAGCTAGGAAAGTCTTTGAGCCATTTATTGGCAATGAGGGTTTTCTTCCTTGGTTTCTTATTTCCAGCTGTGGGTAAAGGGGAAAACTCCTCCATCAGCTACCTGAAACAGAGAGAGAGCAAAATTCAGAAAAAGGAAATATCTTTTTTGAAAAAGAGCTTGAATGCCTTATCCTCTGTCATTTTCACCGCAGGAGCTCATGTTCATGCTGCTGGTGAGAGATGGGATGGGTCAGTTTGCTCCATCCCACAGACTGCAGCAAGGTTTGTCTTTGCAATGACTGTCCCCTGTTCCTGTCTGCTCTGGCTGTTTCCCACTTGAAATTTGGTTTCAAAGCAAAAGAACTGAGATAATCAGCATTTTTGAAGGCTGGCTGTCTGCTCACTGCTCTTTATGGTCTCCTGGCTCCAGTGTGGCTGGGTCAGTGTAAAGCAGGAGAGGAATTCATTAGAGGACTTGCTTGCTTGAGTGGAGAGATGGGGAAATCCCAGCTCACAGCACCTGAGCACCTGTCCCAGAAAAAGATTTGGTGAATTGCAGTGATTTACCATCTGCTGAGCTGTGTATCTATGTCTAGAGCTGTAACTCTTATTATGACATTAATTGAGTAACGTTTCCCAGTTCTACTTCCAGGGTTTTTTCTAGTTGTATTTTCAGTAGTCCTTGGTTTTTTTCCACGTATCTTTTTAAATAAGGGGGGTGAGTTTTTTTCAAAATCTCATTTTCAAATAAGAGAGAGTACAACTGCTTTATGTTCTGAAAGAAATAGGTAAAACAGGAAAATCAATGTCTTTTCAATGGCAAGGATGAAATCCTGGAGCCATTAAAATCCTACTTCCCAGGACTTGTGAAGAGGCAGTATTTCACCCAAAATGCCCTACAGTTCATCCTCATTTGGCAGAGACTGTCCTCAGATCAAGCAGCCAGGCATTGTCCTTTCCTTGCAGCTTCAGTGCTCTCTGCTAACACCACATGACCTTATAGCATCCACAACAGCTCGTATTCTTCTTTCCTCAGCCATGGACCTGCCAACTCCATCTGCACAGGCAGCATTTGTTGAGAAAACCAGTTATTTTGCATCTGAGTTTGATAATGATGCTCTGAGAATGTCACTGTCACATAAGTCAAAATGTCCCAGGAGTGGGGTATCTGGACAGATTGTAGAGAAACACTTTTGCCTATGCATGGGAACATTTCCCATGCCATTATGTGTTAATGGATATGATTTATTTCAGATAAAAAGGAGAAGAAAACCCAGGCAAATGTAGAACCAATGATTTACGGGAAACAAAGCTGTTTGGAATATAAATACAGACAAGCAGCATATTTGTTGCTGATGGTGCTATGTTCCCTGGGAGAATAAAGCCATTTTGTAACTATTTGTCTGTGTCTTGAGCTTGCACACATTTTGTCTCAAAGTTTTTCATTTCTAATGAGGTTTCCTATGCTGAATATTTTTCTCAGATCAACAAAAATGGTTTGACATCCATTTGTAAAAGGCTTCATTGTAATGAATCGTTACATCCTGTTCCCAAATCAGTTTCTTCTGTTCTCTGGATTTCTCCAGTACTCCTTTGTCAGCCAGATGTGGGGGAAGACACCTGCAAATAAAGATGTATGATATATCAGGGCCTGCTACTGAAAATGTCCTGTGTGTTCATACCATACTTAGCAAAAGCGTGTCATGCTCCTCTACTGGAAGATTAATATGAACTGAAACACTTGGAAAGAAGTTGTTCTTCATGTGTTTTTGATGCTTTAAGTGACAAATACCTTTGGAGGTGTTCAGCTTGTTTTTTACTGTAGGTATTTCTGCTGGACCATAAGAGTAATGAAAAAATACCCAGAGAATGAAATTTTAATTTTATCCTATGATAAACTAGTACATGAGAATTATTTTTCACTAGTACAAGTGAACTGTATCTTTTTTTAGGTAAATTAGAACCATGGAAAGGAAAGAACCTCCTGGGAACTGAAGAAGTGTGTTTAATGCAAGTAAGGGACAGCATTGAATGTATTATTTTGTCATCATGTATCTCTAATCTGGAAGAATTTCTCTACAAAGCTTTAGGAATAAGAGGGTTATCTAGTGCCTTGGTTTACTCAGTATTTGGCTTGTCTGATGAAATCAATTAGAAGAGATGTGTTTATTATGTTGACGTTTGCAGGAAGCATGCAAAGTGCCACAGCTTCAGAAACTTTTCTTTCAGAAAAGGTGCAGATAAAATATAACCATTCAGAAACACCACAAAGAAGGAACATGCAGCCAGTTTTTGTGTTGTGGTGCAATATTGCAATGTAGAGCAAGAACCAGTCCAGCAAAGGACAAGACTTGAGAGACGTCACTTCATGGCCAAAATATCCCACCTCTCTTCTTCTCTTGACCCAGCTTTCTTGTAGTTAAAAATAGTAGTCACTGTGATACTTTAAATGCATTAATCAAGAGAGAGATTTCCCTACACATTGTCAGCCTATGAAGCTGTCCAGCCTTTGTGTTGGATTTTGTTTTACTTGAGTTTCCCCCAATAACAGGGGATTATCTTTCCTACTCCTATCAGGTTACCATACATTGTACTGGTAGAATAAAATTCTTCAAGCATAAGTTCTGCTGCAATGATCTGATTTACTTAAATATGTGATCAAATGAAAAAGCAATTTCTGAAGAACACTTTAAAACAAGAGCAGAATCTGGCAACTTGTTAGATGCCCTCAATGACTGTAGTTTTACTGGGGACTTTGATCACAGCTTCCTTCATCTCTTTTCATGCTGCTTACAAAGTTTTTCTATGTAAAAATGCAGTGTGTGATTTACTTCAACTAAAGAAAGACAAATTCATTCTGAAGGCAGGAGATGGTCAATCTCTGAGCTTGAGTCTTGTGTAGATCTTGAATGATTTTGGAGCAGTTAATGTGCAGAGGATGTCCCAAGGGACTGACAGTATGGCCATACCATGGTCTATAATGAAGGGGAAAGGTGATCTTCTGCAGTCAGGTTTCATTATTTCAGAATTGCAGATGAATTTTCCCCCAAGTTGTATGGTGTAGGGGATAACTCTGCACTAATCATCTTACCACCCCAGTCTGCACACCTACATTTTGAGCCATCTGGAAGCTCTCATGGGCCAGGAGCCATACCCTGAAGCTGGAAAATCTTCTCCAGGGAAGCTGTGGTGGTTACTGAAGACATTCAGCCTTTATTTAGTCCATGAGAGACTGTTCCCATCACTACTGAAATGCAGATACTGCTCAGTTGCCACTCTGTGACTGCTGTGCTAGATTGCAGTATTTCAGGAGGAAAAGTGGAGAGTGACTTTTCTGTTTGAAGCCATATGAGGGGATTCAGCCAGACAGCATGTAATTACCCTAGCTGGAGCCAGGCCAAGGCAGAGGATCTGTGGCTCTCCATCTACAGGCTTATTTTCAGCACTTCAAATGAGATATTTGGATGGAACGTGTCAAAATTAATGAAACAAAGTTAGTTGCATCTTCTCCATCATGCCCACATCAGACACAAATAACTCACTGATAATTGTCTGCCCTGGCCATAGAGGCTCAGCTTACAAGCCCAAATGAAAGAGCAGCTGGAAGCAAGGAGCCTTTCCTATTCATTCAGGTGAGTTGTGAAGTGGGTACTGAAAATGCTATTGTTTTCCAACATGGCCATACCAGGTTATTCAGGAAAATAGATTCTGCCCATGGCTCTTCCTCTTAAAATAGAAACTGTGGCTCTAATCCAGTAAAGCACTTTCATATGTGCTTAACTGGAAATTTTGGAGTGGCCCTGCTGGTTGTGAGGGATCAGCGCTCACGCTTGATGTTAAATATGAGGAGTGGGAGCTGGCAGGTGGGCAGCTGAGTGGTGTGATTGCCCAGGGGCCCTGCCTTATTATCTGGCATTATATGGGTTTAGCATTTGGCTGGATCTGGGCCCATTTGAACAAAGAAGCAGGATTAGCAGGCGTGCAAATAGGGAGCAAAGCCAGAGGGTTCCAGCAGTGTTGAACACAACTTTGTTACTCTGACAAAATGTATAAAAGTGAATGAAAAGGCTGTATGATTGCTGTTGCCATCCTGTTAATTAGGCTGAACTCATGCTTCATTAGTGCTACAATATGCTTCCATCTTAACAAAGCCCTATTGGGTGTATGGAGCCACTTTACTATTAGTAAAATGAGGCCTTATCAGAAAGCCCTGTAATTCATTCCGTAAGACAAGTCATGACATATATTGTGTTGAAATTGCACTGAAGAGACAGATTACTTGCTTAACACTTTCTTTTCCTAATGAACAGGAAAAGATGTTTCCCAAACTAAGTTATTTATTGTATTGGGAGCTCTTCTGACCTCATGCCTAATTACATTGCATAGTCCTTAAGCAGTGTTTCAAGTAGTTCCTAAATAACACAAATTGAACTAACCTGCTTTTGCCCATTCTCTCAGTGACACTGTGAAAATACCATCAGGCATTTAAATCCCTGTTTCTTGCTGTCATTGTGGTGAAGATTTTTGCGTATAACCAGAACAGCATCCCTGCAGCAGGAATGCAGCAAAAGCACTAGCGCAACCCACATTACCACAGTCCCTGCTTGCAGCAATGTAAAGCAGTACTGATTAAGCAACACAGTGAAAACTTAACACAGGTGCAAGAAACAACATCTACTGGCTTGTTCACTGGCCCCAAGGAAACACTGCACTCCTCAACACTGCCACACCACAGGCAGAACATGGTGTTTGTTGTAGTGCTGTGATAGATGCTGACCTGGTGGTGATTCTTCTATGGGTTCACTGTGCTGAGAAGGGAGTTTGATTGAAACCAGGGTACATATGCTCATTCGTCTCAACTAGAAAGCTCACTGAAGTCAGTTCTGTCCTATCAGACATCACTTTCTTAGTGATGCTTGTGATTATCTGTGTCTGCCTTCAAAACCAGATTTCTGCAGATTAGGATATGTTACAACTAAGACACACACACACACACAAAATTCCAAAGAGTTTTTGCTGACATTGGTTGTTTGACCCATCCATCTAGTGTGGGATATGGCAGCTTTCCACAGGTCAGTCAGCACCAGAGGAGTATTCAGTTATGGGCAGAGAGAAAAAGAGGAAATGGGTGAGAAAGTGGGTGCAGGGAGGAGTGACTTAAACAGATCTACCACTGAGGCTACGAAACTTGCTTGTGTTCAAGAAGGTGTGAATTTGAGACAGAATAATTTCACAACCTGTGTAAGTAATTGCTAGCGACTGTTGGGGATGGTGTTACATATTCCCATGATCGTTTCATGCAATGACTCTCTTCCACAATCTGAAGTGAAATGGCAAATGTTGGCTTCATTTCAGTACAGAGCATGAATACCATGGTGCTCCACCATCTCCCCCCAAAGGTCTGTGTTTGATGGATCCCTTCTGGAATCCCCAGGAGAAGCACCACTCTCTGCCACAGCTAGAGGCATCTGTTCTGACACAGTAGGTCATGCATGGTAGAGTTAGATTCAACTCCACCCTAGTTCCCAGATCTTCTTATCTAAATTATTTGAATTTGCTATTACTGGTAAGCTCAGGGAAGGGAGATGTGTAGCAGCATCTTTTTATTTTCTTGTTTCCTCCTTATACCATTCTTTAGCCTTACTGTAAACTTCCATGGTTACATCTTCCTAGAGTAGACCTAAAAATATCCCCCTCTCCATTTCCAATGCTATACCCTGCAGACCTGAGATGACCCTACATGGGAGAGTCATAACAGCACAGTCTAATGGAGAAGAAAAATGGCAATGAGGTAATGTAGCAAAAACAACTGTCTGAAAGAGCATCCCCTAACTGCTTTCCAATTCTGCTTGCTTTTGCAGCTCAGGCTACTTGTATTGTCATCGAGCTCCAGGGCTAAGGGCATTTCTTAGTATAGCCCCATGAAATCCATGGATTTTATCCCAGGGTGGCTGCAGTCGTAAGTGAGTGCCATGGATGATAGGCACAGCCTCACGTTCATGTGCCAGCTGCTGCATTATTGCACATCCCCAATGAAATCAGCATCAGCCCTGAGAATCTGGAGGAGCAGTGCATGGTCACACAAAACCAGATTTACCACAGAGCTCTAAAATCAGTACTATGGTATGAAATTTAGAACAATGACAATCAGGGACCAGAACTGACTTTGCAGAAGGATTGGCATTTACTGCTTAAATAGAAATATCTTATTCTTACAAGCGTGGAAAATGCTTCACTACAATAAATTTGGAAAGATCCTGTAAGATTTTGTTCCAAGATGTAATAATGCCTTCCTTAAAGCCTTAGAGCCACCATAACCTTAAGCCACAGTTACTGGTTTTCATCAGATTAGTTTGAATCTGGATCAGATTCCTTTCTCTGTTTTGCCATGCAGCTGTAGAAATGCTTGACTGAAATGCAGTGATAGGACAGAACAAAGCAGAGGAGGACAGGAATGACTGTTTTGGTGGCAGAGACAGCCCTCAGGATTTAAAGTGATCACAGAACTGTCATGCAAGATTGGTGATTGCTCGTGTTCTTGACTGCTTATGGTCAAGGACACACAGTTATCTGGTTGCTTCAGCAAGTGGTTTCCTAAGCTCATATTTGTGTAGGTTACATATATAACACATATATGCAGATGTCTAAGAGATTATTCTGTGGGGTTTTTAAGCTAACCTTTCTGAGATGAAATTAACATTTTTAAAAAGTGGATGGTCAAATTTCAACATGTTGAGGAGCACAGACTCCCACTTCCCTGTGCTTGTGAATTGAATTTGCAGGGATGGTGGATGTCATACAATACTGGATATATTTTGCTTCACCTGTCATTTGCCTTAACTCATCACAGTGTTTTGCATCTGGGTCAGCTGTATTTTTATCAAGCATTAACATGCATAAGGGTTTGCCAGTACTTAATAAAAATGCTACTGAAAACTGCATTATTCCACCTCTATTGAAGCAGATTTTATTGTGTTTGAACTGTGTTTGAACTGAAGGTACACTCATGTGAAAACTGTTATATTCATAACCCACACCCAAGCAATAACAAAGAGCTCAGCTAATGAAAATCACTCAGAGGAAATCACTGCCCACCCCTTCTAAGAACAATTAGAAAGATTATTCCAGCATCCCTAATGCTGCCACCCTGGTGTTGTACTGTTAAGCACCTCTTCCCTTTGGAAGACTAAGATAATGAATCTGACATAATGTGTAATAAATGGTGCTCGGAAAAAAGCATTTATGGTGCTATTACCACCATAAATTCCTACAGCAAAAGACAACACTTGGACAGCGTAAACACATAAGGTTTCCCTGTGAGTCTCCCATTCAAATAAACACAAGAAGAGAGGATTTGAAGCCAGTCAAAACCGGATTGGAGAATTCAAGCCACCTTTTCAGATAAAGGCTGACAAAGCACTTTCCCTTTGGGTCTCTGTCTCCGGAGGACACTTCAGTATGGCTTCCTAACGCTTAGTAGATCAAGGATCATCTGGAATATGGCTGTTTCTCCAAAGAAAGATGAAGACATCCTTTCTGGCAGTACCCCAGGAAATTCAGATGCTGTAACACCACAACAGATGGAGTCACTGCCAGAGAAGAAATACTGTGTTGCTGTGTGGCATAAGCATGGCAGTGTGGGCAAACCCTCGGCTGCTGGGACACCACGATGTTCCACTGGCTTTGGAGATGTACAGCAAATTATACCAGTTGGGAGTCTGGCTTTGTTGTGGGTATTTCAGCTTTTAAATGTGTTTGTTCTCCTTCTCTTTTTCCTCCCCTCTGGTGTGTCTGTTGACAGAAACAGGTTTCTCTTGGGATTTATTTTTTCCCAATGCATTAGAAAGTGAGCCTGAGCTTTAATGATGCAGAGCTGTATGCCTGAGCTTCTTAATAAGTGGCAAAGGTCTTAAAAACTGAGACTCTAGTGTTTATCGATAATGAGAAACTGACAGAACTGATTTTAATATTTGTGTGATACTAATTGTTCTGCCCAAAATGGCCAACTTTTTAACTACATGAAAAATTAGTTTTGCCAAAGCATTGCTTCTCATTGCAAAAAAAATACACCAATCCTTCAAACAGCATTAGAGATATAATTCCTTGACTTCTGCAAATGAAAAATGTTCATAATCATTTTGGTAAATATTTCATCTAGTGTAAATACACATCCATTTTAAACTCAAACATATGCAAATGCAGGTAAGGTTTGTTTCAATCAGTTCACCATACAAGGAGCTGCTGTATTTTTCAAGTGAGTCTTCCTTCTGCCCACATCTGGAGGCTAAAAGGGAGGAGAGGGAAGGGAGAGAACTTTTTTCCAGTGGTCGTGACTAAATCACTGAATAACTACTTTCTTGCTCTTTACAGCAGGCTTTTATTATGCAGTGTGATTCACATGCTGCTCTATGAGGGGACAGGTGCCCCAACCCAAATAGCTAGGAACAGAAAATAGAAGTACTAATCTTAACTACACCTGTGTTTAAATAAGAGGATTTGTGGAGCACAGCAGGAAAAACTGAGGCGTTGGTTCCCTTTGAGCTAAACCCCCATTCTTTGCTCTGCAGCCATACATACAATGCATTCGCCTAACACATCCTGATGCATTAGTTTGGCCATGTTAATTCCTTTGAAATATATTTCAACCCATTATACTTCCAAAATCACAAAAGGGTTGATTTAGCTTTATGTGCTCACACGTTGTTGAAAAGAGAGGATGTTTCCCATTTGGCTTTGTGGCATTCACCAATCACGTACTTCAGATTTTATGTCTGATCCACTAATAAAAGCTTATGAACCTCTGACTCACGTGACTGCAGTCAGGAAATGTCTTTCTTAAACATGGATGGTGTTTGCTTTTGTCAAGCCAGAAAACAGAGAAACTTCCTCTAATTCCCTCCATTGATAATTTTTATCTTTCCCATGGTCCAAGGATGCTGCACAAATCCCTATGAACGCTTGGTTCTGTAAGTGGCTGTTGAAAACATCTCTGAACAGCTTCATCCCTTCTCTTCCTGTTTTTCTAAGTCTTGCACAAAGCCTGGAAGAAGGCAATATCCCCTGTGTTCCCTCTCGCAGTGCAAAGTGGGAGAGGGGCTCAAATATAGGGTATGGACTTTCCCCTCAGCCAGGAGTTGCTGTGCGACATGGCAGCAGGACCAACAACCTGGCTTGTTAGCATGAAACTCCCAGCAAAGCTTGGAAAGTGCAATCCTGGTCACCAGGGACTTTTTGCCAATAACTTCAGCAGACTCAGGGTATCACCCCCCACCCTCTCCAGCAGTGCGAGACAGGGTCCTGCTGACCAGGTGCTTTACTCAGCACCTTCAGTTCAGGGTTGAAATCAATCATTCGGCTTTAGATTCAGCTTTAGTCCTTCCTTGAGATTTCCCGAAAAACCTTAGACAAGCAGATAGTGTCTACGTGGTTTGTAACCCAGAAAAAGAACAGACACCTCTTTCTCATGGGAGTGGGATAACATTGCTGCTTCAGGGGACACCTCCTTCCATCTCCCTGTGGGTTTGGGAATCTGGGGAGCAGGGCCACTGAGGGGCAGCTTCAGTTTGCAAAATATAAATAATATCCAGACTGCAGGCCCTTGCTTGGATCTGCTCCTTGCCACTAGCAAGGCACTGCAGGCTCTGCAGAGCTGGTGCTGTGCTCAGAACTCCCAGGTCCAACCTGCTGCCTTTCCTTTGGCACTTTGTACCATTATGGTATTTTACAGCTGGACTCCAGATGTACCCTACTCTAAGATCTTGCTTTAAGCATTCCCTGAAGATGTACACAGGTTTTCCAATTTTTCAATATTAATGAAAGGATTAGCATCATTATTTATTTGGTTGATATTCTCTCCCTGATGCACACATGTCTGAACAGACACATATATTAGTCAGGATATTTTTCTCTTCTGAGAAGGGCAGAATCAACAATGTTCTCACACCCTGATGCCACAAGAGGTTTAAGCAAGAAATCACTAGTATATCTGAAGTTTTATTTAAGATATAAACTTCAAAAGGTTTTTTACTACCTTAATGTGGTCAGCTGTGCTTTTCTGATGATTGGACCATCATGAGAGAGACCAAGTGGTGGAATAGGAGTATCTAAAAGGGAGATACATGGATTAAGAGAGTTTGGTCCAAGAGGAAAGTGTGTAACATGAAAGGTATGATGAGGCATTGGGAAGGTTGGGGTTTGAGAAGATTTTGGTACAGGGAATCACAGTTTGCACTGGTCTGGAGCAAAGCACTGGTTTGGGCAGGACACACCCATCAAGATGGTGTTTCATAAGTGAAAACACATGCGGGGCTGTCTCCCAGCACACAGCACTGAGCTGTATCCTCTGTATTGTGTGGATTGGCAGCAGCTGAGGCTGCTTGACCCAGCACAGTGGAAGAAGGAGGGGAGCACTGTTCCTGGGAAGACCAGCCTCTTAGGATCTCTCCTGTTACAGCTGCAAGGTAAGACCCTGTTCTGGCCAGGGTTTTTGTTGTTTATTTTTTTTCCCTTTCTTGCCCAGAAAGATAAGGATGCGAGCAGATCCCTCAATCCTGTTGGTGTAGATTTGTCCAGGAGTTGCAGCAATCTTGATGCCCCTCCAGAGATGAGACAGTTGTCTGGCCAGGGGAGTGAGTATGGCTGATAATAAAACCCAAAGCCTCAGTGATCATCAGTGATGGTGCAATCTCTACCATGAGGAAAGGGAATTCTGCATTTTCTACCTTGGGGAATGCCAAGGTGGTGTCTCTGCAGATCAGAAAAACACTGATGAGGGCATGAATCTCTCCTTTGCTCTTCCCCCTACTTAAAAGGAGAGGTAGCTTGTATCCTCAGTTGTTCCTCTGATCATATCAACTCAGGCAGCTACTGCATTAACAAAAAATGTCATTTCTTGCATGATAAATAGGGATGTTTCATCCTAGAAAGGATACCCAAGTGAAAACTTGCCAGTAAGATGACCCAGGCTTGCTACCTATCAAAGTCAAGCTCACTGGCAGGCCTCTCATGGATTTCAGAAATAATCTAAAAGCAGAGCAAAAGCTCAGCCTGTACCTGAGATTGTCAAACCTGATGTTAACAGCAAAGCTGACAACTTGCTTATCTTAGAAAATCACTTGTGAGGGTTTTGCATTTTGTTGGAGTCTCCTCAGTGGTTTAGAAAAATAAATATAGATGTACTGAAGAGAAGAGGTTTGCTTAGGCAGCATCCTACACTGTGTGGAGCCTCAGAATAAGATGATTCTTTTTGAGGTTTATGGACTTCTCCTGTGCACATAATGATGACTGCAACGAAAGGAGAGTGCCTGGGAAGAGAGCAATAATAATTCAGTGCCTGGGAATGGTTGTCCAATAAGAAGGTTAGTCCCATAAAGTGGGTCTTGGCAAGATCACAGTGTTGTATTTCAGATGTGGAGGGGGTGTGTGTGGGATAATAATGAGTAATGAGTGCAAATAACGAGTAGAAGGATAAAGTTTCACTCCATAAAGGCTTGTGGTGTCCTTGCTCACCTGCGAATGGATAACTTGCCTTTTTCTGATTAATCATAGGTATCTAAGTGGCATGATCAGTGCATGGTTCATTCTCAATAACCACACACAGGGAATTCCAGTGGGGACAAAAGCCCCCAAGAATGACAGGGCAGCAGTGCTGCTGGTAACCACTGAGCTGACAGACCTCACCAGGCGTGAGGCTGTGTTGGCATAAACCCAACGGGATCCAGACTCCAAAGGGACCCAGAAGTGTCTCCTGCAAAACTAGATGGGTAACAGGAGGTACCAAAAAGACACCAAAGTACTCAGGGATGTTAAGACATTTAGAATAATTTTTTGAAAACTTGTCTATTTATAAGAATAGCTCAAAACTTATCTCTGCAGTGTCAGAAATATGAGGAAACTGAAATTGCAGGAAACTCCCTCAGGTTTGCTCTCTTTTATAAAGCAAAAAGTCTTTTTGACTCAGCGGCCTAGGCATTGTTTGGAGTTTACATGGGTTTACCTTGTAATTGGGTGAAGCTCAGCAGTTTCAAATGAGTTTATAGGTTCAATCAAATCATCATTTATGTGAACTCAGAAACTTATCATGAAAAACCTACTGGGAACTCACATGGCAGCCCAAAAACCTAATAAAAAATTATCGAGAGAATTGTTGAAGTAGCATCTTGTACAGCTGCTCAGAGGAAGGTGTTAAATATCTATGGTACTTTTGACATGATCCAGCTATTGCATCCCTTGTCCCTGTCCCTGCCTCTGACTTCCAGCAGTCCACATGGCAGCAGTAATCGCCTCCTGCTCCAAACTGCTTTGTGAATTTCCTTAGCTTGCACTAAGCTTGAGCTATTTTTCCCAAGCAGTGCAATAATTTAGTCTCCTGGGGAAAGACTGCATGAGTACCCTTGTGTTCATGTATAGAAGTTACTTTTCCTTGAAAACTTGTTTCTCTGCTGTGATAAGTGCAAGTAGCACAGCAGGATGTTTACCTCTCAAAAGCCTCCTGCCTCCAGTTTTCCATAGCACACCTGCCTCAGTTCTTCTCTGTCTTTGATTTATGCCTGGCTTACTAATGGTTGTAGGTTATCTGAAGAATGGAAAAATGTGAAAATATGGTAAATGGCCCCAACTTGTGATTAAGTTTTTGAGTACCATGTCTCTCTGGCTGTAGTTTGTCAGTAAGCAGTTACTATTTAAATTGTACTGTTTGTTATTTGGTTGTACCTACAGAAGACTTTAGTCACCTGGTTGGTTTTTTTTTTCCCCTAAATTTAAATATTTTGAAAGATATCTCTGGGTCAAATATTGCTTTTGCGTTTGTATGGTGATAAAGCATTTCATTATTTGCATTGCTTGCTTGCAGCTAATGTTATGCCCCCAGAGGTTCTCTTAGCAGAAAGAGCATTTTCTGTAGAGGAGCCATATGTGTAGAAAAGATAAGATTTGCAATTGCATATTAAAAAAATAAAAAATACATAGGTCAAAAGAACAGCTTGTCTAACCTGTTCTCAGTGAGCTTCCCTGTGGCCAGGCTCAGCTCAGAGCATTTATGGAAGCATGGCACCATTGACAGCACTGGTGGCTGAGCTGTTATTAAGCAATTAGTAGGAAATAGCCCAGGTGAGAGACAAAGATCATAGGAAAAGCCTTGGAAGCTTATTTAGTACAGTGAGTTTTTCCAAGTTAACCTTTACACTGGGTTACTGTGCCTGAAGGAACAGACTTTGTCACTGGTGCAAGTTTCTCTGACAGTTTTAAATGAGGTGGTGAGTTTTATATTGGAAAAATGCATTAAAAAAGTTGCTGTTGCTCTATTCTCATCTTTATTTTTCATACTTGGAGCCAAGCAATTTAGGAGGTGAGTGGTGGGTTCCCATCCATACAGGGACTCTGTCACCTCAGATGAAAAGGATGGAAGTGCTCTGTGCCATCTCAGGAGTGGGATGTAGGGCTGGAGTGGCCTCAGACAGAAGCTCAGTGCAGTGCCCTGGGGGTCTGCAGCATCTCCCACCCAAGCACAGGATATGTCACAGGGCTGTGACCTTGGGAAGGTCGAGGAGAGATCAGCTGGCAGCCTGGATCTGTTATAACTGTGTCTGCCATTTGGATTGCCCTGTCTTAAAATTACTGTTCCTCGTGTCATTGGTCAGAGGGGTTAATAGACTTAGAGAGATTTTCTGCATAGGAACTTACTGACTTCTGAATCACCTGAGCATCTCTGAGCTGAGCTCCAGGGCCAGAGTTGGCTCAGCTGCCCATGGACATACCAGTTAGCATGAGGATTCATATTGCAAAAGCCCTATGAATATTTGAGATTGTGAGGTGATAAAAGTTTGGCTAAAGTTTTCAGTCCACTTCATGAATTTGAATTACCCATGAAAAAGAACTGAAAACCAAAGGTCCAGTCCTCTTAGAGGATGTCTGGAAATTGTGACATCAAGGTTGCTGGAGGAGAGATTTATATGTTTTCGTCATAAGCCCCATTTCACTTGTGCTGTTCCTTGGCCAGCTCATTTGCTGAGATCCTTCTGATTTAGGATATAGATTGTATATTCTCCTCCCAGTCGCTCCCCTGCTGACAGTGACATGTTTTTTGAGAGAACACCTGGGAACACAAATCCATGAGGAATTTCAATGAGAGTGGCTTGTTTGCCAAACAGTACCTCTAAGTTTTGTATATGTGCTTTCTTACAAATGCACATTTTTTTCTTGTGTTTAAAAGGCAATGCTTCTCTGGAGAGGTGTTCTTGTATCCTCTGTCTGAGCTTCATGCTCTGAGAGGGGCAGGATGAACTCTAAGCCCCTTTCAAGTGATGAGAATCTTGCTGTCAGCTGTTACTACTTCATTTCCACTCCTCTCTCCAGGCCCATATGATGGTAATATGTTTATGGCACCTTCCCTATGATCTGTTTCTCTGCTCTTTTCCATTTCAGGACATTAAATGCAGCAATACTGCTGCTCATTTTCTCAGATGAGAAGTGATAGCTGTATATTGATTTATTTATTTTTTTTAATAAACTCAGGAAATGAGTGGTATAAGTTAATTGAGTTATGCAGTGATCAAGGAACTGTGCACTGTGTGCAAGTGGCTCCTTGGCACAGGGCTGGTCAAATTTAGCCTTAATTGTTGGGTTAATAAGGTTGCTGTTGACAACCTGGGATTCTTGGTGCTCTGTGCAGCTCCTGTTACCTGTGGATGAGGATGAATGAAGAGGGATTCCCTTGAGAGCACTCTGCAGCCTGCCAGAGACCTGCCTAGGTGATCCAGTAGGAAATGCTGGAGAGGGATGTTTCTGTAGCCTTTGCTTGCTGGTGCCTTAAGCTCCTAACCTAGGATGCTTGTCTTGCTCTGTTTGGGTTCTCCTTCCAGCCCCAGGTCCTGAATGATGGAATTGGCTGGCGCCAAAGGAGGAGGCAGAGGTGCTCCTCCTGGCTGCACTTACTGCTGTGGTCTGAACTTAAGCTGGGGATGGCAAAGACCAGGGGACAAGTCCACATGTGACTGAGGGGGTTCAAACCCCACTCTCCCAGCACCCTTTTTGGGTGACACAGAGACCTCTGTTCTCACTTTTTAGTAGCTGTTGTGTGCTCTGGTGAAAGTGTCTTGGGACTGCTGGTGTTTACCTCCACAGCCCAGGGCTGGGGGGCTGCGAGTGAGGCTGCCCAGGCTGAGCCTCTTGGGTGGGAGGAGGGCTCTGAGCTGCCCTGCCAGGATGCCATCAGCCTGCAACTAACACAGGGGCAAAACATGGAGTAGGAAGGAATTTGGTGTGTTTATTGAGGGCAGCTTTGAGAATAGTCTCTCTGAATTCAAGCATCCAGACTGCCTCCACTCACTGCTTTGGGCTGTCCGTTTTGGTGGTCTAACAAGGGAAGACCTGTGTGCTGAGACAACTTCCAGACACCGTGCTCATCCCTCATGCCGATTTGAGGGGGGAAAAAGTGTGTTATGGAGAGCTTCTTCCCTAATTCATTTTCAGTTAATGGGTAAAAATAGCTGGCACAGCTTGAAAAGTGCAGTGCGTGTAGTTCAGGAAAGTCTCAAGTCGCAGTGGGGAGAGTTAAACTGCACTTACTTAGTCTTGTTAATCTGATTTATTATAAGCAAAGGCACTCCAAGCAACACAACAATCCCTTAGATTTTTGTAAGGTATCTGACAACTGTTTTGTGGAGGCATATGATAACATTTAGGAATATTAAAAAAGCATATATAATTGCCTCCTAGGAGAGGCATTGTGCAGTGGAAGTCAAGAGAGTAGAAAGTGGCAGATTTGATGAATAACAGTAAAGAAAAGCTGAACTCTAAGAAACAATATTAGGAAAGTGTGATGTCTAAACAATATTTTCACACTGATGAAATTTTACACAAATATTTAGGGAGTAAATGACTTGTTTTCAAACTCAGAGTCAGAATTTATCCAGCAAGAGACTTTCTTGAGGAGCAAATATTGGACCTTGCCACCCAAGTTTTGTACTCTAGGTAAATAGATCAGATCTTTAATATTAAAGATAGGGGAGAGGATTTTGCCACTCTAAGTTATTTTATTTTACTTTTGAAATTCCATTTGATCTTGAAATTTGACAGAATTTTAATCTAACATTAAAGAGTGTTGTAAACAGGATATTAAAAAAAAGGCAAATGCATGTATCTTGGAAGGACAACACACAGAAAATTAGACTGGGATGGGAAGAAACATAAACTTTCTGAGTGTGCACCCATGGGATGTAGCTGTTGTGTTCTGCCCTGCTGCAGCCTCATCCTGGGGCTTTGCTTTTGGCCTGATGGCAGCAGGAGTCCTTGGGACACAAGTGCAGGGGGAGCTCTGCTCTTAAGGGCATCAAAAACATCTACCACATATGAAATGGGAGATGCCTGAGGTCTCTCCTTCTAGCTGTTTGCCCAAAGAGAGGGTCTGTGGAAAAATTTCCTTCACCTGACATCAGATCAATTCTCCCAGGACTTAATGTATGCAGTTTCTCACCCATTAACTTTCAGAGAGTCTGTTTAACGCTGTGGGTTTGGCACTCGCTAATTCTTCAAAGGCCTTGAAACTAAATAGGCTACTCTGTCAGTGACACGTGGAACTGTTAGGAAGATGGATGTGTTAAAGCCCTACAGCATCCAGACACTACAGTGTGGCTGTCAAGTACCTCTTTGAGAAGGCAGCAGGGCTGCGTGGGTGGAAAACCCTTTTCCATGGGAGCAAAGTGCCCTGTGGCGGTCCTGCAGACCTTCAGGGGCTGGAGAAGGATTTGTCCTAGAAGCCCTTTCCCATCTTTAGCTGTGAGGGTTTCAGGTAGAACACCCTCCTGGCTGGCAGGAGGAGGGCTGGGAGCTGCCAAGCCTGACCCAAGAGCTCCTTTGCACTGCACGGTGTGGGGACCTCAGGCTCCCTGTCCAGCTCCGGCTCCTTCACCTGTGGCAAAGAGGCCAGTCCCAGAGTGATGATTTTTATTTTCACCTTGAGAAAGCTGTTATGCAGAGCTGAGATGGCTGTGTGTGGGTTTTGGTTTTGTGGTTTTCCTTCATTTGTTTGTTTGTTTAAAATATAAACGTCTCTTCTTTCCATTCTCAGTTTAACTCCACAACCTTTTTCTGAGGCTGAGGGAGCTGGACCTTATAAACACCAGTTGTACTTGATAATGGTTTGAACATCAGGAGGTTAAGAAACACATAAAACTAGCACTTCTGTATTACTTTAAAGACCTATAAGGAAAAAAAATGTGGTGAAGAAAATTCTTAGATTGAATTCTATGACTTGATAACACCACCAACCTCTGTGACTTCTCTTATGGGTTAATATTTTTACACCAAATTAAAACCATGGAGTTCAGACAGTATAATCCAAAAGTCATTATAGAAGAGGATAAATCTAACTTCCAACCTTTAATTTAAAAGGAAAAAAATGTCCTACGGGGAGTTTAATCATACTGTGCTAATCACTTTCATTATCACCAATACAAGTACAAGACTTTGCAAAGTTCTCTAAAGAGCAACTCAGGGATGTGGTGCCATCAGCTTTTACAGTTTCAGGTTGCTTTTTGCAGCCCCTGTGAATATGCTCCGTGTGTATCTTGGCTCTTTGGGGATGCAACTCACGCTTTATTTCTTCCTCCCTCTAAAAGCAGAGCGCTCTTCCAGGAATTGCCTTAATGACAAAACCTCAGAGGATCCACCAGAGTGGGAATTTTGAGGATTCTGTAAAAATTTAACAGGGTTCCACGGAAATGGTTTGAAAAGCCCCAGATAATTGGACTCTGTCTGTGGGGGGTTTAGTCATCCAAAATAGGTCTCTTGCGGGAATGTAAATCTCTTAAACTCTACTGAATGTTTTCATGTGAAGTGTAGTTTTCCCTGTTGAGATCCTGAAATTCTGCACTGTTCCACATAAAAGGAAACACAAGTATTTTTTCATGATCTTCTTGTCCCTTTCATACTCAGGATGCTTGGAACACTAGACTCGTCAGCAGAAGGCTCTTTTCAGAGTAGGTTTTGTTCTGTTTTGCTAAATGAGACAACTCCAAGAGCCATTGTACCAGGAAGCCTGCACAGACCCCCAGAGTCATACACAACATGCTGGAGATGAGGCTGCCTTCCAACACACAGTACTCAGTACCACATTTCAAGTGGTATTTAAATTATCTTTTCTGCTAAAGCCTGGAGAATTAAGACTTTCAGAAATGGTTAATCTCATGTTAGTGGGGATCCACATTCCCATACAGCCAGGGAATCCAAGGCAGCATGCAGTGATGCTCAGCTCTGCAGGACTTGGTTGCTGAGGCTGCACCAGCAAGGTTTGCCCTGCCAAGCAGGGGTGATGGCTAAAATCAGACCTTTGTAAATTTTACCACTATATAGAGCATCACTCAGAGGAGCAACACTAGAAAGATTTAAATGCTCTGCAAAAGGTGAATTTCAGTACTGTGTTATTGTGTTTTTGCTTTTTCTTTTTTCCTTAAACCCCATTTGGGACCAGTCTCCTCACTGGTGTGCATCGCTCTGACTTTGTGAAGCTGTGCTAATTGAGAGCAACAGAGGATCTGTCTCTCTTGTGTTACATTTAAAATATTCATACAATTAAACAGTGCTTTGAAGTGCTCTGGAGCAAGATGTGCTCTGCTTTACTTTGGGTGGTCAGGAGATGAAAATGGAAATGTTTTAATTGGATTTGGTCCTAAGAAACTGTGCCATGTCCTTGTTGGAATTTCCTTGCTAAGCAATACTACACCTTCTCCTTGCAGCTCAGAACAGTTGGCCCTGTGCAGAGGGGACCATGATAAATGGTTAATTTTAATCATCTCTGCTTTGGAGTGAATTAGGAAGGAGGGGCATGTTTTATTCACAGAGCTGTATTACTCCACAGAGAAGGATTTGAACTAAGGAAAGGACTCAAATGCATCTTGGCTGTAGGACAGGTTTGGGTTTGTTTGTTTGTTTTGGGAGTTGTATTTTTGTTCTGGTTTTGTTGTTTTGTTTTTTTTTTCAGGGGAAAAAGCCCATTTACTCCAACTTCTTACAGCTACTGCATAATGAGCTGCCATTTTCGATATGCACTATCTAAAGGTCAGAGAAAGCCTTGCTTCTATAAAGCAATGGCTTTTATGCACTTCCAGAGAGTGTGTGCACAAGAATTTCCTCTCTCCAACCCGAGCTCCAGCTCAGGTGCAGGCAGGAGAGGTGTGCAGGGAACTGGGGCTACAGCACGTTCTCCTCACCACTGTGCCTTTCAAAAAACTGCTAGCACTGGTGACATAGCATTGAATTTTAAAATTTGTTGTGCTTGTGGATGGGTCTTTTTGACATACTGGTTTCATTTCAGATTAATTTACAAATCGCTCAGTGTGTTTTCACAAAGCTTTCACTCAGTTGTCACATTCCCAAGCTTTGTTGGGTAACATTTGTTAGTGATATACCTCCAGCATGGCTAGGAAATAACAGCAGATGCTTTGACAACAGCAAACATTGATGCTTTTCACAAAACCTTTTTTTCTTCTGGAGTCCTAAAAAATTACATCTGTGCGTATATATTAAAATAGTATATGTGTGTGTGGATGTGTATACATAAGTAAAATTACATATTATGTGTGTATATATATATATGTTAACCACCTGGTGATGTTTCTGGAGGGTTGTCAGACCTTGTAATCACCAGAAGTTTACTTCCTTAAAAGTTTAAACTGAAAATACGCAGGCAACATTAAATCCACTGACTTTAGTCACCGAATGAACTTGCCCCTCAAACGTCTATTTCTGTGACGCTCTCCTTCCACTGCAGGTCTGTTTTCTGATTTTATTTCCGTCTTTCATCTTCCAACTGCTTATCTGTCCTTCCAGATTCATTACCTCTCCTTTCCTTTCTCCTTACTTCCTTTCTTCTCCCGCTGTGTTCCCATTTTTAATGATTTATTTTATGCTTTATTTTATAATGTTTATATCTGCAGAATGAACTGGTTTTATAACACCCCAAAATTAATACTATAATTTATTTTCCTCACAAAGCTAATGCTCACTGCTGCTGAGCAGCCTCTCACTGGTAGTGATGCACACCCTGATACTGGGGCCAGGTGACTCCACTGTGATTCAAACTACAGGTTTTGGCTGTGTCAGAGTCAGGACTGGATGTTGCTTGAGGGGAAGTGAGCAGGCAGGGGGAGGAACTTAAATAATAGCTATTCTGAATCAGACCAGCCATCCCTCTGTCCCCAGCTCCTTCCTTAAAGAAGATGTTTAAACAGGAGTGTGAGCTGGGGACCATGCAGAGCAGCACTTCCCTAAGCATCCAGCTCTCTTCTTCTTGCTGTAGTTTACAGCAATCAGAATTTGGTGACTTCGTAAGCAGAAAATGCATCTTGATCATCCTGTTTAATAGCCATTACTTGGTCCTGTCTTCTATAAATTTGTCAAATCTGTTCATGAATTTATTTACCTGTTGATCTTCATCATTCCATGGCAGAGTCTCCCTCACTTATGCACAGTGGGGGGAAAAAATATTTCCTCCTGTTTGTTGTAAACCTGTGTCCTGATCATTTTGCTGGGTACCTCTAAGTTCTCAAAGTGTGCAATAAGGCCAGGAACATGCAGAGCTGGGTTTATAGTGTGTTGTGAGTCTCAGTTCAATGTCAGGCATCTTTCTTCTCTTCCTCAAGGCAGAAACACCTCACTGCCAGCTGAAAACTGGAGTTCATAAATGCATAAGCATTAGTGAGGGGGTGCACGAGGGCTGCAGAAGGTGCATAAATCATTCAGGGTATTTTTAAATAATAGCATGTCTCACTACATTCATCTCCCCTGAGTTTATTCCTCAACCCCTCAGTACATTTTGACATTCAGAGTTAATCATACCTTCCAGTCAAAATACGCAGCACAGAACCATCTTGGAAGAGAACTGCAGCTCCCTCGAGGCCAGGCTGTGGATCGATAGGGGCCAGGCAGAGCCAAGGCTGGGCTGATGTTGTAGATTATGGCACTTAAATGGTACCACTTCAAGCGTCCCTGGGAAATCCCAGTGTCCAGCAACACAGCTGCTTCCCTGGTTGTCCCTGCACCTGGTGGGAGCAGCTTGGTGCTGAGCTGTGTGTTTCTGCTTTTTTCTCTCCCTCTCTCTTAGCACAGTTACTCTGGTCACTGAGCAGAGGATAGGAATCAGTGCGTGTGCATGATGGTCCAGTGAACTGGAGTGACCACCCCATGGGGGTCCCAGTTCTCATCCTGCATCCCCGACCACTGGCCTGGGATTTTTGTGATTGCTTTCTTAACTGGGTGTGTGCAATGAGAACTGCTTTATCTAAAGGCAAATGCAGAAACATTCAGAAGCCAGAAGGAAGGGATGCTGGATCCAGACGCTGCCTTCAGGAGCAAGATGTGTTTCCCAGTGGTCTTCACGTGGGTTTTATCGGAGGACAGGTTTGCCCTGTTTGACCACCCACCTCCCAGCCAGTGTGACATGGTTTGATGGCAGAGGCATAATGTGCATCTCCCATTTGATTATCCATCACCATTGAGCTTTGCTGCCAGTGGCATGAAAGAAAGACAGTGGGAAGAGCAGCAGGAGGCAAGAAGTGCACTCGTTTTCAATTTAGCCATAAAGAAGGAACAGAAAGAGAGGGATGATGAGGGGGCCTGCCGTGCTTTGTGGAAAGGAACATCTTTTTCAATTATCCATGTCTGCTTTGTGTAAAGTATCAGGAGTCCCAGTATGTACTCCCCAATATCCCAGTTATGTCAACATAGATCAGCTTAATGCACAGAAATGTTAGTGATAGGAACACCTTACTCAACACAGTAGATAATTGCTGGGTGCTCCATCCAACCCACAAACCAAACTCTGGGAAGCCTTAATACTTTGGCTGTGACCCTTGGGAGTGATTTTAAAACTCAAAATCTCCTTTATCTCCTCCTACAGTTTAGGAATAAAAATTATTTTCAGGAATGATTACATCTAAAGGTCCACACTGTGAAGAGACTTGCAAGGAAAACACCAAAGGTGGGCAACCACCTCAGAAATCTGAGATTACAAAAGGAAAAGCTGTGTGTGTGACAGCATGTAAAAACATTTTAATTAGAATTGCTCTCTGCCCTCTGTAGTCCTGCTCCAGCACAAACCTGCAGGTTTGACAGACAGCAATTTCCTTCTGGCAAAGCCCTGCAGAAAAGAGCATCCTCAAAGCTTCATAATAGAGCAGTCTCTGGCAGAGACAAACCCTCTTTCCCCAGTGTTGCCTCTTGATTATATTGGTATATACTGCAATATAAGATAAAAAGCCCTCTTAGCATCAAGGACACTATCTCCCTAGCAATTCAGTACTTACCAGCCTGAGAAGCAAGACCAGATGTGCTTTGTTGCTCTTGAAGTACCAAAAAAAGCACTGACTGCAGGGTTATTAACTTAGGAAAGTTGTCCATCCACTGAGAACCATAAATAATCTACAACAGCCTCTCTGCCTGACTCCACATCCCATCTCCCCTGCTTATGCTGATTCTCAGCCAGATGAGATTCTCCTTCTCACAGCTGTCCAGCAGATTATTTTGGGCAAACATGTGATGAACTCAGTTGGAACCACCTGCTGCCTCTTTGGTCCTTGTTAGTTCCACACAGCTCTTGGAATAGGACTGGGCTGCTGTTTCTGGTAGCAAGTAAGGCTGGAGGGATCTGATTATAGTCAGAGAGTACTATCATCTTCCTGAGAATGACGGCCAGAGATGTGGGCACTGATGCATGTTGGTAGAAGAGCTCAGCATTGCACCAGTGTGGGTACAGGCTGGCTGTGGTTGTGAACTTGCAGCAAATGGGGTAAATGTCCCTAGGTACATGCACTTTAGTACTCTGGAAGAAGTTTCTGCCAGTTGATGACTCGGGTTTTGGGTGGTTTTTCACTGCCTGGTGGGCCTGAAGACGGGCATCTCCCACCTGCTGCAGGAATATTGGTGCCACTTCATGCTGCATCTCCAGCTCTGGTTTCTGGTAATAACTTACTGAACTCTGATTTCAAAGAGATGAATGATGCGGAAGGGGAAAAAAAGGCAATATCATGGTTTGATAAGATGATGTACCCATACGAATTTCCACTCAACTCTGGTAAAACTGTGACACTAGAAATAGCCTGATTGTTTCTATCTAAATTTCAATTCCTTTCTCATGCCTGACGCTCAAACATGGCCTTTTCTTGCCTCCATACATACATGTCTGTTCAGATGGCACAAAGCCTACTTGCATGTTAGCAATATGCCTGTTGCACTGGGAGAAAGTACCTCTTTACACTTAATTGCCTTCAGTGAGGAGAACTGTCCAAAGGGGCAGAAACAGCTTCAGCCTTTGCTGTGTCTGCCTCATCTTCTGCTTCATGTGAGAGACTTTTAAAGGTTGGTGTGAAAAGGAAGAAAATAATCTTCTCTCCAGGATAAAGTAATGGCTTAAACTTCAGCAAGAAAGATTCAGACTAAATAGGAGGTAAAACCATCTAATGGCAAGGAGGAGGGCTTCCTGGGGAGGCTATAGGGACTCCACAGCTGGAGGCCTTCAAGAAGAGGCTGGATAAATATTTATCAAAAGTGCCATAGCCATGGCTGAGCTTTCACAGGAGAAAGGACTAGAGGGAGTAAATTGCTGAGATCCTGAGGTTCTTTCCAGCCTTTTGATTCTGTAAAGCAGACAAGAAAATGTTCATTCTAAAAAATAAATCAATAGAATCTTTCACTTCTGCCACTCATGGTGCTGCTGTAGAGCGCAGTCACGATAGGAATTACCTGTGCCAGGAAACGTGAACTGAGCAGAACAGAACAGGACAGAATATGCTTTCCCAGCTGGTACAAGTCACAGCTGTGATTTTACACGTTGGATCAGCTGCAGTTTTTGAATGTATTTACTGTCAGTCCTAAACCCAGCAATAGGATACTAAAAGGGAACAGAAGTTCTGATCTTTGTGCTCATGCATATTTTTCTGATGTTATCTTAACTTTCTGGGATGGTTAAAGCCATCCATAGGAAACACAGTTGGCAGCTATTTGTTGAATTTACCTTTTGCTTCTCTTTGCATTTAAAACCTCCTGCTTTGGTCCTATATGCACCCCCTTGGTCTGCTTGCACCGTACTTGTCACAATGGCCATATTTTGTATTTTACATGGGCAGTTCATGTGCCTTTCCTGGCCAATAAATCCGAGATTGATGACGGTATCAAAGCTACAAAACATCTTTCTGTCTTTACCATGGAGAAATGGCTGCTAGCTGGTACCAAGAGAGGGGAACACATTGTGCTGCCTCAGGAGCAACCAGAGATGTACCCTGGGTGTCGCAGTCTGCCTCCCTGTTCTGAGAGGGCAGAGCCTCCAGCTGGCCCAGAACATTTCCCCAGCTCTCTGGGGCAGCTGGACCATCTGCTGCCTCTGGGGGAAGGAGATAAACCTCAGCTACTTGCAGGGAGAGCAATCACCCAAGCAGGAGGGAGATGGCTATTTCCCTCCACAAGCTGGTATTTGAGATGTGGGTGGCAGGATAACGATGCACCCCACAGTACAGACAGCCTAAATTCCATACTCATTGAGCACTCCTACCCATGAATGTATGAGGTGTTTTATTTCCAGAGAGTTGGCACAAAAGGAGCCTGTGGAAATTCACTTAGCAATCAGCACTTGTTTTTGGCCATGGCTGTTACCACAGCAGATGAGGCTTCTGTGACCCCAAGACCATCCATCTTCTTGAACAGAGAAGATGCTGTGAGCACAGGGTGAGGTAACTGGGTTTTTTTCCATTATTTTGTCATGGTCCCAGCTGCTCACCAATGTCTGTCTCTCATCTCAGTTGATTTGGAGCCAACTGCTTCTCATCCAGGTCTTATTTCACCTGGAGAATGGCACTTTCTGGGTAAATTTGTGTTACTCAGAGGTCTGAGGAGAAGAGAGGTGCACTTTGTGGTCAGCAGAGTGTTGGAAACCTGAAAGGCTTTGCAAATTTTTCTTTAAAGTGACAGACCATTCATGCGGATGTTGTCATTGCTGTAGGTCCTGAATATATCACATGTCAGGTTAGGGGTCAGCCTGCCAGGGATACTGATTTGAGACTGAAAGAAGGGTAGTTTTCTGGCCATTGGACTTGACTGTGTACTTGTGTCCAGAGTCCATCCACACAGAAAAATGGGTAGGGCAATGAACTGCTGCTTTCTGAGGAGAGACTGGAGCTCTCTGTTGGGAGAGAAGAGAGCACGGGGGGAATACAACTGCTTTATACAAAATCACAGATCCAGATGCTGACGTGGACTCAGAACTATGATTCCCCACATCCTGCAGCACGAGGGAGGAGCTGGTGTGGGAGATGGGTTCCAGGGAGGTGTTCTCTTGCTTTTGTGACCGGTAGTGGCAGTGCTGTGCTTGGCAGCATGATGTCAGCCACTGAAGCTTTGCTGGGAGAGGGAAAGAAATTGCCTACTTTGTCAGCCAAACAGGAAAATCCCAAGCTGTACAGTACTGGCCCAGATGCCACCAGTACCATGTTACTGCCAGTGGATGAGTTCCACACAGGCAGCAGCACTCACTTCAGTGGAAAAACCTACAGCTTCAGGGTGATGATGTGTTGCATAGTTGTCCTGCTTTAATATTCACTCCCTGAATTGCTCTCTTGGATGTGTTAATTCCACATGCCTTTGTCTGCTGTTCTGCTTTCCTCTCACAAAGCCAGGAAAGAATAAATGGCAGTGTAATGTAATGTGCGACAGTATAAATGCCCTCCAAAGAACAACTGCTGAGACTGTTGACATGAGAGTTTGTAAGAGAAACAAAAGAAAATATGCTGATTCTGCTGGTTTGCTGCCTAACTCGTGCTGTGCCTGACTAAATGTTATGTCAGAGCTCCATTGCTCATGGTTTTTCGATGTTTCACTGAGGAATAAGTGTCATTTTTTAAGTTATGCTGTTAAATCTCAGGTTGCAGGGTAGGAGGGCTCATCCTCTTCTATCAGCCATCTGTCTAAACACACTTTTATGAAGTACAGACATTAGGTGAGAAATTTTATTTTGTTTCACAATATTCTGTAATTATTAAGAGGAGGAGAGAGACACACAGACCACCCCTGACTGCAGCACGGGGGCACCCACTCCCACCTTCCTGTCAGTTCTGCTCAGCATCACCCTGAAGTTGGGGACTGGGAGGAGCTGCCAGCTGGAGGCACCAGGTAGATTGTCACCTGGTCAGAACTGGTCTGGGACCACTGAGAGCTGGTTCACAGCCAGGTCAAAATCCAAGAGGAGGTTGGTTTCAGAAAATAACATAAAGATACTTGACATCTATGGGGGACTTAAGGAGAGAGTTCTGTATCATCCCCACCATCATCATCAAATGGAGGAAGTGGAGGCACAGGAAACTGTTCAATCCAGCATCTCAGGGTGGGCTGGTACCAAGAACAAACCTGGAGTCCAGGACTGAGCACGGCTTGTTAAGACAAAGCAAGAACGCTCCCTAATTCCTCAAAGACGTAAGGAGCCCATAATATTACAGGGGCCTCTTCTTGTCTGCCCCACTCATGATGACTTGTTCACCTATTGTGTTTCTCATTCATGTTGCACTGCAAAGGAAAAATAGCATTGCCCTGAATGCAAAATCCCAGATGGGCTCTTGGAAGGGTTAATTTATTAATCCACTTTAGAAGTGCACTCTCATGACAACCATGAGACCCGTGCCTCTTCTTAGCTCTGAAATAGTTCATGTCTGGAGAGTTGGTGATATTGGATAAGTGTATTACAGCAGAAGAAATTCCCTTGCAATTAATGACAGGAGATTAATAAAGGCAAGGAGTTTAAGGTGGTCGGCCATCCATGCTTTCAGCTCTGGTGACAGCCATTGGCATCACATCTGGCGGTCTCAGTGGAAACTTGAGCCCTGATGGGCTGCATCCTGAGGGAATCATAGAGAGGATGAGTCACCCCCACACTGAGCAGCAAGGAGTAACTCAAGGTCAGTGACCAAGTCTGGGAGCCCCCTTTCCTGTTTCAGCCAGGTGTTTGCTTAAGACCCACAGTCACTCTTTCCCATTACATATTTTTATCTTCTCACCTAATTATCTAAGGCTTTAAAAAGTGGAGCAAGGCTTAACTCCAGAGACAGTGATGATAATAATAACTTAGTATTTATCCAGTAATGTCCCGTGGTGGGAAGTGCTGTGCTGATCTTTAGTGCTTATTGGTACTGGTTTCCCTCATGTATCAATCTGGGAACTATTAGGCTGAAAAAGCATTTGGTCAATAATCTCTATTTAAAACTACCATGGAGCAGCACATTAATTAGATGCAGGTAGGCAAACCAGGGGGGGGTTGGCAGAGCTAAACAGGGACTGGGCTGGCAATCTTTCCAAAGCAGAGGGACACAAAGCAGCAGAAACGTCAGGCGAGTCAAACTGGCTCTGAAGATTTATTGCAGAAAGGATTTTGTAGTCTGGCTGCCCAGGAGGGTGTATCCAGTGGCACCTTTGCACACCTGGATGTGTTTCTTCAAGTGGGATCTCCAGAGATTTCATGTTAAGTGAGCTGAATCCAGAGCAAAATGCTTGATGATGTGTTGTAAACTTTGAGTAACTTTCCAAGTAAGGCTGAGCATTGCTGCCCTGGGACAGTTTCATCCCAGCCTCTGACTAGGAAAGGAAATTCCTCCAGCCCTTGGAGCAGCTGCTTTCCTTCCCTCAAACTGGTTGTTCTGGACATAGTGCTTGGGGAAGAAAGGGAGCAGTTCCTGTGCTTGGAAGTGGTCTGGGATTTAATTCCTATGTGGTCCATCTAGGGATTACCTTTGGCTAGGGAGGATTCTTGATCAACCTTAAAATAGACCAATACAATCTGATCCCAACAGGGATCAGATTCCAAAGTCTCTGTGACAGCTGAATTAATTGCACAAAGCTGCTCACAACAGCAGCACCTGCACATGTAAAACTGACTGGCAACTCCAGTTAACAGCATCTGGCAGTTTCAATAGAAGTGTCAACAATCCATGCAAAGGTTATTGGAATTAAAGGGAATTACAGAATTGGTTTTAAAAACTTAATAAGCTCATGAACTCAGAAGATGGGATACAGAGGCCCTGGTTTTCAAAGCTGCTCTAGTGCATCCTTCTGACAGAGGCTATTTCTTTGACCACCTGTGACTGTCGAGCACAGAAATAAGGCTCTTGGCAAACTTTCCTTTCACTCTTTCCTAGAGCAACATTGTTCACAAGCTTCATAGGAAGAGAAGCAAGCCACTAGAGAGAAAAAGGACATCACTGGGTATGGGTGATGCAAAAGTCCAGATCCCTTCTTATTATAGGAATTTTGTCATGAATTTCAGACACTTGACAGGCATTTAATTTGTGTAGCCTGCTTATAAACAAAGTGCAGTACAGTATCAGAAAAGGAGACATTTTCAATTGTTTTTTATTGGACTTTGGTTCAGGCCCTGGATAAGAAGCCTAACACCCCTGAAATCAATGGAATTTTTACTGATGATATTAGTAGGATTTCATCCAGTGACCACTGCCTGGCTCTGAACTGGATTCTGCAAACTTTCTATAAGCCAAGCTGGTTTTAGTGACAAAGGGACTGTCCTTCCTTCCGAGGCTGTTTTCCTTCAGGGAGACAACAGAGATGACTAAGGGCTACTCGCTGATGAAGAAATTCTCTGAATCTTCCTGTGTGCTTCCAAGCCAGGTTTCATCATTCCTATCTCTGCTATATTAAATACTCACCACGCACAAGACAATGCCTTCAGAGGAAGTGTTGGTCCTTCTGTGTAAATCAAGCTACTGGAGATTCACCAGCAGGGTGAATATGAAAAATGTCCTTTCTAATGCAATGACAACTGTGCATCCTCATACCTGTGCCTCTCACCTCTGAGCCAGCATCCCTGTACCTATTGAAAGTCCTTCTGACTACTGCAAAACCAGACTGAACTACCTACAGGATATTCACAGGATCGATGCATGTGGAAATGAGAAACAACACTGTACTCCAAAATCCTTAACAAACTGCAATCCTTTCTTAATTAGAAGCAGAAGAGGTGCCAGTTCCACAGCAAGTTACTCCCTGGCAATGAAGGAGTGCATGTTCAGCCTCCTCCCCATCAGCTCATCAATCTCTCATATCTAAAGCTGCCATCCTAAGTGTTTCTATTTTTTATGTTAAACAAAGAACAGATTTATGGGTAAACAGGCAAAAATAAGTAAAAGGAATGGAAATGAATTGCCATCCTTCATTAGGCCACTCCCTGGGTCCTTCATGCAGACATGAAATATGCCAGTGTAAAGTCTTTGTTGCTTTGCATGCTTGCCTCAGGAAATGGCTTGCAAACATTCCCTTTAGCATTTCTCTTCATAAACTGAATAACTGAAACTTAAATTAGTGTTTCCAACAGAGGCTGCAGACAAGGAAATGCCAGCCTTCCTGGCCTGGGGAAGCAATGCCTCTTTCAACTGGGCAACACTGTTAAGTGAAGGGAGGGGGCCACAGGCTGCTAGTTTCCACCTATACTTTGACACTCCTGTGCTGTGTAGCCTTGGGCATGTCATTTAACTTCCCATTTTGGTTTCTTCTTTTGTAAAGCTGCAGGATGAATACCTGCCTTCTCTGCCTCTCTGCTGTCAGAGGTTTTATACAGCATAATAGAAATGGGTTCAATTTTATAGAAAAATGAGTTAAATACCCAGGCAGTATCACTCTCCTTTTAGCACTGAGTTATGTGTCCATCAAGCACAGCTTTGGGCAACAAGGTGAGTAAAGTAGTAATGTCATATTGCTTAGACACCTGGTAACTGCACCATTTGTAAAGTTTGCCCAATATTAGCAGAGTGAGAGAGGAAGAAAGGCAAAAAGTTTGATATATCTGCAATTCATGCTTCAGCTGCTTTCATTGCAATTTTTTCCTAAAGCAGCTGAAGGTCTAGCTGGCCTTGAATATTAGAGGGAAAAGGGAAATCTCCTTCTTTCCTTTGATACGGGTTTCTTCCCTTTGAAAAAGTGCAGGGACAAGACAAACATTTGGAATGTGCCTGTAATCTGTGCCCTTCCTCTCACCAACTGGCAGCAGAAAAACTATATACACAACTGACAGTATTTAAATGAGTTTTTGAATTTTCAGAGTTGGAATAATGTCATCACTGTGTAACATTGCCAGATTCTCTGATGTCCACAAAAAACATAAACTGTATCCATAATGTTAGAGAACATTTCTCATTTGCAAAAATTTGCATGCCTAAGATGTGCATTAGAAAGGCAGAACTCTTTGCAGAAGGTGGTGCTCAGAGTCTGCTGCCCAATGCAAGCACATGCTCACAAATTCTATATTCCTAAAGGAGCAGGGAACAAATAAGGGAAGAAAATAGTTTTCAGAGATCCTTGGAGAAAATTTCAAGGACGTGTCAGTGTTCAAGGGTGGGGTAGGTTCTTTGGGCTTCTGGAGGATGTTGGTGTGGAGCCATGACCAACAGTAGGGCTTTGCTGCCTGCTGGGTAACTGTGGGGGCTGCTGTGTGATCTGGAGCCCAGGCTGTCTGAAGAAATGACCCCACCAGGACCAGGTCACCAGGCTCAGCCTTGCAGTGACATGGGGAGCTCTAGGGGTCATTATCATCTTCTGCCATGAGTGATCCTCACAAATCCTGTGACTCGACTGGCCCCAGAGCAGAAAGAGGAGACTGTTGTGGCTGGATGAAGAAGAGTAAGGCATTTCCTGTGGTTACCTGAGTGGGAGCTGCTTGTCTCTGCTTTGGTATGAGGGATACCTCCCTGGGCTGGATCAGTGTCTTCTGTACTCGTGTCTTGAGGCTGTTACAATACTGGGGAACTTATCTGGACCCCTACTTGACATATATCTAGCAAAAAAATAAGTTTTCCAGCTGCACTGCTGCAAAATGTGTGTCTGTTCTTTAAAGTCAAGGCTAATAAATGGAAAGCAGATGGGGAGGTGTCCTCTTCACCCCAGAGAGGCAATTCCACCAGCTGCTGGCACGCACAGCAGGTCACAGCTTGAGCAGAAACACTGATGTCCTCTCACACCTTTTGGGCTGGTGGCAAGGACAAACATCTTATTTACTTTATTTATTTGTGGATAAAAATTTAGGGATGAAAAAGTGCAAAGCAGTATCTGAAATGAACTTTGGCTATTCCATTCCCAAGGAAGAAACAAACTAATTTTGCTTTCAGGCTCAGACTGTACGCCTGTTTCTAGCACAGACAACAATTTTTAAGGAAACTTCTTGAAGCGAAGATTTTAATGAGTTCTCAACACCATATCGCATCCCTTGGATTTGCATCATTTGAACCATATTTCCAGAGGTAATTTTTCAAAGTGTTGCACAGCACTTTGTCTGCACGAATGCCTCTGCATGAGTGATTCATACTTCTAAACTGTGGATGTACAAAAGGGGTCCAGGCATTTGAACAAAAAAGTATGGCAATTTTCTTCTGTTTCCTGGCTTATCCAAGGAAGGTCAGTTTATCATTTGTTCAGGGGAAAATTACACAACAGTTTTCATCCTCCCCTGAGGCAAAAACAGTCTTGGACTGCACAGTGTTGTGCCCTGCAGAACAGTCAGGCTGGAGAGGCTGCACCCTACGTGTCTTGTCTGTGCTGTGAAGAGGGATGCTCTGGGATTGCATAGCATACATGCAGTGCACTGATTTGCCTGATGAATCTGTGGCTAGTCAGATTCCCAGCTTGCACACCGCTCAGGGACAGTGGAACTGCCTTAGAGACATTCATTAAATTATTGCTTTGCAGGAGGTTATCAGGGAGCCTGTGGATGGAGATCTGATCTTCCCTGTGCCTTCGTCTGCCTTGTCTCTGGGGTATATCTACAGAATGGAGTTTGCTCTGACAGGTCCAAACAAAAGGAAAACCAAGGAGAGCACGGGAAAGTTTCATTCACTGATGTAATCACATCCTAAAAGAAAATAGCCCTCTTGTCCTGGAAATGGATCCATTAAATAACTCTCCAATGTTCTCAGCTCAGTGTTCAGCCTGAGCATTTAAACCCTTTAAAACAACTAGGGAAGCCATCTGATTTCACTGTGTCAGTAATGATGCTGCAGCTTTGAGAAATTAATTTCTTCCCCACTGCATGCTCTGTTTGAGAAATGGTATCACATTGTGAGATACTGCACCAAGCTTCACTGATCACATTGCATAACAGGATGCTGGCTAATGATCCAAGATAATAGAAGGCGAAAGCTGAATACATTTTTAAAAATCATCACATGATACAAAATAATGCCAGTACTTGGTACTGTGCAGGAGAGAAGGAACTCTTCTAAATGTGCTGCCCAGATGCTCCATCAGAAAACATATTTTCATAATCTAAACTGGAATGATTCTATGATTTATTTTTTTTAATGGTGGAATAAATGAAACACCTTAGGCTGGATGCTCAGCAGGTGTAAATCAGCAGTGCTCCACCGGAGTTGATGGATCAGTATTTTCTACTGCTGGATGAGGAAACTAAGAATAGACACATTCAGCAGTTAAAAGTTCTCTAGTCCCAAGCAAGTGCCTGCAATGTTGGCATCATTAACATCAAGCAGAAACCTGCCTTCATTGTAGATTAATAGCAATATTCCCATCAAAGCTTTGGAATACCTACAGCAGGGGCCCCGCGTGAAATCCAGCCGGCATCACTTAGTGTTGGTGGAATCGAACTGCTGGTGCTTATTAAGAAGGTTAAACTTTGCAACAAGGACACTGCAGCTTACGCAAGTGATGACTCACCTCGCCTGACCTTGTTTTGTGGTGGGTGCTGCACCTTTCTCACCAACATTACTGACAAACTCCAGTGCAAATCCAAAATTACATGGAAACCACAGGATCTCCCAGTTTCCAGAGCTTGGATCTCATTTTTACAAGGCTGAACATGTGAAAATCAAGAGTGGAGTACGAGGAGAAAAGACAAGAGAGGAGTGGAGCTGAATCGTTCTTCCCAGTAAAGCAGCTCAGTCTGTTTGTTGGCCCCTCACAGTTCATTACTCACAGCTCCTTGGGCGAATGGATTTTTTTTTCCTATTCAGAATAATTCTCAGATCTTCTATCAAAAAAATCCAATCAAACAGGAATATGCTTGTTCAGTTTTCCCCTGGAAAAATTTCAGAGTAATTAGGAAGCAGAAAGAATACATATGGCCAGCCATATAGCTGGAATAATAATCAAAAACAGCGGGAGGGTGTAGAAAAGAGTCAGACAGCACTGCCTGTGAGACAGGCTGGGCTGTTTGGAAACTGTGTGCCCAAACAGCATCTGGTCAATTATAAGAAATGCATCAAATGAAATTCAAACTCATTCAGAAATGAATTAAGATGAGATGAAAAAGGACAAGTTTGCAAAGTATCTAATTGGGATGAATAATTCAGTCCTACCTTACCTCTTCCAAATACTGTACAAATATTTACTCATTTCCCAGGCACAGGACTCTGGTGGTGCCCACCTCGCTGCTGCCACCATGGAAGGGTATGCTGGCCTTTGGCTCAGGGTTATTCTTGCACTATGTACAGCAAAGTCTCTCACTCAGAGTCACTAGTTTGAGTATTAATACATATACAACATGCAACAGGATGGAAGGCTGCCTTGTGGTCTTATGCAGGAAAAAATATCCTGTGGTATTGATAACCAAGGCTGGAGGGTCTCGGTGGTAGGATGCCCTCTGTGTGCCTGGATTGGGATCACTCCCTGAGCATCCCTCCTCCTCGCTTTGGAAAGCCTCTCTCCATGAAAGCCCGCAGGTGTTCATCACCTGCAATACCCATTAGATGTGATGGTGGCATTTGGGTACTAAATGGGGTACTTGAGATCGACAAAGAAGGAAAAGCCTGGACAGTGATACTCTTTAATGAGATTCTGACTCATATAATATAGATGCCTCTCTTTCTCCTACCCCCCCTTACAGTGAGTTGTTATTCAGGATGGTGCTTCTCCATGTATTTGAACCGCTGCAAAACCAGCTTTATTTTAAACATACTTAGACACCATTCTGAACCAATTCTGTGCTGAGCAAGCACAGAATAATGAGACATCCCATTATCAAAGAGTGGTTAAAGAACAGAGGCACTCTGCAAACAAGTGTTTAGTTATAATATTTCCTCTAGTGCCTGTTTCTCTGTCCCTCTAGGGTCAGGCACAGAACCAGATCTCTTGCACTGCAAGCTCATTAGACTTATTTCATCTGTTGAAGGGGTGGACGTGGATTCTGACATTTACCATGGAAAAGCAGAACTTCAGCACCAATCTTGAGATTAATTGTTGACATTTCTCTCCCTTTCCCCCTTTGATGTGTGTGGAAAAAAATAAATATATATGTGGATTTAAAAAGAGGTGGGTGGGAGAAGAGCAGCCCAGAGAAAGGACAGTCTGGTGCTGCAGAGCAGAGGCCACCACGCTCCCCTGAGGTATGAACAGTCTGATGATTGCTCCTAATGAGAGAGCAACAGCAGTGATGAGAGAGGTGAGATTCGCAGAGCCTGACTGAATGGAGAAGGTGTCAGAAAAATCATTCAGCTCACATTTCCCACTGCTTTCCTCCAGCATATGGCTCAGCCATGAAGAGGTTCCTTGCACCAGCATTGCGCACGTGGAGCCAGCACAAACATGTTGCAAGTACAGCTTTCCTAAATGCTATTTTTTTCTTGCCTCCTGATATTTTTCGGTAGGGCAAAAGGGAGCACAAGAGCTCTTTAGGCTATTTTTGATGTTTGCTGCTCAGTGGCAGCTCCAGGGCTCGAAATCCAGCCTCTGAAGGCTGAGATGGGGCAGCGCTCCTTCAGTCCCGAACTGGAGTGCCAAGACAGGTTTCTGACATGTAACAGCTTTAAAGGCCTGTCTTGGTGCAATGAATGAATGCCTGAACCTGGGTTCCCTAAATTTTCTCCATTTTGAACCCTCCTCCAAGGTAGCAGAAAGAGAAAATGTATTGTTTTATTGTAGGTCCATAACTAAGATTTTTTTCTTGCTGCATGTCCGGCTGGTTTTCTACCAGCACAGAGATGTCAGTGCCTCTCATTGCCTCTAACCATGATTTCTTTGAGTATCAGAGCTGAACCTTTCCCAGGAAACAGCAGATGTTTGCTGACTGCGTCCTCCCAGAGCATTGCCCATCTGCCCATGAGTTGCTGCCACGTGGCACTGGCAGCATGAAAGTCAAATGGTGCCTTCAAACACAGAATCACTCCCAAGCAAAACCTGCCTCACGCAGTAGAGTAGCACCAGGTGTGATCTTTCCCTGATAAAGTATTGTGGGTAAGGATTTGATTTTCCCAAGAACAGGAAAATTCAAAAAGTTGCTAGAGGGACTAAATACCTAAATCTTTTAATGAGGAAAAAGTTTATCATTACTGTTACTGTAGCAGACGGGAAGACATTGCCAGACAGTAAATCTGTTGTGGTGGTTATTGCCATTTAATATTGAGTCAATATAAGTAATGTCTTGGAGTCTTTCCACATAAACTGATAAAGCAGCCAGGACATGGGCTGCTCTCCAAGTAGCAAGTAGTTTGAACTTGAGATTTCTGTAATAATTTTTCTCACTCTGTGCTGAGGAAGAAAGGGTAGACTTAAAGGCTAAGGCATTTGCTGGAAAACTGGATTGAAATCTTGGCTTTGGCTTCCTATGTGACCTTGGGCAAGTTATTTAATATCTCTGAATTGCTGTACAAGGGAGATCCCACTTCTGCCACCCTGGGAAACTGATTAAGAGTATCTCAGATACAAGTTGTCCCTTATTATAGTTTGTAGTATATCAGCTTTATCCAAGATCTGGTGCATTCTTGGACTTGGAACATAGGAAACATCTGTGAAAAATTATATATTCCATAATGTTCAGTACACAAGAATCTTTTAACAGAGACCCTAAATCTTTAACTAATTCAGAAAAATTCAGTAGTGAACCTGGTAATGTCATCATTTTATTTAGTTGTGCACACAGTCTTGTGAAACTCATCAACATGCCTTGTCTTGGTGTTGGGTTCAAACTGTGCAGCTCATCACTACTGAAAGGCATCGTTCATGCTGCAGCTGGTGAAAGGACTTTTTGCTGTAAATAGTATTTCAAAGTAATCTCCAAGAAAAGACTGTATGCAGAAATCACTTTGCCAGTGACTGTCCCAAGAGAATTAAATACAAGTATGTCTTCAAAGCATGAGGAGATGGAAGACAAATGCCCTGTGCCCACAGAGACACCATGTCTCCACCCTGTTCTCCAGGCCCAGTCACAAATGTGTGCTGGAGATGGGCCCAGGGCTTGGTTCAAAGCAGATAGGGAAGGGCAAGGGGAGGTTTTGCAGCCAGGGGAGTGTCTTGTGTGTTGCAGGGGTGCTGCTGTAAGAGTCTGTGGCACAGGCAAGCACACTCTCCTGCACTGTTCACCCTCCCTTCTCCCATTCTTCACACCCTAATAACATAAGCCCAGTTACAGTCCCCTGACACAGCCTTAAGACCCTGGGGAGCCACTTTTTGTACTAATACAGGATTAAAAGGAGGAGGAAAGCATCAGTGAGCTGTAGGGTTTTCAGACTATGGGTGAGCCTGAGTATGGGTGTCAGGCACAAAGTCTAAGGTTAGAAAATGAGCCAAAGGACCAACCAAGGCAGACAGTCAGTGGTGACAAACAGGGCTTAAATACTGTAGCATGTGGTAATCCACATCCCCACCTTCACTCCCCTTCACTCCTGCAAAACCCACCTTGATGTTCCAAAGCCCCTGCAGCCACATTGATGTGGGGCTGTCACACTTCCTCCAATCTCCATACCTGTATTTAGTTGACTTCTTCACTGTTTTTCCTTCTCTTTTTCCCAGCCATCTGCACCACTGTGGTTCCCCGTAGACTTGGAGGGAGGGCAGATGTTGCTTGTTGCTAAAACCACTTGCCTTCAGCTGCCAAATTGCCCTCCTGCTCCCTGCTAATGCCTGTGGCTGGTGGTCACTCAGCTGGGATGCTGCACTCAGGTCAAGCCACCTCCTGCAGCTCAGGCTGAGCAGTAACAGGGGCATGATTAGACAAAGATTTGTCTTTGTTGCCTTAAGAAATCTTCACGCTTTCCTTTGTTCGACATGTACACGAGCTCGACTCAGCAAAGCGCTCTAATGTGGTAAACTTGGCACTACACTTAGATAAAACTGTCCCAAAGGGAAAACAGCCTAAATCTTTCTGGTTTGAAAAAGCTTCAGTCAAAGGTTTTTGTCAAGATATTGAATTGATGTCGCAGTTTAACTGTTATTTAATATTTATATATTCGTGTGTAGCATCCAAATAGGTCAGGAACCTATTGTGCTCCATAAGGCACAGGCACATTCACATGCACCAAGTCTCCAGCATATTTCAAAAGCTTCACTGATACCTCCAGGCTGTTGCTGCATCCTCAGTACTTGCCTAATGGGAAAAATGGGTTTGAAGGTGTTTCTTAATGCAATCAAAACCTGTTGTGAAAGTATTCAGATTACACAGACAATTGAGTTTTCTCTTTAATTCTGTTTCCGAGAGCTTCATTTCAGACAAGGAAGTCTTCTAAATTGGTGGATTTTAATTCCTGTTTCAGTGCAAGGATGTTGTGTTGATTCAGGATCCACCCATTCTGTAATCAGAGCTCCAGTTCAGGGTTGCTCCAGAATCTGTGCAATGGAGTTTGGCAGAGTTTGCATTTCTCTTTTCCTTTCCTTCTGCCTCTCTCTGCCCCCAAACATGTGCTCAGGTTGTTTACACGCTCTCGTACATGACTGCATGCAAGCGCTCCTATATTTCTATGCAATATATGTATACATATATGATATAAATATATATAGGATGATGCTTGGCTCTGACTAGTTTGATATTAGTATTTCTGCGTGTTTATTCAGCAGCCCAGACCCTTGTGGGCCTTGAATTGGTGGAGCAGAATATGCCCAAAAGGAGCTGTGAGCATTCAAAATCCTGGCAGAGGAGAAAGGGAAAAAGAAGGAAGACAAACTGTCTCTGTCCATGGCTCCTCTCTGACAGCAGCACGGCAGATGGCAGAGGGTTGCTAGACAGCAGTTTCTTGAGGCTTAGCATAAGCCAAGAAACAATAAAAGAGAGAGGGAAAAAGAAAATAGAAAAAGGAATTTAAACAGATTGTCATGTCACTGTTCTATTCCTGCCACCTCAGCAGGAAATTAATCACATAATGTCACGTAAAAAAGCTAGTCCTGAAGGTCCAGTGTGAAAATGTCCTGCCTGAGGGCAGGAGTGGATCAAACCTCGGGGGAGGACAAGGGAAAATGGGGATGGTGGGGGAGAGCAGCACTGGCTGTTCTGAGAAGGGGGAGCAGCTCATACAGTCAAAACCCAGGCTCAAATCTGCCCCATTGGCATGTCTATTGGCTCTGAGAACTGGGGGGGAAATGCTGCAAAGTCAGCCTGGAGAGATGCAGCTCCCCTGTGAAAGACTTTGTTTTTTTTTCCTGGGTGGGTGTGACAGACTGTGGGGCTTCAGCAGGGCAGGGGGAAGGGGCTTGTTGGCTGCAGGAACCAGCCACGATACAGCAGCATCGCAGTGAAGTAAACGGACCGTTCTCTTAATTGCAGATTTACAGCCAAGATGGGTACTGAGGAGTCCATATTTCTTCAGAGGAGTTGGATGGCCGTGGAGAGAAGGCTCCCTGGGGAGACATCTAGGATATGGATGGACGTTACCCATAAATACAGTGAAATAAGTTTCCCATTAGACTTAAATCCAGCGAGGCAGCATGAATCACCTTAAACATGCATATAACTCTCCCTTATATATCACCACTGTTGAAGTATTAATTAACCCATAACACCCATTCCTAGACACTCTAAAAGATCCCGTTCTTTGCTCTATCCCAGCACAACAGCTGGTGAAACAAAGGAATAGTTTCTGAGTTGGACCACAACCCAAGTGTTTGACACTGCGAAAAGCTGCTGTAAGTCCTCCACTCTTCATCTGGGAGGCAGGTAAGGATCCATGGGACTACACGGCCCATGTGAAGGAGTGTATCTGAGGGATCTTCTCTGTTCTTTGAGGTAATTCATATGCTCAAGATCTTTGCCTGGATGATGCTCCTTCTGCTGGCAGAAATCTGGTAAGCCTGAGAGACCTGCCTGGAATATGGTTATTTTCCTTTTTCATTTAATAGTTTTATACAACTCCACCATGAAAAATCATGTTGGCTTGCATTAGATTGCAGATTGGTTTGAACTGGGCTTCCAATGACAGAGAGACAGCGGAAAGAGCAGAGCAAGGCAAATAAAGAAAAAGCACTAAGCAAATAGAAGGGCTGTTTAAAGTGGCTGCATCCCCAACTGGAGCTCCTAGTATTTGTGTTGGTGCCAGGGGAACCAGAAGCCAAAAACAGAAAGAAAGGGAACTAAGTGGAAAAGAGAAATTAATCCTCAAGTAACTGAGAACAGGTGCTTCATTTGGGCTCTTGGATGTGAATGTGCTGCAGTTGGTTGCTTTATCGACAGGGGAATTCAATAAGTGAGGCTGGTGCACTGATGACAGAGCTCAGAGAATGAAAACCCATGTAAATTAACTCCCTTCCACCAGACTGTGCTTTATTAAAAAGCACAAATTGTCAAGGCAATACCTTGAAGGTCACAGCTCCAGCAGCTTGGGCAAAAAAACCTCAACCCTGAACCTCTTAAATGCCTTGCATAACTAAAGAGACTTGGGTTGCAACCCTTTATTCCTCCTTCTGCTGACAGGAGGCTTGTGCCTGCCTGACTTATGTGATGAGAATGTGCTTGCTCAGTTCCCCAGGCCACAAGAAAGGAAGAGGGAAAGGTCTGTACACCTTCCTGCACCACTGGGAGGGCAGCAGAGAAAGCAAGCCCTTGCTTGGTGTGGCTCAGCTCCAGAGGCATATTGCTCAGGCCAGGACACCTGAACCGCTGCTGGAAGTGTTGTAAGGAGCTGCTGGAATGGGCCAAAACCAAACTGCTTTCTCCACTCCCAGTGCAAGGAAGAAGCAGGGCGGGAAGCACACCTCTCAGGGGGGTCTCCAAGCAGCAATCCTAAGCAGCATGCCTTTATGTAAGTTTGCAGCTAAAGGTATAGTCTTGCCCAGGTGGTTCATTTCTGTTGAGGTGGGGCCTCTGTATGTCATCTAGAAGGAGCTGGGAAGAGCGGCAGTCATGGTACTCCCATGGCATGCTATGGTAGATGTCTGCTGCTGCAGACAAAGCTATGGCATCCTGACTTCATTTGATGTAGGATGATGTTTCAGAAAAGAGTTAAGAGCATCATGTCAAATATAATTATGAGACAATAACAGCCTATTAGTTCCAGTGCCTAATTTTAAACCTCAGACTGTATAAAACCCCTCAGTCTGCTTTTAGAAGAGCTGTCAGCTCCTCAAGTTATAAATAAGAAGCATAGAGAACAGATAATCTCTGTCTGTTTTAGGGCCAAATGCCATCTTCAAAAAAGGTAAAATTTCCATTTTATCATTTACTCATTGAGATTTTTATTTCTGGCTAAATGTGACCAGTTTCTCTTGGGATGAGCAGGGTAACACATGGACTTTATCTGCTGAGCTATTGCACTTCCTTGAAAAGGCAAAGGCATAGGAGAGAAGCACCATCCTCTGAGCAGCTCAGTCCACTCCTCAGTTATCCCAAATCTGACCAGTTCTTCCTTCCTTCGAAGGATCGCCTCTCTTGTCTCCCCCCTCTGTGCACTCCTGCAGCCTGGCTTCCAGCACTCACCCCAGCTCGTGTTCTCTGGATTCAGGCACAGATGAGACTGTTTGCTCTGGACCATCCTGGGTAATTTTCAGGTCAAAGAGAAATAGCTAATTGATCACATGGGCATGAGATGATGGTAAAGTTTTTATTGTTTGAAAGTCTTTAGTTAATGTAATACATGTGTAAATGAAACCTTTTAGTTTTAGAACACTGGGTACCTATAATAAATTGCTACACAAAATACACCCCCACCAGCCCTGTGATGTAGAGTTGGATATTGTATGTATGAATGATGCATCAAAAGTAGCCCATATACTGACTCAGGATATCTTCCACTAATGAAGTCCCTAAAGAAATGCACCACAGACCTTCTGAGCTATTATGATGGCTTGGATATATCAAGAGATAGCTAAAATAGCATTAGATATAAGATCTTCCTAGTAAGATTCACCAAAGAAGCACAGAAACATCAAAGAGTCTTAACTCATAACTGCTATAAAATATTCTTATGTTTGGATTGATAAGAAAGTAGGGTAGTGCCCTAGATGCATAGCTATGAGGAGTAGTGTGGCCTTAAACTGTTGTGACTTTGTCTTATAGAATTACAAATATTTTGAAATTAATTAGTTTTTGCCTTACAAAAAATATCTCACATTTTAATTTGCAAATCTCCAGTGTATGGTCATAATACATTTGATTTTTCACCCTTGACCAAATGCAAACACTAATAATGCTCAAAGGTTGCACATTAAATTGATCTAAAAAATGTCGGATGTTTGCTCTCAAAATACTCCTGCTCACATAAGTGAAACAAGCTAATTCTTTATCAGATCAGACCTTATCATTTGAAAATAGACCCTGTCACAGACCATTCCACATGATGAAATCATAAGTTCCTATCTTCATTTCTTATCATGAAATAATTAGAATATTTCATTTCTGAACACTGAGTCACAAACAATGATAAAATGCCACTAATTCAATTAGAAATCAGATTTTTCTTTTTTCTTTTTTTTTTTAAATGAGCAAGTGTGCTTTGTGATATCAGTATTCAAGCATAGTGTTAAAAAAGTAAATGTTTGCAGGCTTGCTGGTAACTTCCCTGAGCTCTCTGGAAAATATTGACTTTTTGGTGCTCATCCTGGAATGTCCCTGGTTAGGCTGCGAGCCCCTGCTCTGCAGGGCACTCATGGTTAGGTATGCAGGTCAGATTTGGTAACTTTAGGTGATTATGAAAACACATTTCAGTAGCAACTCTCTCTCTCTCTGTGCTTTCCCAAGCCCTCCTCCGTGCTGAGGGTGGTGAAAGCATTGGGCTCCTCCATACCTGCTCATGGGGAAGCACTGCCACACACACACAGTGAGGAGTCGAGCCTTGTCTTCTGCCTGCCCTGCGCCACTTCCCCCTGAGCAGCAATGCATCCTGTGCTCTTACATTGCTGCTCCAAGTATGTCTTCCCCCAAAAAATGTCCCCACACCTGCTGGGTGAACTGCTGCAGGGAGGGTTTTGCAGTCTCACTGATGCAGAGACGCTGTCGCTGTGTTTTAGCTCGTGGCACTTGAAAACAAAGTTATCAGAATGAAGCTTTTAGCTATAAATTGCAGGTGTTAAAGATCCATGTGATAATTGTCTTATCTGGCTCCAAATGTGCTTATGATGCTGAGAGAGAACAAATTGGATTATGCCTGAAACAGGCTCTTCCATTTTCATAAATTACCCGGCAAAGCAGTGAGGGCTCAGAAATGCAAGAGCCTTGCTTTTGAAAGGCTGAGATTTTGTTGAAGGATCTTGTAGAAGGGAACAAGCAAATAAACAAACAAACTGAGAAAGGTGTTTTTAGGAGGAAAGGATGGAGAATTAAAAGCCAAGGCAAAAAGTTAAATAAAAGTAGAAAAGCTACAACAGAAGAATGTGGGGAACATTAAACTTAATATCCCCAAACTAGGACAGTTTTTGGAGGTACGATTATCGAGGGAGAACCAACTCCCATCATCTGGAGCCTTCAGATCCAGCTCTTTTTTCTCTCCCCGTTCCTCTGCATTTTGCTGTTTGCACTTGGAATGTGCAGCGAGAGGCAGCAGTCTGTTCTGGTCTTCTGCTGCATGGGACCAGTGGGGATTGTTGCTTTTGCTCCCAGTCCCCTGAAAGTCACAGGAAAACAAATATTTCTTCAGTCTGAAGTGAATTGGTCCCTTTGCTAATGTTGGCTAAGTGATAACTGACAGAAGCCAACATCCAGGGCAGCACCATTAGCATTATTAACAATATTGGACCTGGTCTGTGCCTTGATGGCACTGAGGAATTGCAGTGGGCATGTGTTATTTTATGTATATTATTCTAGCTGGTGAGAGGCAAATGGGAACAAAAGTGACAGAAGATCTGAATGGTGTTTTAAACTAGGGAAGCTCTTTTAAAATACAGTAGGGAATGCAAAATAGCTGTAATAAATATGAAAGCTTTTAGGGTTCTGGTATACATTAAATCTTGAAAGTGTTTGGTTAGTGATCTGCCATATCCCTGACACAGATGATTTTTTCATTTCTCTATCTTTCTTACACTTTCAATCCCTCTTTTTAGAGAAGAAAGGCTAAAATATTTATCTCAGAACAGGCTTCTGAATTCATGAAATGTATTTTAAGTTATTTCTCCACTTTTGTCTGCTGTTTGTAAAAACTGCTTGGTAAGCTCTTTGGAGAGTCTAAGTGGATTTTCCTCTCACTGGTTTGCTCACAGTGCTCATTGTTGAAAATTATTGATGTTAAAAAAATAAAATAAAATCCACAAGCTTTTAGAAAGAGAAACTTAGAAAGGAAACTCAGTCAGAACCAGGAAAGGGTTAGCATTAAGAAATAAACTGAAAATGTGACAAGGCTCCAACAGCAGCAAGGCTGGATTTTCAAATGGGAAACCAGCTTTTTCAACTTCACAGTGGCTCTGGGACAGACTCACCCTCAGGATTCCCCAGAGGGACCAGAGATGACCAGCCTGATGCTCTTTCTTCTCCTCACGCTCCCACTTGTGCAAAGGGAAGCCAGGCTAATACATGATACTGAAATTTTACTGTCTTCAAGGCTGTTCCATCTAAAGCCAACTGCTTTCATTTTTAGGGCAGTAAATTGCTGGCAGCAGAGAATAAAGAGACTGAACTTTCTTTATTAGCCTGAATTTTCTTTATGGGTCTGCCAAAGAGCTGGGTTTTTTCCGTTCAGTTCTGGCTCTCTTCATGCTCCCTCCTCACTCTCTACTGATTTTTTTTTTTGCCTGCAAACATAACTGAAGTCCTTAGAAATTAGTGTGGGGCTCGTTCCTCTCTGTCACCTACCTGCTTCCTCCAGACAAAGTCATTGGCACCTGGCAGCAGCATAATGGCCATTGAACAGCTGAGCAAATACACAATTTATTGTTGGTTGCTTCCAGTTAGGGGAGAATTGAATATTGGAGCCTCACACCTTTAGCATAATCCTGTTTACGCATTAGAAATTTATATGAAAAATACTAGTTTCACAGGCAAGGAAAGCAAAGTAAGAAGTACTTTTGCTATGCCCAGCACCCAAACTGACCCAGCAGTGGCCTCTGAAAGCTTCATTCCAGGCTACTCTGCAGCTTTACTTGGCACATCTTCTCTGTAGTGCATCTCTGCTCCTCTTTTTCTCACATGCTTAAAGCACCTCTTTCTCGTCATAACACAAACATTAGTGAAAGTCCTTTTCCCACATCATTCATGTTCTCCAGTGTCTTGGCATATGTCCTTGTGGCAGTGTCTAGCTGTATTTTGAGGAGGGCTCCACCCTGACCAGTTGCTCCTATCTAGTAGGAGAACAAGACCAAAGGAAATAGGCCATGGAGCTGAAGTGAACAGTTAGAGACAAAACCAGCAAGGAGAGGGTGCGCTGGTTAAATCTTTGCATGTCTCCCTCATTCATTCCCCCTAAGGCAACATCTTTATTGTGGTCTTTGCTCCTACACAAGCCCACACATCATTATAGTTGTTTACATACCATCACTAGCAATAATAATAATAACTAAGCAATAATTCTTCATTTGAATGTGATGAACGGCTGCATCTCTCAGTAAAAATAAATACATGGGGAAAGGGAAAATACATCATTGTTACTAGCAAATGAGGCATAGTGCAAGAAATTAAAATATCTGGCTTATGGAAAAGTAGGGAAAAACAACTTTGTAAGGAAGTCTTAAACCAACAAGCATAAGGATCATTTATCGAACGTAAGAGAAATTAATAGGGAAAAGGGATAATTAAGAGAGATATAAATGTTTGCTGAAGTTCTGTATAAGTGAGTACCAACAGGCATAAAATTAGAGCTCAAATAAGAACATAGATTACAGTTTTGTACTTCAGCTGACACACTCAATTTGTGCAGTTTTTTTTAAAGTTTTCTACATTTTCAAAGGAGAAACTCCATAAGTTCCCAAACACTCAAATACCTAGCTCCATAATATAGCAGGTGAAGTTAAAATTCCCCTTTCTGAGCAGCAGAAAGAATTATGCAGCTTTGTGCCCTGAGCACTGCGGCAATCTCAGTCCTGCCAAGCTCCGAGGGCTGGGTCAGCACCCTCCCAACCCCTGCAAACATGCTCCATAGGGCACCACTCTTCCTCTACGGACAATTTCTCTACCAAGAGAAGGGAGAATACAAGGGAAAACATAGAATATATGGAGAACACAGAGAAATGCTTCATGCTCTGCCTGTGTGCTGGGCACTCGCAGCACCCCACCTGCTGACCAGGCTTCCCCTTCTCACTCAGTGTCCTTGGACAACCCTGCTGAGCCAGACAAAGCCAAGGATTTCAGGGGTTAATACCCTGTTCAAGGTTCAAAGGCAGTTCAGGGAAATGCTACCGGCTGAGAGCTAATGAGGCAAAACTGAGCCTGCTCAAGCTCAAGGCTTTAAAAGGAAAGAAAAGAGAGGTAAGCAGGGTGTTTGCTTGGGGCAGAGTGATGTGAGGTAGGAAGAGAGGAGGTCTGTGATGGGTCATGTTATGTGCTGCTCTTACACCTTTCAATATTTTGCTCTGGCATTTTCACGATGGTCAGGTCCACACAGCAGGTGCTATGGCCAGACTGGTCCTTCTCTGCTTTGGGCAGAGCTGTCTTTGCTCAGACCCTGCTGTAGGGTTGGTGGCTCCTGCTCTCACCTCTCTGGGCTCTACTGGTCTCCCCCTTTTCCTCCTGCAGAAGGAACTGTACTGTACTGGGGACAGGATGGGTGCTGGGCAAGGGGTGATTGAACCATTAGGGCTCTCAGTGCTCTAGGCATCTAGGAAATCAAATTATTCTCTGGTGGGATCAGGCTCTAGTTTGCAGTCCTTGTAGCTTTGGGTTTTATTTGGTGATGTGCCAGTGAGAATTTAGCTCTCTCTCTGAAACTGGAGTATCTGGATTCATGACTTTGTCAGAACTTTCTGTACCAGCAAGGGGGGAGAGCAAATAGATTGGAAATATTCATTTAATAGCTCTCTAAAGCAGCTTGTCCACAAACGGCTGCACATCCAGAATATGTAGCAGTGAGAGGGCATAATGTTTCAACCTTTTTTTTTAAAAATTGCTTACAAGCTCATGCTGAAAAACTGTCATGCTTGTAGCCTCTAGTATAAATATGTCAATATTAAAATCATGCTATTATTATACTTCTAAGTATTTTTCTATGAAGAGGCTGCAGGATAATTCTGCCAGCATCTCTCTTGAATAGCTGAGTTTTACCATAGCAGAAATCAAGGATCTAAGACCTGTTTCATCAAAGGAAGTCTATATTTCTGTTTAATGTTTTTTTTCCCCCTTCTGAACTGTTTACAAATGGCAATTTAGCCTCTGGTCTTTGTCTACATGTTCCAGCCACAAAGTCTTCAAAGATGGCCAGAAGTGCTGCTTGCCTTTTGCTGTAAGCACTAGAGATGAACTATATTGTTTAAAAACAAAAATTCTGGAATGAGTCAGAGGCATGAAAGCAAGTGATAACAACTAGGAACTGCTACTCATCTTTGATGTTCAGGGAATTGTTTGGTATTTGTGTGACTACCCCAAGCCTTGTTTGTCCCGCATGTGGGGCTGGTCTGAAGGAAAGGTAGAGCACCAACCTGTCTCAATTTGTGGCAACAAAAATAAATTCAAGGGCTACTGAAGTGAATTTTACGTAAATGTTACAATAAACTAACTTCTATAGACATATGTATATATTTATGTAAGAAAGCTAGAGAGTTAGCTGTGTTTCTGGTAAGTGAGTCATTAATTGCTTTACTATTGCTATTATCACATGTGCGAGTATATCTATGCTGGAAAAAGGCTGAGAGTTCTGCATTGAGGTAAATAGTGGCAGAGTAAAAGAGTCAGCATCTATATTTAATGAAATTACATCATATCCTTATAGGACTTTTTCTGAATTAAACTGCTTTAGCTTTAGTTTTCCTTTGTTACCAGAGGAGAAGTCTCTTGGTGTGCCTGTAATTAGTCATGAGCCTAGAGTATGCTATTCTAGTTTGGCTGAGATCTAAACCATGCATATTCACTTCAGCCTTTACTTTTATTTCTTAATGATGGCACAGAGAACTGGGGAAAGGCCTCTTTACTCCTGTGGTAATGGAAAGGCTGGTTCAGGCTGTGATCTTGCTCTCTCCTAGCATGCTGTATCACCCACCAATTTCTGACTGAAAAAGTTTTTACTAGAACAACACATGAGAAACTGGGTACTGTGATTATTTTACTATTATTATTTTTAAAGAAAGTGAAGACATCAGTGCAGAAAAATGAAGCCTTCTTAATTTAACCATAAGAGGAGATATGGGGTACAGGGAGGCTAAGCTCTGCAATAAAAACAGAGGAGCACGAAGTGCAGCAATTCTATTAAACACAATGAAAACACAAACTGGGATCTTCATCTTTCAGGGAGCAGAAAAGACTCATGCTAGGGGTGAATTTGCCACAGGTGTCTTACAAAAAGAGATGGGACACACTACCAGGTGAGAAAACAGCATGTTGGCTCCAGTCTCTCACACACTGTGACACCAGCTGTCCCATGCAATGTGGGATTCCCTGGAGTACATTCACAAATCCTGCCCCCCTTGTTAAAATGGTGTTACCTGGACAAAGGTTTCAGCAGAAGCAACGTGCAGAACTAGTTCCAGTCTGTTACATGTGGTGGCATTAGGAATTGTTGCTCTCCAGAAATCTCACTGGACTGTAGGACATGTAGGACTCCTCACCATCACCTCTGCACCTCCTCGGCTCGTGTGCCTTCCTGCCTGGGTCTCTCCCCTCCTTCCTAGCTCTTGTTGTGTCATGTTTATTAGTGGTCTATCTCACACCATAAAGGCTTTAAATCTGGTATTCCTATGCTTGCTGCAGTCAGAGGAGACACAGAAACCCATAATTTCTACTATAGCTTCCTTTGGTTGTTGTACCTCAAAATATTCCATCATTTCCTCTCCAGCATCACGTGGCAGAAATTGCTGTGAGATTAATGGAGACATCTAGCCTTAGTAAATAAGATGGGTGGGCCATCTTAATTTTCTCCAAGGACTTTATAACCTCAAATTTAAATCTGACTTAGAAAAGGTTGCAGCAGAGAGAAAACCTAGGAGAGGAATGGAGTGGCAATTAGGAGCATGTAACTGGAATAATTCTTCAATTTCCATGCATGATGAAATGAATCTGTCCTGGCAGAGTTAGCATGAGGAGAGGATATGTTGCAGTACATGTTTGTGAAACATTTGTGTCATCCAGAAGGAAAGACAAAACTATTTGTGTAGCAGCATGTTGGCAAAACTTCCACATTTGATCTGTTCCCTAAAAGTGGTTGGGTGTGTGGTTGTGCCAAGCTCCAGATGGTGGATTCACATCCGTATTAGGAAAAATTAGGTTTAGACCCTGATGAGGTGTTAATTTTTAAGCAAATTTAAAACAGCTCAGAGCTAAGAATAATCTGCAGTGGAGAGTTTTGCAGTAATCTAAGGTGAAAATATACAGAAACTTCCATAAAACAGCTGCTCGGTGACTGAGAGCCCTCGTACTGTGCAAGTGCAGGGGACATCCCCTGGTTTGGATCCTGTTGAAAAGAGGGAAAAGAAAATGGAGCTAAAATGTGCAACCACACAGTACAGAACAAAAATCCTTCAGGAATGATGTAAGTGAAGTTGGTCCCACCTTGGAGACAGATGAGAACCTCCAAGATATTCCCATTCCTACTTTCCTAAGGTGCACAGATGCTCAGAAATGCCATCTATTTGACCACTGGGTCCAGAGAACTTTTAAGGGCAACAGTTTGCCCCTTTCCAATGCCCAGAGGCATAGAAACTCAGCCGGCTCAAATCTTGAGGAGGTGGTGGCAGTCAGAATGAATTGTCTTAAATAATTATCTTTTCTGGACCATGATCCACTGAGTTAAGGGAGTCTGGACCCTCCTTGGAGTGGTTGGCAGCTCTGGGCTTCCCAGAGCTCTTCAGTACTCAGTACTGGAACAAGTGCTTCAGGTTTTTTTGCCATTCTAAGGTAATGACACACGACCAGTATTGGGTTATTTGTTGCTTTGTTGTTGTTTGTTTTTAATTTGAAACCTTTTTGAATTTAACTTCTGAAATCTGAAACTTTTCTGCTCATTGAGTCCAGGCTGTATCTGCCTTTATCATCTCTGAGAGTTCATCTGTACTCTTGTAAGGTATCGTATCCCATTCTTATCTGTTGAAAGATTAGCTCTGGGAACTATTTGCCATTTGCCAGTGGATCCTAAGGCATATAATACATTCATTATCAAGAAGCTGTAATAAATGGGGCACTTTTTTCACTGACCCACTCTATCTACAAGGTTTGCTGAGGTGCTCGGAGATTAATGTAGACAGAAGCAAACCATGCAGGGACTCTGGCTTAACCACTCATTTTGATGTAGAGTATGTAGGAACAGTAGTTAGGGTGACAACCTGGGATTTAAGAAAGCTGTGTTCAATTCCCTGCTTTGCCATGTGTGACATTGCACCTCTGTGCCACAGCTCCAAGTCTATATAATGGGACAACTGTATTTTCCTACTTCATGCAGCTCTTGGGAGAATGAATATCTTTAAATCTGTGAAGTGTTCAGTTAACCTGACAATGAGATCATATAAGTGTATTGCATAGAGATGGCAGAATCCAATGAAGGTGGCTTTAAAATAATATTAACATCTATCTTCTTGAGTTTGATTCAATGAGAAGAGAATGTTCTTCATCTGTATTTCAGGCCATTCATCATCTTGCTGATCCATCCATCATTCAAGATGTTCCCTGGCCCTGAAAACCCAAAAGAGCTTTGTCACGAACTGTATATTAGAAAAAATATTTCTTCCATTTGACAAAACTTCTGGAGTTGACATTTTCTTAAGTATCTTATATTTTTTCTCCTAAACTAACACCAATTAATAGACTACAGTGATGATTTTTAGAAGGTGTCCTGTAACTCAGAGGAATACTTTGCAGATTTGAACTTTGTTCATCTTTCTAGGTGTCTTTCCTGTGCTCTAGAGATAGGCCAATTCCAATGATTAAGAAGTTCTGTTAGTATCAGCACTATTCAGAGTTTTGGCTGCTTTATCTCTGTCTTGCTTTTAGTCCCAGATGAAATTAAGAAATAGAAAGATATATTGAATGAGTGTGATTGTTATTAATTAAAAGAGAAAGTTAGAAAGTTATTCAAATTTTTTGGTGTCTCAAAAAAACCCCCTTTCAGGTATGTGATGTCTCAAGCTTCTTGAACAAGTGGATATCTATTCCTTCTTTATCTGAGTCCATTCAAGCATACCACACAGTTGATATGGGCCCCATGTAGCTTTATCTGAATCAGCTCTCCCAAAGTCTTAAACTATATAATTACGCTCTTTTTAGTGACTGGAAAACTGCCACTAAATTTGAAACCTGTCATGGTAATTTCAAGGCTAAAAGAATTTAACAAGAGATATTATTCCTAATTATTACCCTATCTCCAGCCTTTTGCACTTTCCTACATTCTTCAAAAGTTTTGTCTCTTTTGTAGCTACCTGATCACCAGAATTTTAATTAAGGCTAATCAGGATGTCTGAACCGTGACTGCCTATAGATTACTCTCTTTGGCATAATAGTAGGTGTTCATCTCAAAGCCTCATTGTGTTTGTTACTTGGGGTGACACAGCTGTCATGGTTTCCAGTTTTGATATAGCTTTTCCTGAAGTTAGTTGAATTGAATGAACTGAATTTAATTTGTAATTTCAGAGTAGATTACCATTTATGGCAGTCTTGCATCTGGCTAAATCCTGTTTTGAAACATTTACTGTTGCCACTGATAACATATTTAGATGTAGGGTCTGATTTTTATCCCAAAGAAGTATAGATGAACTGCTTATACTGGCTATTTTTTTTTTAATTAATTTAGGTTATTGACTTTAGTAAATATCCTCATTGATTCCCCATAATAGCTGGTGTCATGTTTTTCAGTGGTATGTAACAAACTCCTGTGGAGTTTTTCTTAGTAGTGTGAATATCATTACAAAGGATAAATTTACATATGTGAAGAAGAGAGGGGGACCTATGCATGTCCTTCAAGGAGTGGATGTACATTAAATAATAGTGGTGGCATATCCTAGTTCTCTCAATGAATAGGAAAGGAAAGGTTGGATGGGAGAGATTTTCACCAGTTTATTCCCATTTATCATGTTGTTGTCTATCCTTAGTTTTCCTGTGCCAAATATTCTACTTTAGAGCCATTGTTTTCTCTTTATTCTATTTTCAGTGGAGACACACTGCACTGGTCTTCAACTGCCTAAAATACATTTTTTCACCCGAACTTGTCCAGATGGGTTGTTACAAGAGATCTGATCCTGAAAAATGTTGATTCAGAACAAGTTTTTGGAAGCAGCATTGAAAATGGGTTTGTTTTTGCAAAAGAGAGGTGTGCTGAGATAGTCTGTGTAGCAGGACAGGATGGCAGGTCCCTGTGCCACTTCTTGGGTGATTTTCTCCAGAGGCTGTAATGAGCAACTCAGTACTGCTGCTGCTCTTTGTCAGTGATACTCAGGGAAACACTAAACTTATCAGCAACACAATATATTATCTGAAGTTGAACAAGAAAGCAATTATGGTACCAGATTGCCATTAGCAGGTAGAAAAAAACAAGCCCAAGGCTTCTTCTGCATCTCAGCTTGTGGGCTGACATTCAGATAAGATGAAAACATCATAACTTCCAGTGATTAACTGTGAGACACTGGAAATGAGTGTTCACAAGTGAATTTGTCCTCGAATACAGCCTTAAATACTTTCATCTAGGCACTTCTTTTTGAATAGCACAGCCTTCTGTGACACCATGGAGCATTTTTATGTGCAGACTTAATTGAAACAGTCTTATTTATAGCAGTGAATATTCATTCTTGTTAAAGGTGATTCTGAGGGAGGCTAATAAATGTTCTCACTTTCCTTTGCATTAGCTAATGATCTGGAAAACAAATATACTGCCAGTCCCTGGGAACCCAATCTTCCTATGCTGGATTATACTGGACAAAAGTTGTATTTCACCTTCCTTTTATTTATTATTCACATCTCTCCAATGCCCGAAGTTCCTGCCGTGATGCATCAGGCATAGCCCCAATGTCCAGGTCCCAGAGCTGGCAGTTTAACTCTGAGGCAGGAGACGACAGATGGAGCCAGAGAGACAAAGTAGTACAAGGAGATATTTAGATTAATCCATCAATACAACTGCCTATGGTCTTTGTGCACTAATGTAGTGGCAAAAGATGGTGGCAGAAGAGTGTTAAAGGGGAGTCTTGTGGGATGCAAGTGACATACTGTGGTAAAATGTTACCTTTGATACTAAGAAAGAAAATTTTAATCAGTGAGTAAATTTTATCACTGATCAGTAATTATTCTTTACAGTTCTGAGTTTAGCTGTCCATGTTTTGTCAGGTTGAAGATTGGCTTATCACATGTCAAAGGAGACATCAGCCTTTTGTGCAGCTATAACACAACGTGGAGCTGCAGCTTCCCACAAGATGAGGTGTCACAGCATGGATGTGTGAGCTGTCCAAAGCTGCAAGCTGACTGTGCCTGGTCGTGTACATTTTTCCTCCTGCAGTGATGATGTTTCATCAGTCAAATTTCCAGAAAAAAACAGGAACAGTATCTTTTAACTCAGTTCTTTTACATAACTCAATGCAACATTGCACTGCAGTGAGGGATTTGGGGAATCTGAGCCTATCCTTGGCACTTACTGCCTCCTTTCTCAGTTCTCAGCCAAGGAGAGAGGAGTGATACCAGCATAGGGTGTTGATGAATTCTGAGATTTCATGGACCAGTGCTTCCATGAGCTGCCTGAAGACTTAAACTGTGTCCTCTGGAAAAGTTCTGCACAGGGGCTGCCCCTGCATGGGGGTCCCCAGCTCCTGCTTAGGGAGGTCCCCGGGTAAAATGACTAATAAGGATGAAAAATTATATCAGTCAGCACTCTCCTCTAATGGGTCTTGGCAGCTGATCTCAGTCTGCCTCATAGATGTGTGCTGAGCCCAACCTCCATTCTCAACAAAAGCCTTTTAATAATAAATATTATCAAACCAGGAAAAGTGTAATACAATGAAATGCAGAGCCTAGTGCTGGGTAATAGCTGGTGGCTTCCAAGATTTTTCAGGTACCAAATTTTGCCAACTCTTCTCTGAAAACAAGAGACTTTCATCTATAGATGCCATTTTGTGCCTATGGTGAATTACTGTCGGGGAATTTGACTGAGACCACCTTTAGGGAGCACCAAAATGTGCTGAAAATCAGGCTGGTATAAGGACTCCACAGCCACTCAGTGCACAGGTGGACTGCTATTCCTGACGTGTCCTGAGCAATGGCCAGGCTGTTACAAGTATTGAAACACCTCAGCAATGTCTAATTTTTGGAAATCGTATCAAACTCTGACAGAAGCAACTTTGGAAAGTCATGAACAGGCCAGCAGTGGAATGGAAAGCCTCTTGCTTGCACCTTCTCTAAGTCTTCTGTCTCCTTCCAAAAGTGCCTCCCTCTACGAGCTTTTGCAATTTACCTCTCATTAGCCTTTGACAATACAGGGAGAGAAAGCATAAATTGGAAGCATGAATCATATCCCAATTTAACCTGTTTCTTCTGCTAATAAACAAGCATATGCTTCTCAGATACTCCTGTACATTAAGACTGAGAAGGAAGGCAGCAGAGGGAAAGCTGAACCATGCAGACTTTTGCAATGAAGTGTTTTCTGTTTTCCTTCAAACAAGAGAATAATAAATTAGAAAATTTTCTTCTTAGACCTGTCTTCATCTTGTACCAGGTGTGTGCCTAAACCAGTTCTCCATGTCCAAATGTGTGGAAGGAAGCTTGGTTTCTGGTGATGTGTCTGCACATCTGGCTAACTGTGCAGCTCTGGTGCATATCGTGTGTGCTTGAACAATCCTTATGTAATAGTTTGCATTTTACAGCTGAGTAAATAGCAGTGCCCTGAGACAGTTCATGGAAAGGGCTGTGTGAGACCGTTGCAGTAAGAGGGAACTCACCTATGTGACCTCCAAGATCCTTCCAGCCCAAAATTCTTGAGCTCACAAGCTCAGCAAGAGCATTAATAATTTTTAGGGCTTCAGACATTACAATGGTGGAATAAGTTGATGGAAAAAAAGAACTTCTTTAATCAGACAGTAAGGATCTAAGAATCAAAACATCAGCTCCAAATATTCCATTCTTTCCATGAAGCAGCAGGGAGATGTGGATTAGGATTAGACTGTTGTAATGTTCAACTGACAGTATAAAGCCAATGCTTGTGTGAGCATGCAGATATCTTTCAAAAATCACATTAAAAACACTGGTCAGGGATGATATCGTAGAGAGAAATTAAGTAACCCAGGTAGGCTGTGGGCACAGTGAAACAATCCAAATTATTTCTTTTGAAAAAATTTAAAAATTATTCTCTTACAGTCCCCTGTCTCTGTGGTGAAGCCAGCTGAGATTCTGGTTGCCTGATGTGACTACAACAAGGCAAAATTTGCCCATAATAAGTAACGAAACTTAAACATAAATTTTGGGGAATAATTAGCACCGTCTTGTGAAAGTCTGTACGGCGTCTGTACTGCTCCCCACAGGCCAAAAAAAGTCCCTCTCTTCCCAGAGTGACACAAATAGACAAACTAAGGAAACTGAGTCTTAGGACAGCATTTTTTTTCCCCCCTCCTTGATTCTTCTATTGAAAATATACAGAAGTGGAAGTAAGTTGAAAAGTACAGTTTCTGAGTATCGAAAGTCCAGTCCTGCCCTGGTGTTCTCTGGTTGTTTCACCACAGGCCACAAAACCAGCTGCTCTTAAGGAAGTGAAGCTCTGGTATCTTGTCCACAGGGATTTTCTCTTTGCTGGAAAACTTTCCTAGACTGAAAGTGTCTTTGGGTCAGATCTCCTTGGAGTCCCAAAGGCTACTGGAGGCTTGGAAAGAAAATAACAGGAATGAGCCTTTTCCATTTCACAACTGACAGAAGAGTCCTTTGGTAATGGCAGGGTAATAACAAGCAGAACAGCTCAGATTAGAGGTCCAGAAATCCACTTGACTCACACAACTCAGGCCAGCAGCGACAGATAATGAAAGTTATTCGAAATAACAGCCCTTATTTTAGCAGTTAATACTTGTCTTCATCTCCTTTACGTTCTTTCTGTGAAAACTGTAAATGCTCCATCCTTCTGAGAGGCTTTCCAGGGCTGCTGTATGAAGTGTATAATATGGTGATATTTAAATTTTTTTTCAATTTTATGCTCAAAAGGTTGAATCCTCAGCTCTAATCTGCTAATGCCTGCTGCTTCTGGAGGAGAGACCATGAAATGAGCTCTGAGGTGAGACACCCAAAAAAGCTCTTTGGGTGTTTTGAGTCATGAAGTGCTGGCACTGATTATTAAGGGAGATTTTTAGGACATAGCTTGAGAAGTTTTTGTTAGAGTAGTGTTGGTGGAGTTGTCTCTGCCATGGTGCAGCTTTCTGGACTAAGGGACCTCAAAGGTGGTCCACCCTCCTTTCCATCGTTCACCTTTACTTTCCTGCCTTGGTCATGGTGGCTTAGTGTGTTCTGCTTCTCATCCAGTTTTCAGAAACTAATATCTCATCCAGCAGTGTATTTGGGACCCATCCCTTCCTTCATGCATCTTCCTGCATCCCTTTGGACTAGGCAGGCACATGGATCATCCTGACCTGGAGAAGAACCTGTCCTCTTCACAACTGAGAGGGAGCAGTGTAAGTCGAGGGAGTGAAACAAATCGCATGCTTCTCTCTTTTCTATTTAAGAATTGTACAGGAATTCCCATGCTATCTTATTAACAGATAAAAGCTGATATTATCACCTGTCATGGGAAAAGAGGAGGAGGACTGGAACATGATCTCCTGGGAAACACAATATGAGAACCTGCATCACATGAGCTGTTAAACAGGTGGATCCAACATATTAAGTTTATTTCTTTTTTTATGAATTTCAAGGGATAGCTAAATTAAACCCCATAGTGAGATCCCTGCTGAAGGCAGCCATTTACAGATCTTTCAGAGTTACTGATTTCAGCCCTAAGTTGCATTGAAGCCTCTCTTAAAGCAGAGATTGCTGCTTCTGGAAGAGCTACAGAAACTTGCCTCAGGCAGGTGCTACCTCTTCCAATCCTCAGCAACTGCCATAGCTTGCTGCAGCTCCCTCACCTGAAGTGTGAAAGGACAAATTTGTCTGGCTGGAGAACATCCATCCACAAAAAAAGGGAGTTTAATATTCACTGAGTGCCATCCATCAACTCAGAAGTTCCCACTTTCGGACATGAATTGATTTATTCCTTTCGTTGTCCAGGGCAAACGTGGCAGATACCTTGCTCTCTTGAGGCTGCATAGCTCATCCAGGAGGCATTGACAAGCTAACAGGGTTTATTTATCACCATCCCACACTAGATAAGCTTCAGCCAGTTGGGAAGATGTCCTGGGAATGGAGTGAGGGTGGGAACCCACAGCAACGACAAGCCCTAGACCTGAGAGACAGCTGCAGGGATAAGGAAGCCAGAAGCTTCCTATGGACATGCTGACACAGCAGAGATGTGAAAACTTCTGTATCACCCATAGAAGTGAAAAGTTTTCCTTTTCTAGCCTGTTCCTACCTACATTCATGTGAAAGAAGGGAACAAACCCCAAATGTCCACAGCAAAATAGACGAGGATAAGATCACTATTAAAAAAGAGTCAAGAAAAAAAAAAAACCAAAACCAGTAATGACTTGGCCACTGCTGTCTGTGAACAAGTGTTGATTGGAATGTTTTTTTTCTCCACAAGCACCTGAGGGGTATTCATTTGCTGCAAAGCATTTCCTCCTCAACGCTCAAGATTTTTTGAAATGCTTTCAGGAATGCAGCCAATTCCCACCTTCAGCTCCCCTCTGCCTTGTCCTTTCCCTGTGGGCTGTCCTTCATTGAATAAATGCTACAGGAGAGGGAGCTGGTCCTGCTGCCTCTGAAGGTCACAGACACCAGGGGGGTCATGACAACTCCTTGGGACGATCTCTGAGCATGGGTTCCAGCAGCCTCTCCTGCTTGCTGCACCCATCGACGGAATACACGTGTGTCAGCACTTCTGGAGAAAAATATTAGTATTTGCATGTTCTACCAGACTGATCAGGCATCAGACACTCAGCAGGTAGAAGAATAAATGAGATAAGACAGAAAAAATTGACCAAGAGACCTGACAAGTGAGTATTTTCTTTGATCTTCTCTGGGACAGAGTGTGGCTCATATTAATCTCTCTTGGAGGCCAGAGTGACATGGATGGTCTTTAAACTAGCAATATGGAAGAAGCTTTAAAACAGCCTCACAGGGAACACAACCAGCTTGTACTCCACTCAGACAGCAGCTCTACTTGTCTTTTGGAGGAGGATGCACATGGTAATGAGAAAACCACAGGTACCATAATTCTCTAGCAACTTTTACAAACCAAGGCCATTTAAAGCAGCCTGATGGATGCTTCACTTTGTACCAGTGGCAGACTTGGCCTTTGGCCATACCAGAATAAGAAAGAGTGGAAAATGTCTCTGTCCATCTTTGCCTTCCTCCAATAGCTACACCAAACATCTCTCTCCTCTTAAATCCTGTTTCCTTGGTGCTATTTCTGGTATAAAAGCACAGGGTCATTGAAATGACACTGATTGCAAAACCAATGTAAAAGCAAGGAAAATGAGGTCTGTTCTTCTGTTAGCCAGTGTGTAATTTTTAACTGGAGTGAGCACATTGCCACAAACCTGTCAGCGAACAAAATGTACGGCGATCAGAAATACCTGGGGAGGATGTGCTTACTGAAGTGTGAAATGCCTCGGCCGCCACTCGAGCAGCCCTCGGTCCTCGCAGCCCCAAGGACAAACAAGCAGCTTCTGTGTGGATGTTCTCTGCAGCACTCACTGCGAGGGGCTGCATCTCAGGAGGCTGGCTGTGGAGCGAGCCCTTGCTGCTCCCACATCAGCTGGGGTTTTGTCTGATGCAGGGGGTCTCTGCCTTCGGGAAGGCTTCAGCACAGTTGTTCTTCCCCTTCACCCAACACAGCCCAAGTAAATCTCAGTCTGCAAGGGACACAACTTTGGTTGCTGTAAATCAAGGTTAGACGTTTCACGCTGTAATCAGAACTGGCAACTTCACTGTGCTTCTTCACTACTTAAAAGCAGAATTGATTGTATAGTAGCAAGGCTGAGATCATGAAGGAGCAATTCCTCTTGCACAGACCCATCTGGGGTAGTTAGATGACCTGTTCGGTGAGCTGTAATTTTAAAACAGTGGGGGAGGCAGCTAAGCATGCAACTAAACCTTGAAGGAATTTCTAGGATCCTCCTAAAGCCCCCCAGCACACAATAAAAAGCCCCATTGCTTATGGATTTCTGGATATACAGCTCTGGCACTTGGAGCTTTCCCTGTGCACTCAGCAGATGTTGTTCATTGTTTGTAGTCTGCATTCATCTGTCTCTACTCCTTTCTGTTATCTATAATCAAGTTCTTGAGCTACAAATGTGTTACTCGACAACCCACAGCCTTATGTTCATATCATAACCCATTAATCCTGGCATGCTGTTTGGGGAGTTTCTATTTCTAGAACAGCAGAGAGAGGGTTAATAGGTGCTGCACACACAGCTTTAATACAAACATCTTGTGTTAAAGCTGGTCAAAATCACATCACTCAAGGTGTTATTGGGAGCAATCAGCTATGGTCACAAGCAACATATTGACCTGTCAGACTGTATAACAATCCATAACATTTGGTTATTCATTTCTTGAAAAAACTATTAATTGTTCATTTGCCCTTTATAAAGTATTTATATACTTATCTTTCATATAAAGCATGACTGTAATGTTAATGTCTAGTATTTGACCTTTAAATACAACCAATCACAAAGATAGTAAGAAACACGTTTTTGGATCATTCGCATGACTTTGGCTGAAAGGACTGAAGATCCACACCAAGTCCTAAATTCATTTGGGTTGGGGCACTTTCTCTGTCTAAACACTGTATGTCTTTCCAAGTTGTTCTCCTGTGTTCTCTCTCCTGGTAGAGGAGACACCATGACTCTATCAGAGCAAAACAGATTGAATCCATTTCTTTCAGATTCAGGCTCAGGATGAGTTGATTCATTCTCTGGCTCTGGAGATAGGCAACCTGGAGAACTCCGAAGAGCTAGGGTAAAGTGAGAGCATCCCCACCATTCCTGGCATTGAAGGCTGCTCTGATTCAACAGAACAGTTGGGGATATGCTTCAACTGAAGAGCTGGATGGAGCTGTAGCATCTAAACAGGGCAGAGGCAATACACCACTCTGTGCAAGGGAGAATTCTGAAGGGAGCAGTGTGGTTTGAAGGGCATCTAAGTGCACAGAGAGGCTGAGGGTATTGAGATGTCCACACATGAAGTGAGGAGCTTAGATACCAGTGTATTACACTCCTCTTTTTCCCATCAAGAGGTCAGAGGAACTCTAGAAATTTCAGGATGCTCAATTCTAAGGCACATTTCTTGACAGATCTTTTATCTTTGACCGCAGTAACTTTTTTTCTCTCTCTCTCTGGCTCTTAGGACTAATAACAGCAAAGCTAGATAATGCTTATGGAAATACTTTGTACCACTTCCAAGCTGGGCACTGCTCTCTTTCTGGTGCATTTATACTCCTTTCATCCTCCTTCATCATCTCCATGTCCTACCTCATCAGGCAGCAATGTGTCACAGGATTACACATCACTAATTAAACCTCATAACAAGCTGTTCTGAACTGAAAAAGTACAAGAAATATATTTTGGCAAATCATATGAGAAGCAGAGGAGAATAGCAGATGTTTGCAACAGACAAATGTTTCCAGTTTGGCCATGAGTCTGTAGTCCAGACCAGTCTCTAGATAACATCCTCCAGTGTCATGCCAAGGGGAACAATGACTCTTTTGATCTCAGCTGTCTTGGTATGTGAAAACTCTGGAAGAGCTGGATCAAATTCCTTCCAACCTCATCTTCATCCAAAGACACCCAAGAATTCCTATATTCTCTGTCCCTGGCTCTCCATGGCTATAATCCAACACCTGCATTTGAGCCACTGGAGGCAAAGATCCAAAATATTCACTAAGGGGAATGGAGTAGTAAGAAGGCAAAAGACAATCTGCCATGATATGAGGTGGGTAATTCCCTATCCATGCCTGAGCAAACACACAGACACTGTGGCAGGGAGCCTGACAGATGGTTAGAGCAGAGCAATGGGCTTTTATTCACCCAGACATTGCTGCCTTATATTCTGGTTGGAAACAAAACCGTAACCTAGTTATCATTTCTCTGCTCATTCAGTTAATGGGGCCCATGTCAGGTGGATGGATGTTCACAAGGGGTGCATTGAAATCGGGCAGGGTCTCACTGTTTCTTTCTCTATATCCAAAAATGCCAGTCCCTGTGTCCATCCTGAGTGACTCCCTCCTTCCAGCCCACCATCCCCTTTGGTGCTGGCACCATGAGCCTGGAGCTGAGGCCAAGGGCAGCTCAGGTGCCAAGGGCTCAGCTGCTGTGCCTGGGCATGGCACCGCTGCCTGACTGCAGCCTGGCTCGGGCAGTAACTGAGCTTATGCTCCCTTCGGGGATGCCTTTGCTATCCTTGGATGCTGTCCTGTGAGGGGATGCCACAGCTTTTTTGTCCACGGTAGGAGAGCACCTGCCTCTGAGCAGGGGAACAGCCTGGGGCATGGGTAGGGAAGAGGGCTGCATTTCTCCCCTTGTCTGGGCTGCATTTCTCTCCAAGGGTGCAGCCTCAGGCAGCCCCCCGGGGCAGAGGCAGGCAGCCCTGCAGCATCGCTCTGGGCCACGCTCCACAGGCAGAAAATACATTGAATGCCTTTCATTTGCTCATTTGCTCTTTTGTTTCATCAAGCCATCAGTGCAGGCAGCCGACCTCCGATGGCACCTTTCAAGTGATTTCCCCCGCCACTTTCACAAACACGAGTCTATCCCTCCTAGAGAGGTGAACCGGGGATAAGTTTAATATGAAAAGAGAGAGGCGAGGTAATCAAACACCTGCTCCCACTAAAACAAAGCCTTTTCCTCTTCACAGGCTGTTGAGCACTGATGAGGGAAGGCGAAGGTGCACACCAGCCCTAACCCAGCACAAGGTCCAGCCTTTACAGTGGGCAAATCTGGGTCATAAAAGCAGAAACCCGAACCGCACTGCATGCTCGGGTCTCAGCTCTTCTGCTCAGTTTGGAGAAGGTTTTGCAAACATTTTCAGTTGAAAACTGCAGGTGCTTTCCCTACCACCTGTTCCTGTTGTCAGAGGGGAAAACACAAGTGTTTAAGTGGATAAATTTAAGGAAAACTGCCTTTGTTATTCTTGCTGGAGAGCCCCTGGGGCTGTTCTACACAAGCGTTGATCCTCCATCTATCCCACTGACTTTGGACAGATGTGGACATGCTTGGCCCTTTCAGGGCTTTCTGCTGTGGGTCCTGGGGTCACTGGGCTGTGGTGGACACAGGTCTGTGCCAAGAGCTGACCTCAGCACCTCCAGCTGGGCAATACAAAATTCTGGCATGCTAAAGCTGCAAGTGACCAAAAGCTGTTTGCTCCTGGTTGCAAAAGAATTGACATGTGAGTGTGATCCTTCCTGGATCCCACCATCACTCCTGCATGTCCCAGGACTATGCATCACTGGGCGCACAGCAGATCTACCACAACCTAGAAGGACATCTATAGGGGTGAGTGGATGGAGAGTGACCATGTTTTCACCCTTCTCCTTCCAGAGCATTCTCTTTTTCTCTTGCTTCCTACTTAGCATGTATCCATGTATTCCTAGCACTGCCCCAGCCATAGCTGGGGGAGCCCAACTTCCACAGAAGCCCATGGGATGGACATTTTTTGCTTCTCTCAAGAACTTGTTTCATGTAGGCTCTCAGACCTTCACATGCAGCTACCCTGAGGCTTCAGGTGATTTGGATGCTCTTGGAGAATGACATTTTACAGTTCTGAGGGGAAAAAAGGACAGGGCAAGAGGGAAAAAAACCCCACCACCAAAAGCCAGGAGGATTTCTATACCCCAACTCTGCCACCTTACATGTAGCAATGGAACTATGACAGTAGCTAAATAGTTTGGCTGATCCTAATACTCCATCAGGTGCCCTTTGCCTTCTCGGTGAAATGCAGCAGAGCCCTCACAGAATATCTTCACTAATAGCTCTAATTTGAGATGGTTTCTCATTGCCTCTAATGGCTGATGTGCAGTAGTGGGAGGGAGAAGCAGATGATGCCCATCAGCAAGCAATCAGGCATCTCATATTTCTCTTTGGACACAGTTCTCCATGTAGGATGGTCATTTTCTCTGACTGGGGCCACAAGCCCCCTGGTCCTTTGGCTGTTGCCTTCATCAAGTCTGCAGCCTGAAAGAACAACGCTGTGCACATCAGACACCTGTTGGGACTGACTGCCAGGGAAATAAGCATATATATCGTGTGGAGTCAGTGATATCAGCCATAGAGAAGTCTTTCCCAGAGCAGGTGCCTAAAAATCCCTGTCTTGATATTGACTGCTCTGAAAGGCTTGAGATGCAGAGGCAGGTATTTCAGACAAGCAGCCCAAAACAAAACTGTACAAGTCTCTACGGACTGCACTAGTGCTTGAATTGTAACCAGAAGGAAATAGGCTGCCAAAATACAGCAGGGCTCAGGGATGTTATACAGAATGCTGTTTAATATACTCACCTGCACGGTGAGCACTGTGCACCACCCATTGTACTGCTCTCCTTCCAGCCTGTATTTCATTACAGGTTCGCCATTGCTCAGTGCATAAAAATAGGATGTGCTGGCACAGTTTAAATGGTGCAAAGAGCACTGTGGAGAGGCACAGCGATAGCTGTGAGGGAAATGAGGAAGCAGGGGACTTCTCCCAAGCAAAGGGCAATATTCAGAAAATGCTGAACTGACAACCTCTGCTGCTGAAACCAAAATGCCCTGGCAAAAAGCCACCACCACACAAACACACACACACACATATATATATATATACACACAGCAACCAGCAGCTCTGAAGAAGACAGCACATCTGAAATCCACTCAGCAAATAAAGCCCCAGCTGTGTAGTGCACTGCAGACAGGATAATCCTGCTATTTTACCCATTAGAAGAAAGTTAGGTTTGGATTTTGAAAACAGCTTTCTACAGATTTTCACCTTGTAAATTCAAAGGCAGATGGCAATATGCTGGTGCAGGTCTCACACCACCCTTATGCCCACAATGGTTCACGATAATTGAGAGGGATGTCTCCAGGGCTGGTTTATGAATGCATTGTAGTTTTTGCCCTGCTGCAGCATGGTGCAGTGTTCAGTGCTACTCAAGACACCCAGTTTTGACCACCAGTGCATCCCATGTAAGGTGTGCTCCTGGTGGACTTTTGTTTGACATTGGGGCTGGTCTACCCAACCTCATGCTGTGCTGTTCAGGGAACTGAGACCTTCTGCTCTCAGTGGGTGCCCTGATGGAATAAAGATTGTGTGTGGCCAGAGGAGAAGAAAATAAGGAGAAAATTGGTCGGAGGTTATTTTGGAGACTTGTTTGCCAGGGTTTAATATGTTTTGGATAACTGACAGCTGGCTTTCCATAGGCACAATTTTTTCTCAATTCTTTTTATTTCCTCGGGCAACATTTACCTCTGCTTTTTAAACAAAATACAGCCAGAACCAGACTATCACAGTGCAGACTGATTGACTGCTTTCAGACACCTCTCCAAGCCTCCTAAACACGTTATACCACCCTCTTCCTGGTGAGTAGCTCCCAGACATTTCAGCATGAATAAGAATACAGCTTTGCCAGGAAACATTAGTGAAAACATGATCATTCACAAGAGTCACTCAGCATTTCTGGACTGAAATTATCCACAGCAATATTTTTATAATTCTGGTTTTAATATCTAGCAGTGGGCACAAGAGTCACTCTTTCAGCTGCATAGATAACTTTTTTCATTATCTAACATGGTAATAGGATTTTCTCGATATTAAGGACCAGTTAATGACTGGTATTTTTTTTTATCCTGAGATAAAATTCAACTTTGTAGAGAAATAATCATATTTATGTTTCAGGGTAAAAGGTGGTGGGCTGTTTTGCATGTAAAGCTGAATCTCATATACAAATAGTAAGGAATAAAAAGATAGAGCTTAGCTAAGTTGTTTAAGCTAAGGGAGTGATGGAGTTGAGAGGTTTTTTATGGCTGGAAAAATGTATGTGTGGAATATCTAAAGTTTTCCAAATCTAGTAAGTAGGAGATCATTTTCCTCCCTTTTTCTTCCATGGTATTCAAATCCCTGCATCTGGATAGGAAAGAGGACTTTGAGAGATCAATTAGCAGCAAACCCCAAAATCTCTGGACCTGCTGGGCCTGCTATAACTGTGATGAACTCATAAATGAGAGATCCAGACATAAAGCACTTTGCTATCAGCCTGGGGAATTCAGTATGACACAGTTCAGAAAGTTCATCCATAGTTGCTCTGCACTCCCTGGTGCTCTTCTCATCCCTCATCCAAAACACAAGAGATTGAGGCTGTAACTAAATCTCAGAATCACAAAAGCGAGTTGCCAGGGCTGGTACATGGTCAGTGAGTCTCTGGTACATATAGATACTTACTGCTATATGGACTTTTTTCTGCTGCCAAAAGTCCTCAGCAGCTGCACATACTGGATTTATCAAAGTTTATGAGATATGGCACCACAGAAATTGGTCTGAGACCGCCAGACTATTTACTACCACTCTACCAGAATAATTCATATGTTTATTTCCCATCCTGAATACATCCAAAACTAAACCTCCCAGTGAAGTTGCACTGATTTAAAGCTAACCATAAATCTGTTGACCCTTGGTAAACCATGCCTTTGCTTTTTCTTTTTTCTTTTTTTTCTCTTTTTTTTTTTTTTTTAATCTGTTTGGTGTTGAGAAAAAGAAAGTAATTTTCCAACCATATGCCCCAAGCAAATCTACAGATCCTTTGCATTATGCTGTCCACTCTTTCTCTTGTTTCCCACTTGTTTTTATCTCCCAGAATTTTCTACAGTATCTCCTGCTCTTCCTGAAATTTTCTCCCTCCCAGCCTCTTGCATAGGGAAAGCCAAAGATGGAAACGTGCTGGGTTTACTTGTCCTCCTCTAAGCAGGAAGAGCAAACAAAATAAAGCACAGTCCTTGTGTGTGCAGTATATCATAGTCTTTCATCAATGCACGTGATTCAGGCACTGCCCTTGGCCCAGAGCTCTGCAGGAGGAGGCAGCCCCGGAGTGCTGCACTGCTAGCAGAAAACTCATGTTTTATTATGGGGCTGCTATTTTTCCCCTTTGGCAAATAGGGTTGATTTAGCAGGGGGGAATTTTTCCCCTAGCCTCTGATGGTTATATTTTGGAATACTTCCCTACTTGGGACAGCCTGAGTGATTTCCAGCTTGTTTTCAGCTCCCCTTGTTTTCCCATTAAGCTTTTAAGTAGTTCCTTTCCACAAATATAAACCTGTGTCATCCCACTGGCTTCTCCCTTCATCCCTTCCAGACTCTTGGCCACTTTCTGCACTTAGGACAAGAAAAGGCCTTTGGTAACCAGAGCTTTTAGAAATCTCTACATTCATTTACTGGTTTCTTACAATGGAAAAGAGATGTTCATACTGTGCATGCATTAATATATTCTGATAAGCCTTGAACAGTGGTAGGAGGAGATAAGATAAGCTCTCAACGTCTTTCAGAAGTAAACAGCAAAGTGTTAAATTGGTTTAACAGCTTTTGGATGAGTTTAAATGAGGCGTCTTTTTCTTTAAATGACATATTTAGAAAAAAAATTAGCCCTTTGGTTCTTTAATGACACATTCACTTATATCACTTAATGCTGCATGCTCCTTGTGTTACAGGCTTTGCTGTGAAAATGCTGGCACTGTTACCATCCAAAGGAAAGAAATACTTCCTTAGCTATTCTGCTGATTAGCTGATTTTAAAAGTGCAGTTTCTTCACCAAACTCTCAGGTGGATATGGCATCAACTGCAGTCTTTTGTGCAGCTCCTCCAAGATAGTAATGAATTTGGGTGGTTTGGACCCAAGGAGTTTTTCTCAAACTATACCATTTCTGTACGGAAAATGGATTTGATTAAAATACATTACCCCATCCACCATGTGTTTTCTCCACAGTTTTGAACATTCTCTGTAGACAGCAGATAAAAGGATTTTATCCATTTTGTCAACACGAAGCAGTTATCAGTTTGCATTCTGCCTAAATGTCCCATATACTCTGGGTCTGGGCAAGTAGTCCTGAGCTGCTGGAAAATGTATGGAGACATTTGACAATGTCAAAAAAGAAGGTTAGAGGCAGGACTTGGGTTTTGTCCTGACTGTTCCCTTGTGAGGGTCCCAGACCTGTATGAAGAAGCTGGTGGGTGGCAGCTCTGGCACTGACTCTGCTCCTGGCAGGGCTGTGATGTTGGGAACAAGCACAGGGACATGCCACCCCTGGACTCTGGGTCCTGCAGTGTGCAGTGAACAGAAGAAATCCCCAAACCACACAGACTAAGTAGGTTAGAAATGTTGTCCCCTCTATGAAGAAGTATTTGTTGGGTTCTGAGAACTGCCAAGGTTACAAAATCCAGATGTCCCACAGGGAGTTACACAGTCTGAACAAATCTCTCCTTTATCATACTTTTAACAAGAAAGTATCATTTGGTATTTTTAAGGAATACTGAGGATAGGAGAAAGTAATCCTTTTTTTATTTTTTATTTATTTGAGGGTTATAGATTTTTAAAAAAGCAATTGGATAAATTGGATGAATAACTGTATCATCTATATTTTTCCCTGTCTTCTTTAAAATGTCAATAAGAAGATGAGAGTTTTTTCCATGCCTTTTAGGAGATTATTTCACAGAGATTTTGTACTGTTTCTTAGGTCAGACTTTCTTTTTTGTCATTTTTATTTTGCTCTCCTTAGCATCACATTTTTCTACACACAAAATAATTCTTTTCTGTCTGCCTGAACATAGTAACCATAACACTAGTCATTACTCAGTGAAGGTGTATATATTTAGTTCATCATCTTTTCTCATAAATCAATCTTTTCAACCCCAAAATCATTTTAGCTGCTCTTTGAATTGTCTGCAATTTGTTTTTTCCTGGTAATGAGGTGGCCCAGAACTGAATGCTGTATTCAAGGCAGGTTGCCACCAAAGTAATGGGAACCAGGATGATTTCCATTATCTGCTGTTTGACACAAACCTTCATGTGATTATGTTGCAAGAAAAGGTCTGTTCTTGCAAATGTAATAGTTCTGAAAACATACATAATCTTTATGCTCTGCATTTAATGCTGGAGCTTCCAGGCATCTACATTTCCTGGATTATCTTATTTTTCAGTCCCTAAGCTTTGCTCATTAAACAAAACAAAACAAACAAAAAACCAACCAACCAATCAAACAAACATAAAAACCAAAAAGAAAACAGGGGAATTTGGCCTTTTGATCCCAGTTCCAGATGTCAGTGTCCAGGTAGCTGAGGACTGAAATATGGGAGCTCTCATCAAAACAGTATGCTTCTGGTGCAGGTACAGTTGTAATTACTTTAGTAGCTTAATCCACTGTCCCCTCATTTGGAAGCATCAGCTCTGCACTCTAGATGAGATGAGATGTTTTATTATTCATAAGAAGGAATGAGTAGAGAAAGTAAGAATAAAAGCAGAAGCTGATTTTCTTAATGTTCCCTCCAGCCCTCCTGAGCTGATGACACCAGGCAGATGAGACATGGATCTATGTCCATGCATGGTTTTAGCTACAGGGACTCGAGTAGGCAGGAGGGCTCCAGTGTCCTATCTCTGGTGCATCACAGGCACCAGAGGTCTTTGAGGTCTCCCTCAAATAAGGTCCTGTTTGCAGCAGAACAACTCATGGAGAAAAACACCCATCTGCATTCAAATGTTTCCAGTGGTGGGGGTCCCACCACAGTCCTTAACCAAGCAGTACAAAATTACTGACTAAATAGTGAGAAATGAGCGTGCTTTGAGCTGGCAACAGAAGACAGTGATAAGCTGCATTCCCCAGAAATGCATCAGGCCCTTTTTTTGGTAGTGCTTGGCCAGCAGAGAATACACTGGCTGAAAATTACTCTTCCTGGTACAAAAGGCAGTGCAGATTTTTCTGTAATTCAGGTTTACATAAAAGACAAAGGGCAAAATCAGGCATGTAGCAGGGGTGAATCTCCCTCCCACTCTTCCCCCTCTCTAACATGGTGTTGTCACTGCTTGCCAGGCAAGGAAATGCTGTTGGATTGCAGTGAGGGGATGGCACTCACAGTTGCAACACTTGTCTGGAAAGCTCAAGGTCTGGCTTTTCATTTCTGACCTGGCTTCTTTCTGGCTACACAGGGAAAGACACCACAGGGCTGGATCCTGCTCCAGGTCCTACCTGAAGGTACAGTTCCACATCAGCACTTCTGTACCAGTGGCCCTGGTTAGGAGTGCCAGTGCCCAGGAGGTTATACCCTCTTTACTCCTTAAATCCTGCCCTGTGCAGTGCACACCTCCTTGGCTGCACTGGGACATGCAGACAAGGCAGTGAGCTGGTCCACAGGAGAAGATTGGCTCTGACTAGCTCTGCTGCTGAAGGACTCTGGGTGCAGTACCTTAGGGATACCCTCTCAGGGCTAATTCCCTGCCTGGAAACTGTTAGATAAAGTCATATCCTGTTTTCTGTGGTGTGTTCTCAGTGAGACTGAGATCAGCAGAGAACTGAAGTTGCAATATGCAAATGAAAAGTGAGCTCAACATCACTGTCACATTCTGGACTTACCTTGGGCCCCTTCACAGAGGGAAGGTTGGAATGAGCCTTGCTCCTAACACCTTTTAAGTCTCAGGCTGCCTTTTGCATTATCTAGAAGTCCTATTCCTCCTTCTCCACCTGGAAACGCATCATTCAGCTCCTGAAATCCTTCCCTAGATCCAGCTCACCTCAGGTCACTCGGCTCAAGCCAAGCTCTCGGCTTGAAGCATTTACTGATCCATTTTTATGGTACAGTTGTCACATAAATACAGCACCAAGTTCTCCTTATGGCCATCTGGGGACTTGGTAACTGGTCTAACAGCCCTGTTATTTTGATGTTAAATAGAGCAGTAAGAGTAGAGCAAGAAAACAAAAACCAAAACCCAAACAAAGCAAGGAACCCCTACTGTACACAGGATTTCTGAACATTACTTCCCTCATCCACATTGCCAGTACGACAACAGTTGCTGACCATCCATCCCCGTTCCTCACATCAGTGATGGCATAGAGCAAAAATCAATAGCAGGAAAGGAGGATCAATGCAAACAGAAATGGCAAGTTTTGTTTTAAGAGATTTTGGCAGAGGGGTTTTAAAAAATGATGCCATCTGTGGTATTTCTCTACATCGACAGCATGTGCTGTGAATAATGCCAGTCCCACATCAATAACATCTGCTAATGCCGCTTTCCGAGCGGTGTAATCAATCCTGCCCAGCACGCCCCGGGGTAGAAAAGTAAGCTCACAGACTGCGCCTGCCATCTGCATCCCACCCGCCCTCACCCGAAATCTGGCAGCCCTCCCCCAAAGCACCCAGTGAGGCCATTGCTCAAGGCATGGGGCACTGGGGCTCTGAGCAGGGCAGGTCAGAGCAGGGTTACCCTGCAATGATGCCAAAACCCACCACTTATTTTGAGCTTTTCAGCCTTGAATAGAACCAGCAGTTTCCCAGAAGCATCTTTGCACATCCGTCCCCAGCTTGGGACAATGTGGCTTCTTTGCCATGGCAAACCCCCCCTGCCATCGTGAGGATGGTCACCCAGGGACCCTGGCATGTCAAGAGCAGAGTTGGGCTGTCCAGCTGTCAGTCTCACCCATCATAAAATACCCATTTTCCTGCTAGAACATTTTGTTTGCATTACCTGGGTCTGCACCAGGAGTTCTGGGAGCACAGTGCCTGCCACACTGCACAGCAACCTCCACATTCCCAAACCCAGGATCTCCAAATACATTTATATAATATTGCAATTATGGGTGAGTCCTTTGAATTTGATAACAAAAGTCCTTGGACAGTAACAGAAAGGAGATGGGACAGGAGCAGATGCATTTTCTCCTGGGACTGGCTGGGCTTGTAGCCTTCAGTATGCAGCTCTTAAAGGATTTATGAAAGTAATGGGGATTAGGGTAAGTCAAAGAAAAAGTGAGCAAAGCACACATATTTGAAAAAAAAAATCCTAATATATGGAGGAACTGACTTTCTTCTAGTCTCATTTAATATCCCTTTCTACAGAAACACTGGGCTGAGGTTTCTGGGGGAGATTGAAACCATGAAGTCCTCAATTTGAATGGAACATTTCACCCAAATTAAAAGAAATGGCTTTTCCCCAGAGTCTGAATGTGTTTGACAAATAGCATAATTTCATAAAAAAGGTTTTAGATTCTTTAGACCTGAAAATAGGGAGTTCACTTTGACATCTATTTTTAGCCAGATTGTGAGCATTTATTGCCTCTTCTCCACGTACACATAAAGCAAATGCTCCCCTCAGAGTTGTTTGCTTTCAATAGCGCAGAGCCAAGCAGTTGTTTTAATTAGAAGGTTTTCTATAGACAAGGACATTTCCCTAATACTTTTCCTGCATCAAAACTGAACGGGAAACTTGCTTCAAAAATTCCTGAGGGTTATCCAAGACAACAAATACAGCCCAAAATAAAGGGAAGCCTGGCTAGTACCCGACCCAGAGCCTAAGCATCACTGCTGTTCATCGGCACTGTCCTAAGTGGAAACCTTTGTTCATCCAGCAAGAAATTCAGTGTTCATAATGTCACTGAGCCCCTCTGTTTATCTCTAGTAGCAGCATCACAGCAGTATTGGTAACGCACAACCTTAACAGTCGTGTCACTGCACAAGCACCATTTTGGCCCTTGCAGGAGACTAGCTGGAAAAATGGAGCAAAAAGAAGGGGAATGACATGGTGAACGTGGTTAGATAAAGTTTCATTTGTCAAAGAACAGTTGAGGAAAAAGGCTGATGTATTCCAGGCTGTTGTATAGTGCATTACAGAAGCAATCTATTTTTGTTCTGCTATTATGCCATGGAGAATTCATCTCTCTGCAACAGTAGAAGTGATAAAGGAAAAAATTGGCCCTTTTCCTGTAAATCGACTCCAGTACTTTGGGGTGGGTTGTACTTGCTCTCTCTGCAGCTGAATGCAAGCCTGTGCATTTCCAAGGGAATGGTGGACGCCAAGGTGCTCTTGAAGATCAAGTGCAAAACTCAATGACCTGGGACAAGAGAAAAAGTCTTGAAAATAATCAGCCTGAGCTTACATCTGAACTGCAAAGTAAATCAAACACTTGGAAGTTTGAAAAGGGCAAAAGGCTTTAGGAAAGATGAAATCACTTGCCAATGAGCTTTTTATTTTTTTAAAAAATACAAAGAAATATTTCCAGGAAGATGATACAAATTCAATGTCATTGTTTGGAACAAGAGAAGGCCAAAATTCTCCATCTGAGAGGATGACTGAATCTTTAGGTGCTGGAGGACATCATGCCTTTGATGACAGCCAAGAGAAGAGGAACTGATGCATTCCATATCAGAGGCACTGCCTTGTGCATTGAGGGGCAGCTCTTTTTGGTTATGCCTTATAAAAATGGTCTTGAAGTTAAAAAAAAAAAGCAAAAGTAAGTCTTTTCATTCAACCTATTTGTGTAGTCACATCCAAATTCATCCTAGAGCCACAAATCAAAAAAGAGGTTTGGAAAATGCAGGCTTTTCCCCCCTCTTTTCTATCCTTGGCATGGTCCTCAGCCATAGGCATGGATCCCACTGTACTGCACAGTGACTCAGGGTGGCCAAGGGTCTTTAGCCTGAAAGATATACACAGATGACTCTGCTGTTGCCCAGCAGCTGCAAGATGCACGCCCTGGACTTCAGGGAGACATAAAGAACAGCTCTTTATCAAGAAATGCTAGGACAGGTTTGCTAGTCTCCTGCTGGGGCAGAGATGATGTTTTTTTGTTTTCTGTCAGTAAGCAGGAGAATAAGCCATCCTAGAGGTCTGAGCCTCTTATGTCCACTGAGAGAGTCGTTCCCAGCAGTGAGAGTCAGCACCATCTCTGAACCTGATGCTCTGGGGCTGCAGAGGATGAGGTGACCACGGGAAGGCTTTGGGAAGCTTTAACAGGAAAAAGCACAAAGTCATAGGGAGGAAAAAAGGAGTAAAAAATCTGAAGCAAGGAAACAGAAAATAGAAAGGGCAAATAGTACGAGAATAGAGCACAGGCTGGCTCTGTGCACACTCTCTCTGGTGGGGCAACAAGAGAGGGGACAGGGGATGAGCATTTCAGGGATGAATGTGGTGGGGAGGGAGCTGTGGTTGCTCTTCTGGCTGAGGGGACCTGCCACGTGTGTCCCCTGGGAGCTGCTGAGCTGGCAGTGGCAGCCTCGTTTCACTGAACAAAGGAGGAAAAGCAGGAAAAGCAGCCAAGGAAGGAGAAGCGTGGAGGGAGCAAGGCTCTGAAGCAATGAGCAGGGGGAGGACCCACCAGTCCCTGCCTGACCTCCACTCTTCCCTGAGGCACCCAGAAAAATCACCACTCCAGTCACACAAGGGTTACAGTGATGAATCATGTGGGGAACAACCTCTGTGGAGAAGGATGGTGCTGTTTCTGTGATTTATAGAGAGATAAGGTGATTTATAATAATGAATAATGAATTCCTACACATGCTAACTGGTGCACAAACCTGACACCCCCAAGAGCAGAGCACTTGCTTCATCCCTGTCTCCCCACACATCCCTCTCCCAGCATTGCCCTGTCAGTGCCTTTGGTAATGTTTAATATTTATGCAGCACAGGGTTCCAGGAGAGCAATTGCACCAGGGCTGTGGAGCCCATGAGATGCCATGAGCCCTGCCTCCCGCCTCATGCTCCTCCATTGTCTTCTGCACTTGTTCCACAAGGCATGCAAGCACCCCAGCAGCGTCCCTCCTACCCTTTTAATGAAGTTTTTTATTTACTGGATGTTGGCAATGTGCTCGGTACTGCAGGAGGGTCAAAATGAGTGTGACACTGTGCCCGTGACACTCAGCTGGACAGGGCATGGCAAGTGGGAGGTACTTGGAAACACCAACAGCCCTTTGATTCCTCCCATGGGATGCGAGGGCCCCAGGGATGGCACAGCCTTGAGTCCTGCTTAGTTGTCTTGGGGTCCCATTATGATGGTGATGGGCACAGCTCAGATGCAAGAACCACACCTTGAGACTGAAGAACAGGGAGAAACCTCCCCAGAGAGCTGCAGCCCACAGTCCCACGTGGACTGGTTATTTATTGAGTGTTTATAATTCAGTTCTTGTGTGAATTAAAGGGAAAAACAACCCCCAAAAAATGAAGGGTTTTGGAAGAGAGACAGGTTCTCACGTTCTGGGCTTTCTGCTAAGAGGTCAGGAGATGGTTTAAGTGAGAGCTGCTGGAGCCTGAGGCTGTTTCTTAAATCTCAGGAGATATTTTCAAATATTTTCCCGAGTTGACTGGGTTGTTGCATCCTGATTTGCATTGCAGACATTCACACTTCTGCTCGATGTTTTTCAGTTTTTGCTTGCAAACATTGCGTGGAATGAAATCAGGTGTTTTCAGCTGCACTAATTTTAATCTAATTTCAGACAGGTTGGTAAGGTAAGGTCAGCATTCTGTCAATGACAAACTTAATGAAAATGAAGGTCCAGACACCAAAATGTTATGGAACTGGATAAGGCTTTTTGATTGCTGTCATTACAATTGATAGTTCTATTCAGTCACTTGAAATTTTATTGATTTTTTTTTATCCCAAGCACTCCACCTTAAACTTATTTTTCATTTCAAGAAATCAATACTATGGATCCTTTGACACAAGGCATGCAGCATTCTGCCACAATATGTATTTCATGATGGAAGGAGCTGGGTTTTTTTTTTCTCTGCTCACCTCTTTCATCATGAAAACAAAGTGAAAATCTCGGTTGTTTATAAAAATACAAATCTGGGAGAAACTTCCTGCCCTTGATTCTCTGCACTAGATCACCTGTGCTGCTGTCTGCTGTGGAGATGTTTTTCCTGAAGCCCTGCTGCTGGCAGAAGGCAGAGTTATGAATGTGCGATGAGGTTCACCTAACAGCTTTGGTAAGTGGAAATTTTTTCTTCTGTCTGCTTTTTTTGTCTTTTTTATCTTCCCCCCGCCCCCCCTCAGTTCTGCTTTCCTGAGCGCAGGTGGAAAATCTTGCTTTGCAATTTCATCAGTAGAATGAAAAAACCCAGATTGTGCATGGGCAAAGGGTCTAGGCTGCAGGTCCAGGTAACATCCCTCCTGTGAAGGCAGATGGACATGTGGGGTGATGAAATATTATCAGAGATGAGTCTCTGGGGAGCTGCCGAGTGAGATGGGTGAGACTGGGGGTGGGTGAGGAGACTGGCCCACTGGAGACACCACTTTGTGACTGTAGGGATCAACCTGCCTCCCCTCCCTTTTCTAAACCACACTTTGAATGCCATATCCAGCAGCCCCGGGCTGGCCTTTCCACACTCCCCCAGTCATGCTGTACCAAGAGCATGGACAGGCTGCATCACCTGAGCTCAGGTGGCTCAGAGACAGGAAAGTCTGTGGATTTGGGCAAAATGTGAGCAGCAGCAGAAGGTGCTTACCTTCATTACCAGCCTTGAGTGGCTCTTTGCATTTAATGGACAAGGCACAGACATCCAGTTCCCAACTTTCCCATCACATCTGTGTGCTATATTTTTCCTAGTAAATGTATAATTTTCAAAGTCTTATCCAGGCTTGCATAATGCCCACCACTTTCCTCTGTTAGGAAGCTCTAGGGAATAGAAAGAAGCAGATGACCCCTCTGGTCAGCTGAGGTCCTTAGTAACACCCTGTACTGTAGATCCAACCATCCTTCTTACTGATAAATAATTTAGTTCTGAGTGTTATGAATCCTTGGCTTTTTATGAGTATAAAAATTTATTACAAGTACAGAAAGTCTCACCTTTATCAATAATTAAAGTTGGTTACACACAACGACTTTGGTGAATGATCTGAAATTTAAGTGAAAAAATGGAGTATTTGTCCCTCTTTTTCAGAAAAAAAAAAAAAGAGAGAAAAGAGAGTTGAGGGAGTGATAACAATGTAAGAGCATATAGGAAGGGTGAGTGGACTACATCTTTCTTCTAAGTATCTCTCTGACCTGATGGATTTGTGAGTACAGCCTTGTAATTTTGAGGTAAATGAATTCAATTCAGAGAGAAGAAAGAGAGGAGGAGGGAAGTCTGCCATCAGCATTCGTATAGGTGCAACAGGTATAAAAAAAACAATATCCAGCATCCATATCTTATTAAATCCACCACTAAACCAGAATGTTATTAGCAGTCATGGCACAACAGAGAACAGGAGGGGAGATAAAGAAAGAAAAGAAATCAGGATTGATGTTCTCTTCCTGTATTTGTTATCTTACAGAAACCACCAGCAGAATACAAATCAACCCACCCCATGCACAGGAGGGTGGGATCCTTCGAGACTTGTGTTTTATGGATGAAATAAATTCAGTCGTGGGGGGATGAAGGGCTCTAAAAGTGTAAAGAAAACCTCACCTTTTGCATATCTTTTTCCTCCGGTCAAGAGCTTCCAGAGAGTGGTGTGAGGGGAAATGCCAACAGTGGCCCAGCTAAGGATGGACACAATTTTCCCCTTATCAGAATAAAAGCTCTGATAGATTTATTCTGCTCCTTTCATGGCAATTCCTTCCTGGAGATGAAAGTGAAATGGCACTCAAGGAATTGTTACTCATTTGAAAAGAAAAAAGAAAAAAAAATTAAAAGAAAGCCAAGAAAAAAAGATATTTTGAAAGGTAAATGAGCTGAGTAAGGAAAAGTATGTGAGCAAAAGTGGAAAAAACTGTGTTCTTCAAGTTTCAGCAGAGATTGACAGCCTGCTTCTTTCCAGTTTGCAGTTTTCTACCTGAAAACACAAGTTTATATGTTTTACAGACCAAAACAGCAATTGTTACACTATGAAGGAGTCTGTATTTTCCTGAGAATGTAAAAACACAGCAAGCACCAGGCTGGCAAAGTTATCCCACTTTCCTGCCACCATCTCTTGTTCTGCACTGGAAGCATTGCAGAGTTATTTCACACATTACACCTCACCTTGGTAAGCAGGAGTGAGTTCACAGCTTTCTACAGACTTGACACTGTAGCAAGAGCTGAAACTGGACAGAAAAGCTACCTAATATATTCCTTTATTCATATCTCTTATAGATTAACATGGACATGTCAATCTACAACTTTTCAGGCTTCTGCCCCTTGCTGGAATATACTGATCTACAAGGTGGAGTCAAGAAATTGTTTGTTATAATAATATTTCTCATAAGCACACAGCTCTTTCATTTCCACCACAGAAGTTTTGCCAAAGGTAGTGGGATTCTTGAGGTTTTGAATACATTGTGTCCAGAAAATCAAACCACATTCAAAACCAAAGGGCGCTTTTCAGATTGGTGATGAAATTCTTAATTATGCCACACCAACTGCAGCACTGCTAGGGAGAAGCACATTCTCTTACAAATTATGCACATACATCAAAACCACCCTCTGTTTCAGAGACAAATGCCCAATCAATCCGATCTATTTTGCCATCTACAGCAGACGCTGCATCAGGCTATTTTATAACTATAAATTTTAATATGTCTTTCCTCACTATAGTCAGTCAACTTGTGATTATCCAGACTCAGGGAGGGAGCTGAATTAACGCAAATAAAGTGAAGCATAGTCGAACAAAACTGATGTAAATCAGATTGTGGAAATAAATGTTTTATTTTCTATATTAATCTTAGCAAAAACTGGAGTCACAATGTAGAAAAAGGTCAATGACAGGAATAAAATTTGGTTTTGGTGTACCAGGCTTCATTTGCAAGTGGATAATTTGCCCACACATAATTAAAAGTTGACAGTGGCTGTATTACAAGCTAGGAGAGGGATTAAAAAAAAGGCAAAGTTGATTTTATTTCAGTCTTTGCTAGGACTCTGCTCCTTGGTCCAAAGTGATGAATTAAGGCAGAGCTGGGATACAATTTATAGCTCTGTCCCCTCGGTAGGCTTTTCAGAGAAAGGAAAGCAGGGATGCAACAAACATAATCCTGATCGCTTGGCAAAATGTAACCTGCTTCCAAAACACAGGGGGCAGGGCCACAGACAGGGGTTTATATAAAATGAGCTTGTGAGAGAGAAATCTACAGCTAAACTGAGGCTGCAGCCAGTGCCCAGCGAGGTGGGGAGGATGGACCAAAGGCAATGGATTCATCAGCAGAAATGGATCGAAGTGACCATCATAAAGCTGTTCTGGCACTGCGACATGCACATACAGGAGAGGCAGATAATGGTTTGAAGAAATTCTGTACCTTCAATAATCATCCTTTTCTGTACATTCAATAATCTTCCTTACAGGGATTTGATTTCCTATTACATCGTTCTGAATCGTATTAGAGACAGCACACAGAATAAAGATTGGGCTCCCTCATTCTTTTATGTCTCTGAACCCAGATGGAATGCTAGAAAACAATACAGCTCCTTTCCTTTTTTTTTTTTTCCTTCCCTCTTTCCTTAAAGGAAAAGGTGCTTAATAGTAATTTTAAGATTAAGAAAGAAAATGGGTATTTAAAAAAGAAACATATTCCTCTTGGGTCACCCTGAAAAGCTGCTTTATTGTTGCCTAGAACCAGTGGAAATAAAGCCAGCATGTCATCAAATCCTTAATACAGCATTAGATCTAATTGAATCTTTTGCATCTATTTTTAATGAGCAGCTTGTTTGTTTAATGTGATGGCTACATAATTATGAGTATGAGTTTGTTCTCTACTTGGGACATATTGGTTCTAATGCAATGATATTTAATTACTACCTCTCAAGGAATTATAAGAAACAAGCTGCCAAGCTTGAAAATGCAGTGAATTTTTCCTTGTTCATTGGACTGAAGAGCCCATACCCCTCTACTTGTGAGGTGTCCCTGAAGGGGCTGAGCCTTTCATCTCAAGTTTCTCCATCAGCATTTAGCACTGGAACTCTGTCCTGAAACCAGCCCAAAACCAACATACGCTGATGCATTACTGGGTGACACTTACCATAAAATGAATTAAAATCCTCATATTAAATGTGCAATAGCTTAGTACAGCAATAGTGAGTGATAGCAATGATGATACAATCCAGCTGTTGAGACAGAAACAAGAGCACACATTGGGAATGCACATCTGTTTTCAAAGAAACAGCATCATCTGTTTTCTTTGCAGACACGTGACCCTATTTCTGTCTACTCCAGAGCCCAGAAATGGCTTTAAAAAGCCACGAAGACTCCTGCTGGGATCTGTCTGTCCCAATTTCTGTCCCCCAGGCCTGGGACTCAACATGCTGATCCTGCCACATGTCACTGCTCAGCATCTCCTCCACTCTGCTCCAGCAATTGGTTGTTGCCGAGGGAGGTGACAGGAGTGGAAGTGAAGGAATTACTGCTGGTAATAACATTCACCGCAAATCTGGCCTTCTTGCCACTCTTTGTTTTAACCAAACCTGTATTGTATGAAGGGATCAATCACTTGTAAATTCCCCCAGTGCTCAAGTTGAAGAGTGGCTCCCAAAGACCCTTTGCTGGCTCATGGTGGTGGGTTCTGTCTCTTACCACTTTAATCACAGGTGTCTGTTCCACAACAAAATTAATAAAACTACTTAAAGATACAAATAACAAATCTTTACCCTCCATCCAACTCCACCGCAGAGGAAACAGCCTGCATCTCTTGACTTGTTCTTTTAAACTACTATCAGTATTTATATTTTCACTAAAAATGGCTTTTCCCATGTTTTTGGGGAAGGGCTGCATGCTGTGCCTTTACCCTTCCAGCCAGCCCCGAGCCATCATTGCTCCACGCAGCAGGGCTGAACACAGGTCATTTCTCAGCCAGCCAGTTTGCCATTCTCTCTTTTTATGCCATTACTCTTCCCTTCGGTGTAAGCCTCCCTCACATGAGACCCCATCAATAACGTGAGCTGAGCACAGAGCTCCCTTCAAAACAATAGCTGTGGGTCCTCACTGCCAGTCTTTAGCCAGCCCTTGCTTAAACAGAATGACTATCTGGGGGCTGGTGGCCAAAATGCCTAGTTTTCCATAACAATGTGTCCTGCCTACTCCATTCCTGGGATGCAGCAGTGGCAAAAGTTAATTGGAGAGTGATTGGGGAATATCATCACACCACTGACATGAATAACTGCGGAATTGCCATTATTTCCAGCAGAGTTACAGTGCAGTCCCCAGAAATAAGTGTACAATTGACTCAGATAAACCCTGTTATTGGTCTCCAGATATTTTCTAGATAACAGGAGCCATCATTGTGAGGGATTCCAGAGTCATGCATTAACAAAATTAAGGATTTAGGGTTGAGTCAAAGTCAGAAAGCCCATTGACATTACGAAATCAGACCTTGCTACTTTATTCACTTGAGAAAAAACCCAGGTAACTCCTGCTACATTTTTCCCCACAGGAGGTAAGAAGGATTTAGCCTGTGAAACACCACTGGACATTCACAGCTTCAGCTTTCTTATAGACTGTGCAAAAATGGTAACTCAAGGGACATCTGGAGCAGCAGCTCCGACTCTTTGGATTGGAGAACTAGTAGATCTCTCCAAACTGGGAAAAATCTGTATGGACTAGGGATGCAAGTGTCTGGAGAAAAACAGGGCTGGCAAAAGCCACCTTTATAATTTCATGATTTGTTCCAGCTTAGAACACCACTGCAAAGGATTTTTTTTTTTCTTCAAGTTGCACATTTTGTCCTTCCAACTGGAAGAAAGGCAGAGAACAGGAGGAGGAGAAGGGACAGCATGGACTAAAACACCAGCTTGGGCTGGCAGTGAAATATCACACTCAAATGCCTGAATAACCCACAGTGAAGAGAAGATTAGACAAATGAACAATAAAACTGACTGTTCCATCTTGTCCTCAATGGATGGGAAAGTAATGAAAATCTCATGAAAGATAAATGGTAAAATTAGTTTAAAAAGAATTTAATGAAAGTAAAAGAGGATGAGTGCCCATTCCAGGCTGCTGATTTATATTTTTTGTATTTTAGTCTTCATAACCAAGTTCTGTCTTGTTAGCCATTAGAAGTTTAATACAGGGTTACACGTTCACTCAAAATCCAAGTACTTTGAAAGAGCACAATGCTGCATTTTGAAAGATTAGCAAGGGTGTCCTTGGCTGGGTCCTTGCATATTAAAAAGTGAAGTTCAAACCTGGATTTTTCTTGGGGGATGGGGAATATTTAAAACCATCACTATTTCCCCCCTGCCCCCCACCACTGAATTTAGTATAAAGCAAAATTATACCAAACTTGCAACAAAAAGAGTAAACGTTTACAAAGAATTAGCTAGAAAATTAGTTGCTCTGTGAAGATGAAACATGCTCCAAAATTAGCTCAGGGAGGGTTTTTTTTAATTCTGTGTTCTTTGTCTTTCAGCTGCTTGCAGATTTTAGAAAGAATGAGCTAATTTTTCCCCCTTCTTCTCCTCAATATTTTTCCATGATATAAATAATACATAAAAATAATAATAATACTTGTTTTATTTGGAAAAAGTGGAATCCATCTTGACATCAGAGCTGGGTTGGAGGATGAAGGTTATACACTATGATGAAACCCTCATGTTAAACAGTGAGGACCACAAAGAAGCAAATTCATCCTTGACTAGATATGCTGGAGGAACATCCAAAAAGTGATGCATAGGGATGCGTGAAGTTTAGATGGGGAAAAAAAAGCAAAAGTCCCTTATAAAAGAGGAGGCACAACACAAAACATAGCCCCAGGCTGCCCACACTGCCTTGCCAGTGACTCAGCACCAAAACTGAGCATCTCCTAGACTCGACCAGATAGCACAGTTCCTCTGACTCATCCCCAAAATAACAGCAAGGCTGCCAAAATGCGAGTGGGGTGTTGTGACAAAGGTACTACACACCAGTGATTGGGGTGAGACCAACTCACCCACTCCCTGTGGGAAAGGGCAGTGGCTTTAGGTGGCCACCACTGATCTGGGCTGAACACAGACCAGGGAGTGAGTGGGTCATCATCTCTGCAGGGGCACAGGCAAGATGGGGCTGCTGCAGTGGCCAGCCAGGGGCTAATTAATACATAGTAATACACTAATAATTAATAGAAATTGGCTAATTAGGTAATAAGTAATTTATATCACTGAAGCCCCTGTCAGCTTCCTGGCTGCAGTGAGAGGGTATGAACCCAGATGTCTGTAGTTTGACAGCAATGTCCTTGATCTATTTAGCTGTATAAATAAGTAAACAAATAAGTTTCACAAGTGTGCTTTCCTTCAGAAATGAATGGGAATTTTCCACAGTCAGACAAGGAGCAACCCTCTACTCAAAGCTTCTTCCCATGCATATCTCCAGGACTCCTGTGTAACACAGGATCATGCTTCAGTCTTTGCTTGTATCTCTGGATCTCTGCTGCCATAAAGCAGCTGCTAGTGTTAAGTGCCTTTCTGCACCAGCGGTGCTCTCGTGAGCAGCACTGATTTTTCTTTCCTTAGCAACTGAAGATGCAGGGTCTGCCTGCAGTCAATTGATTTTGATGGGGATCGCATCCACTCACACAGGGAGGAATTGGATGCACCGCGAGTGTCTCAGTCTCTGAATGAACAATTGTACAAACAGCAAGGACGCAAAGGCAACACACTCCGGGCTCTCGCAGGCAGCAGTGACAGTCCATCACCTGCAGGAAATGACTGTGTTACAGTAAATCCTCCCGCTCAGTGGAGTGAAACTATCCTGTTCCCAGCCTCTTCCAAGTCGAAGAAGCAACTCATTACTTCATGAAACTCAGCTGGGCTTCAGTGTCCCATGGGAACATCTTACATGGTAACTTCGCAGCCCGTGACCAAAATGAATGAATGCTACCTTGGCAAAGTGAGTGCTTTTAGATGTTATTTCACCTGGTGCCTGCTCCCTATTCTGAACTCTTATTCAGATGCACCAGTATTCATAAATCACAAGCTGCTTTTGCTGGGTGTGTATTTCCATAGTGGCTTGACCTTGCAGCCAAGACCTCAGTCTCGTTCCCAAAAAACAGCCCCACCACCACATCCCATACAGTGAAGGTGGCCTGTGTCCTGTGACAGTCACATTGTGCTGTGAAGGGGTTGCCTGGGCACAGCCACATCCCAGCTGATCAACAGATATGCAGAACTTGACTACGAGTCTCATACTGCCCTGTGATGGGTTTCTGGACACCTTTGATCCTAAAAGCACAGTGGTTGCAACCAGAAGACTCCCATAGATCACAAATATGGCAGCTAGTTGTGTTCCCTCTTCTCCATCCCCTACAGGCACTGGGCTTTCTTCTCTGGTGCAGGAGGAGGAAAATATTACCCACCACAGCAAATGCCAGACAGATAAACACAGGCACTTCTCAGGCCCTGGTGAGTAGGGCACATCTCTCCCCAGAGAATAATCTCCCAGCGATCGACACATAACACTGAAAGACAAATGAGAATGAAAAAGCCTCTCAAATTTAATAGCCTCCATGAATTACACTGCCTTTCGTCTACATGGACTGTCACTCTTTCCATTAAAGAGTCACTGACATCAGTAATCCATTTTAAGATTTATAGACGTGGAGATTTATAGACTTACTGTTCTTATCTGCCTTTTTTGCCCCATGCATCTCCATGGCCCCCAAAAGGTGGGATTCTATCCAAAAAGTGTGCCTGCCCTGAATCTGAAAATATAAACTTGTGATGGGATGGCAGGGTTTTGAATCGGATGCCAACAAAAGTAATAATGCTGATAAGGATAGCAAGGATGATAACATGGAGTGGAGGGGGTGGGAACAACGACAAGGACAAGAAAGGATAAAAGATGAGCGTGAGAAATAAGAGAGGGATAATCCAGATTTTAATTTATTTTTCACAGTTCTCACTCTATAAATCCCATAATTTCTTGAAAGAAAAAGAAAATAATTAGGTTAGTTTCCTTCTTTAGTATTTTTTTTTTTTTACTGAAGAGATTAAAAAAAAAAACACACACACACACACACACAAAAGCTTGCATCCTTGAGTGAAATATATTCACATCCCACTTTTGCATCCAGGAAGGCCACTTTACTATGCTCACAATAAAGGATATGCTCAGGTGGGTGTATGCTGACATTACAAAGTCTCTTCAAACAGCTAGAGGAATTTTAGTACAAATGAGCCTTAAGCTACCTGCTTTGCATATTTTTATCTGATTCTAGTGCAGTTGCACAGTTTGTTCTGATAGTAATTGAATGTGGATTAATACCTCCAGCACAAAAGAATTTGAGTATGTTTGTGCTGCCTGAAACTAGTCTGTTTGCATGTGCAACTCGATACTGGGTAAAATTGCAAATACTTACGTGACTTAGAAATCAAAGCACTATTCAGAAGCTTCTAATTCACTGTGAGTCTGTTTTTGGGATGTGTGTGTGAGAAAGAGATCTACTTATCCTCACTCCATTATTCTACACATTACTCTGACAGCAGGTAGTGTTCGAGGCAACACTGAAAGGAAGCATTGCACTAAATTCCTTAGGTAACCTTAAAAATCTCTCTTCTTTTTAAGCACCGCTTCGTATATTTGTATACGCTTGTTTGTAAGGAGAACTAGGACAAATATTTTTCTGAGTTTTGTTGCTGTGTTGAAGAAAGCTGCAATATTTGGTGAACTACCAAGGAAAATGCTTTGGTACAAAGGTCTATGTTGTAAATGAATGGAAGTCTGCAGGCAACACTATCCATGTATATAAAAAATAAGGCTCTCTTCCCAAATTCAAATTTACTTAAAGAACAGTGAACTATGGGGACTGTGTGTAATGCATTCTAATTAGCTTTCACTTAATCATAGCCATTACCACAGGCTATCGTCATATTGGAAGCTGTGTCTGTGCTGATCCTTTACACCATGCATATGTGACAGCTGCCAAAGTAATTATCAGCACAAATTTCACTTTCTATTTGTATTTTCCAGTTCCATACAGAGAGAGCCTAGTGGTGGATTAATTTGACTGTGCTCTTGGGGAAAGGCAGTGCTAGGGCTCATTTTACACTGATCCTTCTCAAGCTCTTCAGCAGACAGGGCTATGACCCATGAGTTCAAGAGCTGGCTTTCTGTGCTCTTATGTGTTACACAGGAAGGAAACCACAAAGCCAAAGTTGTCAAGAGTCTCCTCCTTGAACAAATAGTTTTCTAAATAAGTGTCCTGGGCTCATTGCCTTTAATAAGTGCCCTGGGCTCATTGCTTTTAATAATCCCTTGACTGCATGTCATTAATATGCATGTATTTGTCTCCCAACAACATTATTCCCTTGCAAAACAGTTCCTATATTGAGTCTTCTATGGACACAACCTTTTGCATGGCACAACAGCTATTTGAGAAATAAAATTCAACAGGGCAGAAGTCTAAGTGATGGGAGTTTAGTGCACTTACACTGCTCTTGACCCATCTTTAAGGTGACATCAAACAGAGGTCACTTCATGGAGCAACAGCGTTGTGGAGACCTTGAAAAGAAGCACGGTGCTCAGCTGCAGCCAAATTCTTCCTGTCTGGGAGGTGCATTACTGTATTTTAAGCACCAAGAGGATGTTTACACTGTTCTTTGCCCTAAGAAAATGGGAAAACAGAGTAGAACTTGCCCACCTTTCCAACTCTCCAGCAGCAGGAGGAGGGCTGTCTGTTGGCCTCCTCCTCCTCCACCTGAAGACAGCTGTTTGAAAGTGCATGACCTGGCACTTAGGGAAGCTTTCCAAAACCATGAAGATGCTGGTTTGACAAATGGCCTCTCCTCTTCCCCATCTCCCTTGAACCAAATGCCCAAATCCCCATGCTGGGCCATTTGTGCCAGAAACGTGAGGGTGAGGGAGGCTCATTGGAGGCAGCAGCCTCTGTGCCTGTGTGAGAACTTGCAGAAGAGCATGTGGGATCTGTTATTAAATACACCCACAAGCAAAGCAGATGATTGAAAATGCCATTCTGCAACCTCCTGGCAGCAGCTGCCATGCTGACAGGGAGCAACATGGCATCAGAGGCAGAGCCCAAAACTCTTTTTTTACACACACATCCCCCCTACTTTAGGTAGTGATTTAGAGATCACAAAAAGCACTTGACAGTTTAATATTTAAACAACTTGTTTCATGTTTAGACCATCATGTTAATGATCTGTGTGTCACAACAATAATCAAGAGGGATAGAAGCTTGCTTGCAATTAGCCCCTTATCCTGTCACACTCTACAGCATATCAGGCCCATGGCTTCTAATTTTAGATAAATGCTTGCTTTAAAATCTAATTTACATTCCGTTTAAAAAAAAAAAATCCACAACTACTTGTGTTCCCAGGGGTCTGTACATAAAGTGTCCTGATTGACACTAGATGAATCTGTGACAGCTCCCAATGAAGAGCTGGTCCCTTCCCTCCTTGGCCATTCAGCCTTTCTGCTCCTCATTCCCCCTGTGATGCTCAGATGGCTGCAGTCCTCTAACTACTGTCCCAAGAGGAAAACATTTCATTTCTGGGTGCCATGATAAGCAAGACAGCTGTTGTGCCCCTTATGGCTTCCATCCACTCATCACAGAGTATCCCACAAATGTTGAAGGAGGACGCTGTTATTCCAGAAATTTGGGGACCTATCAGGGAAAACAGAGGCAAAGCCACAAAATTATATATCCAGGATGCATTTGAACTATTCAAGTGGCGAGAAAATAACCTGGCTGGTCTTGCTGCTGCTCCACAGCCGTTATGCAAAATCAGACTTAAGCCTCTTGCAATAAAATCCCCTCCTCTTGCCTCTTTATTCTTGATCTTGAATAATCTGCATTGTGCTGGGACTAATCCCAGCCAGAGGCCTGTTGTGCTGGAGATTGTGCTTACAAAGCCAAAACCAATGTCCTACAGAGCTTTAAACCTCACTTTAATTTTGGTGCAAATTATGTAAAACAAAGTGTTTGCAGCACTGTTCACCAAGCTGGGGAATTTCACCAGGAATTTGTGTTATGTTGAAAGATGGAGATAGACTTCTTTTCTTTCTTTAAATAAAACAGGAACCTCATCACCAATAACAGCTTTTACCAACAGTAACCTGCATCATTTTTAAAACAGCGAAGAGTTTTTGACTGATTGTCCTGTGCATATCAAGTCTCAGCTGTGCTGTGGTGGAGCTCTGAGTAACAACATCCACAGCAACACGCTGCTTGTGCCTCTTCAACATCCTTATTAATGATGTACAGCCAAGCCCCTGCTGCTCGCCGGCGCTTACCACCAGATTTATGGCTAACTTCCAGGGCCTTTCCCAGTGCTCTTAATTTATTATAACAACAGTGTTCATACATGAGCATCTCGTGTTAGGGAGACAGCAGCATGTCTGGTAGCATTACAGCAGATGAGGTCTATTAAAGTCCTAAAGTTCAAGTAGAAGTCCCAGGGAAGCAAGGGCCTTCCAGATAATAAGCTGCAAAGTTGCTTTTTCAGCCTTTATAAAGTGAGAAGTTGCTTTTTTAGCCTTCTCGAAGTGTTTATCACAGTTGTAAAAGAGCAGTTTGCATCTGGCCACTGACTCTTGCAAGGTGTCCCCAGGAGGGTGGCTGCAAAACTGCTGAAGTTTGAGCTAAGCCCTTTCATCTCCCACTAAGTCATTGCAATTCAGCTCTCAGAGGGTAATCTCTTTTTCCCTTTTTTCAGCATGACTTGATTGTATCTAAACCTCCCCAAACTTCCACCTCAGCTCCAGCTTCCTGTTAAATTTATCTATTTTCCCTTGCTATATTTATCACTTTTGTCCCAGTCTGTATTAAAGGGCTTGTGAGTTCCAAGAGTGATGTTCTCAGGGGACCAGGGACCTTCTCCGCTCCAGAAATTATGAAAATGGTTATGTGATGGTTCAAGGCTGTCTTGGGCACAGTGATCAGAAAATTATAGTTTTCTGTTCTTGGAGAAGTAAGGAGAGGGGTCAGGTTGGACTTGATAACCTTAAAGGTCTTTTCCAACCTAAATGATTATATGATTCTATGAAAACCCCTAAGACTGCAGAGCAAAGTCTGGCCTCTGCAGCTGCCAGAGCTTCTGCATGGTCTGATCTCACTATAGACCTCAAAGGGAAAAAACAGGAGCAGTTTCCTCCTCTGCTGTCATCCCTGCCTGATGTGCCACCTTGGACACAGAGCTCTGTAAGACTCAAAGGTGTCCCAGAGAAGAGATTCCCACCTCTCCCTGCGAGGGCTGCAGGTAGCAAGCAGCCAGCCCTCCAGGGCCAGCCCTGGTGAAGCACAGCCCTCAGCCAGTAAAGTCTGGCAGCCTTGTTCTTCACCATCAGTGCCCCTGAAGAACTGTCAGCTAACGTGACTTGAAGGCATTTTGCTCTGCCAGATGAGACCTCTGGGCTGATTCCCTCAAGCAGTGTGCCAGAGATGCTGCCTGTGTGGTCAGAGATGCTGCCTGCCTCCCCTACCCTCATTACACCCTGTGCCATCCTTCTCCAGCCAAAGCACATACACGAGATTATCTCAATCCTGCCTTAGCCCACCTGGATCAGTCTCGGGCAGTCCCTACCTCTGCTCTGACTTACCCTGGGCATGCAGGATGGCAGGGACACAAAACCAGCCAGGGAAGCTCTATCATGGGCAAGGCAACAGCCAAGGCCCTGCACAGTTTATCTGTAATTACATTTTCCAGCTGCATCCAGAAAAAAAAAAGTCATACACATTTTAATACAGTCTAGTAACAATCACTCCATGAATCTAAACTATTTAATAGGAAATGATCCTTTCCAGTAATTTTTTTAGCTATTCTAATTGAACTTCTTTATTAGTAATATTTTATTAGATTTGACAAGATGATAACAAAAGGCTATAGAAAAGTATTCAGCTTTATTATAGTCTATATTTACCTTTTCCATAAAGATAAATATGGACTCACCACTCCTAATAATTGAATGTCAATACTTCCTATGTGAATATTCAAACCTTACAGTCCTGCCCTTTCAAGAAGAATTCTTCATTTTACATTATGTTCTACTCCACTCTTCTGTGATTTTCCCCATCAATAAGGCACCTTTCCTCCCTGAGTACTACTGGATGTGCTACAATAAAATACAAAGCAAAATCTACTCATCAAGACAATTTGAAAGATGTCAACATATTTTGTTCTTTAACTATATATCCAAATCATCTCCAAAATATTTTAGTCTTCTCTTGGAGCTGATAAGCCATTTAAAATGCATTATTCTGGTGACAGACAAGCTGGCATTTGCTACAAGCATTTTTATGATTCAGTAGTTTGCAGAGAGACTAGAAAACTAAGTAGCAGATTTACAATATAACAAAATAAAAGCAGAGATCTCATCTGCCTGATGAACGACTAAAGCAGCTTTTATCTCCAGATTTTCAGATGGTTTGCCTGAAGGTGGAGAACTTATTGTTTAGGATGTGATAATGGTACCCTCAGGCTACAATCACATGGCATCTGCTGAAGACTGTACACATGCAGGGGGTAGAGAGATTTTTAACTGTGGGGCAGTTTCAATCTAAGCAAGACATGTAAGTGCAATAAATTTGAAAAAAAAAGGAGATCCAAGCTAAAGAGATGTGTTGTAGGTATGTATATTGCCCCCAGCAGCTGTGCCTGGCTGGCTTCTCTTTGGTAAAGGTGCCAGAGCAGATGAGGGGCTTTTCAGAAATATTCAAGGGCAACTGCAGCTGAAAGGCCATTACATACAAAGAATTTGGCATCAACAGGCAGGCAGATAGAGTATTCCTGTCTATCTTATTCCTCAGCAAACAGATATTAGATAACGCCTCCTTCTTGGCCAAGCAATGTGGTTGAGACGAATGGGGAGCTCTAGTCTCTTGACTTCCAGTCTCCACCTTTGACCAGAGGTCACACCAGCTGTTTTCACCCCCACATTTGAAAAGGACACAACCCCTGATAGCATGAGTGCCTGTCTCTTGGCACCAAGGGCCACATTCAGCCCAGCTTCCACTAAGGCTTAACCAGGATGTTTTGAGCTAAAATGCCCTAGATGGTGGGAGATGCAAAATTCATACCATCCCAGGATCCTCTTATTCTGCCTCTCTATCACCTCTAATCTTTCATTTGCCTCTGCTGAGGATTAAAATCATAGACTCATAGAATTGTTAAGGTTGGAAAAAACCTTTAAGATCATCAAGTCCAACCAGTCTCCTCTGCACCCTATGAAAAGCCCACAAATGCCAGTTCCTCCCCACGAAGCAAATGGCCATGAGGACACGAGGCACTGTCAGATCTGGACTACATACTAAGTAGGAAGACTGGACAAAACCAGCAATTGCATTTTCTATGCACAGACTTTTTGGTGCTTTCCATACAATTTTTAAACCATGAGTAATGTCAGCTTTCAGAGATTTGTCCTATATCTGAACTTTGCTCACAGTCACCAGCTTGCTTAGCTGTGAACATGATTTTAACAAAGCCATTTCAACCTCTTAGTTAATTTGTTTCTGAGGCCTTTCTCTTCCAGAGTGTGTAATTAAACTAAAACAGCCTAGAAAAGCACCTAACGGTAAATAATTTACAAGTTCCTCCCTGGGGACATTTTTTAATTATAACTCCACTGGTCAGATCTTACTGAATACTCTGAGATAGCACTCCCTGCTGAGATCCTGAAATATAATTAACTTATTTCTTTGGTAATGGTATTTTTCCCTTAGTCTATCTATTTCTTATGCAGGGCAGGCAGATTTGTTTATAAACAAAGTAGAGATTGATAGACGCTTTGTCATGAGAATAGCAATAACGCCATTCGCTGCACCAGACGGGGGCATGTCCATTTGAGGAAAGATGATACTGTTTTGAAGCAATTTTTATAAATCCTACCCTGACAATCCAGCATGGAGAGATACAAGAGAGCAACCAGACAGCCCCGATTTCTCTCTGTCTTGGCAGCCTGCCTTGCTCCCCGAGTGCCACTTCATGCATAGCAAACGTAAATAATCCTGATGCACCCACCACCCCCCTAACCCTTGTGCTCCAGGAGCACTGCTATATACTATCAAACTGACAGTGATTTCATATTATGTGGCAAAAAGGAAAACCCTGAGCGACAGCAGCAAGGCTGGGGATGTCAAATGAAAACTGTCACATTTGTTTTGCTCCGTGATTTCTCAAGACAATATACATAAATATTATTTTACTATGCCTACCAGCCAAATGGTAAGAGCTATCTGCATCAGCCAGGGTCCTGCAGCTCACCCAGCCTGGGTGATGAGTCTGTAATGATCAACTCTGGACTCGGGAGAGGCTGGCAAGAAACAAAGCACCAGCTCTTGTTCTGGTGATACAGTACATTAAACAGTCTCCCCATCCTTTCCCACTACAGCTGTAGCTGATAGGGCAGTCTGGAGTGAAAGCAGGAAATAATGGCTCCATGATGTATTGAAAAGTGACCCGAGACATAAGAAGTTTGCACACTCATTGCCCCAGGTCCTGAAAACCTTCAAAGCTCACTTGCTTTTTCTATACCAATTAGTTCCAGCAACTCCAGGGAGCCCACAAAGACAAAACTTGGTGCCCATCTCTAGCTGTGTTTGATGAGGGCCTGTATTTTGCATCCCAACTCTTGCTTTTTACTTCCCCATCTCCTATTTTGTACCCTCACACAACAAAAAACAAGTTCTTGTCTCTCTCTAAGCCCTTTGTTTCTATACAGCTGTTAGTGCTGGCTCTGAAGCTTTTTCCCCATATCCTGGCCTTTCTGTACACAGTTGTTCACCTGGTATCATCCCTAGTAAAATACCTACAAGCCAAGTAGCCCTCATTGTAATGAATATATCAAAGCTCAGACAGCAAGATCAAAAGCTAGTCCAAAGGGCTGCAAAGCACTGGACTTAATATATCCATTTAAAACATCTGTCAGATGTGGGATCCAGGTTTCTGCTGTGGCAGGCACTGGCTTCAGCATGGTTTTGTTGATGTCAATGATGTGCTGAGCCTAATGTGGTAGGTGAACTCAAACAGCCTGGAGACAAACATGAAACAGGTCTGCCACATGCAAAACCTGCCCCATCCTTTTGTTTTGTTGTTTTCTATATGCCCACAGAAATTCAGAGGGATTAATATACTGCCAGAACAGAGATTGGGGTGGAGAAAAGGTCCAATTTTTTCATCATATTTATTCCCCAGAGGTTTGGAGTGGTAAGACACTGTCTCCCTCCTGTAAGGCAGCACATCTGGGAGCACTCAGAGCTGAAAGCAGCTGGAGGATGCTCCAATGCACACACCAGCACTGATGCTGCCACTTCAGTTTCTGCTTGCACAACTCTTTGTGCACCCATGAACACACCTTTCATTTGTGGAGTGAAAGTGCCTGATAAGGACCAGATGGAAGCCCAAGTCTGATCACCATAATTTTACGAAGCAGCCCATACTGCAGGCTGCTACCAGCTGTCCTGCTCAGGCTGCAGCTTTCCTGTACACACTGGTGGGATCCCCAGCAGGCCAACACTGAAGGGATCTGCAGCCAGATGGACCTTGCTTAACACAAGATGGAGTGGCACCAGGGAGCACAGGTCAGAGACCTCAGTTGCTAAGCTTATGTTCACCCCAGAGTAAGAGGGTTTAATTAATTACTGCATTAGCAAAATGGAAATAAAACTGAACACAAGTAGTCTGATGAAAAGGTTTCTACGTGCCATGCACATGGTTTCGTTCACAAAAACAGTTATTACTTAGAAAGTCTTAAGGTCATTCCATTCTGCAGCTGGTCCTTGAGATTTCATAGATGTTTTAATGATGACACAGAGTAGTTTGGTGGAAATATATGCACTGATTTATTGACTGAAGGAAGAGTTAAACACGCTCAGAAAAGGTGAAATTTTACTGAGGAAGGAATACAAAATTCTGACAGTTTGATTGATCCTGATTGGAAATATTGTGCCCTATTGCTATGAGGACAGTGTGCAGAGGAAACTCATTATCTTCTTCTTGATTTCCATGATGGTCTGGAGAACCAGAGAATAACCAAACTTCCACCCATAAAATTTATTCAGTCCATAAAACCTGCTCTCTGCAATTCTTACCATCTTTTTCACCTAACATAGCACCCAAACTTCAAACAGTATTTTGGGATATTATGAGTGGACTATGTACAAAATTAGAGAACTTAAAAGTAATTTTGACTACTATTTTACCAAAAAGGAGCTGTTTCACTCCAGATTGAGAACTCAGTGAGCACATTTTAGATTACATTACAATCTTTTATTCAGTTAAAGAACCATATAACAAAATTATGGACCTTTTTTTAACAGATATTCCCTTTATTTTAAGACAACTGCAAGGAGCCAAGTAAACAGCCAAAATTACTTTATACACCAAAATTAATTAAGGCTTTTTTCCAATCATCATTTTCTTCTCAGCTTACTCTAGGACTTCTCTGGCAATTTCTTGTTTTGCTCATGGATGCACACAATATTTAAGTCCTAAGAACTGTTACCTTAACAAGTATCTAATTCCAGAATGGATCAAAAACTGTCATTAGGAGACACTTCACTTTTAAACTGGAATAATAAAACTGTTAAGTATCAAGAAGCTTGTACCTCAAAAATATTTTGAGAAGAAAAGGTCCTTACTGTAATAAGCAGTCACACATTCGTGTTTCTATTGATTCTAGAATAAGAATTCACACCAGACATTTGCTAATTAGAAGCAAATCAAAGCAATCCTCACTATTATTACCACATTTACCCTGTTTGTTTTTTTTTCCCCAACACAAATAGTGTATTTTATTGTTCCCAAAGTCGTATCTGACAATTAAAAACCCCATGATTGATGAATCTGACGCCCTTGGTTGGTTGCTCTGAAGGTGGGTTGGTATCAAGACACTTTCAGCAGTCTTCATAAAGGATTTCATCTATCGGAACATCATTTTCTGTCACAGGCACTGATTCACAAATCTGTTCTCTAAAAGCCAAGGCAATCGTGTAAGGCTTTCCACGGGGATGTTTCATACATCTTTCAAGATAGGTATCATAATATCCTTTCCCTCTTCCCAATCTGTTGCCTTTTTTGTCAAACCCAAGGCCTGGCATGAAGATAAGGTCAAGACCTCCTGTAGGAAAAATGAAATAAACATTAGTGGATGCCCTGTGGATTTCCTGATGGCTTGACTACAACCACATAACTTCAGACATTTGCAAAAACGTAAGCTTTGTGTTTTGCAAAATGCTTCCCTCTCTTTGATCAGATGAAAAATTACTTTGAATACTAAACCTGTAAATTTACATTTTCATCTTATCAATTCCATATTAGATCAGCTGCAAAATAATTAGATCTTGAAAAGCTAGAAGAAAAAAGACCCTACATTTTACCAAATTCATTTTATCATTTTAACCCCACACTTCCAAATGCTAATCATCATGACTCTAAATCCAGGCAGAGACTGAACTCAGAGAAATTAAATGCAAGAGGAATCAGAAAATCAAATCAACATCAGACACAGAAGTAGAAAAGGAAAAAAGGATGAAAAGAAAGGCGTGCAAGAGAGAAGACATGTTCTTGACATCACTGTAAGATGTCATGAACCTTCTCTTAACCTCCCAAGTCCAAAGAGCCTTGAATTCAATATATTCTGAAAGTGGGTATTTGCCCTCTTATATCAAGGTGAAGGTTGAAGGCTTGTCTCTTCGTGATGTCAGGTTCCTTTTCTCCCAAAGGACTTTATTCCTTGGCCTTCAGCAATTTTTACTGTTGTTCCAGCAACATTCTGTTTGCCTGCCCTGAATATCCCTCCTTCCAGAGGGACGTAGGGGCTCCCTCAGACTCTTGTGAGATTGGACTTGACTGGAACTCAAAATCAGTTAAGAAATTGGAACAAACTGCATGAGCTGCTGATCACCTTGGTTTGTTTATACGCTGCGAATGGACATGGATGACCACCAGGCCAGGGAGCCTCAGTTTACACTCGGCTGCACACTCATTCCTGGAGTAGATTCACAGCACTGCCAGGCAGGCAAAGGAAACCAGCTGCCACATTGAGTGACCACCAGGCACAGAGGCTGCCAGCGTGCAGATCCCAATCACTTATGCAAGGCTTGCACATTCAGTGTGAGAAGTCTTGCAAGGGCATCCTCTAAACAAATGAGCTTGGCTGGCCTGATGCTGACCACTGAACCCAGGAACATCCCACTTACTCATTTCACAATGCAACAAAAGTCTTTTATTTCTTTCTGCTGAAGCAGACAGACACTTAAGGAGAGAAGGGCAGGGAGTGGAAAGCCAGCACAGACTAAAAGACAGCTGACATGAGTCTGGAAAGAAAGCAAATACTGTGTCTCAGTCCACTGCTTCTGCCTTCTTACAGGAACAGTACTTAGCCTTGAGCAGCTTTTCTGTGACCAGCTTCTGCTCCTTCACCAGGGTTAGGACCTGTCAAGGATTTTTCTGCTTTTTCTATGTCCAAACCTACTCTTTCTGCCATTTTGGACTGAGCTGCTGTCACTGGATCTAGCGAAGGATTCTCCATTCAAGGAGATGTGTGGGAGCATGTACTGAAAAAGCCAGAGCTGGGCAATTTTTCAGTTGCCAGGGAATCCCATCTGAGATCATGCATCAACCCCAAACTCAACCTGGAAGAGCATGTTAACAGTTCCCATAAGACCAACTCCTTTGCACACACTTCCCAGGCTTCTGAAGATTTCCTTCCACTCTTCATTGTTCAGAGACGAGTCACTGACATGAACACTCATCCATCATGACCTGATGACTTAATTAGAACATTGACATAAAATATTCAAGACAACACAGTGTGAAATGCCTAGAGAACATCAATCTTGCAAATCCAGCACCACACAGTCAAGAAACAAGGAGGTCAGGGGAGTAAGAGGAGGGAATTAGTTAAAGGGCAGACCACAGAATAATAATGGTTGAAATAAAAAGGAGTCTGAGTGTTTTACCATGCTGCAGTCAACTTCTGACTCATAGGACAGTGAAAGGAGTGAAATGCCAAAAGGCAAACAAAGAGAAAAAGAAGCCCGAAGGCAGAAGTATGGCCTCCCCTCAAAAGGGATGTAATTTTCATGGTATCCTCATGTACATCATGTTGGACGTACCACATCACATCTCCTCAGTCTGCAAGAAAAAAATTTCCATATGCCAATTGTCAGGCCTATGGACTAGGACCTAGAAACCAGATGATATCTTCCCATTAGCAAGGTCAGTAATAGACTCTGCAGGTCAAATCCCCCCCAAGTCAATCCTACTGCTCCTACGCTTACTTATCCCCTCTCATATCAGCCTTGCATAGATATTCAGGTGGCACAGAAAACTATAAGTACCAAACACTAAGGATGCACAGAACAAAACACATTCTTCCTTACATTCTGTTTTATCTGTTTTCACTCCAGGTGCCTCTCATGACAAAAAGCAGGAAACATTTGCAGCCACTGTTGCTGGCAGGAAGAACAGACACAGGGGGCAAACCTGCAGAGTAAAAAAGTGCCATTTTTCCTTACACTTGTGTTACAGACAGGAAGAAGAAAAGTCAGGGGAAACACTAAAGAAGGAGGGAAATGGCAAAAACAGTGAAGAGAAGAAACACATTTTCTATGGAGTTTAACTGATAATACCAGACGCCCTCGAGCGAATTTAGATGCATTAAAGCACTGTGTGTTCTTCGGGGTTCTCTGGAGAAACAGAGACTCTTTAAATGAGTCGGCTCCTCTCCAGTCATGGGGCTTTTATGCTGAAGAACTCCAACAAGCTTGCAAAATACTGCAAATCTCAGTATAAGAAATTATGCTGTAAATACTGTAATAGTCACCCTTATGTTTTTCTGTTGGAACACTGCAAAACTGACTGCTTTGCTCTGACTCACAACATGATGCTGGACATCCATGCAACTCAAACTGCACAAGATTTAACTAAAATGCCAAGCAGGACTTTTGGTAGAAAAATGACACTGCTAACCCTGCCAGGAACCCAAGGACAGCTCAAGCAGCATTAGGCACAAATCCTACATTAGACTTAGAATGAATGGCAGAGAGCTGCATGGAGTAAATTCTTCCAGGCCACATAACTTGGGGAGCAACAAAACCTTTTGTGGTGGCTGTGGCAGTGCGGGGGTAGAGCTGTCACAGGAAGAGAGGTGACACACAGATGAGACCAAGATTGCAGACACATAAGATTGTTATCAGCAACGAGGGTACATCAACAGAATGGCTGATGAGGATAAGAGCATCTTGTTCCTCTTGGCATAGGGTCCTCATGCTCCCAAGCTCTTCCAGCCCTGGAGAACTACTGGCTGACACTCAGGATGCCCTTACATCCAACTCCCCTTGCTCCCACAGACTGCTGCGTGAAATGGCATCCTTGTTCCTGAAAACACAGAGCAGGTACTTGGGCATCAAACACTGCACCAGGTTTTAGTGCCTCATAAAACACGCTAAGGGAAGTCTCACACTCCCAACCTATGTCTGGCCCTCTCCTTGTAATGTCCAGTCTCCCATGTGTCTCTAGTCATTAGCTGGTGGTCCTCGGATCTCCAAAGGTCCACATGCCAAGAGCCCAGAAAAGCAGATCCACAGTCAAGAGGGTTCTGCTATAAGTAATCTGTGCTTCTCCTGGAAAACTTGAAATTTGCTAAAGGCTGAAAATCACTGTCTTAAGCAACAATGTTTTGCTCAGCTTCTCTGTAGAGAATATCCATGCTTCTTACACACTTTAAGCTACTAGGTATACCTGTAAGGTTAGTAATTATGATGACAGTCACCTAATACTCTCTGTATCTGACACAAACTCTTGTGGCTACAGCTCCTTCCACTATGGAGCACCATGTGTGAAACAATACACCCTGACTTATCTATCAATGTGGGCATACAGCCATGCTGACACGGCCACACAGGCTTCATTTATACTGCTAAATGTAACACAGCCAGAAAATAAATTGATTTACAGGATCACAGGTGGTCAATACTTTAATTGTCAGCACAGTCTAGCACTGCCAGCCCAGGTGACACCCATGACTGTTCCAGGGGACATAAGTGCCAGGGGCAGTAAAGACAGAAGGGTACAGGTCTGCCTCCTTCAACACTGTACAGTTCTCCCACACCAACATGCCTCCTTTGACTCTTTCAGACACAGACACAGATTTTCCTGCCAAATGCCAGAATATGCAATGCAAATGCTCAAACTGATGCTACAAAAACACTGCTGTGATGGTCTGCCATAGGGTCTGATAGTATTAAAATACTACAAACTGCAGAAGAGATTAAAACAAAACAGTATTGCCTTAGGGCCACAGAGATATCATGTGAGATCAAAAAAGATAGGCCAAGTTCTGTGTAGTGTGGACACGACTCATCCGCACCACTTAGCCCTGTGTTATTTAGCAGTTTAGATGCAGTCATAGCCTCCAAACCTGTCATATGGGTTTAACACACACTCTATTTGCACTGACTTGCTTACATCAATGTAGACATACCTTATGTCACAGAGAAGTGAAATGACTTGCCCAAGGACTCAGGAAACATGTGGCAAAACTATACACAAGAGGCAGGTGTGCAAACTGCACGTCCCTTGACTGAACCAGCAGACCAAAACATCAGCATCCCCTCTCGATGTTTTAAATAGGAATACACAGTTTTGTTTCCTCTAGGCAGCCACAGTGAACCTCCTCAGTTTGGCAGTGCATTTCTCATTACCTTTCCTGATGATATCAAGTTTGATTTGTTCCCCAGGGAAGGATTTTCTCCTTGCACCTCATTACCTCTCTTCTCCTTAATCTGATGTTCCTATTTGAAATGCCAGCCGGCATTTTCAAGAAGTGTTCTTGACAATGGTTAATTATAGAAGAGTCCGTCAAACTGCACAGATACAGGTCATGTAAAGACTGCTGGGGACTTGTTCTGCCCTCTGAAGGAGCAGCCAGCATGGCCTCTCTCCTCCCAGGTTTGGAGGGGCTCCACCAGCCCACTGCCACCCGCTGTGTGGGGTCACTCATCTCCCCCTGCACAGCTTGACAGTCCTAATGGAAGATGAAACTGAAATACTCTGTCATCCCAACTTCTCATCCCTTGCTGCCACTTGCTTTGTGGCCAAAGCAGAGTGCCTGGGACCCTTTGATTCTCTCCTCAAAAGCCCTGACAGAGGATGAGGCAGAGGCCAAGCTGCAGCAACTCCTGTGTGCCTGTAAAGAATGGCAACGTGCTCATAAAAGCCATGTTCACAGCACAGATGCTGTCTGAGCTCAAGCCTACAAGAGGTCAACAGTGATCAGCTCTGTGTGCCACTGCTGCTGCTCCGCACAAGCAAGGATGGCTGAATCCTCCCAGCCTGGTACCTCAAGCAAGAATGAGCTTTTCAGTGGTTAGTTTTGTTCCATGCACAGCCTGCTCTGCTGTGGTCATCAGGGCCTCGCCCTGCGTTCTTTGGATGTAAATGGTTCCACAAGGTGCAGGACCAGAAGAATCAGGACAAGAACAGCTTTCTGTTTAAAGGTAATTAGTATTCCTGTTGCTACACACACCATAACAATGTCAGATCAGTCTGTGCACAACCTCTGTGGATCTGAAAAATATTTGAGAGCTGCTCATTTACAAAGAATGAAGGCTTACTTTGGTCCTTTTCTGATCTAGCAAAGACCATAATGGATAAAAAACCCAAACAATTTTGCAGGAAAACCTTACTTTTCAGAATGCAAAGGGTGCAGTAACCATCTGCTGCCTCTGTATCTGCCTCCCCAGCATAGAGAAAAAGAGTAACTCAATCACTTGATCCTAATATCTAAGTATTAGTCTTGGTGACATGCTGGGTATGAGCCAATGAATTGGAATAACTCAGAAAGTTCTAATTAATAGCAGAGTCATTACTGTAACTTTAATTACTGTGAGCAGGAGCATAGTTAGGCCTTTTGGGTAGGTGTTTGCTTTCAAAACATACTCTGTGGGGTACAGATCATCATCTTGTTCTCTATTTACACAGTACCTAACACTGTGGTCTGGATTAATCACCAGATCCAGGGGAAAACAACTCCACAAAAGTAAATATTTCACTTATGCAGCAACAAAACAAAACCTTTCCCCTTTATGGCTTCTCCCTAGAATGCCCCGGGTGCCCCCAGCACCATTTATTTCCATTTATTTCCATTCTTGCTTGCATATAGGCATTGCAAGCACTAGGAAGGTTTTGTCTCCTTTGGTCTTTTAAAGAACATTTTGTCCACATCCATGCACACCCATAACACACCTTTTTCATCCACAGAGATGTCAAGCACACAATCTCCTCTGCAGTCCTGGTGCCTCAGGTAATTGGTCCACTAGCATGACAGAGACAGCTTCTGTTATTACTTCAATAAAATATTTTGCAGAAAATAGAACCATCAGCAGAATCTAAAAACAAGCACTGAGCAACTCAGCGTTTATCTGTCTACTCATCCATGTCAGTGCCTTGTGTCAGCATGAAACATTGGTCTCCACAGTTCACACTTGCCCTGCTGAACTACAGCATAATAAAATATTTATACTTCTCCCTGAGAAGCTACATGATAGCCATCAGTCATACTGGTTTAAAACAACTGAGTGGCAGCCACTTGCCCATTATTAAACCTGAAAACCACCCTAATAAAGCCGCTTGATCAGCTCCAGTGACGCTTGAGCTGTGCTCAAGCAAACACTCTCATATTTTGAATTCATTTAACCCAAAATCGTGTGAATTCAGTGCCAATGCAACTGAAAGGTTAAGTGCACCACGCAGCATCAGCTGTAGTTCGTCAGCCCTGCTCAAACAAACCTGTCTTGCTCCACAGATGAATATCCTCTCATGTGTCATCAGAGAAGATACTGTATAAGGCTAAGACTTGTGATTCTAGCTGGTTTCAGAGTGTGGAACGGCTGCGCGAGGCTACATCCATCACACTCATTTCCCCTGAGGTTTAACTTACAGTAAGATGAGGTCTGAAGCCTCATTTTCAGAATTCACCAAAAGAAAATTTGAAAAGTACTCTTCTATTTCACTATTATTCATCAAGTCTGCGCAAGCCCTGTAAATAAACCATGATCACTCAGTGCCACCTACAAAAATGTCTGGTCTTGCAAAATCAGAGTAAAGGAAAAAATAGCTTAGGACTGCTCAGTTATCAGTCTGTGAATAATAACTTACCTGCTCCTTATATTCAGATATGTGAGCATAGTCTGATTGGGAAAACATGAGCAACTAAAAATGGTTGGTTCCAAAGCCTGCACCTTGGTTCTCCTATGATTTTAAACGACAGGAATACTCTTAAAACAAGATGGACCAAGGAGCAATTCCAAATAGAGGTCAAATGGCATTTGAGCTACTTCACAGTGCATCAACATATCTTGTTTAATCAGCAAATGCTGACTGCAAATCTGTTTCTTTAGAGAAACTCACGAGGCATTGATGCTTGAATTGTTTATGTGGGAATACTGCTGCAGTCTAAAACACATGGATCTTTGTGTATCTTTACATGTTCTTATGTGAAATTCTTTAAGATCTTGTGAGCTACACTTCCCATAGTGTTTATCAAACCACTCATTTAAATACTCCCACTGGATACACGTGCATGTGCACTACTTCATTTCTTCACTCTTTTGCATGCTTCTGTCTGGGCATTTTTAAGTCAAAATATTACAGAAGTGAATCATTTGGGGGTTTTTCAATACTTCATGCATCACTATCAATATTTCCAGTGCCCTTTGACTCACTCAGCAGACAGCCTATCATAAAATACACAGAATTGCTTGTGAAACTGTGATAAACAGGTAAGACATTAACTTCTAAGTCAGTGCATAAACGTGTCCTGTAAGGAGTGACACCATTTGATGTGAACATCAGGCATGCTTACAGGGTTACAGGGTTTATTGAACATGCAGAGTCAGCTGGTTTGGAGGTGATGGCACCTTCACTGTTATTGTCATATATGTTAACAACACAACAGCTGAGAAATCCTGCTTCTTCCACCACAAGATCTTATCATTTTAAGCTTGCACAGTTTAAAAAGCCTGACTCGCCCTCGAATCCTACACCTCCCTCACTCCAGCCCGATTTTTTGGAGAAATTAGGCTGGAGCATTTGTTCTCTTGTGTGTGTGAGTAGAATGCCTGGATGAGATTTTAATTATAGGGAAAAAGCCGAAATGACACCAATGCTCCAGAGTAAATGTATGGAATACTGACACCTGCCGGCAAAGGGCCTCATGTCACTCCTGGACAGGAATTTGCCCTCATTTACACCCCAAAAACTCATTGCCATCTCACATGCAAACCAACCAGCACAAGTAGGAACTAAGTTCAGTATGTTGCCAAACACGAAGACCGAGAGCTATCCTTACACTGTGAAACAGCAGCATGAGACCCCTGCTCCCTGAAAGCCAATGGCTCTTGGCCAGTCCAAGGAATTTCCCACCATACAGGGGAAATGACAGCATATTTTGAGTCTCAGCAAAGACAGCAGGGATTAACTGTGCCAGAAAGCCAAATCTTTTGTAGCTGGAAAAGTGCTGACCTGATTCAATAGCTCCCTAAGCTGGCAGAACACCAATCCTAGGAAAAAGAAAGAAAAAAAGTCGCAATTTTGTACCAGATTCATGAGCTGAATCTGCTCAGCAGAGAGTACCAGAGATGGCACCAAGGCTGAGAAGACGAGGGGAGCACAGAGTTGGGCACAATAAAAAGGCAGCAGGACTGTCCTTTCTGGCACCAGCCAGCTGTGAGCAGGGCTCAGCTGTGTCACCAAACCACATCTTCAATCCACATTCCCTACAGAGCAGCAAAAAGCTTCCCCTCCTGTTCTCCAGATTACGTGCACAAAGACAATGAAATGAGCCTGGTGCTAGCTTTTCCTTTTCAAAAATGAGAATAAAGGGAGACAGAAAAGTCTTTTTGGATTAATTACCACAGCCAGAGAAACTTGCACACTGGCATTCCCCCTGTATGAGCTGTTGTACAGACTCCTGCCACACTCCTGAAATCAATCTCACCTCCTATCTGCCTTTCAAAAAGACTCCTGTCTCTAGGAAACAGTGTGAAGAAAATGACAATGCTACTGTTCACACACACTGGAGCAAAATTAGCCCTCTTTGACAAAAAACCCTCGAGAGTCACTTGTAGTGAATTCAAAGCCCTTGCTCATGTTGCTTTCACTTCTCTTCAAACTTTATTGATTGCAGCAGAATTAACCTTTCTAGTTGTTTTGCTAAGTTTTCTGTTAGAAGGCAAATACAGATGCGACACTTAAGATGATTACAAGTAAAAGCACTTGGCACAGGTGGTATTAAAATTAAACCACATGGTGTTCATGGTTTAGTCTGCATGAAGGAAATTCCGGACATAAGGACACCAAAAAGCATTATACAAAGTGACGCCACATAAGCACGTGAACTTTTGCATTTCAAAGTATTTTTTCAAAAGCCATCAAAAAAAGAGTCTCTTTGTAATCAGGCTGTACCTGTTTCTGAAAAGAAGCACTGGGGAAAACTCAGCTAAAAGCGTCTGCCTTCACCTAGTAAAGCGAGTGATGATTATTAAGCTGTTTCAGAGAGTTCTGGAAGCTGGTGCAGACATCAAGGGGAAGGGCTGAGACCAGATCCAGGGGAGAGTAATTCCAGCACTGGGATGGAGTCCCACAACTTTCAACTGAAGGCTGGGATGCAGAAAAACCCTGAGGGAAACTTGCTATGACCTGAAATGTTTTTTTTACCAAGCAAGCATTCTCCTAGCTCTACCTGCTAAGGAACAAGCTAGATGGAATAAGATAAAACTATTTTATGGATCTTTAATACTGGAACAGGCATTTTTGTAATGATGCATCATTGTGGGGTATCTGTGTCGAAACCAGCAAGAGATCAGCCCAATGATCTGAAGTAAAAGGCAGTGTTATGGTATATATTGGAAGAATTAACATCTCCAGTGCCACAACATGTATTTCACAGTATTTCTTTACCTGGGCGTAAAATTTTCTCTCAGGCGTGTCTTTTTCCAAAATAACATCAGAGATTGTAAAGGTTGAAAGAGCAATGGCTGGAACTCTTACACATCTAGAAAAGCTTCTATATAAGAATAAGAAAACAGATAAAGTTTGATAGAAAAAATACAATAAATATACTACAGGTGTAACTAAACAATGAATAATAAAAAGAAAGTAAATCAAACATCCTTATTTAGTACTCATCATGGAAGAGTGAAATATCACTTGAACTGAAAGCAGCAAATTTAAAATGAATACAAGGAACATAGTATTTCACACATCGCAGGAACATAATATAATATTAACATAATAAGGAACATAGTATTTCACATTACAACTAACTAACCAGTACAACTCACAGCTGTCATAAGGCAGCAGAGCCAAGGGCTTAATACAAACAAAATTAGATGCTTAGAGGAACACTTCAAATGCCTGCTGGAAAGAGAAACCAGAACCTGTTTTCAAGGGGATAAGATGGGGACTACACCTGCAGAGGTAGGAAGAAATTTCAGTTATTCCTACAGAGGTCCAAGCTGTGAGACTTCCTGACTCCTGTAAAGCACGAGATGCTGTACTGAATGTCCAGTGCTCTGATCCTGCACTGTGAGGGGAAGGATCCTCTCTCCAAAAGAAGATTCATCACCAGAATGTTAATGCCTCACTTGCACTGAATTTGTTCTCCTTATGCATATCAAAATACTATGGCTCATTGTCTCCAAACAGAAGTTCATTCCAAACTTTAAATCATTTCATTAAAAAATAAATTACATTAGGAACTAAGCCTTGATTTTCAATTTTGTTTCCTGCCATGCTCTCAGGTTTTCTTTTTTTACGACCAGTGTAAAAAGATTTTAAATTATAATCTATCCCTTGACATATTTTGTACTGTAAGTTTTAATCAATTCTCCCAGAGGAAAAGAAAATCTAATAGTACCTTCAATCACTTTACAATCTTGTTTGGGGTATTTTTTTTTTATTTTTTTTTTTCCTAAGCAGTTATATTTAACATCTCTGCTTTTCATGTAACCATATTTCACTTATTCCAGATACATTCCAATCTGCATAGAGCTCATTTAAATATTCAGTTACCTCTGAACATTATTTACTGTACTTTTTTTTTCAGAATGATTAGCATCATTTTGTATGGTCCCATTATGTCTTCATGGACAGCTACACAACATTTAATGCAGCTGAAGAAGCATAATAGACCTTCCCTGTGCTTCAAGCCACAGCATTTTCTCCTCACAGTGTTTTTTTATTTCTAAACTCTAATGTGCCTCATATTTCAAAACCCTCTCACTTCTTGTGCATTCTTTTGAGGGAGGAGGGGGCAACCCATTATCTTTTTTTTACATCCCTATTCCTCTTAAGACTGTATTGCCACCATCTCAGTCACACTTCTGAAGAACTGTGCTAAAATTTGGAATAACTAAGAATACTAATGGCATCACAAGGCCATCAGTCCTGGCAGCAAATGCAGACTCTTTGAATGTATGAATAAATAGCAGGAGTTTTAAGACAGGTGAAAAAGAGTCTCTGCAGACAAAAATGTTTCTGCAGGGCAAATCCCAGTGGCAAACTTTCAAATAGGGTTAATGGTCACTCGGGAATAATTTCAAAGTAGTTGAGTTTATTTGGAACCGTAGGCTAGAGGTAGCCAGCATTTTCCTTGCAAGAGGATCACATTTCCCAGCATAAACAGTCCCTATAAACTAAACACAACCATGCAGGTAAGCTGTCCCTGTCAGTTTCTGCTACCAGCATGTTGTTATAATTTATGCTACAGCAAGTTTCAAAGTCTTCTGGAAGTTAAAAGGGCAGAAAGATAAAACTACCCTAACCTTAAATGCCAACACTCAAAAGGTTATGTGAAAATGAAGCTGTAATAAGTTGCTGCATATGTTAGTATTTCCTCACTTTGTTTCAAATTTGGATCTTTCCTTACTATTACTAATAAATATACTGTTAGTTACAGCATGGATTACCTAATTAATACTTCATAATTATCTTGAAGGCAGAACACAAATACTGTGATCACTGGGCTACCGAAGTTTCCCATGCTGAAAATGCCAGAAGTCTCCAAATTAAATTACAAAACATAATTTGAATTCTTAATACATTCCTTTGTGAGAGCAAAAATACATTATGCTGTCGTAGAGTTGTAGCATATTATTTAGCATTCCCCATATATAAGTTGCTATATTGTCAACTGCTGACATTTTTCAGCTTAGGTATTTATGTCAAACTGAGATGGGGGCAGGTAGGGTTATATTTGTTTTATTTCTGCCAAAATGGTTCACTGGTTTCCAAGAATAAAGCTGGCAAAAAACAATGATGGGGAAAGCTCTGTTGCTCCATGCATTGTGGCAAGAACCTGAAATCTTGCTCTTAGGACCCTCTGTGATGATGATGGGCTTTAGCCCCATTCAAATCCATTGGACCTGGGTTTATGCAATATTGTTAATGTTTGAAAACCTGCCATTTGCACGGGCTTAGGAAAGATATATCAGGGTGAGTTCCGGGGCTCTCTGAAGATGGTCCCCTCTCTGCACCACTGCTGGAGTCACAGCTGCACAGGTGGCCCCACACTTTCTCTAGGAGTCAGTGCCACAGGATATGTTCCCTCCATCCTGCTACCCATTCCCTCCCCACAAATGCCGCACTGATAGGGCCATATGGTAAACTGGATCCACTCATCTGGGTTAAAAAATTCCCAACAAAAACAGGGTAGGGGAAAGGAGGAAAATATCTTTCATCAGAGGAGCAAGCTGATGCAGCTTACCACAGAGAGGCAGGAATAGCACGTAAACACAAGGAGGGAAAATTCCTTAAGTCAGAATGCAAGCAAAGACAGAGCACCGGGAGCTGCAGGCTCAGCTCCTCTTGCCTGCCCTGCTCCCAGCTGTGAGGACTCCGAAGGACTTTCATTTTGGTGGCTTCTCCTAGTCCCGCTGACTGCGGCAAGACCGGGAACTGAAACATGGAAGGAAATGATGACTGACATTTCACTGAGACGTTTTTGGCACAACATCCATTTCCACAACCCCTCATCACCGGCTTCCTACCAGCCCTTTAGTTGCATTAGTCCAAACCTATGTGGTGTGGTGGCCCTGTTTGAGAGAAGAGACTTCTACTGGTGCTGGGTTACTTCTAACCAAGACTTGTTTCCCAGTATAGCTCCCAACGTGGCTGCAGGGCCATCTGTGCTGGCACAGGAGAGGAGGGGTGGGGACCAGGAGATGGAGAAAGGGCAGCAGCATATTTGATCATGCACTGCCCAAAAGAAACAATCACAAAACTATGTATTTGGTACTGTTTAGTACAAAAAGTACTATTAAACAGAGAAGTTTTTCTAAGCCAATGAAAAAGAGAAAGAAGCCAGCACAGTGGGGAAGGAAATGAGTAAATTAGGATGGGGAATCTTGTACGGCTGGAAGCGGACAAGTGAAAGAAGACAAAGCACATGATCTCCTCCCTTTTGGCAGAGACAAGCTATTTATGTTGGCCCCACTGCTCCTGAAATGAGAGGTTGGGACTGAGAGCAGGAGGAAGTGGGGAACATGGTGAGAAAGGCCAGAGAAGGAAACTTGGAGAGGCAGATTGAGAGAGGCCAGGCAAAGAGCAGAAAGATGGAAAGGGACATTATAGTAGCAGAGAAATTAAAGCTTGGAAAAGGAGGTCTCGTCCAAGGTGGAGACAAGTCCGGGAAATGATTGTTTTGGAGGAAACAGAGAAGAAACCATAATGTTGGAAAAACAAGCAAAAGAGTCTGTGCTCACTGGGTGCAGCTCCTCTGCACAACTCAGACTAGAACCAGGATTCCAAGCCTCTGCTGCTTCTCCATCAACAAATACCACTTAGTATCTTTAAGTCACTGAACAAAGAAATGTTCATAGATGTCCATCTCCATCCTGATGTTTGAATAATGCACAGAAAGAGGCCTGCAGCTCTAACCTGAGCTGAGAGAAAGCAAATGACTGAGCAGATACTTACTCATTAGCAACATTCATTAACAGCAAGCAGTGTTCATCTTCTGCATCATTGCAAGAGCCCAGACCATCGTATCTGGGTTCATCTATGAATGACTTCAGATCCAATGGACAAGGACTATGTAATAATGTACTTTGAAGCCAGGGCAGAATTGACAAGAGATTAAGAGGCTGAATTAAGTTTGTACACATAATCCCATTTCTCGCATTTCTTAGAAAAGCATGTCCCAATCCCTTAGAGTAAGCAGATTCAGAGCTGCAATTTCTAATAACACCTCAATTTTTGGCCAAGGAAAATATCTAGGCCAAACCCCTTCTCTCCATCACCCAGTGAATGTTCTAAAAGTTGTCTGTAATTTATTGTACACCTCCAACTGCTAGTCAGCAGTTCAGTTCATTTATGAACATTTAAGCATAATATTTGCTCAGGTCCAAACCTTTCAGCTGAGATCCCTCAGTCCAAAGTTGGCTACCTGCCTTCCCTTCACCTCCAAAAATTTTACCATACAGACATACTCAACCCAGTCATTTTATTTTTTTGTGTCCCAGTAAGAATAATCTCTTTGTCAGAGGATTAACTTAGCTTTTCACCCATAGTTCTCAGAGCAGGTTTAAGTAATAATAAATAACATTACAAATGAGGAAGCCCATGTCCAGCCTGATGAATCACACCGCCTCCTTAAACCACTGAAACTGGAGCTGCTGGGGAAGTGTTTGTTAAATTTCTGTAGGAGTAGTGATGAAAAACAAAGAGGGAGCATGGTTTTATCTGATCTACTCCTTCCAAAGTTGTGCAAGGTACCTACACTTCTGTAAACAAGTACTGCAACCTGCCTGAACTTTCATCAGCAGTATTACCTTGGGCAAAACCCGATACTAGTTCGTATTCATACTTCTGATGGGCAAGGATACAAACGGGCATTGGTACCTATGAAGAAAATATACCATTGACAGAAAATGACTCCAGAAGTTGTCTAAATCTTTCAACAGGTATAGCTGGAAATTAACCAAGCCATGCACCAACACACAGCCCTACTCCAAAGTATCTGAACTTTTTCCAGCTTTGTTCTTTCTGTTATGGTGCCCGTTTAGCCTAAAAGCAACTTTTCATATGCCAGTTAGTCACTCACAAATAGTAGAGAAGATGACAGACTGACTTTCTGCTACCAGAACTGCAGTGATCTTTGTTTATGCCAACATAGTGTACTGCCAAGACAAAAACAGGTAAACCCTGGTCAGACAGAAGAAGTATCATCTCCAAAAGGAGGGGTTTGTGTCTATTCAACACTGTCTGTGAGTGCTACCAAAGACTGGGAAACTCTATGCAAAAATTACACCTAGGCTTGCATCTGAGCTATTCTCTACAGTAACCATGCCTGAAGTTTTAAGGGCAGTGTGAAGTTAAGCTTTTTGCTATGCAAAATGAATACACACAGAAATTACATGACTTATTTATGTACCTGCAGGGTATTTCTTGGAAATTACATAGCAACTTATGCCAGCAATGAGAACATTACTAATGTAACACCATGTTATCTCCTTATAACAATGTAAATGCCTCAGATCACCACAGTATTTGATATCATCACTGAGATAAATGTGTCATCCATGCATAATTCCAACAATGGAGGATAGATGTAGGAGCAAGGCAATTTGCATTCCTGCAAATGTAACAAAGTTCAAAAAATATAATAACTGACACAAAAAAACTCTAAAGCAAACAAAACAAAACAAAACAAAAACCAAACAGCAAAAGGAATTTAAAGACATATTGAGATGAAGTGTATGTTTCTGTGGGGACAAATCAGGAGTGTGTGTCTGAACATGCAACTGTGTAAAAACCCTAAACTTTGCCTATCGAATCTGCAAAAACTCTCCAAGGACTGACTCCCAATCCAAATGGCATTATTCCAAAATTACTCTACAAACAGTACCAACAGACTAAAATTGAGTTTCAGGTAGAACAAGTCTGATATGGATGTACACCAGTTGTTAGAACTGGTTGGTATCTTGGCATCTCTCTGTAGACTGCAGTATCTCTTCTGGCATTGCTCTCTGCTCATAACCATAACCTGGTGCAAATAAGGAAGCAGCAGCTCCAGAACTAGCCAGATGCCAAAACGTGTTCCTGCCTTCACCCATCTTCACTGCTTGGCACCAAGGTACATTTCAGTGCACTCTACACCCACAAGTCCTCACTCCCATCCTATCTAAAACTGTGACTTTACTCTGTGCTCTCTGCAACAGACTTGTTAAATTCAATTAACAGCAGCTCATCAACAGTATAAAAGCTTGTCCTAAGTGCCTGAACTAAGCTCAGTCAACGGAACCCTGAATGTTTTAAAAGTTACCTTCCAAAGCCCTTAAATCCCAACAATATAGACAATTTTTGGACAAAAAACTAGGAAAATAAGTAACTGTGCTAAATATTAAATCTAAAGAAAATGGTTGTATGAAGTAGTGAAATCCCTTGCTAGCTAAAATGTAGACAAAGAAAGGATTCTGAATTAGGAAAGAGGTAATGATCAAAAATAAAATAGAAATAAACACAGGGAAGTGTTCTGGGAAAGTACATTGGCATCCCAAAGCAAATATAAGCCCAAGTTGAATTAAACAGAGTCAGAAATGTTATATTTCTTTATCAAGCACTAAAAAGCTGGTAAATCTGTCAGGTGTGGAATCTGTCTGCATGGTGAACTTCCATCTAAAGAAAATTTTCCCAGACTGAGGTTTCAATCATGAGTTCAACATGAGTTTTCCATTAATAAGACTAAACATTTCTGTAGATGTTTTGGGAAGATCTTAAAGTGTTTACAAAATAAATTCAAATAATGAATGCAAACACAGAAAAAGCAAGCTTGTTTATATATTTGTAAGAGCTGGGGAATTTCACATTAAGAAAGAGACAGGTTATTTGGGGATCAAAACACACACACACAAGTTTGATCTAAATAAACTTGTACCTTTTCAACCCTATGAAGAATCCAGTGTCTGAGACAGCATTATAAGACCAAAATAAAAATGTGAGAGAATAATGATGGAAAAGGCTTTGCAATATTCATCCAGGCCTACAAGAAAGTCCTTTTTTTATCAGTCTAAGGTCTCAGCCCAGAGAGCTGTTCTACATGGGCAGACTCCATATCAGCACTGTGATTTATCCATGCAATACAACTTGCAGGATCACAGATTTCAGAAAATTCTTGTGTCAGTCTACAGGCATCACCTAAAAACTCCCCAAACTTTCAGACAGCATAAAGAAAAGTTCTCAGAGTGAATCCTAAACCTGTGAATCCCCATGACTTTCAGTGGCAGCCCCCAGCAAGCCCATCTCCCTTCATGAGCCTCTACATTATGCTTGCTGAGACTCCACTGAGGATGTCCATGAATCAGACCAGGAAGGGGATTTATGTGGAAGATTGATTTTTTTTTTTTTCAGCTGGATCATTGCAGTCTTGTTCCTGCCCTGCTAGCTTGTCACAGGGGTAGCACAGGGTGTTGAAAAACAGGCAAGAGAAAGGAGCATTTCTCTACAATGTGTAAACTCAAAGTGGAACATTTCATTTCACTCTTGCTATCAGAGTATCTCCTACTGGCCTCCAGGCTCCTGCTCCTGCTCAACAACCCCACAACGCAGGAAGAAAATACTCACCACCATCAAGAGCCTCCTCTCTCGTACTGTCATCATCACTGGGCTGAAGAATGTTCCAGGACGTCAAAGCAAGTGAAGAAATGTCTTCAGCTGATGATAACTTCAGCATGTCCATGTGATTGCTCTGAGGCTTGTAACGGGGGATGAAACACTCTTTGCCTTGCTTAAAAATGTCCTTAATGATTTCTTCTGTCTGTACTTCATCTGGCATGCTCAGGAAGATTGCAATTCTTTTGGATTCTTTGTACTTGGGATGGCAAATCACCTACATGGGAAATAGATGCAATCAGTTTATGAGAAGTTTTTGAAAAGATCAACTTACTTTAATTTAACACAAAACAGGAGCAAAATACTCATTGAAAAGGGTAGAGATACAAACTTTGATGCATCGTAAACAGAATAAACTGACCTTGTTTCCTACTCCAACATTTCTACCATTATCAAAATCAAAATAGGCAAATCTTTGCAGCTCGTGAACAAAACACTGTAACATGGGTTTGGGCCAGTAAAAAACAATTTGGAGACAATCTTCTGAGGCCCCAAATATCTGTGCCATACAGTACAGACATTCTCAAATGCCCAGCATCACTGGAGAAAGGTCAGAACTGTCAGCTTATGCAAGACATGAGGTTTCAGCATTCCTTTTCTTCCATCCTTTTTACGTGCCCATCTCTCATCCGGGCCTAGGTAGAACGAGAAGCACATCCATGATAATAACTCAAAAGAAAATTAGCATCAGAGCAAATGACTGCAGAGCACAAAGTCTTCCAAGACCTGGCCCCTCTTACTTTTGTTAACCTGAATGTCTTCCCTCCAGCAAGTTTAGATATATGACTTTAAACATCACCTGCTTCTAATGGGTGATCTTATTACTGCACATTTTTCAGAGCTTGAAGGAAAGATGGCCTTGCCATTTTTCGCTTTTCATGAGACTGTGCTGGGCTTATAAAAGACTGAATAAAGGAGTGCAAATAAAAAACGCTTATATGGTGAAAAAAGTGTTAGCAGACTCATACGTCACTATGTCTCTGCCCATTCTGGACTGAATTCCACATTAAAATCTGAAAGGAGGCTTTTAAAAGCTTGTCTTCTCATTCTCTAGTACCTTATATATTTTGTTACTTACATCTGGACAAAACAAATACAAATGTGCCCTTTCACATTTAAATGTGATTTATTCTTGGTCTACACACTTACAAAAATCTGTCAAAAAAATCAGACAATTGAAAGCTCTCTACCATTTGCAAAACAGAGAGCACCAAATCCTCTGCTCTGTGTTTGCATAACTGCAGGGTAACTTGATCTGAGCTTTAGCCTTTGCCCTGGCCTTGTTTTGAGATATAAATGCTGGTATCTGAGTCAAGATACGGTTCTCACTACTTTTTTTTTCTTTCTTTCCAGCACAGCATTTAAAAGCCCAGGTGAATCAGTCAGAAGATGGATATAATTTTGCAAGGGCAAAACAAAGAAAGAATAACAAAAAAAGAAACACTCCAAACCAAATTATGGTGATGTGTTCCTTGGCCACAGAAACATCTTAACAATTCAAACCCATATTTTACTTCTTTTTGTACGTGCCCAGTCCTACACGTGGATTTTTCCAACCAAGGGACTAAGCTCCGAAGGAACAGAATTTCCGTGGCAGCTTTTGTTCGAGAAAGTGGACCATTTAGTCAAACTGCAGACTCTAGAAAACAGATGTGATTCACACTGTTGAGGGCCTTCAGAGCTGAAACTTCTCATGGATTTGGTGAACAGAGAAACTGAGACCCTGAACTCTCTTTCAGAGGGAGTTGTGTGCTGTGGGCACCACACAGGTCCCTTCTGCTCTGACATATCCAGTAACACATTGATCAGGCTGTATAGGAGAAAAAATGAGGCTGAAGATGTAAACCCACACACGAGCAGGAAGACAGAATTTCAGATGTTCTCAGAAGTGTGAAGAGGATCCTACTATGACTCGGAGCAGTTTCTCAGAAGAGTGAAAAAATTTCCACACCTAACAAGTATTATCTGCCCTTTGTTCACCAGCTCATGGAAATTTTTGAAGAATTAGAGTATGCAAACAGCAAGCCTTTAATCATGAACATAAACATTAAAAAAGAATAATCATCCAGAAGCTAATTAAATACTGGTGGCTAGGTCTGCCTGTGAAGCTATTTCACTTTGAATTTAAAGATTATTTTGAAATGAGATTTTACTACCAAAAATATTACTTAGATGTTATAAAATAACCTGCTCACTTTTATTAGCTGCAAGCACTGATATATGTTACAAAGCTACGTTTTTGGCCTTAGATAATTCCAGATATTTTCTCAGCCTTTTCATAAATTTCTCCATTCCTGCTCCATTAGCCTGGTAAGGAAGCTGACTGTACTTTCTGTCCCTTGCACGATGCCACTCTGTCTCATGCAAGCTTGGGATTTTCAATTTGTGTCAGATTATTAAAACAGCAAGATAACATCAATTTATGTCGTATTTCCTGATGCCTTCTTTTAAGCAAAACAAAGCTGTATCTGTGTCCTTTCACTAGCAGAAATGAGTGCTCTCTTGCTGAGTTTATCAGCAGCAATTAGACAAAGGCTGAGGGCTCCTAAAAATTCAGTACTACATGGGCTAGGTGCTTACAAAGTTGGCTGAGGGCTGCACTTTTGAAGAGGATGCATGCCAGTATTTGCTAAAAATTGAAAAATGGAGATATTTAAGTCTAGGATCCATGATTACTAAAATGCATTATCATGACAGTAGGACACTACATATATATATATACAAATATATATACATATATATTTATAAAAAGCATTCCCAACTTCTAGCTTAAAGAAAAAGGTTTGGTGTTGAGTTCCAGTTAAACTTCCTACAACCTAAAGTTTCTGTGCTGCCATATCCCACTCATGAAGTGGCTACACATTAGTAGTAAATGAAGTCTATAAAATGATTTGAGATCCTCTGGCAGGAAAATAACCATATAAATGTAGATCATCTACAAGTACCCGCTGGTGCTGCAAAAAAAATGAGGACTGTGCTGTATTACATGCAGTGACTGCAAAATAAAATTTTATTGTGTTTATTAAAATGATAAAATACATCTATATAAAAACTGTGTAATCCAAACACAAACAGGACATTTCAAAAGTGCATACCCATATCACGCTGTGCTAGGATACCAGTTAGGTAAACCCTGCTTGATATCTTTTAAAGCGTAAAAATTATATTAGAAGTAAAATTGCGTGGAAGAAACACCGCTGGAAGATAGAGAAGGGAGAGGACAGCGCATAAAACAAGAGGCCACATCCGGCGGTCGCTGGTTTTGGTATGTGCAGCCAGGGATGGGAAAGGTCTGAGAGAACACCCCGACCCGCCGGGGTGCGTGGGGGTCTGTCCCCAGTGTCCCCAGCACACCGTGTGTCCCTGTCCCCCCGTGGGCGATGTGTCCCCCTCCTCCCCGGGTGAAGTGTCCCCACCACCCCACGGATAACCTGTCCCCACCACCCCACGGATAACCTGTCCCTACCACCCCACGGATAACCTGTCCCCACCACCCCACGGATAACCTGTCCCCACCACCCCACGGCTGATGAGTCCCCCCATCACCCGTGTGTCCCCAACCCACTCCGTGTGTGTCCCCAACCCACCCGTGTGTCCCCAACCCACCCGTGTGTGTCCCCAACCCACCCGTGTGTGTCCCCACCCCACC
>JAWWEE010000016.1:8431848-8580415 GCA_035221455.1 Xenops minutus
TAACACTTTAAGTAAAAACCTTCACAAGCCCAACATTTGGAAACCTTTAAGAAAACCTTTACAAGTTTTAGAATTTGGATAACCAATTTCTAGGCTTTTACCCTTACCACCCATTACACCGAGGAAAGCCAGCTGTGCATCCAAAGCAGGGCAGGCAGCACGTCGAGGGAGGGGATTCTCCCCCTCTGCTCCGCTCTGGTGAGAGCCCACCTGCAGTGATGCATCCGGCTCGGGGGTCCCCGGCACAGGAAGGGCACCCACCTGTTGGAGCAAGTCCAGAGGAGGCCACCAAGTTTATTAAATGGGTGGAGAACCTCTGCTATGAGGACACCCTGAGAGATTGGGTTTATTTGGCCTGGAGAAGAGAAGGCGTTGAAAGCCTTCCAGTGCCTGATGGGAGCCTACAAGAAAGATGGACAGAGACTTTACAAGGCCCCAGACAGGACAAAGGGCATGGCTTCAAACTGAATGAGGGTGGGTTTAGATTAGAGATTAGGGAAAAATTCTTCCCTGTGAGGGTGGGGAGGCACTGGACAGGTTGCCCAAAGAAGCTGTGAATGCCCCATCCCTGGAAGTGTTCAAGGCCAGGCTGAATGGGGCTCTGAGCAACCCGGTCTAATGAAAGATATCCCTGGATGATCTTTAATGTCCCTTCCAGCTCAGGCCATTCGGATTCTATGAGTCTATGAATTCTGCCTGCTGGGAAGCATCACAGTCTCCTGTCCAAAGCTTGGAAAAGTCATCTCCATCTCCTAATGTTTCTGGGACAGAGAAAAAATATCAGGATCCTGGATCTCAAATTTGGTGGCAACTGAAACACAGGCTTTGACTCAGCCTACATTCTGTGCGTCAGAGATGCACTGAAGACAAGCTCCAGGAAGGATGGGAGGATGCAGCTGGTTTTGCATCTTCTGGGCCAACTGGGATATCCTGGGATAATTGGAAAGCAAAAGTTGTCCCCAACATAAACTAAGCTACTCCAGCTTACTGTTGAGCTGTGGTGCCATCTAGAATGACCGAGGGTTGAGCAATACAGCATAAGCTCTGTCCTGCTCACAAAATACCATGCTGGTATTTTGCTGGGAGGATGGATCAAATGGAGATGGACACCATGGTTCTCCATTGCTCAAGCATGAGAAGGTGGCCATTCAGTTCCCCTTGTGACTCCTCTGTAGCACTCCAGAGACATGAGGGAACTGTAGGAATGGCCAGGTTTGGCTGTGTTACTCAGGGTTCAGCTGCTGCCTCATCACTTCCCCTGGTAAATCATTCCAAGTCAGAACCTTTTAGATCCCGGGTTCTGTCATCGTCATGAGTCAAGGAGGCAGACAAAAACTGCTCCACTCTGTGTGTGTCATGTGTCACCACGTGCATGTGTGCAGACACATGTTCTACATTCTCATAAGCCTTTCCAAATGTTTATCCGGGATTAGGAGAATTTGAACAGAAAGTCATAGTTGTCAGCAATGAGCCACAGGAACAGAAGGGTCCCTAAGCTTCCCAGACAATGGAGCACGAACAAGTAAAGTCTTGATAGAAGACTAGCAAGATCTTGCAGATGCCAGCAGAAACACTGAAGTCAGCTTCGTGGCTGAAAATACATGCTCCCAAAAGGAGGGGAAAAAAAAAATCTGCTGGTGAGTATTCCTGAAATAAGAAGGTAAGAGCTTGCACCTCAAAATTATAACCAAAACTTTGTGTGTCCCTTGCACCCACAAGTCAGGGGTGGTCTTGTGTGTTGGTTCATTTTCCTACAGCAGGTGCAACGTGAACATGTGCATAGTCCATTTTTGATTGATCTGCAGCTTTGGTTCAGATCTATGTCTTCCAAAGATATAATGCTGTCAGGAGACACAGGCATTCAACACTTAAGCGTACTTTAAATGGTAGTGATACTCAAAATGTGGTGAGACAGCATTTCAGTGACATATCTGAGCCTTGCTTAGCACACTGAGAGTCCCACCAGATGACAGCTCCAAAATATGAACTAGGTTTAGGTAAAGAGTTGCCACTGAGCTTGGGTAAGATCTAGGTGCCCAGCTCCTTTTCATGCCTTCTGGGGAAAAAAAATCAAAACAAAAACAACAACAACAAAAAAACAAAAACAAAACCAAATCAAAACAAACAAACAAAAAAACCCCACAAAAAGGTAGCCATTCATTAGAGCTACTAACAGTTTAAAGGTAGGCATGCTTTTACATTTGTTGCTATTTGATTTTCCAATAGAAGCTTATGTATCTCATGTTTTTAAAATAAAACACTTGAAAATTCAAGCTCACTTTACCAGTTACAAGTTACCTGGGTTCCTTGGAGCTTTCCAGTCCTCTACATCAGCCCTCCTAGGAGTGGGCTTGCTTCCATACTTCTCCCTTCTAAATCAGCCCTGCATCTGCTCCTGTACTTCTCCTTTGTTGAAGTTAAAGCTGCATCTGCTCCTGGTACTACGAGTAACCTTTGCCCTAGGTCAAGTGTTAGTGATTCATAGATTAAACATATTTCCTTCTGAAGATAATGCATTCTTTTAATGAATCCTTTCACTTCCCTTTTTCCATATCTCCTCTGTTGATAACCCTGTCTGTGTTTCTACTATAAATCCCTCTTCATAGAGGTTCATAACTCATCTTTGTTTTACATGTAGGGTTCCAGTCTGCAGGCACATTAATTTTTATTCCCTTTCAAATTGCTTTGAATTATTTTAAGTTATAAAATGAACAAAAATACAAATGTACAGTGTGTAGATATTTTGCTCTTCTGTAATCAATCTGGATCTTTGAATAGAAATTATGATTAAGGAAATGACTGTGTAATGTCTCAGTAGTTTTCATATGTGTGAAATAAATATTGATATTAAAACACATTTCTGAACCCTAATTCAGTAGTTTTACTACTATTTTATTACCTTCTCAAATGTGTATTTGCATGAAAATGTTGTGCTGCTAGTGCCTACTGTTTGCAGCTTCTTTATTCTTTTTTCTTAATAATGTAAAAAAAGGAAGCCATTCATGTAAAAGAAAGAGAAATACACTCACTACATTGCTGTTTGGTAGGACTTTTCTGAAGTCTAAAAGCAGTTGGTGTGAAGCTCTTTCCATTCACCTATAATCTAAGAAACTGGGCTCCATATGGTAGAATAAAATCTCCTGTATTATTCAACTGCAAGGAAGAACTTGTGAACCTGAGATCCCAAATGACCCTTCTGGAGGGTTCTTCAGCACTAACTGCATTTCTCATTCTCTTGATTTGCACCATCTCAGCAGACACTCGGCAGTTGGCACTGTGCAGTATTTTCAAATGATTATGTGTAAATTGCTGCAAATTATAGCAAGAAATTAGCTGTAACTCCCATGGTATATCCTTGTGTTTATTATGAATTTCTGATCCTCAGAAAAAGCATGCTGAGATGGCATTTCTTTGCTCCTAGGAGAAGCTGTGAGCAGAAATAGCAAACTAATCTGTCTCCCCAGGTATTTATACCACATTCATCGCTGTGCTGTCTGAGCATGTAATACTGTCTCCTCAATCTTTTTAAGTGAAATGATGTCCTGTTAAGTAAGTGTGAAGGAAGCTGATGCGACCATGACTAGTTATCCAAACTTGCAGCCATTCTTTAACCAAAGCAGAAAGAAATTTGCTTTTGAGCTCATTTTTTTAGTGATGGACCTTTACAGTGCTCTGTGCTCTGAATTGCATTTGTCCATCTTCATTGCCATGGCTGTGTTTGGAGCCCAGGTTCATCCAGGGAATTAAGCCTGTAAGCGTCTTAGTAACGATGCTGATACCAGTGCCTGCTCAGGCCCTAAAATGCCCTGTCTTTCAGAAAGCTGAATTCTTTCAGACCCTTTCAAACAACTTCAATGCAAGGCATTTACTTATTTGTGACAGCTGTTAGAGGCAATAAAGCCACACCGAAATGCCCCAGCTGGCAGTAGCGGTTGTCCTGTGCTGGGAATTCACGCACCCAAGCCAGGAGGAGTGTCCTGCCCCAGCTCACTGAGCCTGGGGAGAAGCACTGAGCCAACACAAACCCCACTGGCCTCACAAAACAGCAGGACTGCGACCGTGATAGTCTTTCATTAGGCAACAGTGAGGGCGATTGCATTTAATCTGTGAGGCATTCTAATGGCTGTCTAACAGTGAGCAAACTCCATGCCTGCAGTTCAGTGTATGTAATTCTGAGTTTTCACAATAAAACCCCAGAATACCCATTCATCCTTAGCAGACTTGCCTTTGTATCAATTTGGGACTAGATTCTTGGCATGCCAGGGAATTATGCATCATAATGACTTAATCAAGGGCTTTCAAAGTGTATTCTAGAGCTGAGAAACCTTTTTAAACCCAAATGCAGATGGAAGCTTGGACCCAGCAGTGAGTGCTTTGCTCATGAAGTCAGAGGAGCTCTGCACAGACTGACCCCCTGTGCCTCTGCAAAGCTCTATTGATTTTGGTAACTTCATCTGTGCAGGGATGTGAATCTACCTACAGGGAGCTAAATGAAGCCTAAAGTTATCGATTTGCAAGAGCAAAGAACTTTAGTTAAAGATCTCTTCTGTTTTTTTAATTATTCCTAATTTTGAAACATGACATCACAGCAATTATATTAGGAAGCAATAGTAAATAAAACAGCCAGTTTCATGTGATTTAATGCAGTAAGGGCAGAGAGAATGGGATTGACTGAATTAGACAAGGTTTTTATTTGCTCTTTGTGCTGGATGACTGTTAATCACTGAATGAGAAATGCATTTCCAATGGCCAGTGCTCAAGCAACGTAAATAATAGCAACATCCTTGTTTCTCCTTTGCCCTCAATCTCCTTTTGGAAGCTCGACAATAAATGGCCATTCCCAATCTATTTTGTAACTCAGAATCCGGATCCAAAAAGTCCCCATCGAACGTAATTAGTTTGCTTTATGTCTCTCCTTTATATTCCCAAGCTTATAAATGCCCGCTGCAGTTCCAGAGGGAGTTAATTTTCCTGGCTGCCTACAGGGGACTGAGAGTTGTCTCACTTGAGCACAACTCAATCTTTATCCTGATGTATCAGCAGGGACCAGTATTTGCTACAAGCGGTGGCAAACCACAAAATCTGGAGTCATTATATCCAGTGTAAAACTTGGGGTTCATATAGCCTGGCAGACCCCTTCAAGTTGCTGAGTTTTGGTTACCCCTTCTATTGGATGGGCTTCTCCAAAAGATTTGCCAATCCTGCAAATATAACTTCAGCTTTCTAGTTGTACCTACATGTCCTTGAGAAAACTATTGTCTCTCTGTGACCCAGTTTCCCACTTCTAAACCAGAGGAAATCTGAGAATTACATTCAGGTCTGTGTCTGTTGCCTGTATTTAGCATCCTTCCCAAGGAGGGATGTTAGGAGAAGGGAATTCTGTATGTGGTGCCTCAGCTGCACTGGACCATGCTGAGGTGTTTTAGCCCAAGCTATTGATGATGACAATTCTGTAGCCACAAGCTAAATGGAGCTGAAGCAGGTAAGAGCTGACTCAAAGGCACATCACTCCAGTCATTTGCCATCTGTGTGTGAGTCAGAGCCCTAATATTTGTTTTCCATCCTTTGTTGGAAGTCAGTGGAGCTGTTTATTTATGCAGCAGTTAGCACTCGGGGACCTTAGTCAGGCCTAGGTGGTAGCTTTAATACATAGTCTAATGTAACGTTATAGAGTGAGAGGCTGATTTTGGCTTTTATATGTGTGTGCATACCTCTTGAATCCCATCTTTCTGCCACATGACACTGTAGATAGCAGCTAGATCTGTCTTAGAGATGCCAGAGATGTAGAACTCATAATTCTTTGAACATGTGTTTTGGCTAAGTCACCAAAGATTGAGTGCTTGTGAGGCAATCTGAAAGGCACTTTTATCAAGTTCATCTTTTTAAATCACTTTTCTTTCACAATATGGCTTGCTAGCTGTAAAATTATTCTATTAAACTGTTACCACACTCTGAGGCAATTTGTTTTCTTGTGCATTGATCTTTGATCCAAGGTGCTTGCTCCTGAAAACATTCTTCCTTTTTAACCACTTCAATAGAACTTAATTTTGTATAAATTGGAAATTGGTGTAGAACACCATTTCTTTTTGATTCTGTCCTTTGTTATTTGCCAATCACTTTTTCTGAATAGTCAATTTGTGGCTGGATTTCTATTCAGTCATAGTCAGATTCTCCAGTGTTTAGTGTACTAAATCAATTTGTTGTGTAGCTCTCCAAAATAGTTTAAAATTATAGATTTCATAAAAGGGTAAAAATGTCATCTTAAAATAAAGAAATTGTTTTCATGGTGTGCAATGTTTTGCAAATTGGAACAATAAACTATATTTATTGTTAATTAACTTGTAATCTAATAGAAACTAATCTCCCTTGGAAGGTAAAAACACAACACATTTACATGATGTAGTCAGGTTTTCTGGTCATGGTGTCCAGCTGGCTAGCCAACAAAGAAAATGACGGAGCGTTTATTGCATCAATTCCTTGCCAAACAATGTTCTCTCCATTAGCCATGGCCTCTTGTGAAATCAGGAGGCATTTTAGGTGCACTGGGGATCTTTAGCTATTGTTTCTCTTTGAGACATTGTTTTCATCCTAAAACATCCATGTAATCCTGTCCTCTTTCTTCCTTTCTGCAGATTTCCAGCCCTGTCCTGCAGCCTCACGTGCATGTGTGTAAGGTTTACTGATGGTGCATCCTCCTGCATGGAGGGAGGTAGTATGGAGCTGCAGGATCCACCCTGTACAGCTACTATCTTCATTCTGAAGAGTTAGGGACACTCCTCAGGAAGCAGAGCTGGATAACAAAGTGGGGTCCAGAAGCTCACACTCTTGAATAGGGTTAGTTTTAGCAAACATATTCCCTAATTCCTCGTGATATTAACAAGATAAGAGACAAACACTTACATCCCCAATAATACATTGAAAGTTGTGTTCTGCTGTGAAAAGCGACTTGGTAAAAATGTCACTTCCAAGCTGCAGGATTATTGGTTTTCCCTGAGCCCAGAGCAAATGTGCTCAGTTTACAAGCAAAAATACAATAGTTATTTCTTAGCTGCTGGCCATGAAAAGGGGTTATGCTCTAAGTCAGTTGCCCTGTAGCCCATCTAGTCATTTCCCCAGGTAGGTGTGACAGTCATGACTTGGTAATGCTTTGCCTCTGCTTTGTATTTGCAATAGGGAGGTTGCAACTGGATGTGAATAAGATCAAAATAGGTTCCTTCCTTCTGGTAAATGTACAGCTGCTTCAATTGGGCCATCCAGTCTGCCCTCTTTGGTAACACAAACGATAGAATTTCACCACTAAAGCCAAATACCTTCACTGATGGTGGCTTTATGACTGTGTTTATATACATCTCTGTACATATCTGAGTTAGGTTATGGTGACAAAATATTCTGTTGTGATTAACACTACATGAACTAACATTGATGTCTCTAGTCTCCATCCCTCCCTTTATTAGAGCTTGGTATTTTGGTACCTTCTGACATATTTAAATTAAGAATAACACTGAGTCAGCACAGGCTATCCCTTGTTACTGTGAATAAGTGACTGCATCAGTGTTGACTCCTAAGGAATTTGTAGAAATTTATTTCCAGAGAGTAGTTGAATTATCAGCCTCCAGAGGACTGATCAATAGCAGTTGGTTTCAGCTATTACAGTGCTTTTAATTTGGCATGTCGACCTTTTTTCATGGAATATCACAGCGTTTCTTCTGGCTTAAGGAGCCTAAAGAAAGCGAATATTGACTTTCAAGTGATTAAAATCTGGGAAGCTTTACCTTCAGTTTGTCTATAGCATTTCTGTATAGACAGAAGAAATTATTGAAGTTAAAAAGATTAAGGCAGTACTGTGCAGGGAAATTTTAGTGCCAAGAATTTAGCCATGTATGTCTGACCATATTAATGGGAACCCTACTGCTAAATCCCTGAGCACCCTAGTAAATAATTTGCCTAATGATTTCAGTTAAGCAGAAAAAACAAGCACCATTTAAAGCTGTTTGACTTGCTGTGCTTGATGCATGGGAGCCAGAGAGAAAACAGCACTGCAATGCTAGTATCTCTGTTCCCAGTACTGAGAGTGAGGGGAGAGAAGACTGGTGTTAGGGTAAAGGTGTCCTGGGACATCAGTGCTCACTGTGATGGATTCATGGCACAGGCTTTGGATCCAGCTTTTATCCCACTGCTCAGGATGCACCTTTCTTACCTAGGTCTCAAGAATCCAGTTGGGCGACTCTTGTCTGAGTTGGGCTCCTGGCTTCAAAAATGACACTCAACTGTAGGGTCCAGGTAATCTTTAATTTGCAAAAAAATTGGTGTTAGATCCAATTTGGACACAAACCACTATTTCTATAGTGATTTTCCCCCATATTTTTTCTGTAAGCAAGATTTCAGCTTTGGTGTAGGCTGGTATGATACTTCCCATCTGCCTTTGGCAATAGTTTTTCAGGGGAAGGTCTGCTCAGTTGTCTTCCCTTGTGGTACAGTTCCATTCATATAATGATCAGTTACACAGGAAGTGTGATACGGACAGTATGGCAGGAACTATCTGCTATTTCAGGTAGTAACTAAGTCCTTTCATGACTACATGAAGCAACACTGTGAGTTTTAAAAAGTGACCTAATAAAAGAATTTCTCACCTTTCCTATATTCAATTCTGATCTTCATATTTTTCAAGTATATGTGGCAGAGCCTGCCCTAAAGTAGAAGTTAGAGCAGACTGTGGGAACACACTGATGATGCATCATCTCTCTAAGTCCAGTAGAATGCTATATATCCTCCTACTACACTTAGGAAAGATTAGCTGTCTGTTAAATAGAATGGTATTATCTGCATTACAACTCAGACATCAGCAAAGCACCTACACATCCCTGGCTGAAGGCTGCCTGTCATCCACCTTCCCACGTGCATCACGTGTTTGGGCTGTAGTGAGTAAAGCTGTGTGTGCTCAGGTCCTGAGCCAAAGGGACCTGGGCTTTGCAAGTCACTGGACTGCTCAGGAAATATTTTAGAGACACTCACGCACTGCTAGAAATGAACCTTTCACTGCCCAAGTCACGGCCTTGTCCCCAAGCTCAGCTGAAAATACTGTGCCGAGTGTGGTGACAGGGAACCTAATGCTGGTGGAAGTGCCATCATCACTCAAAAGTGATGAAACGGCCACAAAATACTTTGGAGCATATTTTTACAAGCAGCAGCATATCAGCTCTTATGTCCTCATCAAACTCCAAATCAAGCTATTACCTTGCAATTTCAAATGGCAATATTATTGTTTGCTTCATTACCTGCTGCGCTCGCTAATGCTGTTTGTGCAGGATGGTCACTATTTCTCCAGCTTAGCAGCAGTCATGTTTTAGCAATGAGCAAAAAGACCCATTATCAGCCTCCACAGCACCTTGGATCTCTTCAGGATGAATAGTGCAATATAAATGTAGAGGATTATTTAAAAACCCATTGCAAACACTTCTGGCGTATTAGCCATAATAATAGTCTGACTGTTTTATTTGGCAGTAATCCAATTCCTTCATCAAGATACAATACCTGGTGCATGTACTCGCAGACCAACCAACTGGCTCATAAAATAGCAGGGTGGCAAAATTATCATGAAAAACAATGATGTATTTTTGTATTGCTGTAAGTTATGGGTGTGTACTAAAAGGGGAACATGAAGTTCTTGAGCCAGTAAGCATAAAGGTGAGGGGTTTACAGCAGCTGTAAGTCCTTAAGTGTGCATTTAATACCAGGTGATCTTTAGCTGTCCAGCCTGATTTTTGTGTACTGGACTAATGACAATAAAGGTGAAGTAGGTAATTTGAGATTAGGAAAGTGTAGCAAGGCAATGTTTTCTTGAAGATCACTGAGCTAATGAAGACATTAAATGATTCAAATCTAAAGTAAAAATGTACAGGCCTCCATAAGAGCACATATGAGGCACTGACCTGAGTTCACTCCACACCTAGTTTATTTGAAATCTGAGGAGGAATCAAGAGAAAAGTTCACTTCTGATATTTAACCAAAATAGCCACAATAATACAATTATAACAGATGTAGTTTCTATAAGATTTAGTTTCTAATGTAGTGCTTATTAACAGATCTGCAGCCTCTCTGGAAAGGATGCCTCCAAGGGGGAAATAGGCATGGCACATTGACAAAAGCAGATATATCATATTAATTGGCACCACTAAATAATATATATATTAATATTGATTATACTCGTCAGTATGAACCACATAATTTCTGAATAAATACTGCCTGGGGATCTATGCAACTGGCAGATTGCTAAAACTTTATTTTCCAACCAAACATTTGTTTAACATGAAAAAAACTCCCTGGTAGGGTTTACTGAGTCACACTCTCATGCTGTCAGTGATTGCTAAAGAGTTTGGGTCTTGATGTGCTGTGTGTGCTCAAGGCTGGCAGAAGTTCTACAGATGAGATCTATACTGGGCTCCAAACTCAGCTCAGTCCTGGAGAAGTGTCTTAGGCTTAAGTACAAGGACTTTTAGAAGCATCTCCACAAAGATATTGTGCTCTTCAGTCTCTGTTGCTGATCCAGAGTTAGGCATGGAAGAGGGTCGAGGTGGTCTGTCATCACCTTGCCACTTACTTGGATGAGTGTGTGGGCTTGCCAAGTGAGCAAATCTCAGCTCACAAATCTTCCTCAGTTCCTGCTTGTTTGTTCCTAAAGGAAAGCCTGGAGAGAAGCAGATCCTGATATCTACATATGTCTCAACTAATTAAGAGATGCTGTAGGCATAGACCTAATCAGCTAAGCCTTAGAGCACCTCTGTGCTGCAGATGCTTCTTTTCTGTAACTACAATGGGGCTCAGTCATTCACCTTCTGTGAACTATGGATTTTCTTCTGTCACAAATAGTGTCACCAAGGAAGAAAGTGTTACTCAACATGAGTAAATGTGACAGCAGCTGGGTCTATAGTTAAGTCTAATCTGCTCTGAAGTGAGAACTGATGTAGGCCTAACCCTGCTGGATGAGTCAGTGGCAGAACCAGGGCGAGAAGAACAATCCCTTATTACCAGCTCTGCGATATAAACACATACCTTCTCTCTCTGCCTTCCTAACCCTTCATTAACACAGCGGTAGCAGTTAGATTCAGTTTATTTTTTTCTCAGAATCAACTTTCACCTATTTTTTGAGTTAGGCAGGAATCCTTCCTCCCCTCACCTTGCTCTTCCTCAGCTTTCTCTGTTCCCATAGAACACCAGGAGTGTCAGATTCCTCATGTTTGCCTGCATGAAACACAAATTGCTGAGAAACCCAAAATGCTTCATGTTTGCTTGGTTGACCCATACCCATACCTATGGGTACCTACCTTAGAGTTGCCCTTCATTCTATGTGGGGCACTGCAGCCCCACATGAACATTTAAAAGCTGTGAGTCAAGCCTCTAAGAAAAGTCATGCATGACTTAAAATCACAAGGATGATCAAAACCAATAAAATGCATATTTTCAGTTTGCCTTTGGGTTTTCTAAGGTTGTGAAGCACACTCATTTCAGGTCTTCAAGCCCTGCTTTGCAACCATTAAGGCTAGAAATTCAGGGCATTCATTTGTCATGAGCTGCACATAATTTCTTGTTTTCAGAAAAACAGGAAATATTATAAGAACTAATGGCCAGAATTGGCAGCACTGGTGCTGTCACTCGATGTATTTAGTGAAACTAAATGTGTGATTTTTTCCCTTCCATCTAGAATGAGGGTTTTGCTTTTCACATCAGCACAATGATTTAGTGTTTGGATATGTCAAATCACTTGAAAAAATACAGATTGTGTTTGCTGAGGCTTTTTAAAACTGTATCAATGGGTTGGTGCTGGATGAAAGTCCCAGCTGGGTGGACTGTTCCCCGATTCTGCACTTGCAGCCTGTGGTTGACTATGCCACTGATTTGGCTTGGGCTTGGCATATTCATTTCATCTCTTCACCTACACACAGTTCTGTACATTTGGACTGAATACCATTTTGAATTTTTTTCCTCTAAGCCTTCTCTCCTTTTTTTTTTTTTCTTTTTTTTCCCCCCCTTTTTTCTCTTTGTAAATTTTGGACATTACAGCAAGATGTTCAAATGGCTGGACTGGGCACACCCCATCATCCAGACCTTCAGACTAATCACCTCTCTGGCAGCCAAGTCCCTCAGGTAAACAGGATTCTGCAAAATGACAATGCAGCTTGTCTGGGCAGGGGACAGGCCACATCCCAAAGTAAATAATGAACTCCCTCTGGGTCTCATGGCCATCACAAACATCATCACCTCCTGCTTCCTGTGGGAGATGCAATTCCTAGAGCTTGTGTTCTTAGATGCAAAGAGAGCATTAATGGTATCTGCCAAGGCACGCAGTCCTTACCTTGAAAAAAAAAAGGATGAGAAAACAAAATACATATGATAGATGTTAGTCATGTTGCTTATTGCACTGTTGGCACAATCTCCACCTATGGCTCCTACAGTCACATGCAGGATTTGGGGATGAGTCACATATACTGCATATGCACTCATGGGCATACACAGAACATAATGGGAATTTCATGATGTCCCAACTTGCTTTTGCTTCCCTTTGTGCAACCAGATGTCTGCAAATCCTAGACAGAGATCTTTTTCTCTGAGACAAGGTTGCTGGATGGAAAAACATGGAATGCCCACAGGGAACTGCATGTGTGGAACATCAGTTTTTTTGCTAGAAAAATAGACTAATGTAACACATTACTGCTGGTCATGTGGCCTTGGTGATGACTTTCTGAAACCTCTAGATTCTGGAGTCCTCGTAGTATTCAAGTTAAACAAAACATTTTTGGCCTCTACATTTGTAAAATAAAGCTGGTTTTTTGTGATTTCCAAGCATATAAAAAAGTGAAGACAAATAAGAACATACTGAACCTGTATTTTGAAAACCAAAAGTCTGTAGGCCAATCACATAGCTTTGGGGGACCTGAAAATTTGTTTCTGAGAAGCTTGTGTTGACAACTTTCTAATTTTCCTTTAATACTTATGTATGTGCTTGTGTGATTTGTCTTCCTACACCTTCTGTAATAAAACTATCAATGTTATTTTGTGTATATTAAACTTCATTTTATTTTTCCTTCTAGTTCCTCAGTCACTAACAGGAGAGACAATGTTCTATGCAAGGCAATTATTCAGGCATTACAAGATGAAAACATGGAATATATTTCCCTGGGAAATAAAGTTTTCAGACAGTCTTTTCCACATATGGAAAAGGAATGAAAGCTTCAACACTGCCTGTTCTGGTTCCATGCTTCTAGCAAAAGAAATGTTGTGTGGTTTTTTTTCCTTTCTCGAAATGAGAAAAATTGTTAAAAATGAGGATTCAAAACTGGAAGGACAAAAAAGACACAGAGCTAACATAACACATTGAAGGGAGAGTGTTTGTTAGCCTTCAGTGGTAGTGTCTCCCTTCCATGGGGCTGTTTTACTGCAGGCAAAACACAACAACATAGCGATGAATAAAATATTAAATGCTGCTGAGACTTTTATAAGGACATTTTTATGGTTCTACCAGGTGCAGTGGCATTCTTTTAATTACCTGGACATGACAAAGAGTGTTGCAAAGCTGAAGTGTTGATTCTTTGCTATACACAAGGCAGTAAAGGTAACAGCCAGGGAAGGGAACTCAGCTGCAGGTAGAAGATTATAGTCTGCGCACAGAAATGGTCAGTGCTGTTTGTTCTGATCTACCCATAGTTATTACACTGCTAACAGCTGGAAATAATTTTAAAGGGTATAAAACCCACTCATAAAAAAATATCACTTGATTTAGCCATCAGATGAATTCAAAGTACTGGTGTCTTCTCAAATGCTGGAACTCTCCAGTATTTCTCATTGTGTTTTACTCAATTGAATGTATGTAGCACCATAAGGAGTAACATGCTTGGCCACCTGCTAATGCTCACCCCTGTCTTCTTCCAGACATTTACTTAGACATTTCCCAAGACCTTACCAGAAACTCATTCTTCAGAAGAAAAATCAGTCCTGACTACATTGAAATATTTTCTACAAGTGATGCCAATGAGAAATCAAACAACATTTTTTTGCAATTAATTGATTTGTCCATGGAGTATTATGGCTGTAAACACTTGCCCCTGTGCTAAACCTTCTCCCTGGATGCTGATTAGGGAAATGCTTCCTTAGCAAGAGACTAAGCCTGAGAGCACCTGAGTATCTGCTATGCCCTCAGGTCCTGCTGACTCCAAGGACAATTGAACTCATCCCATTTTCATCTGCCTTTTGCAGGTCCTCTCCCTTCTTCAGGACCTGATATAATCCTATATAATGAGCACTCTTTGACATTCAGCGACTCACAACTCATGAGCTGTTATAAGGTAGGGAAGTATTATCTAACATCACAGCAGAGAAAAATTATGCATCTTGCCCAAGATCATGCAGAAAATCTATTGTAGCACTCAGAAAAAAAATCTTGGAGAAGTAACTTTGTGTTAGATATGGACTAATACATAGGTCTTTAATGTTTATTACTGCTCTACTTTCTCTGATTTACTCAAGACTTAATATTGATTTTGAACGACACTGGGTTGTTTTGTTAGTGGAAAGCTTTCTGGTTTATGGTTTGTATTTCTCCCAATTCCTCCCAGTAGCATGGGCTCTGGCAGGCCAGCTCCAGCACAGTTAGCAGTAGTTTTATATGTGATCAGTGTTATTCCCAGTATTTTCTCTGGTTGTTTTTGACACTCACATAAAAGTAGCACAGAAGGTTGTGTGTCTGTATCACAGTTCATAGTCTAGCATTTTAGCACCAGCACATCTCCACCACTGCTTTAAACTGTGAGCTGGGCCAGCTGAATTATAAACTAGGTCACCATCCCTTTCTCCAATCCCTGCCAGGAAGGTGGAAACATCTCAGAGAAGAAAGATGCAGGCAGAGGGGGTGATAAAACGATATCCTCCTGTGACTCTGACCCAATAAATATTATTGTGATTGGTTTTGCAGCCCATGTGGCTCATCAATGGCTGCTGGTGCCTGAGTTTTGGTTCAAGGTGGGTTGAGTACACCTGTGTTACATAAGAACCACATCAATGCCTGTCATGGAGACATAACCTAATGTTGACATATTCAGCTATATAATTAGGTATGTCAGCAAATTAACAGCAGCAGTGTATTAAGCACTATTCTTTGTGAGAGCTACAGAGCTTGGTGTGGGGTGTGTAAATATTTTGCCCCAGTAAGGACAAGAAATTGGGGAATATGAATATTCCCAAGCACACTCTATAGAATGCTACATAAATGAATAGTGCACAGTGTAATGCAGATTTTTATAAGGCAGTATTTATGAAGAACTTATATTACACACCCCAACTTTCTCATGGCTGAAGTGCACAGGACCCCATCATACCTTCATATGCAGACACTATATTCTAGGAGATGTGACTTTCAGAAATAACAGGGCTTTGCTAAGCAAAAAAATAAAAAAATCAACTGCAGTCTGGAGTGCTTTACTGTGCTATGTTGCTCTCTTTCTGCAGAACTTGTTCTTTTTTGTGGCAACTCTGATAATTAGCAATTTCCCACAGGAGGGAAAATTTTGCAAGCCTGTAAGATGTCCTCTTTCATTTAGGAGAGAAGTAGAAAGAGAAGAAAGAAGCAGAGGGAAGCAAGCTGGGAGGGATTTATTGCTTTTCAACCATAGACCTCTCAGTGATCCAAATCCTCAATCATCTTCTCTGTGTACTTTTGCTCAGTAAGTCCATTGGGCATTTACTGTGTGTAACTCAGGTAAGTTGCTAGTGTGGCTTTTTAATATGTCCTGAATAGAGCACAAGATGTTACAAGATAGTCCAGGAAATCAGGCATCGGGCTTTTTCAGGTTGTGAGCTGGACCAGATCTGGTTTTATAAAATGGGATAGGTAAGAATGAGGATTGATACACCTCTGCTCTTCCCTGATTCTGTCACTGAGGTCCTCATAGGCTATGGCTGTGCAGGAGCTGCTCACATGTGATGGTGCCCACAGGATTTCTGTTATAGGAGAACAGGAACAAGATACCTTTCTCTCTCTCTCTCTCTCTCTCTCTGGCCCTCCCTTCTCCCTGTGCAGAGAGTGCAGGGAGAGTGGTCTGTAACCTGTGTTCACTACCAATTCCCTCAGAAACTGCCAGCAGGGAGGTGAAAGATGGATGGACTCTGTCCCTCCTGATGTGATACAATGAGCAAAGTGCACTGCAGAAAAGCAGGAAGGCTGTGTCCAATTTCTGGCCAGGAGGACTTGGGGATTTCTTGATTGCTTCAGGATCCTTGAATAAAAGGTACTACCCAAAAGCAGCCCTAGCTATCAATCTTCCAATAGGCTTCTTTCCTGGGGGAGAATACCAGGACAGCAATCATTCCATGGGGGCTTGATATTCCTTGCCAGAGTTTATGAGAGAGCTCAAAGCTGATCACAACACAATACTTGACTATTATAGGACAAAAATATGTGCTGTAGGTATATTAAAAGTCTCAGCTTCAAATTTCCTAAAGAAAGCACACAAAATCTCAAATGCATTATGAACATCTGTGAAGCTATAGAAATGTCTTGTTTTATTACTTTCTCCAGTAAAACATTTTATTGTTTTTGAATCCATCAAAATCTGATGGCGTTTTGACAGAGAAGATTAACTGTCTCACTTAAGGAAACACTGATCAGATCTGCTTTGCTGTAAAACTTTCTATCAGCTGCAAATTTCCAGCCATTCCAGTATCCAATGCTGCATTACAAAAAGACTTCAGGCATTACAATTTTACAAGATGTGAGTAACTGCTTGGAGATTTTTGCAAAATGGCTTGCTTCTAAGCAATCAAAGCGACGTTTTAGCTTCTCTAATGAGGTAGTTCCCTCAAGGAGCTGGAGAATACTGACACCAGATACTCCCTCTGTTGTTGCAGCAGATTTCTCTGGCATTGACAAATAGCCCCTCTTAGCTAGCAAGGTCAGATGGACAGGAACAGAACAAACAAGAGCAACAAACCTGTAGCAGTCTGGTGCTCCTGGCATTCCTAAGCAGGTGGGAAGACGGATGAACAGACATTTTTGTCATTTGGAACATTTGTATCTCGATCCTTGACAGACGCTTCAGGCATATTGTTTGCTTTCTAGACACCAGGATGTGTCCAGGCACTGAGTTTATTTACACAGAACAACCCTCTAAATCCAAGATTCCAGGGACACAGGATGAGCTAAGAGCTCTACTACATGCAGTGGAGTCAACAGAAAGTTGCAAAAGCAAAAATTGGCTCAGAGCACCCTCAGGAATGCACTAAATTCTGCTGTATTTAAAGGTCTCGGAAGTAGTGCTGCTCTTAAGGGATCACCAAGCAGTGCTGCCATGACCATGGGATCTTTGCTTCCCTTGAATTTCAAGGACTGGTCAGACAGGGTCAGCCTTCTTGAGTGCATGAAGATTTTCGGTGTCTGAAGCCACTTTGTTGGAGCGTCTCTGGTCCCTTTGTACTCATCAGTTAGCACCTGGTCGCCAGAGCAGTTGGAATCCTCTGGACTTTCTGTACAGTGACCTATTTGGGTATGGGTTTATGCATATGGTATATGGCTATTTTAATGTTACAGAATTTAGGAGTCCAGATTTTAGCTTTAAATGATAATCAATATTAAACCCCTGTTTCTACCATAGGGTGAAAGGCATATACATGTAAACAGCATATACAAAGCATACCCAGAGGCCAACGTGTGAAGATGGTTCTGTCACAGGCAGGACTGGGGAGCACAGAGAGGCTCTCAGTGAGGACTGGAGTTGCTGTGTTGATGACTAGACACGCACAGCATGAGCCACTCCTGTCCTGAAAGACTTTACTATCTACACAGACAAAGCAGATGCGGGAGAAGAAAAAGCAGAGAGGTACAAAATAATTTCTTTGCCGAAAGTTACTCATCAGCCGACAATGGCACACTGTTCTCCTGAATACCAGGCCGTGCTCAATGAACTATTTAATATGGATATTAAAAGCTTAAGCAGGGAGTCGTGAGGGCTTTAAAATGCCCCAGCCCAGATTTCTAAACAAGGCTATCTAGAAGGAAGCTCCCAGATCTGTAACCGCGTGGCAACACAGTCTGCCTCATTTTGAAAGATGCTGAGTAGCCAAGTAGCTCCAGCAGGACCATCCTGGAGCACTGCTCTGTGGTGGCCCTTCATCCTGCGCTGCTCCTGAGCAGCTGGTTTGCTCTCAGGTCCCTTGTGCAGCTCCAAGAGTGGCAGGGAGCTGCTGGCTCTGAAGCAGGTGCCATCCCTCTGGGCAGGGCAGCACTGACGTGGCTCCACTGGCTCCTCGGATGCTTTCCCATTGTCCAGCATGCTCTGCCTGGCATCCTACTGGCCTGTTCTTACAGGTTTGATCCATGAATTCTCTCAACCTCTACCTGTGTTTTTACCTGTTGTCTTTGGTGATCACTCAATTTTCTCCAGATGATTTCTTCTCCCTCTCTCTGAGAGGCAGAAAAACTTTTAATTATTTTTAGGGATGGACTTATGTCTCTGACTGGGAAAACAGTATACAGAAAATAAAAGCAGAGTATTAAACCTGTGTACAATATGAGGCTTTTTTATTCCAGCCATTTTCACAACAGACTTGATGAGTAAGACTCCAGAATGCCATACATAAATGCCAAGAAATGGGATTTTCATTTCTGCATTTTTTTTTTTTAATGAGAAATAGTCCCTGGGTTGTTTTGGAAAATGAATGCTGAAAGCTGGAAATCCTGATGGTAATTGGTGTTTTTTCATTTCCATATGTGCATTTTTCTTGCAAACTATATAGCATCGGAACAGTAAATATCTTTTATGTAATTTAAAAGTAAAATGCATCATGGAGCATGTTAGAGTTTGATGGTAACATCATATAAACAGAAGCACGAGGGAGTCTGAAAAGACCCTGGGCCAATTTCTGCTCTTGGCTAAAATCCTACAACCCTCTTGAAATCAGTGGCATTCTGGGCTTGCAAATATAAGCAGAATTTGGACTCTGATTTTACAGATCTCTGAATGTGGGCATTGCAATGGAGAGCTGGCATGGCTGCTCCTGAGGGCCACTGCCAAATCATTGCTGGGCCAAATTTTCAGTAGATCTGTGTAGCTGAAGCTCCAGCTCATCTTGTTATGATAAGGCACAGAACAAGGGTCAAAGGGGCTGCGGATAAAAAAAATCTGATGAGACTCAGAATCAAATGAAATAAAATTTAAGACTCAGTTGTTCAATAAAACCTCGTGTTTATTTCTTTCAGATTTTTATAGGCTGTCTCTCAGGAAGCAGGGGCTGATTCTGCTCTCATTAAAGCCTACGGTGAAAATCTCAGCAGTCTCATGGGTCACACACTGGGCTCCAAACAACAAGATTATAAGAACTGAAATGATGTTAGCTCTAAACACTGGATCCAAAGCCCACTGAAGTGAAGAAGAAACTTCCCATTTACCAGCTCTGAAGACAAATCTACCTCAAAATGAATACATTACTAAGATTCCTCTAGTGATTTCTAAAGCTTTAGCAAAAGAAATAACAAGCTACTATTGCAGAAGCAAACACAAAAGGAACCAAAGGAAAAGGTCCTCTGTGTTAGCAGATGGATTAAATGGATTTGGGACAAGGGAGTAAAAACCAAAAGAAACTCCTTTCAGAAAAATTGTGCCAATATTTTCTAAAGAGGTATATGGATAGATGATCCTTAAAACCGAGAAAATAAGTTGCGCTGGGATATCAAGGTGATGGGAGCATTAATATATGAAAGCAGGTCTAAGTAATGCACACCAAGGAGAACTGTGTCAGTTGGGACATTATAAATGAGGAAGTAATGTTCACTGATTTTTCCATTTTGCCATACATCATCAAATCGCTGGCATAGCTGGGAAAGCTTTCACCTTCCTCCTGGGTGTTTTGGCTTGTACTGGGATCTCCTGTTTAATTGTTTGTAGCTTCTTTTGCATTTCTCTGTCAAAGCAAAATCATGCCTGGTGGAATGAAGTTGTTTCATGAAGATGAACATCCCACTAGGCTCTATGTACTTCAGGCAATCCTGTGTGTCCTCCTGAACATTTGTGCACTCTTAAAAATCAAAACTATTCTGATCAATTTTAGATGGACCAATAGCTTTTAATTCTGTCTCTGCACTGGTCTCCAGAAAACAGGCTTCTGTTTTCAGCTGCTGGCTCAGGGTCACTTTTGAGACTTCAGCAGATTTCTGACCCTTTCTCAGAGCCAAGGATACCCTTCTCTGGATGATTAACACCTTAGTTAATTTCTCTGATTATACACTTCCCTTTTTGTCCTTATCCCACTTGACTTCAACAAGGTTTCTTAGCCTATCAATCCTAAGATCTATAAATAAGAATTGAACACTATTTTTTCAATATTATGTTTTCCACTCACAGTGGAACAACACGTACAATTAATTTTTAACTGCATCCTTCATTCTACCTGAGGAATAAGCTGGGCCATCTTGTTTATGAATTTTCTTCCTCAGACACAATTTGACTACTGGGTTTTTTATTGTTGTTCAAAGGGTATAAAACTTTGTATTCCCTATTTCCCAGTTGTCCCTATTTCTTCTGAGCTGTGGCAGCTCCTGACTGTACCAAACACACTGATTCTGAATGCTCCAAGAAACCTACTTACTCCAGCATTACTGTAACTGAGTTTTCTTGTTTTGGCACATCAGAAAACTGATGAGCTTCACATACAACTTCAGTAAGATCACATCTGAACATTCTGCTGCCCCCCCTTGACATCTGATGCCATAATTTAACATTTGTTCCACCATGTGTTGCTGGTCAATAACTCCTGGCAGGAGGTGCCCGTCTTATTCACTGTTTACAATTCCCAATTTTATTCCCACTGCTGCACTGCCAGCTGTTGTGCTGGTCATTCACAACTGCAAAAGAATCAGTTTGCCTTCTCCTAAACAGACACTGCGAATGTTCCACTCTAGTATTCTGCATTAATATTTCTAATGATGAGATGAAACTTGACACAAAGACAACAGTCCAAGTACAGCCAAAGGGAATTTAATGTTTAAAAAAAATCATATAAAAAAAAGATTGTCATGGAGAAGCTTGGAGGAATGTGATCATCACTCCCCACAGCTCCTTATGATTACTGCCAAGACCATGAAAGCGCTCCAAATAATGTTGTGGGGAATGCTGTGATACCCACATGCAATGCAGGTCATCTTCTGTTCATGCAACCTGGCATTTGGAAAGCCTATTGCATCAGCGAAGAAAGCCAAGAATGAATAATCTCTACCAAAATAGCTGTAAAGGCTACGTTAGCACTTCCATGCTGGTTGCACCAGCATTTTCTGGTGTTGATCAAAGCTCAGATATTCAAAATAAAAAATTAGGTGCCTTTCTCCTATTAAGTGCTTTTGCCAGGTTTATGGATCTACCTATTCAGCTCACAACATGGGTGACAGTGAGCTCCTTAGCTATGGGAGATCTCTGCTTGGACTTTATCCTTACTGAAATCTTTATGTATCCTCTTGCAGTGCCTTCCTTAGGATGGTCTGGAATTCCTCTGCTCAGAAAACCTCTTAAGATTCTAAATTCTGTTCACAGTTCCCCTAGGAAATCAATGATCCTGATGGGTTCCTTCCAACTCAGTATATTCTATGATATGGAAACAGGTTTTACCCATCCTCAGCTTCTCTGGCTTCACAACTGCTCGCTTTTTTCTTCTCCAAAACTCTCTGCAGACTCTGCTCACCTTCTGGCAGCTCCTCCAGCCTTGGCCTGCTCCTCTCTCCTATCCACAGATAAAATTCCTCTTTCATTTGGCTTGTTTCATCTCCCTGGAATCCTGTCCTCCCTTCCTATCTGCTCCAAGCTGCCAAGTCACTCATCATCCTTAAATCTTACCTTTAAACCTTCCTGCATACTGTGGACTACAGCCACCTGTGACAGGAGGGGAGACTATATAATTTATATATATATATTTATTTTTTGAGAGAGCGTGGTTGTGAGGTGGAAATGGTCTGGATGCAAACAAGCTGTGGTGGATTGTCTGAGCGCCCCACAATGAGCAAGGAAAACAAGAGACAAGCATGTGACATTGGAGATAACCAGGGGCTCCGAGCCCACAGCCGCCCTCGCAGGGCCCGCGGGTGAGGGCCCGACCCCACAGGCCGCGTGGGCCACCCCGGCAGGGAACCTTCCCCTTCAGCGATCCGAAGGGCAGAGGGAGCGGCAGCGGGCACACACGCAGGGGTTCTTGCAGAGAAAGGAATTTATCTGCGGCAGGAGCCGCCGAGCCGAGGCCGCGCCGCCCGCCCCGCCGCGTTCGCCTCAGGTCACCGCTGCGGGCGGGGGGAGCGGGGGCTGCGCCGCTGCCCCTTTAAATAACTTGCCGTGGTTGACGTCGCCGCCGTCGCCGGGCCCTAATTACTCACGGGGCCGGAGCGCCGCCCCGTCCTGCCCGCGGCCTCCCTTCGCGGGCTCCGCCAATCAGCGCCCGCCCGCGTCACTCCGAGGGCAACGAAACACGGAGAAAGGGGGAAAAAAAAAGTTTGGTGCGGCTGGAGCGGGGCCGGCGGGCGCGGCGGGCCCGGCCAGGTGAGCGGCGGGGGGGCCGCGGGGCCGGGTGTGGGGCCGGGTGTGGGTGCGGGTCCGGGTGTGGGTCCGGCCCCGCGGCGGGGAGGGGAGCCATGGGATGGGATGGGATACGGAGCGCGGGGCTGTTCGGCCGCCCGCCTCCCCCGGGCAGCGGCGGAGGGGCTGTGGGGAGGGTCCCCCCTGCGCACCCGCGGCCCCGGTGCCCGGCTGGAGCGGGGCGGTGCGGGGCCCTCCGCGGGTCTTTTCCTGCCTTTTTTGGTGGTTCCGTCCTGCTCTCCCCTCCCCCGACGGGCGGCTGCGTGCGCAGGAGCCATCCCGGGGCAGAGGTGTTTGTACTCGTGTCCTTGGGTGGAGGGGAGAGGCAGCGCCGGCCCGGCCCGGGGCCGTGAGGGCTGTGGGGGCCCCGCTGCCCCCCGGAGGAGCCCCCCGGGGCCGTGGGCTGGGGGCCGGCCGGGCCGCGCTGCCCCTGGAGGAGCCCGGAGCGGCCGCCGTGGGCACGGGGATACTCGGGAATTGTGTCTTCCTCCTGGGCGCACCGAGGGTTAAAGCTCCCCCAGGGCTGTCGTCCTTTGGCGCGGTATCGTGCGAAAAGTTGTTTTTGTTGTTGTTCTGGTGTTCGCCCAGGAGCCCTGCGAGATTTAACCCGAGTTTGCCTCCAAGGCTCCGCAAAAAGCCTGGAGTGATAGATAAGGGGTGAAAACATCCACTCGTGTTTCCACGGGATGTTAGGATTGGGGAGTATTAAAAAATAAAAACAGCAACTGCCTTAGTGCTAAGTAGCAACAGCAGCGAAATACAGAAGCTTGCACTGCGTGTGCTGATGTAATGTGGAGGCATTCAGCAAAACCATGGTAGTTGCTTCACCCCCTTTGTGGACCGACTTCAAGTGCACCGTTGTGTTCTGAAGTCCATTCCCCAGTGTTTGTCCAGACTTGTCCTATAATAGGTGCCATTGCATAAGAGGTGTGGGGAGCAAAGAGCGTGCCGAGTTTCTTTCACTCTTCTAAGGTTCTATGCTTGCATCTTAACTGTGCCAAACTCTGTGTACACTGAAGAGAGAAGGGCACAGCTTGGTAAGCTGCCCTATGAACTTGGTGGGAAAAAAATAAAGAAATTATTCTCTTCTTCCTCCTTCTTCCCAGCGAATGATTTTGTTTGTCTGATGTCATCTTAAATAATTTCTTGTCACAGAGTGCTAATCCTCTTCTGAACTCTGGATGATGGTAACGCAACAATTGAGGAAGTAAATATGTGAACTCCTTCCTTTGTCTCTTTCCTGTCTCTCCTCTAAGTTCTGTAGCTTTGTGCTTTGAGTTTTGCCTGATTTGTTTAGCTGAGGCACCTGTATATGTTCTTTACATTTCTTATTATCTACCACAGAACAAGGGTATATATTTGTTAAGGCCAAAATAAATGTGTTGTGAGGATTTCTGTTCCTTGTGATACAGACTATCAAAGTTTGTGGCGTATCAGTGGTGTAATTCCTTGGGTTTACTACTTTGCAGTTAGAGGATAAGACATTCTTCACTACTGGGGAAACTATCTCCTGTATGTGTTTCATAGAATACATCTTAAAATGTCTTAAAAACCTGTGAATCATGTTAAATTTATTTTAATCTGTTATTATTTTACTTCTTGACTAATCATGAATTTATGACAAAAATGAACAACAGTGTACATGACATAATATACTTTTAGGAGTGTGATCTAAGAATGTAAGTTTACATTTCAGCTTCTTGTTACTTCATGGTCTCAGATGGCACATTGAAAACCTTACACAAATATCTTGAAAGAGATAGTGGCAAGTTATCAGAGAGAGAGTAACATTAACACAAACTACTGAAAAGTTGCTATGGTTACAGATAAAGGTAATCCCTGGTTCTGTGTAAGTGTGTCATTTTGTAACAGCTATATTAATGAACCTGATTTCTGAGAGAATTGGAAGTATACAAACTTCTGGCTCCATTTTCTTGACACCTAATAGCTATGCAGGTTTTTTGGTTTTTGATACTGAATGGGCTTTGACTTGCATTCAAGATGCTTGATTTGAGCTACAAAGAGTATTATAGATTATATATAAATGTACTTGCATTGTGCTGAATTCAATGGAAACTGTAGTATACTTATTTTTGCTCCACCCAAGAGATAGTTAATGTCAAGGAAATATCTTCTAAAATGTCTAGATCCATTTTCAAGGACTTTGACTGAGGCAAGTGTAGTGGCCATCTATCATCAGAGGCCTTGGTGGTGCAGCTGTGCAAGGTACAATTCCATGTCCTGATTAAAAAACAAAACAAAAAAAAAAATCAAGAAAAACAAAACAAAAACCACCCAACCAAACATATCACTTCCCTCTTCCCCCAAAGCAACCCAATCAACAAACCCCCTCAAACCAAAGGAATATGACAACTGCTGAGAAATTAAGACTTGTTGTGGGTGTTCAGCTTTATAGGCCAGGGGTGTATGGGACAGGGACAAGTTATTCTCTCAGTGGTTTATTCCCTACATAGAAGGAGGCAGTTGGGATTTAACATGAAAGAGTAATAATTTCTAAGGTTAGCTAAGCTTTGGGTGGTTTGAGGCAGCTGCTGGAACTTGAGGGCAATGTGTTTGTCCGGTGTATCTGTACTGCTGTTCAGACAAGTCACCAGACCTCTGGGAAGACTCAGTATTTACCACGTGCACCCCTTTGTTGTTTCCAGATTTGAGTACTGCAGAGCAGTAGTACATCTTGGATTGAAAACAGCAAGAGGAATCTCAAAGTTCAAGATTATTGAAATCTCATCAGTCTGGTATGTTCTCTTTAAACTCCTGGAATAGCAAGTTGAATTCCTTGTATGTGAGGGCCTCCTTAGTTACAGCTAAAGATAAGTTTTCTGCTAGGTTTCTAGGATCTTGGCTTTTCATCAGCAACTTCTTTCCTGGGAAGTAAAACTCTACTGAGAACTGTGTATTGGTGTGGTTGTGTAGAAAATTGGTTTTGGTAGTGGTGTTTGTAGCAGGACAGTGAACCCCTGCTCCTGGAACCTTCAGTCAACATGCACTCTGAACTTGTTTTCATCTTGCCTGTCCAGTTTGGAAATTCCAGATACTTATGCAGACTTTTAAAACTAAAGTCATATTGGAAAGGAGGTATTGCTAACAAACTTTGCAGAAGCTATACACTGGTGTATTGAAGAATGCATAAGAATATGAAAAGGAATGTTGGCTTCTTCACACAGAGATTTTTTTTCCACTGTCTTTATGTAGACATCACTCTTATGTTGTTTAGATTTGGTAAAAAATTAGTAATAATGTCTCAGAATAATTTCTCAAATGGCAAAGTTCTGAAATTCCTATGCTAATATGCTTTTAAAATTGATATATTTCCAAAAATACTCAGCAAGTTTGAAAACTGTTTATAAACAGGATTTCAGCATCTGAGGGTGTGAAAGGAATGGGAAGCTAAATATTACTTTTAAATCTGTGTCTAATGAGAAAAGCTAAGCCAGAACTGTAATAATAAGAAATAAAAAGTTCAGCACATGCTGTGGTGCTGACTTAATTGACAACATGAGGGTAAAGGTCTTTTCTCTGATGCCAGTTCAGTATGTGTAAGCAGCAGATCAGTTTCTTTGCTACTTATTAACGTGTGCAGAACCCAAGAGGTATAATATATTCAAGACTGAAAAACAGGTGCAAAACAGTGAAGAAAGCTCTTGTGGTTCACACTGATCTGTCGGGAACTGGACAGCGAGTAACCATCTCTCATCTAATCCCCGAGCAGCTATCACATGTAGCTTTTGATCACTACTATTCTTGTCTCTGTTTGAACTGGTGACTTAAAGATGAAAGGCTCTGTTCTTGATCTCTTGAGCTGTCAAGTCCTCCAAACTTGCTGTCTTCTGTATGTGTAAGATTATGGAACAAATGGCTCTTTAGCTGCTCCATGATTGTAATAGTCAAATGAGAGTCAGGTGCTTTCTGTTACTGTCCTCAGTGCAAAGTTGGGTGGCAGCAAACTGATTTTTTTTTTTAACACTGCTGTCAAAGCTTCCCTGCCTAATGTTCTCACAGCTGCAATCTAGTATTTTCATTTTTTCTGCATTGCCACAGATATTTTAAGAATAGCAAAGGCTTAACTTGAGCCTGGACCTTAAAATGGTGCCACTGTCTTTTTTCCAGAACATATGTGTGTTTACAGGGAAAATAAGTGGCTTTTGTGCAGAAACTGAGACTAAAAATTAGGCTTTTTGATGTCTAGTTTCACTAGGTCTCCTTCAACATGGGATAATAACTTGAATAGCAGTTTTTTTATACCTGGATTCCCAGTATCTGGATACAGATTTCTAATCCAGTGAACTAGGTGTTAACTAGGTGTTATCCTCGTTTGGATAGCCCACTTCACAGATGATTTGGGGATCTTCACTTTTATGAGGATGGCAAATTACTCTTGGGGCATTCTTAGTATGACGGTTGTGTTGTGTGGGTGTGTTTGTTTTGGTTTTAAATGAGATGAGGTAAGCAAATCTGGGCGGTCAGTGCTGAATGGAGGAGAATCTGCTTTGCCACCCCCCTTGTGCTCTGGGTGAGCCATGGTCTTGCTTATCAGAGGCTGGCCAAGCTTCTGCCAGCTCAGAAACTCGCAGGCAGGTGGAAGGGGCTGATGAGCACCCGAGCTGGGCTATAGGAGTCGGCCAGACTTCATGGGGGGGAGACGTGGGGAGGAAAAGGGATGAAACGTCTCCCTGGTAGTGATAAGAGCTGCTAGTTGCCTGTGTAACAGAAGCATGAGCTGAAGTGTGGGATGTTTGATGATAAAAATTACTTCTTGTTGCTGTTATGAGGTGGTGAGACTGCTGTGGTAGCATAGAGAGCTGGAAACTTTTGGGGTAGTGTGTTTGGCTTGGGTTTTCTTTTCCCATCTTCTTTTGAGAGTACCCAAAGAACACTGACTTAAGCTTGTTGTGTTTTCTAACACTAGGCAGTTTGGTTGATATGATTTGTGACTGGTGCTTTGTTTTTATGGGCCTAAAGTTAATGTGTTCAAAATTGAAGCTTTCCAAGATTGGTTACTGAGATACTTCAGGGACACTTTACTGGTCTGTTTTGTTTGCGTGAACTGTGTTCTTGGTTTTGATTGCTTAGATAAGAGTTGGTCAAAAACGTGTCATGTAAGTATGACCTCAGTGTTATCCTCAGGGGACCTGAGATCAACCTCCAGCAGTGCTGGCTCTGGCAGGACACTGAATGCAAGGGTTAAGGTCTGGTCCTTTCAGCTTATATTTTAGGTACTGTGGGGGAAATTATGAGGATATTGTTAATTCTGTTCCTGTTTCATACACATCAACTCACAACTACCAGTTGCTGCTTTTCAGTCCTGTTTGAATTTGTGGCATGGTAGGTTGCTCTAAAATAGACGGTAACACAAAATGTGCTATTTCACTGTTTTACAGGAATTAAATGTCCTTCCTGAAGGTGTTCTTTATGCTCTTTTTGGTGTTTTGGAGCTCAAGGGAGTACTTAGCTGTAAATATTTTCCCGATGCTGCATGGTATTTGCAGTAAAGCAGAATGCTAAAGTGCCTTGGACTTTTTAATCTGTATTGGGGAAGTTAAAACATCCCCATTTTGTGGTGTTGGCAGTGGGTGAAATAAGGCAAGGAAGGCAGCCCCAGCACTGGAAGAGGAAAGATGGCAACAACCAGAAACGAGGAGTTTTTCCTCTCTGCCTGTGCATGGGACAAAAACAACCCAAATGTGCTTATGCTGACAAGTGCTCTATGTTCCTCTAGCTTAATATGTCTGGTTATTTTACACTAAGCACGTGAAAATGTTCTATGAACGGCAGCCTTGCTACCCAGATAAGTCTTGTGTAACTGTGATGATCCTTTGTGGGTGCAGGAGGGAACACTGTGTTGTGGCTCTTCCTTGTGTTGCTTGTTTGGAATGGGGCAAGGTTTGTCTCAAACCAGGTGTCGTATCTGCACTTATGAAATATTTATTGAGCCTTGTTTTGTGTTTACACTTCTTTTCACTGGGTAGCTGGGTAGGGACCCACATCGGTGTCTGCACTGAGGAAAAAGAAACAGTTTTAATCTAAAGGACAGGTTTTTGTCTGGTGTTGAGAGGAAGCTGTGCCGTGAGAAACGCTGTTGTCACAACGTGGCCAGGATCTTGCAAATCTGTTCAGTCGGGTGAAGCCTGAATAAGCACAAAAAGTTTCTGGCAGGAGCCGTGGTACCTTGTGGGATGGAGACAGTCACTTCCTGCGGAGCTCCTGCTGACTCATGCTTTAAATGGGTGGAAGTCTTTGGAACCGGCGACCCGATGTATTTTTAGCCGGGGTTACTAATTTATATCGTGTGCTCGGCCTCCCAGGGCAGCTCCAGTCACCCTTAAAGCGCGGATGGGCTCCAAACCCACAGCTAATTTTATTCCCTAAGTGGAGCAAGCGGCAGTTGTGTAATTGCCGCGGGACTCGCGTTCGCAGCCCCGCTCGGGCTCTGTGCTGCCCCCACCCCGACCCCCGGCCGGGGCGCTGCGGGCCGGGCCGGGCCGGGCGGGCACCGGGGGGGCCGTGCCGGGGCCGCGGGTGCTCGCAGCGGGAGCGGGCCGCGGCCCCTTTAAGAGCGCGCGCCCGGGGTGCCCGAGCCCGCCCAGCCTAACCTGCTAGCGAGGAAAAGTTCTTGACGTGACGGACGCGCCGCTCCGCCAATCGGGGAGCTCCTCCCGGGCGGAGGGGCGGGGCTCTGGCGGCTCGGCCAATGGGAGCTTGGGGGCGGGCCCCGCGGCCGGGGTAGGTTGCGCCGAAGTGCGGCTCCAAGTGAAGTTAATCTGGGGTGAAGCGAACAGAGAATTGTGGAGATCTTGTTGGTAGGAATTTTGCGGTTCTAATCGCGTCGTGTGGCGTCGTTCCGCCCGCCGGGGCAGCGGAGCTCATGTGCGTGGGGCTTTCCTCCGGCGTTCCGCTCTCTAATGATGGCAGGATATTAACATTTATGCAGGGAAGCAGAACAAAAGGGCTCTTTAGACAGGAAATAAGGTGCTGAGAGGCTCAAACTTGACCGAGTTTCTTTTGTCATCTGTCGGCTTGCACGGGGTGTTCTGGCGTGGAAGAATCGAGTGGTTCCGCGTTATCTTATGGAGAAATGTTAAATCTAAAATAGCGAGGATAATGCTGCTGTTTTGGAGTTACACAATGTTACAGGAAGAGAGCTCGATTTTAACTCTAACTTCCCTGATTCTGATGAGATTGGAGGTAACTAATTATGACAGCTGCCGTGGGATTATTCAGTGATAGCATTTGCTCCAAGTCGTTTGTCTTAAATTGTCCTTTGTTGTATCACTGAAGGCTGCTGTGCTGTTGTCTGTGTGTTTGTTCTTGATGAGATGAATGTCTCACAGGTCTTTAGCATTTAGAACAAAGATGTGTAAAAACTATGTAAAACGTGGCAATTTTCCCCTTTTTTTAATCAATTTTATAGGGTGTCTGGGTCTGTCAGAGCTCTGATTACAAACACAGGCAGGAAAATTAAGTATTACTGCTCTGTGTTGCAGCTACTACTCTTCCATCCAAGAAAAAAAGAGGAGGTATGTTTTTTTTTCCTTTGGAATAGGTCAGAAATCTCTTTGGAAACCTGTATTGCCTAATGATAGCAGGTGTTTTATTTGAGGGAAGATTATTTTCAGTTTCTGTATCAGGTTTATAATATATGGTATTTTTAGTGACACTTTGTGCATCTGAGAGGGTTTCAGGAACAGGAAAAGTATGGGTGGCATGGGATAGGGTGAAGGGGAGGAGAGCAGGAAGTGGCAAGGCAGGAAGCAAGGGGATTTGAGAATGAAGACTTTCTTTTAATTGCCATCCTTTCTGTATCTTTGGCAAGTATGTTAGATGAGGCCACATCCAGAACAAGGCTTTCAGATTCATATTTTCTTACTTCCCTAACTAGTTCTTTTTTTTATAAAATCACTTGTGTCAATATACAGCTGCTCCTGAGAATTGGAAAGAAATACTCATGTCCCCAGTACTTGTTGAGTCTAAGGGGCTTTGTATGATTAGTCATGGTGATAGAAGAATGGATGTGACAATTGAGCAACAGTCTTCCAAATGACTGTGGAAAGCAATTGCTTAGACCTATACCGAATGTAAACAAGTGTTATTTTTAAAGCATACCTCATTCCTTCAGTTTTACATTGAGCCATTCTGTTTTCTCCCAAAATGCTGGGTGTGGATTGCTTTTATATATATGTCAGTGTCTTGACACACTGGCATCTTGCCATGGTCCTGTAGCTTATAGATCTGAATTACTAATTTGCTCTTATCTGTCTTTATCTGTTTATAACATTTTAAAAATGTTATGGATTGTATTTAAACCCTGGATATACTATTCTGAAATGAGCAGTGACTACATAAGGTCTTTTAGCTGAGAGGTGGGACAGAATCTGTATTGGGAGATGTATAGAACCAGTCTATGTAAGCATTTAAATACCTGGATTTTGATTAATTTCCTAACTTGAAGGTGATGCTAGGCCTAGACTAGGTGGCTAGATCAGGTGTATGAGGTTAGGGCAAGAAGAATAATAGTTTACTCTATTTTTCTATAGACTTTTATGTGTATTAGAATTACTGAAACAAAAGAAAAACAACTAAAGTATTTGTGTGCTACTAAATACTGTATTTAGCCAAAAGCCAGCTTTTACTCAGAATAAGGAAAAAAGCTGAATACATGAGGCAACTTCGTTCCTACTGCTTGATCACTGAGCAGCCATTCTTCCTGGGTCTACTCTGCCCCCCACCTTAGGAAAGCTGTATTATCTGGGACCAGTTTTCCTGATTTATTCAACACAGGAGTGAAATGTTCAATTCTCTCGCCACATGTATACAGTTCTAATGCAGGCTGTTTGTAGAAAGCAAATCTGCCCTAAAGGATAAACATACCACTTTGCTGGCACAGCTGTACAACTTCTGTATTCAGGCTACAGCAAATGTTTCTTGCCTGCATTCAAAGCCGTTGCTGGCAGGACCTGTGTTGTCCCTGCACGACGATTGGTTGTTCCAGCATTTCTTGTTCACAAAACCCTTTTCCTGCACATGCTCCATCTGCAGATCTTAAACACTGTGAATGTGTTGTGTGCTGTGGGATTTATGTGTCTGCTTCTTGTGCCAGGATGGAATATACATCTCTGATGTGAATAGGAGATTCTTAAAAGTGACTGTAGCTCTGTGGACAAAATGCAGGACCAAATTTTATCTCCCCTGTTTGAGGCAAAGGACATCTATGCCCTACAGGTCACCAGCTGCTGGTGGTGCTGCCTAGTGTTGTGAGGTGGGTGGCCCAGCATGAGCTCGGATGGTGACCCTGCTCTCTGAGTCTGTTCAGTGCTACTTTGAGCAGGATGCATGTCTACCATGGGCTGATCCCTGAACCTTAGGGAGGGCAGATGCCTGCAAACAGGGATGTGGGCTTTGGATCCCTCCCTGGGTACTGGGTACTCCTGCCACACACAGGAACCTGCTGCCACTCTCCCAGCAGAGAGTGGATTTTGTGAGCACTGGAGGCAAAGTCAACTAGGCTGCTCAAATTGTTCTAAATTAGTGGCTCCGGCCAACCCAACTGGCTCTTTTCCCCTCCTCTTCATACCCCTGTTTCCCTCGTGGTTTAGTGATCATTTCTGCTAATTGCCCTGTGCCCAAGGCCCGAGGGAGGGGGAAGAATAATAATATCATAGTAGAGTGTCACTGATAGCCTAAAAAGAGTCACCTGCACAGGGTTTTAAACGTGGAGTTTGGCCTCTGAGTAGTTTTGTTGCTGTTTCTGGGAAAGGGGTGAGCTGAGGAGGTGTGATCTGCGCAGCGGTGCTGTGGCAGGGCAGATTGGTGCTGGAGGACCAGCCCTCCCCGCAGATACAAGGGTTCCCCGGGAGATAGTTGTCCTCCTGTGGTGTGCAGCTCACTCTGGGTGGGGCGGATCATCTGGCCAGTGATGTTTACACTGTAATAAGGTTTTGAGAAAATAAGCAGTTAATTACACATGACCTACAAAGGAATAAAAATAGCTTGGATCTGTTCTTGCTTTAAAACCTATTTAACAGAGGCATGAAACGTTTGGGATTTCTAAACCTACTTGTTTGTGTTTTTTGGGTTTTTTTTTACCTTTAGAAATATCAGGAACATTAAGTCCTTCTTCCCTGTTCTTGTTGGATCTCTCAGATGTGTCATAAGCTTCTCAGCCTTTAATTGAAGGGGTGGGGTGATATATTTTTAACAGATCCCTCCTTCCAAGTGTGTTTATAGGCCTTTTGAGCTAAACAGAGATTAGTAAAAACAAAGCTTTGACAGTGCAAAAATTGTTTCTCCTCAGTCAAGTTGTAGGTTTTTGCTCATTGTCCAGTTGTTGACAGAAACTGAGTTTTTTTTATTTGAAAAATAACTTTTTGGCTATTATGCATTAAGAGATAAACTGACTTAAATCCTAACCTGATCCATCTTCTGTTCCTTTTAGAGCAACTTAAGACAGTCTTTTATTACTTAGACAAATGAACAGACTCATTTGAGTATTTCCTAAAAATAGCTCCTTTTTAAGCAGCAGTTTTATTAAATGCAGTTCTTCCTTTAACTTAATGCTTCAGCAGTCTTGCAGAAGCTCAGACTGTCTCCGTGCTAAAGACCACCCTGGCTCAGCCGTTCTGCCCTGCCAGGATGTATTTGTATCACAGGACTAACCTTCAGGATATGGTATTTGTCAGTCTGAAACATAATAGTCCTGTATCTGGAGAACTAAACTGTAAACAGTGTGGCTGGCTTGGCAGGCCCTGGCAACCACCCCAACAGTTTAACTAGCCCAGGGTTTAAGACAATACTGTGCTGGCATGTCCTGTGATTCATGATGTTAATGCACCTTTATCTATGTGAAGGATTAGGGAAGCAAATATAAACTTAATAATCAAATCGGAGTGGAAGCTTAGTAGTGGTATTTCTGAGGACAAAAGTGAGGCACCTTCAGCTCATTGAAGTATTTTGCATTAGATGTGGTTTTTCAATAAGGACTGAATTTTTTCACCATTAGCTTGAATAAGGCAGGAGGCTGGGTGGCTTTCATGTGTGTGTGCCATGTAATATAACTGGGCTAATAAAAGCAGAATATTGCATGGGGAAGGCAAGTATTTTCCACGTATGGTTTTAAATTATGTTTAGGGCAAGAGACAAGAGAGAACCACTGACTCTGCAGGCAAAACTTTTAGAATTCTGTACCTAAATTGGACATATTAATTCATTTTTTTACAGAAGTCTATCTTTAATTTAGATTGTCAGAAGAAAAAAATTAAGGAGTTGTTGATTGTGCTGGTTTTGAGCTGGGGTGGCAGAGGAGATATGAGACTGCAGAAAAGGATAAAAATTGTTTCTCTACTACCCCCTCTATGAATTTAGTATGTTTTTCTAAACTCATATGGAATGAATGCCTTCATGCAATGCAGTGTTGTCATGTACCAGAATATCTTCTATGTGACAGAATGACCTTGCATTTGGAATCTGTATCATTATGGAGACAGGCCGAAAGAAGTGTTTAGAGTGCTAAACTGAAAAGTTTGTAAATTCTTCTTTCTTCCTGCCCAGCTCCTTCAGAATTGGGTAAGACACTTATGAGGTAGTTTTTGTTGCTGATAAAGGGAGACATTTCTAGGTGATTTCAGCAGAGTTCTAATGTTGGGATTATGCTATCCAAACATAATGCTAGTGTGACATACTCTTGGATCTTTTCATTAAGTCTTTGAATAAAGTGTTTTTGTCAATATTAATTAGAATTATCAAACAAATATTGTTTTCCAGGTGAAAAGTGACAAGAAAAGTAATTATTTTAGTGTTTTATGATATCAAAAAATATTTGTTTACTAGCTTGAAAAAAATTAAAAAAAACGTTGTGGCAACATGGAAGGACTTACTTGGAATGCTCTTTAGGGAAGAGGCTTTAGGATTACTCAATAGGATTGTTTTGATTATCAGCATATTTTCTTGGAGTTTGTTTAAAGGATCCTGGGAGAGGAGGAAAGCAGCATTAGTAACAACAGGCCAAGGTAAGTGTATTATTAGTTACATAACAAACAAATTGTCAGCTGAGCGTGACAGACCAGGGGCTGAGACTGGTGCTGAGATCAAGGAGCGTTTGATTTGTTGTGGAGTGGCCTGGCAGCTGGGCATGAATTTTTTGCCTTCTTAATAAGTCCAGTCAAACTTGATGCTTTGATTGCAATTTAAAACTCCTGTGCATAGCAGTGGAGTAATTTGCTTTACATTTTTTCCTTCTTTTAATATAACAACAAAATAAAATCTAATTTCACACTCTGATCACTCCAGTTGATTGTGTTGTCTTCTTGCATTTGCTTTTGTCTTACTTGGTGTCTGTCAAACTTTTGGCTGTTGTCTATGGTCTCTCTTTCTACAAGAATTAGCTTGTTATTCTGCGAAGTCATAATGTGACTGTGACCCATGGTCTTAAGTTTATACCTAGTCATTCTCTATATAAGTAAATCCCTGATTAGTTGCTGCCTACTTATCCTTCTGTCTTCAGCCTCAGATCCCCCATTGCACAATCGGAAATACCAGTCTGCTCTGAAGAGTACCTGTGTCCTTGCTGCAGCTCTGGCACCTTAATTTTCAGACTGGCAAGGCCTGAGATGAAGAATTTATTGAAACTTCATAGTATGTCTTGAGAGCTCTGCCTGGTGAACTTACACGGGGTGAGCATACAATATAAAACGTTCGTTGCAGCATTGCTGGGTTTCTTTGAGCACGATCAAGTTAGTTAAAATGAGAAAGTCTACTCTCGAAACCAAGGGTTATGGGTTAAAGTTAGTGATTTATTTTTTATTTTTTTTTAATGTGAGTTACAAATATTCTTCAGTGATTGTGTGGGGGTTTTTGTCTTCACCATAGGGGTGTGAGACAGAAGGGATTTTTGGGAGACAATGTAAGGCATTGGGCTTTTTTTTCAATAGTGAGGATGTGGTACTTGTGGAATTAGCTTAGCTGAAGCTGTGGTGCCTGTGAATACATCTTTAGGCCAAGCTAAAGAGCATTGTTCTTGCTGGTGTCCCTCTTGTTTATGACCTTGTACCATAATAAAAGGGAATATATTGTGTTCTTTTTTCCATTGTTTCCTGATGGAAGCCCTGTTCTCCAGTGTTGGTGAATGGAAGGGAATGAGCATTCTGATAGAAAGCCACACCTTGCTGACAGTTGAGATTCAATATCCTGTGAGCAGATTTTTGTTCCATTTATCCATTCTGTAGTGTGATACTGGCTTTAATATACCATAATTGGAGATCTGCCCTGTGTTTTTCTATGTTTGTCTACTTTTCCTTTATATAATGAATTTTTCTTTCTCTAGAAAGTGCTGTTACTTTGTCATGTGTCAATCTGTTCTCTGGCAGAATACAATGACTATGGCAAGAGGGTAAAAAGAGAAGTCAGATATACTTCAAGAGTTATTGTTCAAAATGCTTCTAAAAATGTAAATTTCTGTTTATGTGGCTTGAGGAAAAAGGGGAAATCCCATGCCACTACTTAACAGCTTGGCGTTTTGGGATACAAGTCCCTCCCTTGAAGCCATTTATGGCTTTATTTTTCTGTGTAGAACTGAAGAAAAAAAACTCTGTACAAAGGTAGCATCATAATAATTGGGGAGAGAGTGGCATCCTGCCATGCTATTTTTAGACAATTGTGCTCTTAACTTGCTGATCTAAGTGTTCTGGACAGTAAGTGGGGGAGACAGCGTACTAAAATGTGTGCTCACATAGCTGAATCTTGTCTGGAAACAGAATGAATAGCAGACTTTCAGAAGGGCAGTTTACAGAGTTGTAGCTGGAGTATTAGTAGGTAAAAAGGATGCCCTGGTGATTAAAGCACAGTGTTTGCAGTGCAGACTTTTACTCAAAAGCTGTCAGCTCTGGCTTTCTCCTCAGCTGAGAAACTGAAATATGTGCAGTCTGTTCTGTAAGGTTTAGGGAAGAAGTGTAAAAAACTATTTTCTGTTCCATGATGGCAGTGAAGGGAAAAAATGCCAGTTGTCCTCAGTCAAGTTGCTTTCAATATTTAAGCTTTTCTTAAAAAGTGCAATGACCTCTCCATCTAAGCAAGTGGTGTGGTTTTGGAAACCTTCAGAAAGGAGTGTGTCTCACTGCAAGTTTCTGATCGTTCCTTAGTCCCTCATCTATTTATCTGACACTATCTTGGGTTGTTAAAGCTGTCACAAGGCTACACTTAATAATTTTCTCTCTGATCTCTTTGTGATGTGTACATTTTTACTTGGCTTAAGCTTTAAGTGAGGCTATGCCTCAGACTTCAGTTCTGTTACTAACTCAGTAGATTCACCTTCCTCCTGCAGTGCACTGTTAACCTTGATTCCTCTGGTACAGAGCCGTACTGTAAACCACAGGAGCAAATGCCAGCTTTTGAAATGAAGTCTTCAAGGTAGATCAGTTCCTGTCCCAGCAGTGCTGTGGCAGAGGTATCTAAAGCCCTAAATTACCTGTATCATGAAATCATTGCATTGGTTGCATATAAATATATGTTGAATGCATGTATATACGTTACACTTGAGCATTTGCATGTTCCATTGTTTCAGGCAGTGTAAAGTAACAGTTGAGGGGAAACTAAGGAAAGATGCAAAACTTTGTAGTGTGACCGGTTGGTATATTTCATATATTTGGGGAAACTTGACAATATGCTAAAGTTTTGGATAAATACCAGATGCCCAGCATGGCACTGCTGATCACCTGTGTAATATTTTCCTGTGCTTTGTGCAGGGTGATAAGTTTTAATGTATAGACATCCAGTAGTTTGCTTGGGGTCATGTAAGCTGTCTTCCCCAGTGACTGTAAATAGTAATTAATGGATTAAAAAACAATAGCAAAACCCCCTAGAAGAGCATTAGGGTTAAAACAAAGTAGCAACTTTGAGTCCCTTGACTGAATTTAAGAGTATTGCAGAAGGCGAGGAATGCAGCTTTGCCACAGGGAACATCATACTTACACCTCTTACACTGAAAACTTGTCCTTAAATACCCTCTCTGTCTGGCCAGGATTTAGCTTTAGGTTGAGTTCCCCATCAAACCACAGTAAGGGTATTGTATAATTTTGAACACTTAAATTAGACATAGTGCATAATTCTAAATAGAGCTACACATCATGCATGATAATCACAGTGTTCTTGGGAGTTAAGCTGAATTCAAGATGCCCTAGCCAGAAATGATGATGATGATGATCGTTTTATTTATTAACACATAGGAACCCTGATATTAGAGCAGGAGCTCCCTTACAATTAAGCCCACATAGAACTGTAGCATTATAAGCTAATTAAAATTCTACATACTGCTGTTTATAAAAACAAATTATAATGTGTTTTGTGCTTACTGTCAGTTCTCAGCAACAGGTGCTTTGTTAACAAGAAGCTGTCTATTTTGGGAACTTGTGTTAAAGCAGCTTTTATCTCTTCGGGGTTTGATATGCTTAAAATAAGTGAAACTCATGCTCTATTGAGACAAGATTACTTATTCACTGAAGCTCAAAAGAAGCGATTACTGAATCTATATCTATTCTTTCAGTAATTATGAGGGTAATCTTGTAAGTGTTTGAATCCTTCTTACAGATTATTTTTCATCAGCATGTGAAGTAAAACCTGCTTTAAAATGCAGCATCAAAGATAGTTTATGGAGTTGCTTTCCTGCATCCCTTAAACTTTGCCCTGGTATTTTAAAGGAATGTAGAGAATTCTAGAATCTTCTGGTTCTAATTTTATACAACCTCTGGTTTCTGAAATGACCAGCTTCAAAATATGATGCCAAAGAAAGCAGAATGTAGCCCTGTCTGGTCTGTTTTAGACTAGCCTTCTTATCTTTTATAGAGCATTTTAAAAGAAGGCATTTCTTTACTGACAGATTTCAAGTAAACTCTAAATTTATAAGGCTATATAGAAATATGAAATGCAACTCAAGGATTCCTGCAGCATCTGAATGCCAAAGTACAGGTTTGAGATGGACACACTCCATAGGAAAGAAGAGGGCTCCTCAAGCAGTATCTGCAACTTGTGCAGCTCGACATTGGTTCAGCCACACACAATGGAAACTGTGGTTTGTGTGAGCTGATGTAGCAGACTGCTGACAAGTAATTACTGACGTGGTTTGATTTTTTTCTAATGGGTGTAACTCTTGAATTTTTATTCCTCTTGAGCAGAGATGCCAGAACAAGCACTCCTTAAAAGTGTGTTCCTTTAGTAGTAGCTGCATGTTCCATCACAAGTGTAACTTCATGTAAGGTTTCTGTGGCAGTCTTGTCTCAGACAGCCATCTTCCAAAGATGGGCCTGCTGAGCCGGTCTGCCTCTAGCCTTAAGTTTTGGGTGGTCTGGGTAGGTTAAACATAAGTGCAGCCTCATATTTTGGGTTGTGTATGGACATACGGTGCTTTGGGTAGGACAGCATGACCAGTGAGGTGGCTGACTGGTGCCCTCTGTGTTCTCAAATACACCTCTTGGGCTTCTCTCACCATGACTTTTCCAAAGATAAAGACTGAAACCAGCTTCCCAAAACATGTGACATGCTCTTTTCTCATGTTCACTTTTCTTTGTCTATAATTCACTCAGAAAGTGTCTTTACTTTGTACAAAATAATTATAGTTAGTCTTACTCTCCCTGCTTTTAATTTTTAACTAGTTATCTTTATTGAAGGTCCCTGTCATGTCTTGCTGTAAAGTGTGTTCAGCCCAAGGGTTATTTGCTGTTTTTTCACTTGAACCTAAGAAGTGATTTTTGTGGGTTGTGTTTCATTTTGCTGTTTTCACTTGTGATCAGGTTGACATGTCCAATAGGCAGCTTTGTTGGCTTAGATTTTCTGATAGTTATCATGGGAGAGACAGAAACTTAGAACCTGCTGGTGGTGCTCTTTCTGAAAGCATCTCTGTGCTGGTCTAGCCTGGAGTTTGCTGGAGTAGCTGGGGTTGCCTAAAAATATATTGTGCTGCTGGGGAATAAGAAGTAAATAAGAAACTTTTAAGTTTAAGTCAGAGGAGAAATTGATGTTTCTTTGAATCTCACAAAGTTTGGATACTGTCATGTGTGAGGGCTTAATTCTAGTGATTCCTGCAGTGTTAGTCTTGAACAACAAAGTCCAAATGTACCTGCTTAAATCTCTTACCAAGTGATAATCCTTGGTGTCTTGACTTATATTTTGCTGCTTTAGGCTTACATTGAAATACATGGTAAGTAAGTGTTGAAGGCTTTATAGGGAGTGCTGCATTTAATCTTTTACGTGCTGCAGCAGTTGGCAGATGTTCCAGCATAAAGTGGTGGTCATTCCTGCAAAAAACCCACCATCACACTGGTAGCTCTGTGTGGTAGCTTTCTGGAATTCCAACACTTTTTCATGAAAATCCTCATGTCTGTACTCGGCCTCTGAAATCCAGCATAAACAAAATGGGATTCCTCCTACTAGGTAGTAAAATACAGCTTACATAGTTTAACTTTTTTTCTTTTAGGAAGAATTTTGAGTAGAGTAGTGAATTTCATGGAATTGTCCCTTTGTTTTGTGTAGTGACTATACTAGAAAGTTTGAAAATTAAGTAACACTTGCTTATAGTTCTGGGTTTTGTTTGTAGACTTAAGTGGTCATTGCAAGTAATTTGATGCCTTTGCACGAGGTGAATGAAAGTCTGAGGTACCCTCTCTTGCAGCAGTTAATCTTTGGGTCTAGTAATCCTTACTTTGCAAAGGTTAAGCGTGGCTACAAGTAGTAATTACAGTTTCAAAGTAACATCCATTAATAGTGTATGCAGACGGGCATAGGTATCTGAGTCCTTATTACCAGTGATCTCCGTGATACCAGGATAGAATCTGTGTGTCTTTGTTCTTGCCTAGGAACAGTTGAAGAGGTTGCAGTGAAATGTTCTCTTGTTCCTCGTGTAACCTTGAGTACAAGAGCAGACAGCTGTACTTAGCAATATACACACTTTAACACTGGAGGCTTTGTCTATACCAAGCGTTACTAGTTTGTATGATATTCTGGCTCAGATTAGTTATGAATGTTGCTGATGTTCCTTCCCTTCCTAAGACCTGAACCTCTCTCTTTTGTCCATCTGCCACTTCTGAGCTTGCACTTTCTCTCGTGTGTGGCTTTTTTTCCCCACTAGTGTGACCCTTTCACAGTCTTCCTGACATCTTAAACCTGTGATAGAGCTGTGAGTCCAAATTTTACCTATATTTTTAATTAGTGTATTGAAGGATTTAAACTTACTATTTAAAATTGGAAGTGAAGAAAATACTTCTGTAACCATTCATCTTTTTGTGAAGTTTCTGCTAGGAGTCTCTGATATATCAAAGTGCTTGATTTTAAAATAGGCCAACAAAAATAAAAAGCTGTTCAACAGGAATAGACAGGAACATAAGTAGATATTGGATGACTTGTCAAGTGAGTTGAGAGAACATCTTATGTAAGTCTTTGGTCACTGGTGTGAGTATTTTGTTTTTGATATGAAGTCATTATATAAATTCTACTTCCGTAGTTCAAATGGCAACTTAAATCTAGTTAGTTGTGGGCAGGAAGAATACTGGAGGCCTACTAGAATGAATGGAAAGCTTTAAAATGCGTGGATTCTCTTGGTGCTGAGGAAGTTGGATAACTCCTATGTTTTGAAAAATGCAACAGCTGTGTGTTCTGCTGCTACAGGAACAAGGAGGTCACTGCCCTTACAGATCTGCTTGCATAGTTGGTCCTTAACCATATTCACTTTTTTAACTCAAAGCATTCTGATGAAACTGGGTCAGAGTGTAATACACATGTAGCTCTGCTGGCAAATGTGAACCAGCTGCAGTGTTTTAGCCAGGGTGAGCTGTAGATGAAATGACATGTCTGACTGCAACCAGGCTGATCTGTAATGACTGAGGCCCCCATTCAAATCTGCCAGTTCTTCTTGGCACCATAACAGCTTGCTGGGACATGGAAATGCTTTAAAGCAGCTACAAATGACTGCTCAGTGAATGTAAATTGGAGCCTTTTGGGAGACAGCAAGAGTAAAAAGAAAACAAGGTTGTTCTGTAACTTGCTATTAAATTGTGAGTCTAGTGCTTTATACCCCGAGTAGTGTCCTGCTTCCAGCAGGATACCTGGGCAGCAAATTCTGCTATGGAGCAGTGTCCTCAATCACAGCCAGTGCTCTGGTAGCTTTTGCAACAAGATTCAACAGAACTCTGCTCTTAGGTCTTTATTTGCCGTTTGTTTTGATAAGCCTGTAGAGGACTCCATTTCCTATTTATTGCTTTTTTGTACCAGCATGCCTTTTCATATGGTGGTACAGGTGGTATCAGATAACTGTGCCAGTACGTGCTCTAAAGTGAAGTGTATTTTTGTCTGCACAACTTCATGTCTTGCTTTTATTTGTGCTTGGGATGAAGCTTTATATGTTTAAAACAGCACAAATCACCACTTCTGCAATTTCTTCCTTGCTTTATTAGCACAAAGGAAATCACAATTGGTACTGGTGCTACTTGAATTAGTGCTGAACTGCTTCATTATAAAGGTGATTATGACAGAGGAGGGAATATTTTAATCACTTATTAAAAATTGGATTTGTTATTTGGGGTGAGTGTCAGGTAAAACTGTCAGTGCATTGATGTTTCACATGGAAAGGTAGCTCACACCAACTGCTGTGCTTTCTCTTTGCAAAGCAGTTTCAAAGCTGGCATCAGTATGGTTTAAACTGTGTCTGGTGTGGTGCTGAGGCATAATGCTGTTTGGGTGGTCTTCCCAGCTTCAGTGTTAGCATTTGGGAGGGATCCTTCCCATACCAGTCAGGGATTTTAGGAGTGTTTGCGGAACACATGACAGTACTTGAGCTGAGGTAGAGAGTGTGAGCATCTGCTCGTTTTCCTACCACAACTTGAAGTATGAGGATAACTGGAATTCAGGAGACCTTTTTCTTTGGGGCAGACAGCTGAAGAGAAGGCTGGCTTCTGTGCAGGATTTTTTTTCCTTGTTGCGAAGGCGGGGGGGGGGGAAGATTATTCCTAAACCTTGTGTGTTTAATCCTGCTAAATGCTGCTCTCTCTGATCTTACTGATTAACATTTGAAGCCTATAAAGCTAGGGTATCAGTTATTTGAAACTAGTAGCATATAAACATTTCAATTAAAAGGAAAAGAAGAAAGGGAAAAAAAGACCAGTATAACAGTTCCTGCTCTGTGGGGAAAGTATGTACGCAAGTGTTTTGTTACTTGCTTTTCTGAGCATTGGAAGAGGCTTACTCTACTTTAGTGTTTCTGCAGCTTCAGCTCTCTATATTTTGTAATCAGGAATGTCCTTTATATATTTTTGCTTGGTACAGAGAAGATTTTACTCTGAGGATGTTCTGCGGTGAGGAGGGAAAGGTGGTACTTGTAGCAGCAGCAATAAGAAGGAAGGCCTTATAGACACATCAAGTTGTTTGTGTATGTCAGGAGTAACAGGAATGGGTACACTTTAAGCACCAGATTTGTAGGAAAAGGAGGACATACTTACCATACTTTTAGTGACAATAAATATTTTTGAAAAGAAAATAGAGGTAATTTCATCTTAAGTTTATTAGCTAATACCAGAAGAGGCAGTTTTCTCCATAATCTTCAACAAAGTGGATGTTCTGGGGTTGCACTGAGATGGCTCTTGCACTTCCCTCTATTATGCTTCCTTCTTGTTAGTGCTTGTACAACTGGTTATACAACTATACTGTAAAACAAAGCAGGGAATGTGCTTAAAATATTGTAAAGAGTTCTGGTTTGGGTTGGTTTGGCTTTTTTTTTCTTTAAGATGAATCAATTCTACATTCAGAATTCATAGGATTACCCTGGGAATGTTGTGCAAGCACAGCTCAGTGGGAACAGGCAGAGCCCAGAGGCATTTCCAGGAGCTTGTAAAGCTCCACACTTGTTTTGTGACACCAAGCAGGACATACATATGGTCATGTTGATTCCAAGACCTTGCTGTCACTTCAGCTATGAAGTTGCTTCCAGTTTCATACTGAAGCCAAGCTAGGAGACCAGTTTTGAAGCAGCAGAATAGGGCATGCACTTGCATTTGGGATTTATTTCACAGTGGGCTTGATGCTCAACAGGGGCTGACTGCCCCTAAAAAGGGTCGTCCTATTTTTAGCCATGTCACTTCCTGTGCAGTGTACCTCAGTTCTCTGGAGCTGATCTTGTGTTAGATCAGCAAGCTCTCTAGTCCACCAGAATAAATATTCGTGGTTTTTTCCATCAGGTGGATGAACTGATGTGACTGGAGGCAGGGGCAGGGCTATGCAGCAGTGGCTGGAGCTATGGGACCAGGCTCGCCCCGTTCACAGTGCTGTTCCAGCAGTGACTGCCCAGCATTATTGGCTTTACGGGGTGTTTGGGCTTGGTGATATTGTGGATCCTCCTGCATGAGGAATTATGGACAGTTTTGAAACAAAAATCTGAAGCTGAGCCAAGAGCTGGGGTGATTGGAGGTCTTTCCCTCCCCCAAAAACATCTGTTCAATGATCTCTTGGTGTTCATGTTTGCTGAGATGGGGACAGAGTCCTGCTGCTCTGCTTGCGTGTGTTTGACTCTTGCCCAAGCGGTGGGGAGGAAAAGTCCCCGAGGCACAGTGCTGTGTCACCCTGGCCCTTGCCCTCCTGTGGGAGTGGATGTGTATGGGAGAGGCATGTTCTGAGGTGCAGTGCCAGCAACTGCTAGCACTTGGATCTCTCGTTCTATTTTCAATGCCTGTTTTTGGCTAGTCATTCTCTTAATTCTTTAAGCCTGCTCTGCTGCTGAAACAAGCGGTTCCACACGTGTCTGCAGCTAGACCCTCTCTCCTGCCCAAACAGCACATGTGACAAATGAGCTGAGAAAACCAGTTTGTGTTGAAACTAATTGTTAGAAGATGGAGTGGTTGACTTCAAGTTTGCTCACTTCCTTGTTTCCATTTTGTGCATGTGAGAGCATTGAAAGGGAGAGCACAGCATGGGAGACAGAGTGAGAGCTTATTATACTGGCTTGGCATTCTGTGGCTTTAGGGCTCAAATAGATGAGTTCAACCATCTCAGCAGCTTACACGCTGCTAAAACATGTGTTGTCCCTCCTGGTCACATGTCATCCCTCACATTAATTCCAGAGGTTTTCCTGTGTGATGTGCTTCCTACTTTTTGTGTTTTTGTGACTGAACTGATTGATGATTGAGCTCACTGAACTGTCAGAAAACTTTGTGGTGGTGAAGGCCCTTTTTTTCCTGGTGGGTTTTTTTTGGTAGTTCAGGCACTAATTGTTTGGGTGAGGTTCCAGCTGAGCCTTGAAACTGATGTGGGGTATTGTGCACAACTGCCCTCTTCAAATGCAACAGGCTGCTTTGTTGGTGCAGCTTCTTTCTCATTTGACTTCATAACATTGCATCAGTTTGATCCTATCTCTTCATTTTATTCTTCAAATATTAGCAACCAGTGAAGGATCTTCTGCTTCCTGTGGCCCTTATTAAAACTCTTGAGAAGAATCCCTGGCACTTCCCCTTGGAGATTGAAGTGTTCTGGAGGCTCATGCCAGTGGCTTGTGCTTTGGCTGGTGACAGGATCCACTGGTTAATGAACTTGGGAACTGGCTTAGCTGGAACTCGGGCCAGCTTTTCTTGTTTTTTGTCTGGGCATCTTTGTGCATCTTTCACAATTTGTTTATTGAATTGGAGCAGAATTAATTTTTTTAACAACTATTTTAGAGACTGTTATTTTGTTTGAGTTAGCACCTGGTTCCTTCAGCAGTGTTGTGTTGGAAAATATTAGCAGTAGCTGGTGCTGATATTGAGGTCCTTTGTGCTACTTGAAGCTAGCATTGAACAGAAAGGCAATCGTGGTATATTTTGCAAGTTAGTATGGTAGGGTTCTTTAATATGCTGCTGCCTAAAGTGAGAAGCATTAATACTTGTATTGTGACATTGAATGTCTATTAGCACTTGAAAATTTCAATTGAAAGTGTTTTTAATTAGTCTTTCAATCTTAAATGTTCTAGTCAAGAACCACTAGTAGAGAGTGACTTGTGTAAAGTTTCATCTTTAAATTTATTCTAGTTACTAAAGCACAGAAAACTCGTGTTCATTTATGCTCCCCTGAAATGGCTTTGTTGAATGTTGGGCCCAGCATAAAAACTAAATTTCCACATGCACTACTTGCAGTTTCATTCTGAAGGGCTATCTGGAGAAAGGCAGGAATGAAAGTGCTCTTTCAACTACAAGTACAGTACTTCTGCAAAATCAAATTTAGCTGTTGTGTGAGGTTAATGGGGGCTTTGTATGTCAAAAGCAAGTGCTATATTGGGGTGGGGGAGTGCAGTTAACAGCTGAAATAAGCTTAATTGCAGGTGGAAGCTGAAAAAGGTACTATCACATTTTTGTCTTCCTGCCTGTACATCTTCCTCGACTTATATCTTGAAAACTTTCTCAACTTTAGAGTACCTTATTGCCATGAGCAGAAGACTTTACTTGTTTCTGTTGCTGTTGCCTTTGCAACCCAGAGGTTTGCTCTTTGTATCAGTTTTGTGTGTTTTGGGGAAATAAAAACAAAATGCAGTGGATGTAGGTGTGAGTAGATGAGATTTGTCTGGAAACAAAATAATGGGAAAGTTGTTTGTATTTGGCTTCAAATGCATCTTATGTAAAAGGAAATCTTTTTTACCCTGGTACTTCTTACTGTGGTTTAATCTAGTTTTATAATGTGGCAATTGGTGCAATATTCAAGTATCTTGAAACTGCTTTCCCTCTGTTTTGTTTTTCTTTTCTTTTGAAATGTATACTGATGTTACTTAAAACATTGATTTATTTTTTTCAATAATACTCCTTATTTGTGGTTTGACTTGCAAGAATTAAAATTACCCATGTGTCAGCCTAATTTTTAATCAGGAAATATAAAATGGTAGACCTAAGTTGATCTTGAATGTGTATTAAGGTATCAATTATGTCATAGTTTCTTAATGAGAAGCTGTTTTTTCTTTCAAAACTGATTTTAAAAAAGAGCAATTGTATGTTTATGGAATGGAGGGAAAGAACCAGATAATTTTATCTCACCAAGTGACAGATGTCAAAACTGATTTACAAGTTAGACCAGCTGATGATAATTAGGAGGCTCAGAATACTGATGAAAATGGTCATTTACTGTTGTTTTCTTGTAAATATCTGTAAAGCTTCTTAATATGAGCCAGGGACAAAAACATATAAATTATACAGTTGAAAACTAAATCTAAGGATGTTAAATATCAAGGCAGCTCATATATCTCTAGTTTCTCATTTTTAATATATTTTCACACAAAACTGATTAAGAGAAGGTATGTGTATGTGGTCTGTTTTTGACTGAAAGGGTGATTTTTCTTTGCATGTGAAAAGTCATAATACGGAGTTTGTGGTAAGAAGTCGTGTTGTCTTTCAGTAATGATGCAGTGACGAAACAGTGACATGTGAATTCATGTGACTGTTGGTAATTATAATTATTGTGCAGTACGTAAGCCTGTGTTACTGTGCTGGTCCCTCATTTTACAGTTCTCATGTGCAGTATCAGCTGTTCAGATTTCAAGGAGAGTTCAGCCTGAGTGTCCCACTCACCTACCTCTCCTTAGCTGACTGCCAGAAACAGTGGTACTTCCAATATTTGCTAAAATGACTTTTTGTTCTGTAGTATATATAGAACGTAAATTGGTGGGGCTGAGAGGGTCTGTATGTGTGGGTCGTACAGAGCCTGCACATGACGGTATTTGTGTTACTGGGCAGACTTTATGCACTTTTTGGGAAAGGGCATGGAGTTACCCGCAAGGCATATTTTCTGGAAGATCTTTTTGCTGAGCTATGGGAAACTTCAGATTTTCAAATGTCAACTGTAAAAGAAAGGTTTTCTCAGGCCTCTAAATACTGGGTTGTATGTATCAATTTCAGGTTTATAGAAGAAGGGAAAATGGCTCAAGAAACGAACCGTAGCCAAGTGCCTATGCTTTGTTCCACTGGCTGCGGATTTTACGGGAATCCTCGTACAAATGGCATGTGTTCAGTGTGCTACAAAGAACATCTTCAAAGGCAGAACAGTAATGGTAGAATTAGCCCTCCTGGTAAGTAACACTGACATATGTGTTTGGGTGGCTCAAACTGACGCAGTGGACAGCAGCTTCCTGGTCATGTCCAAGTACTAAGTGTGGGAGTCTTAAAATGCTTTGCACTATCTTATGGAATGAGTTTGCATGAAATACTCATAATATAATTGTGCCGATATTAATCTGCTCAGAAGTAGATTCTAGGATCTTTTGTACTCATTTGAGCATTTCCAAGTTGAAGATCTAAAAATGCAGAAAAAATTCTATACCAAGATATTTTTCCTGAAATTACTGTCAGAGATAAGATTTAGCTTGGGAAATGTTTGTGAAAAGCATTTAAGATACAGATATGTAATCTCTGCAGCCTCACACTGAAGGATTGACCTGTAGATGCTTGATAGTTTATCCTTAACTTCAGATACTTTTTATTCCTTTTGGTCCAGTGCTCTGTGTACTATCCTTTCCTACAACTTGACTTTTTAAATTGAAGGAATAACTTCCACTGAAATCTGACGATCTTGCTTCTACAACTTCAAAATGGGTCTGAAGTTGGCATTAGGATGCTACATTAGTTTCTCACAGATCCATCTTGGTTTTTAAAAACAAACTCCAAGCTTCTCCTGTCAGAATACTGCAGTTTATGCTGAGATAGCTGTTTGTAGATGCTTTAATGAGCAAAAAAATAGTAATTTAAATCTCCAGCTTCAAAATTTGCTGCAGTGTAAGTTCTAGGGGCCTGGGGCTGGAATGAGATCAAAATATGGCCAAACATAATTATTTTTTTGGTAAAATTACATTTCATTATGATATAGGCAGAGATTCAATTACTTTTCTGACTGGCGTCATAGGGGTCGAAGAGTAATTGCAGTGTATAACTTCTGTAATCCCAGGAAGGAGTGTAACACATTCTACACTGGTGTTTGTCTTCCAGCAGCCTCTGTCAGTAGTATAACCGAGTCCTTACCGGTCCAGTGCACAGAAGGCAGCACCCAGGAAACTCAGTCCACTTTAGATTCTACATCAACTCCATCTATGCAGCCAAGGTAAGATGTTTTGGTCTGCTCTGTGTCTTCATGTAAAAATCTGTATCAGCATGATGAAATGAAGTGTACTAATCCTGTATAATTAATTGCTGGGACCTGGATTAGGAGAAGGTGTAAGATTTAACTGCTAACTTTAAAGCATGGGATCTCTGCTGGTGAATACCAGCAGATCTCTCAGCTTCATCTTGCATTGAAATGGAAATTTGTCTTTAGAATTTAGCCTCGAATAGGAGCATTGCTGGCTTAGTGCTGTTCTACTGAGATTTGTCTGGCTGGTCTTCTGATTCCACAACTTGCATTTGTATGTTTACCAAAAGAGAGCTCTTTTCATCTTAGAAATTTGAGGATCTTGTAAAATTGCAGAGAGCTGCTTACTAGAGCTCTCATAAATAAATGTATGATAATGTGTCAACAAGCTGGTTGTTTCGCAAAGATTGGAGAGTGCTAGAACAGGGGAAGGATATCTGAGTCTTGGTACAAGTTGTGCTACTGAACTGCTCTCTGAATCTTGGTACATGTAGTGCTACTGAACTGATCTCTTATTAAACAAGTAATTTCCATCTGGATTATTCAAGGATACATAATGTCCTCTTGTAAATGGCTCAGACTTCCTAAATGTTCTCCATTTGTAAAAGCTAAATATTTGTTTATATTTAGTGGCTGCATTTCAGTTTAGAATGACACAACTAACAGCAGCTCAAGTGCTTTGGAAATTTTTTGAGTGAAAAGTGTTAGTGTGTTATACTCTGGAAGCTAACTTGCAGAAGTACTCATTCCAACTTTTCTTTAAAAATCTGAATGTAGTAAAACACAGGCTGAGGGTGATTTTATCAGTTATTGCTGGCTGATTCTGCTCAGACTGTGTTTTCTGCTCCTTAGCTTTTTATAGGAGGTGTTATCTCATGCTTGGATCCTGCATATGAACCAAGAGCTAGATGCCATGCTTGAGGTTATATTTAGTCTTTCCATTCTGAGACTTCTAGTTGGGGTAGAAAATACATATCTTACCCTGAAACAACTCTCCTGGTAGGTGTAATGAAAAAAAAAATCATCCAGGTCAGTGCACAGAACTGAACCAATTATAGTGCCTTGGTTTTGTTCTCACACAGCTTCTATAGAATCATGAAAGAGAATAAAAGCACTTCATTGATCACTGGCTTGATTACTGGTTGCAGGAGAAATGAGTGGATGGTTGCTCTTGGTCTTGTACTTCAAAAGAGTCAGTGTCACTTGTGTGGGATTTTTTCCAAAATAAAAAGCAGGAATTGAACTTCAGTCTCTGGAAATACCTCAGACTTGTGATACTTCAAGGACACACATAGGAAATTCACAATGCCCAGTGACCAAAGCTGCAGTTCTTGACAATTAAAATTGCAGCTCCAGTACTCTGGTTGTGCGTTGGACCTCTGGTAGGGGAGTGTCATGGGCTACTGAATAATCCAGTTTTTTGACTTCACAGTGAATCCCTAAGTGGAAGGAAGTAACAAATAATGCAAATGAGGTAGTGCTACCTCTTGCTTGGGACTTCAGCTCTGCCTTGTTCCATTGGAGAGCTGTTGGATGAGCAGCTCGGGTGGGAGCGACCACTAGTATTGAATTGGTTTCTCTGATCTGTTTAGGGTGTTCATCTGTGAGTTTTCAGCCATACTGTGATTTAGCAGTGTGGCTGACAGGAGGGGGACATTTGGCCAGCATTACTTTACACGGTGAAAATCTAGGGGATTCTGTGTGCAGCTGCTTTATTGCTGAAAACATTTACATGCTGCAATTTTCTTATGTGTCACTAGAACACCAAAAGTAGCTGTTCTAGAATTACCTTGCTGACTTATGTTGTAAAAATTGTTGCATATTGAATATTGCACTGTTGCTTCAGTGTAGAGATTGTATGTCAAATTACCCCAAATATTTCCCTTTTTATAGTTGAACCGGTATATTGCATTCAATATGAGTGCAAAAAATGTTTACTTTTTTGTTCGTTCAGATTGTAGTGTTTTTAAATCATTACAGAAACAACTTCAGAGTGAGAAGTTCAGGCATGCTTTTTCATCCAGAGGTGCTCTAATGTATCCCTTTCATGAAAACATGGAAATGCATCATAAAAATTGTAACTTTCTTCTTTTGCCCCCCCAGCCCTGTGTCAAGTCAGTCACTTTTAACAGAATCTGTAGCATCATCCCAACCGGATAGTACGCCTGTGGACAAAACAGTACCTGAGACAGAAGAGTTGCAAGGTTGGTGCCTAGTTTTCAGAGAGAGAATTTGTGTTTTTAAACTTCGACTGTTCTTAATATACTCCTGTTCAAGAGAGCTGATTCTCAAACCCAAATATTCTGTGAAATCAGAGGACAAAATAAGGATAAACTTTCTGTTCTTAAAAGGCAAGTCAAGCTGAAAACTTTTATGTTTAACTGGTGAAGTCAGTATGTGCCATAACAAGTGTGTTAATTGGTGTTGGAAATGCACATTATAAATCAGTGTTCTGTTCTGTCCTTGTGCCACAGCTATTACATATAAGTAGAGTTTTGAGTATCTGTTACTTCTCAGAGTAACCATTTGCAGCAGATACCACAGAAGTTTTGAGCATATTTATGATAGCGGGTGTAATACCATTGCAAGAATAGTGTTAATGTCTTTTATAAACAGGAAACACCTACAAAAGAACCTTTCACCTATGAACTCTAGTGGTGTAATATTTTGACCTGCTGAAAGTCATTTTATCAAATAGAAAATTACCACACCACAGACTATGCTTACTTGAAGGAAAATGGCTGAGTGGGTTGTTTTAACTATATTGGCCTAAAATCCTTGTTATGGGTACAATGTAGAGGTTTTTCTCTTTGCCTATTTTTACTTTCTTCCTACGTGAAAGCTTTCAGAGCTTAAGATGAAAATTTTTAAATAGTATTCCTTAGGAAATGCAAAAATGCCAGATAGTATACGAAATGTATATGCTCAGACTTGTGACTAAGTCAGTATGTATTTGCCTTTACTTCTGCTGACACAGTTAAGGCTTTAGTATGGGTAAAGTTATATCTCTGTCTAAACATAGGAGTTTGGGTTTTCCACAGATAAAACTTGTAATTCCCCTTAAAGTGCAAAATATTAGTACTTTCATTGTACCTCTGGTATTAATGTTTGGCTCCTCGGATTTCTAAACCTGACCTGCCTCTTTTTGTGGGGTGGAATATGAGCTGTTAGTCAGCAACTGTGCTGAGTAAGGCCATGTCCTTGGTCACACAAACAGTGTCTGTAAGACTCGGGCTAAAAGTTTTTAACGATAATACTATTTTTACTAACCTTTGAGTTGCCTATTATTAGAACCAAGTTTACTCTTCAAAAGATACATTCTAGAGGTGTGTTCTGGTGTTGTCTAGCAAGTTTGTTTTCTGGAACTGAGATCTTGTTGTCTCCAGTTTTGACAGTGCATCGACTGTCTTTGGGTGGCAGAGGGAGTACTTCATTGTAAATTAATCTTCGTTGCTTGCACTGCAAAGTGACTTGGGCTTGTGAAAAGTTTTCCAGCAAGTCTTCTGAGGCATGGCTCACTTTGTTTACCCATTTGGATAATTTTGTGCTCCTTCTAATTCTCTACCTTTAAAGCTCATTCTCCTTACTAGAGCATAAAGTATGTTTCTCAACTTGAAGCTTTTCTTTTGTGGGGGCATATCTTCTACATTTACAGTATGTATTTCAAAGATCAACCTATATCAGGTGTTTAGATTACTCAGCTGTGTCCTGTGTTCTTCTCTCTGTACCCTAGTTTCTAAACTAAGAATACCACCACCATGTAGTTGCAGTTCTAAGTTACAATTCCTATTTTTAACTCACTGTGGCAGGGTCAGCTTATTTCCTTAGGATTTTCTTCTGTGCTATCCCTTAACTGAAAATTATGGCAAATGTAGTGTTTCCAGTTTTAAGTATTTTGATTTGAAAAATATAAGTTTGGAAAGAAAGCAGCTTAGAATGGATTCTAAGAGGATTTCGTTGAATTGCTGTTACAGTTTTGCATCCTAAATTTTTTTTATTTTCTCCACATGATTCAGAACATAAATTTTAGGCTGCTGTCAAGAATGTCATATAAACATGTGAATCAAAGGTCTTTTAGCATTGCCTTTCTAGTATTTAAAAAAAATTAGTCACAGCACTGTGATAGTTGGTCCCAGACTGAAGAGCATCTAATGCTACTTCTGTTGATTCAGGGGAGGAAAAGGAGGAATTATGTCTGCTCTAATGACTTGTTCAGTATTTATTCTGGCAAATCTTGCCTCATGGGAATGTCTGTTTTGAGGCAAATTGTTCTTTGCTGCTTGTGTAAGTTCATGTATTGTGTTTAGTTGAGTTCCCCTTAACTTGTCATGTAACAAGTATTACCAGGCTACAATAGCATTGAATGAAAGATTGGGTGAACAATTAAGCTTTCTTTGATTACTATTATTACTTTTCTAAAGCAGAGAGATAAATGGGACTTGGGCTGTGTGCACACAGTTCTTGCTGTTTGCAGACAAGCTAAAACTATGAAGGGATAAAAGTCCCAAAGAGTTGAGATTTGTTTGTCTTTGTTGGACTTATGCATTGCAAAAGAATAGACGAAAAACTACAGAATATATTAAAAAGCCTCCTGGGATGTTGTACCTTTTGCTCAACATTACAGCCCTATTAGGATTAGCCAGTCAGGATTCCTGATTTGTTAGGCAAGGGAAGGGATTAACAGGGCTGCCTCCAGGCAAGCCTGCAAGTGGGTAAAGAGGAGCTTCACTTCCCTAGGATTAATGAGTTTAGAACCATCCAGGTTAGAATTCATGCTTTGTATTTCAGGGAGGTTTTTAAATATAAATGAAACTTGTCATGGAAGGCAGGAGCACTCCACAACGTACTTTATGGAGCTCTTAAATCTGAAGAACATAGGGCTAAAAGTATAAATCAAACTAATGGATGGGGTTCTCGGCCTTGTTGGGGCTGAAAATTTCGGAGAGCTAAAACAGCCCCTCTGATACTCAAACTCATTGTGAATTGGAGAGGAGCACATATTACTACTAGCATTACAAAATGGTGCCACCCATGTAGTGTGGTGTGATTACATCACGTCAGAGTACAAACTAAGATTCGAATAACTGCTCATCTAGGTTTTAGTGAGGTAAATCAGTTTAATTCAGTCAGTGCTGACTAAGTTTAGAAAACTGATACTGAAACAAGCTGCTGCAGAATTTTATGTGGAGGTAACTTGGACATAAGGTGAGTGCAGTTGAACCAAAGGTGTCAGCTGTCAGTTTCAGTGGACCTCATCAGGGCTGGCTCAGTAGACAGAACTGGAAAGCAATTGATGGATACTGGAGATTTTTCTGATAGTACCAGGGACTTGGAGGTACAATATGACTGATATAAGTGTAGAAAATTGTATAGGATATCTTGATATACTGGATGAATACTCTAGGGAGAGAAGAAGCATTTGACAGAAAGATTTAAAACTAAATTCTGTAGATGAGTGTACTCTTATTTAATTTGCCTCTTCCTAACATTGAAATGGTGTATTTTAGGCTGATTACCTCAGTTTGGCGTTAAAATGTTAGGAAGCAGAGTTTAGGATTGACTTCACATTTCACTCCTGGAGGAGTGGGGATTCTTCTTCCTAGGCCTAGTCAGATACTCTTAAGAAGGCAATGTAGCTGTTCATACTCTTCCTGTGGGAATGAGGAACTTTTTTCTTTAAGAGGCTCTGTCTAGTTAGGCAGGGGTGATAAATGTAAAACATCCAGAGAGAAGGGAGAACAGATGAGGTGTCAGGAGTCTTGCTGCACACACAGGGAGCTGTTGTGCCTTTAGGGATTTGCAAGGGCTGGAGTGAGTCTTATCTTGCGGGTGCTGTTCTTGTGGTCAGTCAGCACACTGAAGTTCAGGCAGGGTTGGCACAAACAAAGCAGTAGGAAAAGCTGCTGCCTTTAGGAGGAAATCCAGACCCTGTTTTGATCAACTAAGAATATGTTCTGTATATCAGGGAACTTTCAGCAGCCAACCCAACTTGTCAGCTCCAGAAAAATCAGCATGTGTTCATGCCTTACTCCTTTTTTGTTTGGCAGCTTGTGCTGGTGCTGCCAGTGCTTCTGTTCTGTGGCTAAAGGCAGAGTTGAGACTGGGGGAAGGGAGGACTTTGGTTCATGGAAAGCAGGCAGCAGCATCCTGGAATCCAGATGGAATCCAGCAGCTGGGAGTGGCTGCAACATGTTTCCTGCAAGCTTCAAGCTGGGCAATGCTGCATTTTACCTGCTTTTGTTCTGTTGTGGTTATCAGAGCTAGCTTATAGACTGAGCACTGAACACTGGCACTTGGTCATCTAAAGGTGTCTTAGTGGTTGGGATATTCATGGTTATCATCAAGGATTTTGAGTCAAGTCTCTAGCTTCTGTGCAAAAGCAGATTGAGACCTAAAATTTATGGTTACTACAGTAGATATGAAGTGACTTGTGGCACAGTAGAAGAATCTTCCCCCTCAGTTCTACACTGAGCAGCAGCTCTTAAATATTTTTAAACCTTTTTAATGTGAGAGCCATACGCACAAAGAAAATGTAAGTATGTATGAGAGCCTTATTATGCAGGAAAAATGCCAGTTTTTTCCTAAATTTAGCAAATAGTTACAGAGGCTTTTAGTGAAACTTACATTGAGGTAACTGGAGTTTGCTACAACAGGAAATGCAAGCTTGAGAATGTTAGCTGCTACAGGCTAATTCATGGCATGAAGCTGTTCTAATGAATTAATAAGCACTGGAATGTCTGTTTCATATGAAACTGACAAAGTTCATTTGAATAAGTTTACCCCTACCTCTTTTAGTCCTTGCTGCTCTCGATTCTTAACTTGAAAACCTTTGGATATTATCTGTCCACTCTGCTATGTGCCCCTTAACAGCCATTTAAAGCCATTGAAGCTTTTTTGCAAACCATCAATTGTTGTTATAGTTTTAAGGACAAATAAAAGCTCTACTTGTAATGTACATAGTGATTTAAAAGGATTTAATAAACCATGTATAATGGTATCTTTGCTAGATTAACCTGTGGAGTATACTGTCCCCTCAGGCAAAGTCTTTGCTGGTGATCAGGTATCTTGCTACCCATTGATGTTGCTTGGTACAGACTACAATGTTTTGATACATAGAAAAAGTGCTAAGTGCCCTTTCCTTTAAAAATAAACAAATTATCAGAATAAGAGCATAGGAGAAACCCCACTGTAATTGTCATGCAGAAGAGCTGTTGACTGGTGTGGAACTAGCACAGATCTGCATCTGACAGTCTCTGCTGAACAAAAGTCCAGCTGCACAGAGATATCTGCAGCCTTTTTCCTGCCAAATGTCTGAGCTTACTCTTGTATTCCCTTCCTCACAGTTCTGGTTCTAGCTCTGCTTCCATTGACACTCCTCTCAGCTGCAGCTTGCTTTTGTTCTTTGCTTCAAATACTCTTGACTTCTGTGTACCTTACTCACTGGAGACTTGTCCTGCTGTGGTCTACCAGTGTAGGCAGAGGTTGGCTCTTAGCCCTTCTTGAAATGAAGTTGGGGATTTTGGTTTCTATTTCTGTTCTGTAATGTAAGGAATGTGCAAATACTTGAGGAAAACCTGCCAACTTCTATTTTTACCTGAGTCAGGCAAATACTACCATTACTTGTTTGTTTTCTCCCACACAACCTATAACCTGTTTCTTTTAGATGTGAGTGAACATTAAAGTAGGTTGAAAGTGGCCTTAGCAAAAGCATCTTTAAAATGAGGTTTTTTAGCTGCTTTCTTCTGGGTTTCAGGAAAGTATAGTTCCTCCCTATAAGTCTGTATATCTAGAGTTGATGTTTCTCACTCCGTGTAGTTACTCCTGTGTAGGCTTTTTCCAGGTATGCAAGAGCAGCAGCATCACAGTGGTAGAGATTGTTCTGAAACGCTGCATTTTGTGTGGTCTTAGTGTTGCAGCCTTCAGCAAAAATAATGTTGATTCAGGATTTGAAACTGGGTGTTTGGCTCAACTGATCCTGTTACATACAGTGCTTCTTACAGGCAGATTTTGGGAACTGGCCTAGTAACACTGTCGGGAAACACATGCATGTTGGATTTTCTTCCCACATCGGACAACACCAAATCTTATTCTTAAATCTTACGTTTAATTACTCTGGGGTTTTTATGGTGGTGTTGTATTGTGAACTTTGCGTGAACATCCACCGAATCCTCCCCTTAAATTATATTGAAAGTCTAGAAGGAGGGTGTTCCAGTCACTTCTGAGAGACCATTGCACTTCAGACATGGAAGCTGCATCAAAATGGCTACGTGTGCAACATGGGCATTAGATTATTGTAGGATGTAGAGGAAGGGGAGAGGCATGCTTTTTTTCCCCCATTCTTATTAACTTCTTTAATGTCAGCTTCAGTGTCAGAGAATGCAGAGCCTGCACCTGAAGAACAAGACAAGTCGCTTGACAAACCAAAACAGAAAAAGAATCGTTGTTTCATGTGCAGAAAGAAGGTTGGACTTACTGGTAAGAAATACTGATTTCTATTTTCTGAGATTTGTTTAGGCTTTGGACCCATAAAATGTTCTCTTAAAGGGAAGATGGGGCATGGTCATCTCCATGTTGATTAGAAATAACAATCAAAGATGCTTTTAGCTGACTCTTACTAGATTAGTTATTTATATATTGTTTTGTTTTTCAGCCTCCTGTCTTTAAGTGAAGTTCATAATTCCAAATAGTTCCCTTTGGAAGTCTGCTTAGCTGAGGAATTGGATGATAGTTTGCTTCCATTCAGCTTTGAGGTGGTCCAGTGAAAGGGTCTGAGAACTTGAGTTCTGCAGGGTGAAGGTTCATAAACAAAGAAAAAGAGCAGGAGGTCCCTAGGAATGTTCTGTGCTAGTGTATCACACAATGGGAAGGAATGGTCAAGTCAAATCTTCCTGTAATCGCTTAAAAATGTGTTATTTGTGATTCTTATGCTTTCTGCAGCAGAGGCTCTTTGGCTGATTGACACTGGTGACTGAGATTTATTGCTAGTGAGTGAATACATTCAGGATTTAAAACAAACCAGTGTAATTAAGAATGTTGAAATGTCTAAGCTGCTGTTTCTGTCCACAGGGTTTGAATGTCGGTGTGGAAATGTTTACTGTGGTATGCACCGTTACTCAGATGTACACAGTTGCTCTTACAATTACAAAGCTGACGCTGCTGAGAAGATCAGAAAAGAGAATCCTGTAGTTGTTGGGGAAAAGATTCAGAAGATCTGAACTGCTGCTTCTGCTGGAATACAAAAATCCTCTGACCATCTGCAGATTAAATTGACTTGAGCTTTTTTCCTTAGTCATCAGGACCGTAGAGCAGTGTATCTTGCCTAGACCTTTTAATCATGCATGTCATCAGATGAATAGATTTTTTGTTTTCTTTTTTTTTTGTTTTGAAAATGACTCTGAACATTATTTTCATTGCAGTTTTTCTGTGGCTGAAGACTTAAGTAAACTTTACAAGTATTATCCTTTAAGATCATTTTAATTTTAGTTGAGTGCAGAGGGCTTTTATAACAAACGTGGAGAAAATATTGGAGGGCTGTGCTTTTCCAGGATAAAACATGCATGCGTTAACTTTGCAGTTTATTTTCTTGTTGTATATAGCTTTTCTCTGCAGCACAATTTCCTCTTTTTTTTTTTTTGATAATGCCTTGTATGGCACAACTAGTTATCAGTAACTGAATGTATTTTAATCATTATGGCTGCTTCTGTTTTTTTTCCCATTAACGAGAGGTTATACATGTTCGCATATTAGCTTGTTTGCACCCTCTACCTATTTATGTATGAATCATTTGTAATGAGAGTGTGTGCTGAGATTGTGTGTGGGATTTTTGTGTTTTGTTTTTTTTTTTTTTAATTGGGGTTTGTTTTTGTGTGTGTGTGGGGGGAAGGCTGTATGCACTTCATTGACTGCAGTTTTCATTGGGATTTCATCCATCAGTTTGTCTGTACACAAATATGAAGAATGATCTGAAGTACCTGTGCTGTATTTATGTTTATCCACGTCTTAACTTTGATTAAATAAAATTTAAAAAAATCTGAGCCCCCTGTGGCTGTCACTGGCATATGTAATTTGAATTTTTCTTGCTTTATTGTAATGGGTACCTTCCATTGGTGATTTCCTAGTGTATTTATTCATAGCAACCACATGTATCCCAATGCCAGATAACTTCTGATGGTTTTTTTTTAACTTTTTCACCTGTAACTATCAGACACCAGTTTCCAGAAGCTTTTTACCTTATGTGTTGATTCTACACAGGGAGTTTTCCATGCTTCCCATGCAGTGTGCCACTTGTGTGCAAGAGTTTGGGTCATTTGTGAAAGTGTACTTAAGTTGGGGCAGGCCTACAAGTAAAATTATGTGATCAGTGTCTAGGCTGTGGAGCCATGTGTGTGATTCTGGTTCTAGGAAATGGAGCTCTCCGGCTTGGAATCCGCTGTCTGACTGACAGGACTGCAGGAGGAATTGTTCTTTTATTGTCTTGTGAGGATGCTCATTAAGTGTCTTGAGATTAGTCTGTGCCTCAACTCTTCAGCCCACTGGTCATCTCCATATCTTAGATGTGCTTTCTGTAGTGCCATGGAAACTTCAGCCAGTGCTACTTAGGACCAAACGTAACAGTACACTAAAGTGGCACCAACTGTTCTCCAGATGGTACTGGTCTGCAGCTGAAATTTCAGTGGGTGACTTGCTGCTGCTTTGAAGCATTTGTGAAATAAATGTAATTGCATGGCTGTATTTAAAAAATTAAGTTTTTAATCAAAGCTGGCTCCATCCTTCAAAATTTGGAATGCTCTTTAAAAGCTGTGGCTGGCAATTAGTAGATAAAGCACTACAGTCAGGACATAAACTCTGCAGCAGAAGGAGCTTTCTCTGGTAGCTGTAGAAAGTAATCTGCAAGACCCAATAATAAATGAAGTAGCTTGTGCTTGCAAAAACATTCTAACCATAATCTATGAGCACACGGGTTTTATAGTAAAGGAAGGAATAAATAACTCCTACTGGCAAGTTTCAGTAATGGCCTGCCTTATCAAGGGTCAGAGATCCTGTGTTTCCTCAGAGCATTTGCTAAACTTCCTCTTACACAGCACAGACCATGGAGGGGCATCAGTGTCACCTTTGGTGGGTATTTGTTTGCTTTCCTCTTTGCTGCTACTTCCCTATTCTCTAATCCTTCTCACTTTGATTCCTCCCTCTTCCCTGTTTCTGGTCTCTCTCTTCCTTTTCCTAAGCATGTCTTTTTTTGTCCACTACCTGCCCCACCCCACCGATCTACCTTTGATGTGACTGATCCTTCTGGGTCAGTCAGAGAGGAGGCACCGTAGATTTCATAGTGGGGGGAAAACCAGTTATGTTTGTGTTTTCTGGTGTCTGAGAGACTGAAAGAAGAAATGATACAAGAAAAGTTGAGTGCCTTTGGAATTCACGTACTGCCTTTATCCACTGTCTGTTACAAAGCAACAACTCTTCTGATTACAGGAGGAAATATAACTGTGGATCCTTGCCTGGCAGTGCCCACAGTGGGGCAGATCTACATTGGGCCTTTGTACTTCCACACCTGTCCTCCTCCAAGCAATCTAATAAACCTGCTTTGGTCTGGCTTGTGCAGGTTTCTCAGAGTTAAGAATACTGAAAGAGGACATGGTCCTGATGTATGAGCTTGTGCTGGAAATCCACCTTTCCCTGACACCTGGGAATTGCATGCCATGTTTGTTTGCTTTGTCACTGGCTCTGTATTATCCTAGTGGTTGATCTGCTTTTCAGTCTGTATTTTGTCATCAGCCTGAGGTTAGCAGATTAACATTTTAATTAAGACCAGCACATTCACAGCACTATAAAATGCTTGAGTGAATCTGTCTTCTCTCATTGTACAGTGTGTCTTGGAACATGCTTTCAACATGGTTTTGTTTCATTTTTTGAATAAGCAAGTTCTATAACCCAAATTGTATAACCTTGCCATGAAACATCCTCACTGTGTTTAAAACTGTTTAAAACAATTACAGTCAAAACAGTCAGTAGAATGGAATTGTACCTTAGGTACAGAAATTTTGCAGGAAATTTTCTACAAGTTTGTGCTGTGCATGGTTTATTTTTCAATGAGACCCCCCCCCCTTTCAAACACCACCTTGTGAGTCTGTGTCCCCACTAGTTAGTGGCTGTCTCAGGTGGGCTGTCATTAATGCTGTTGTGTCATCTTGCACGAATGTGGCTGTAAAACTTGCCACATTTCTTTTGGATGATTCTGCCAAAAAAAAAAAAAATTTGTTGAGCAGGAAAACATTTCTTTGGCTTGATGGTCCCAAAATCTAAGTTTTTATTGGAAATAGGTGGTCTTTGCTATGTAGTTTTGACTTCAAGGATGGTCCCTTGGTTTCTATTTCTGAAAAACAGTGATTTTTTTTTCTCCTGCAGGTATGAGAAAATTAGGACTGGGAGCAGAAGGACTGACCTCCCTGTTCTTTATGGTTGACTGCACTATTATATCTCTGGTTTTAGGCTGGTGGAACTATTGGGGGAAAATGGAAGGACTCAGTGAGGTGCAGCATTGCAAAACTTGAAAAAAAACACACAGTGCAGTTTCAGGTGTGAATTGTGCAACTTCAGGGGCTGCTGAGCTTTTGCTGGGAGAACTGCTCAGTGTGGGCATTTCACCAGTGCCCTGGCACATAAATGACGCCTCAGAAGGTAAACGAGTGGGTTTTCCTCTGGTCTTAGGGCCCTCTGCTTGCATTCTTCACCTGCAGCGAGGTACCTGTTACAGGAGACAGAAACTCTCAGTTTCATGTGAGGGTTTATAGAATGGTAAAAGCATTAAGGTTGAAACAGACCGTCACGATCATCAACTGTTAACCCAGCACTGCCAAGCCCATCCCTAAATAAGGTGTCACTTCTACACATCTCAATGCCTGCAGGAAAGGTAACTGTGAGCAGAAAGATCCTGCTCCTGCAGGGTCACTGCCTTGCTGGGACCAATTAACAGCTGCTGACTCAGGCAGACCTCTGGCACTGATTAACCACTGCCAGGGGATCAGGCAGAGGGGTGGGATGGCGACGGGGCAGCGATTGGTTTGTGTCTGAGGACAAAGGGTGGGATTTGATGCTTCTCTGCCCTGGATTACAACACCTGGAGGGGATCTTCCTCCTCGGAAGGTGTGTAGCACCTAGGAGGTGGGAGCTGTCATCTGTGAGCAGGGACTGCTCAGGGTTTGGCATGTCTTTCATCCAGGTAGACAAGGACTCGGATTTTCCTCTCCAAAATCTCCCCTATGGGGTTTTCTCCACTAAGGAGGAGGTGAGTAACAGCAAACTTTGTCCTTGGGGTGTTGTCCTTGTTCCATGGTTATGAGAGCAAAATTTCCCAGCAAGCTGGGACAAAGGAAGACTTCCCAGCCTGAGATACTCACTCCACCTTCCTGACTTGACTGGCTGCTTCCTTGTCTGTTTCCTTAATGTGGTTATTTTGATGACAGGTTCTTTAAAACTGCACAAAAGAAACAAAAATGTTAATAGTGATGAGAAGTACTTTGGCTAATATGTACAGTAGTAGTTGTGTTTTTGACCGTTTTTGTGAAATTACTAAATCTGTGTTTGATCCTTTCACTCCCTGCACAGAGGCACAACACAGTTTGCACTCTTTTTAACTCAACCCCTCATTTTGTTTGTGACTGGTTATAATCACACCGTCATCTTTAAGAAGCCACATTAAATGGTGAGTTTGGTTAGTGGCTGCCAAAGCATTAAACCAGAACACCAAATGTGTATTTTATCTGTTTTTGCAGCTGACTCCTGGTGTTTTACTGGACATGTTTATGCAATGCTGCATTAAATGTGTGCAAGTGTGTTAAATTTAAAGCTATGCCCAAAGGCTACAGGTTGAGCCAGTTTCAGGTCTTGTGTTTTATGATCATAGAAGAAAATATGTTTCACCTTTCTGCCAAAGAGGTAGTTTCCAATTCCCGTTTTCTTGAGCACTGAGGCCAGCTAGGCTGAACCTCACACCTCCAAGAGCTTGATGGGCTGGAACCCCAGAGGTGAGTCCTCCTGGAGAAAGGGAAACAAGCAAAGAACCACATTTTGGAATGAAAAAGTGGACAATATATTTATCATTGCTCATGGAAACTTCATGATTGCCTCCTGGTTTCTGCTGCTTATCTGTGCAGGTTTAAAAAAAAAAAAAAAAAATTTTGAACCAGAAGTTTGTGTTTTTCTGGTGTGGTATTTTCCAAAGATAAAACTGAGATGGCTCAATCTCCTAGATGTGTATGCGGTTATCTAGCAAGTTGGGATTATTTTTCTGCCTCCTTCAGTAACTACTCTCCAAAGAAAACATCTTCACTCAAACCCTGTGAAAAGACAGGCAAGGACTTAGGGAAATTACTTAGGAAAATAACATTCTAAAAGTAGCCCAATGTTTTAGTGATTTCAGGCTAAAACAATTGATGTCATTCCCGAGTATCCCAGTTACAAATTAACCTGATGTGACCTTTAGTTTTTTTCTGCAGGAATGTTTGCTGAATAAATACCTATTACCACACTGGGAATCTTGTTTAGAAATTAAAGGTTAAAAAAAAGTAGGCTTAATAGCACGGATGGTTATTTTGGTGAGCTTGTTTTCAGAACAACTGCAACTAGCTTGTCTTTATTTGCCTATAGACACAAATAATTACAACTTGTCTGCATCTTTTAGCCCCACACAGCTGTGGTGGAGCTGCCGTGGGTCTGTCTGTGCTGCTGCCCTGCTGGCACTGCCAGCTCCGCACGCTCTGGGGGATGAACAGGGGCTTTGTCTCTTGGGCTGCATCTGTCCAGCCCATGCAGCCACAACTGTGCATGGGAGATGCTGTTCCTGCAGCCAGGATCTAGGCTGGGGTTGCATGCAAGCCGTGGTGTGAGGATGGGTGGTGTGGGGCAGCCTTGACTGATGTGGTACAGAAATGACGTGTCTGAGGAAGATGTTCTGTGTTCCTGGTATCATCAGTGCAGTTCAGAGCACCCTTAGTCCTCTGGGAGGGAGCTGGGGTGCAGAAATGCCTGTTTCTCTCTTATTACGTGGTTATAGGGATGGGATTCACCCTGCCCATTCTCTGTGCTTCAGTTCCCCACCCACAGAAGGAGCGATAGCGTTTTCCTTCTTCACAGCATATTCCAGGGCTTTCTCTGCAATGCTTGTCATTAATGAGGGGTGGACAAATACTTCTGGGGAAAAGGAAGAGAAACTTCTCCTTGTTGTGCTATCCTTTCACCAAAAGATGGGGGTGAGGCTTTCTTCCACCTCTCAAAGTCTGCAGGGAGTCTGCAATGATGCTCTACCCATAGACATTTTTCAGCAGCCAGACTCATGGGAGGGTCTCTTAATGGTCTGTTGCTGTGGTATCAGACCCTTGTCTCAGATGGATTAAACTGTCTGTGGTCGCTGTCTTTCCCTGTGCTCCCCTTGGAGGATTTTGGGGTACAAGCATAAACTCTTCTTCTCTTCCTCCCTCCTCTTGCTGCTTTGCAGCCTCAGCACAGGCTTGGGGTAGCGATTGGAGACCAGATTTTGGATCTCAGCGTCATTAAACATCTTTTCAATGGACCAGCTCTTGCCAAACATCAGCATGTCTTTGACCAGGTATTTATCAGAGTCCATTCTTCTAATTTCCACACACAATTTAGAAATACTTCATAAGGGACTTCAGCAACTTGTGGTGAGATAATGAACAGGAACTGGAAATGTGTTGTCAGGCAAGTTCTGCTACAGTGAAAACCATCATAGGTGTGATAACAAGGAGAGCTGGGGCATTGGGGGTCCAAAGGACATTTTCAGTGCAAGTGTCATCAGTCTTTGGCAGTGCAGGAGTGTGACAAAGCCTGAATGTTAATTCAATCCAGTTTGTGCCTTCAACACTTCATGGCAAAGATTTGGATGGGGTATTAATGACAGGGAGGTTGTGTTAAGGGTAAAGGTAAACACACATGACCTCTGCTTGAGATATCAAAGCCACCAGGGCCTGAAGTGTGTTAGGATGGGATGATGCAAACATGCAGCAGGTCCTGCTGCAGAGGACTTGTGGTGGGTGCACAGGAGTGCAGGCAGGATGGGTGATCTGGGCAGCCACCACTGCATAACCCTGGCCACAGGAATCCAGCTGGAGGATGGAAGTGTGGGGCATCGTCATGTACGGAAGGATAAGCCAAATGTGGTCTTTTTTCTGACCCCCCACCTCCGTGTGTCTGTCAGCCCACCCTGAACGCCTTCATGGGGCTGGGGCGGCCGGCGTGGACAGAGGCAAGGGCTGTGCTCCAGAGGCTGCTGTCAGCTGGAGAGCCCACCCTGAGGGACAACGCGGAGCTGCGGAGAAGGTGAGGGCACGCATGGAGGCTGCAGGAATGGTGAGCTTTCAGCTATGCCCTCTGTCACTGAGCTCACTCTGTGATCTGAGGGACCAAAATCACGAGTCTGAATGTGACCGCCTGCCTCCTACGTGGGAATTAACTGGGCTTTGAGGACACTGAGTGCTCCCTTCTCTTGAGTACATCAAGATTAATCTCTGATTAGTCCTGTAACTGCTTGCAGATCTGGGGTGTCACCCTCCACCTGGAAACACCAAGCTCTGCCCTGGGGTGTGCCTGGACCTGTTGCCTCTCTGGAGGCTCAGTGGGGCTGCCCAGCTGGGCGTGGGGCGGGCTGGGCTGGTTCTCTGACCATGGCACCTTCACCATGGCCTTCCACCTCTCCCACCTTTCCCAGTGTCTCCCTCCCTGCCTGTTGTTGCTGGAGCAATTTGTCCTCAGCAAACACCTGACTTTGCTAGAAGTGAATCTGTGGTCACAAATTGGCTTTGGACCTGGGGCAATGCAGTGGTGTAGGCGCAGGAAGCAGGGACCATGCTCTGTTGTGTGCGGTGCTGATGGAAAATGTGTGTCCATCAACCCCACACCTTCTTGTGTGTCTGGAGTGATGCTTTAAATGCTGCAAGTGCCTGTCCTGACAGCCTGCAGGAGCTGTTCCTCCCTGGGGGATTTAGGCATACATGTGCAGGAGGAGGGTTAAACCACTGCTTGACCTTCCCCAGGCAGGGCCAGAAGTTCAAATAGGCCACCCCAGGAGCTACATCCCATGAAATCATCCTACCCACGCAGCAGAGGCAGCTGCTGGGGATGGGCATTGGGTGTTTCTCTGTGCCCCTTGGGAATCCAGCTGGCCTCAGGCATTCCCCTCTTCCCACTCACACCCCAAAGGATGCTTCTCTCAGCTGTAACCATCCCAGTAACAGCAGCTCGTGCAGTCATCAGATTTTTCTGCAGGGTTTTTTTGCTGCAAGGCTTTGCAAACTAAATTAAGGAAGATGCTGGGAGAGGAAGCTGGTTCTTACATGCTTCTTACAGATGCGAGTTGCAAGTTTTCTGAGAGCTGAAGGCACCATTTTTCATTTCAGAGCGTTTGTACCTCAAGCTTCTGCGACGATGCACCTGCCCGCCCACATCGGTGAGTGCCCCGCAGCCAGGGGCTCCTCAGCACTGCCCTTTGCTCCTGCCAGAGAAGCTGCTTCATTTCCAGCTTGCTCAGACAGACAGATCATAGCTGTGACAGGGAATGGGTTTTGCAGCAGCCAGAAGTAGATTATTGCACATAATGAAAGGTAGGTGCTGTCTGTGGCACAAGAATAAAAGCCTGGGGGAAGCTCAATAGCAGCCAGAAAATTCCTGGATGCAATTTCCACTAAATCAGGGTTGTCTGGTGGTACATAACTCTTGTCATCAGATTGGCATTACCAAAGGCCTTTGTGACTAGAGCAAGGCAAGAAACACTTGTTCAGTTTCCAACAATTTCCCCTTTTGCCATCAGAAAATAATTCAGGACTTGCAAAATTTTTCAAGGCAGATACATCAGCATGGTATCATAAACAGGCAAGAATTTCCATTCCCATGCCATTATTCTGCATCCCAGGTCTTACCACCACTCCCATGAGGCCATGGAATGCTTTGGAATCAGTGTATTCATATAGAGATATAAACATTTTCCTGTTTTTTTAAAAAATTTATATTTGGACCCAAACCAGCTTGACCAAAGTCACTTCAGGGCATGACCTTCATAGGAGCAGGGATGTGAACCTGCCCTTTTGCCGTCCAAACTCTGTTCCCATTGGGCTTTTGGCTTCCTTGGAGCACAGCCACAGTTTAGGACAAAGCCTCGTCTGTCCCAAAGGAACTGTCTGGAGTTCCCATGGGTGTGATACCTTCCTGAAAATAGTTTCAGGTCCAATGTCTTGTCAAAACATTGCTGGCTTCTGGCTCTCATGAGCACAGGGAACAGAGCAGTGCCCTGGCAGTGTGACGGGGCTGTACCATGGAAATACAAGGCATTTAGGATTCTACACTGCTCAGTCCAGCTCTGCCCTGTGCGTGGTTTTTGCTTGTTCTGAGTGGCTGGATCCTGCTGGGAGGCTGAAACTGCGGGGGATAACTCACTGCTGGATCCTCCTGGAGCTGCAGGGTCACTTACTGGGCTCACAAAACACCGTAATGGAAACGCATCCTCCCAGTTTGAGGTTTCCCCCCCATTCCCTCCGGTTCCCCGCGGACCCGAAGGGTGGGAGCAGTTCGCAAGGGCGACAGCAGAGGGCAGCAGATGTCCTGGGAATCAGCCGAGCCCCTGCACTGGCACCGCTGGCAAGGGAATTGCCTCTGGAAAGGGGGCTGCTGCTTTGTGTCCTGCGCTTTTCCCTCTCTTCCTCTCCTGGAGACTTAAAAGGGGAAAATAAAGCCATATTTCCGCGTGTAATTTATAGGTGAACTATTAATCACCCCTTCATGCTATTAATTACATCCCTGTGCCCAGCGCTCCCAATGCCTTTTTCTGCTCTTTTCATTGCCAGCAGCCTGTGCTGTGCTTTAGCCCTCCAGCAGATGAGGGACTTTCCTGCCATTGATCCTGTTTTATGGCTTTCCTCTCATGCAGGAGATTACACTGACTTCTATTCTTCACGCCAACATGCCACGAATGTTGGGATCATGTTCAGGGGGAAGGAGAATGCTCTGATGCCGAACTGGTGGGTAGCTTCAGTTTTTCTCTGGTGCAGGATTATTTTACAGTCTTATCTGTACACATAATATTTTTAAGATCTGAGTAGTTTCTCAAGAACATTCTGTTTTCAGTTCATAGCAGATGAGAATGAATGAGTCAAGAATTTGATACCAGAACTGAAACTCACACACTCCCAGCCTCACCCAAGTGCACTGCATTTCCTTGCAGCAGCCACACCAGTTACTCAGCAGCACCCCAGTTCAAAGACAGATTTACTTAAGAAATTGTTTTTTTACTGAATGACAAAAAGCAGGGTTTAAGCTCCAAGGAATTAATTGGAGCCGTGGTACAGAAGTGCATTGACTGCTACGTGGCTTTGGATTATAGTTCACTAATGTCAAAGTATGTAAAGTGCCAATGACTGTGCCCATCTGTGCAGAGCTCTCTCCTTGTACCTTGCATTCCCATGGTGCTTCCACCCCAAAAAGCTGCTCTGGTACACAGCTAACCCATGCTCTGTGATGTTCTTTCACAAGGCTGCACTTACCTGTTGGTTATCATGGCCGGGCATCGTCTGTTGTGGTGTCTGGGACGCCCATCCGGAGACCTGTGGGACAAATGAAACCTGACAATGGTGAGTCCATGGTAGGATTTTAATATGAATTCTTATTTATTTTAGTTTTTACTTTTCCTCCACTTCATAAAGTAGTGGAGAGGAAGGGTCTGGGATGCCTTGTCTAAAGCCCAGCCTTGGGTCAGGGCAAGGGAAAGTCCTGGTTTAAGTCCATTTCATGTTTCCATGCCAGGCAGCACCAGCTACTCTGTTTTATTCTGGCCATTACTTCTGTTTCTCTACCTGCCTTCCTGATGTGAAGCACTCTTTCTTCTACCCACAGATAAACCTCCAGTGTTTGGTGCTTGTAAACGTCTGGATATTGAGTTGGAAATGGTGAGATGGGTTTGTTGGGGTTTTTTTTCCTTGCCACTTGAAAAATATTAAAATAGAAACAGGGAAGAAAGGATGAGTGTAGCTTCTTCTAAATGGAATGTCCCCAAGGGTCCATTCCTGTGTTCTTTCTGAGCAATCTGTGCAGCGGGAACAAAGATTTCTGTGGAACAAACCTTCCCTTCTGATGAGGATGAGGGTGCATTAGCTCACTGAGAGGTTTGCTCATACAGCTGTCAGGCTGGAAACAGCTTGACTGCACCAGCCTGAGCACCAGTGCAGCCGTTTGGTGGAAGGCAGGCAGAATTTCTTTTACCAGACACCAGAGCCTGTTACCTGGTTAGCAGCTACCTCTGCACCACAGCCAGGGTCTGTCAATGGATGCTGTGAGTTTGGGAAGACCAGGCTTGAGTCTAGAGCAGAGGAAGCCCTGAGTTCTTGGGAATGTGATTCAAAGTCCTCATCCTCCTGACTGGAAAGATGAAACCTGTGCAGTAGGTGATGTAACAAAACCTTCTTGGAAGGCACATCATCTTGTGGCTTAGTGTGGTCCAGAAGGGAGAGTTTTATAGGACTGTTCATTAAGACATATATTCTTAATGATTTATGTAATTTTTATATGATTTGTTCCCCATCTTTCCCTTTAATAAAGAAAAAAAGTGCAAGAAATGTGATAGTGAGGGGAATAGTACTAAAAATGAAGTGAAAGCTTTTAATACTCCATGCTTTGTAAATCAGTGCTATAAAGGGGGAAGCAGTCCCATAAGTGGGGTACCTGTGCTGCTGCTATACCTCTTCTTTGTAGCCTGAGTTTTACTGGTGACTGCTGTGAGAGGAGAAGAAAAAGCTTCCGTATTGTTGGCAGAAAGAGACAACTGATTCCCTGTAGAATTCTCTGCCATGTGCTCAGGCTGTACATTTTCTAAGGGAGTGAGGGTATGCATCCAGTTCATGACCTGTTTTATTTAGTGGCCACATTTCTCCATCTTCCTCCTCTTCTGCACTGTCACAACAGGCTCCAGCCACATTCAACATCCCCTCAGATGACTTTAAACTATTTCCTGTTCACTGTCTGCAGCAAACAGAATCCTTTCAGTGGGCAAACCTGTTCTGTATCCGGATTGTAATTAGGAGGGACCATTCTTCACACCTGCATTTTGACAACATCATGCCCTTGTTTAGTGCCAGTCTCTTAGCAACACAGTGTTCTTAAGTAAATCAAGCCTGCCAGCTTTATGGAGGGGAAGAAAGAGGGAGGAGGCCATGGGTTTTTGCTAAATGTGTACAGGAAATGATGCAAACCCCTTCCTGTTCAGCCTCTGGTGCTGGTGCCTGTAACCCTCTGTGTAGTGAAGATATTTAGCTTAAAAAACTCAATCACATGTTGCTTTTCCATTCCAGGCATTCTTTGTAGGTCCTGGAAACAAGTATGGGGAGCCAATTCCTATCAGCAGAGCCCAGGAGCACATCTTTGGGATGGTCCTTATGAACGACTGGAGTGGTAACCAGTGCTGCAGGAGTCTGCCTGGAGAGGGGGTTACAGTGTTATGAGAAACCTTAGAGAGGGATAAATTACATATTTTAACAGTAGAAAAGTGATCATTGAAATCAGTGGGTATGGTTGAAAGGGATGAAAATGAAGTGGTGTCTGTATTTCTCAGTGTCTGTATTAATCAGTCTTCAATCAATCAGTAGAACCAGAAATTGCTGCCTAATGAAGATTTATTTACTTATAAAAGAGCTAATATTAGTCTAGTTTCTTCTGGGCAGGGACGGAACAGCCCTAAGGATGGTGATTCCAAGGATGGTGATTGATTTCAGTGTCAGGAGAAGGAAAAGGATTTGGCAATCACGAATCTCTCAGTCTCTACAAAGATTCAACTAGTTGAAATTGGCTGTACGACTGGCAAAGATCATTATCTGAGTGTAAAAGCATTAATTAAACTGGAGATAAAGATACTGGTTATATGGGACTGGCCTAACTTGTTTTACTTATTGCTGACTTTTCTTCATAATCTAGCTGGTCAAAGAAAATTGAGTTGAAGGTCTGAAAGGGATGGATTTAAATTAGGGTTTGGGCATAATGGCTAGAAAAGGGTGGAGGTAACATTTGAAATTCATGTTCTTCTTTCACAGGTCTGATGGCTGTGCAACTCCTAGGATACACTTAACAGCATAGCTTTGAATTTTCTCTTCCTAGCCCGTGACATCCAGAAATGGGAATATGTTCCTCTGGGTCCTTTCCTGAGCAAGAGCCTTGGCACAACCATCTCTCCGTGGGTTGTTACCATGGAAGCTCTCATGCCATTTGTGTTGCCAAATCCTGTCCAGGTTAGCAAGAGAAAGGGTTGAAATAAAAGAAAAGCAGTGCTAGAAAAATGTCGGCAGAGCTGGAAGGTCCCATCAGGGGAAATCACTGAGCTGCATCAAAGCCAAGCACTGTCTTCATGAAGTTTGCAAGTGTGATTCTGCTTCTGAACATATGGAGGCACCCAGGGCCCTCTGAGTTCAAATGCTTGTCGATGTGTCTGGCCCTGAGTCGTCCTGTTTGAGCAGGGCATAAAAATCATCTCCTTTAAAACACCTGGAAAATAAACTGATTAGAGAGCTTCTTTTGGTACCATTCAGCATCCAGCAAGCAATGGAGAGAGGATGGACTCAAGCCAAAACACTTTGTTCAAGCATTTCCAGTTGTCTGCATTATGTAAATTTTTAGTTAAAACTGGAAAAAAATAATGGAGTCTTGCAGAGACCTCACCATCTTCTCTGTGCAGGCACAGAACAAAGGTGTGCTAGCACTCTGTTTTGGGTTAGCATTCTCACTGCAATGATGGAAATGGTTTTTGGAGCCAATGTGCAGAAAAAGGAATCAGATTATATGGGTATCTGTTCAGAAGGATCTTTAAAAATGTATTAATGAGACCAGTCAAAGCCATATCTGAGTAAGATACAGTGGAATGAATAGGGTGGGCAGCACAGGCTGGGCAAACAAAAAGTCACTGGGATGTTTTGTGGAATTTCTTTATTTGTTTAGACTGTGATGTCTTTTATGCTTTTAGGATCCCAAGCCACTGCCCTACCTTCAGGATAAAGAACCCTACACTTTTGACATCAAGCTCTTTGTTGCTATTAAAGGTATGGCAAGGCTGAGGAGGTTGCCAAGCTGAAATTGCCAGTTTCAGGATTGCAGAACCACCACATCTTTCAGTCACTTTGCTCTTGGTTCCACAGTCCTTCTTTTTCATGTTTGCCCAGACTGCCTCTGTCAGAGAAAGAGGCAGAGCTCTTCTTGCTCCCCACTGGCCATGCAGCAATGTGCCAAGGGGGAATGCCTCCCACATGGTTGGCTTTTGATGAGAAGGGTCCATGTGGGATCTCCTTGCATGGGCAGGGGTACGTGGGACATGGAAAGAACACCCGTATGTGGGATCCAGATGTTAACCCAGCTCAGCCCCCAGCTCATGGCTCTGCTGGCTCATAAGTCCATGTGTTGCTCCTGTAGGAGAGCAGAGAGTAGGAAATGAACAGCTTGATGCCGCTTTGGTGCTATCCACACACTTGTTTTCTATGAAATGCTAGTCTCTGTAGCAATAGAAAATGTTATCACTGGTTTCTCACTAGGGATTACAATGATAAAAGAAGTCTCTATCCATCTGTAAAATAAAATACTCCAGTGCCATTCATCCAACACAAACAAATTGCTTCTCTCATTCTTTATTTTCTGCAGGAGAAGGAATGAGCACACCAACTACTATATGCAGATCCAATTTCAAGGTAAGACTCCAGTATCTTTTGTTTGTTTGCAGGCTTGCTGATGCCATCAGCTCTAGCCTTAGGCAGTCTTTGCATTAGAATCACAGAACAGTATCATAGAATCACTAGGGTTGCAAAACCCCCCAAGAACATTGAGTCCAGACATTAACCCACCACTGCCAAGTTCACCACTAAACCATATCCCTCACACCCACATGCCTTCTGAACACTTCCAGGGATGGTAATGATTCCACCACTTCCCTGGGCAGCCTGTTCCAGTGCAGCTGAAGATCTGACCTGGTGTGTGTCTGCATAGGAGACAGAGGGAAAAGATTGGAGGTTGGTGATAGTTCACCTCTGTGAGATGGAAACACCTGAATGTTCAAGTAGTGAAGAAGGGGGCAGCTCTTTCTGCTGCTCGGTTTGGGGTGCTCAGAGCATCCTCAGTTATGTCCCCATTTGGCAGGGAGCAGTGAGAGCAGAGGGCTCACAGGAAGAGGGAATTGCCTCTTGCCATGTCAAGGTGCAATACAGCTCTGTAGTCACAACTCTAATTTAGATGCAGCTCACTGCTGCCAGCCTGGGTCTGCCCCAGCCCTCTGTGGGCAGCGTGGCAGCTCTGCCTCTACCCACTGATTGAAGCCAGGAGACTTATGTGCCAGCTGCAGCATTTCTCAATCTATTTCATATTCACATTTGGCTCTTTGCATAGTAATTACCTTAATCAGTAAATCAGTAGTCAGCAAATCAGTAATAAGGAGATTTTTCTATGAAGCCATTAAAATACTGGACTTAATCATGGAGCCTGGGTCAGTAGTGCTGGCCTTAGAGGGGAAGAAGAAAAAGAAAAATCACATCCAGCTGAAAAAAAGAGATATTTTAGGCGACTAAATTGCATGTTAAAGTATGTGTTTTATAAATGCCATCAGCTAGGCCATGTAACTAGAGAATGCAGCACTAAGTATGTGTATGTGTGGATGTTGCTTTTAGGTTGTTGAAGGTTCCTGCTTAAAGAGGGAAACTTTTCTTTAGAGACAGTCTTACCAGCATCATCCTGAGAATGCAATGCCTTCTGCATAGCCCAGTGACACACCAGAGAGGTTTGTCCTTCATTGCTTTAGCCTCTTCTTCCTCCTTCCTCCAGCACATGTACTGGACCATGAAACAGCAGCTGGCTCATCATTCCATCAATGGGTGCAACCTCAGACCTGGAGATCTCCTGGCCTCTGGCACCATCAGTGGACCTGTAAGTGTTTAAATCGTGACAGTCCCTGAGAGCTGGTCAGTGATCCAGAACCAGCTGAGCAGGGCTTGGTTCTGAACCCTGACTGATCTGAGCAGCCATGGGACTGTCTGCAGCTCTTTCCCAGGCACTTTGGGGTGCTGCTGCTTTGGCAGCCCCAAAACCACACTGTGGAGTGTTTTTGTTTTCATTTTTCTTGTCTTTTTCTTTTTTTTTAAAGTTGGTGTTGAGTTTTTAGTCTTGTGTTCCTTTTCCTAGGAATTGTTTTCCAATAGATGCAAGTTAATTTCTGTGCACAAGCATCCACACAGCCCACTTACCCTCTATAAAATGCAGCTTTGTTATTTCTGCTAAGAATGTAAAAGGTGCATGGATATAATTTTTAGTTTCTCCAATGAAGTTGGAGCCAACTTCACAAGTTATTCCCTTTGAACTGCCATCTGGACAGTTGTTGCAACATGTGGGTAACTCACACTTTCTGAAACACCAAATACAAGTCCTGTATGTGCTGTCTCAAAGGCAGCCTCAGGTAAGTTCTTTCCAAGTTGGGATGCCTGTACTTCCATTTTGAGCATTTCCCATGTGCTTTTTGAGTCTTCCAACTATTTTAGTGGCAGAATGACATTAAAGATTCACACACATTCACCAACTTTGCTCTTTTGAAGAACAAAATGTAATTAGAAGTCTGAAATGTGACTACATAAACGCAATAGATTTGTAGAAGTCTCCTCCATTTGTTTCCATTCTGGCTATGGCAGACCCAAACTGCTTTTACTGCATTGAGCACTGTGTTAAACACACCAGATAACAGCTGTAAGCATCACTGCTGATAGCCAGCAAGCAATTAAAATGCAAAGGCAGGTAAAGAAGCCAATGTATATCAAGGAATTAAATCAACAGCAAAACTCTATTCTTTAGAGGTAACATACTTGTGAGTCTGGTCCCAGCAGCAAGGATCTGAACAGCAGGAGAGATACTATAAAATTGTTTATTTGTTTATAAACTCTTGTTGCAGGAGCCGGAGAGCTTCGGCTCCATGCTGGAGCTGTCCTGGAATGGAACAAAAGAAATCCCTCTTGGCAGTGGACAGTCTCGTAAATTCCTGCAGGATGGAGATGAAATCATTTTGACAGGTAATGGCCGGGTAACTGCTCTTACACTGCATTAAGGACATATTCCTATAGATTGATCCCAGCAGGGCAAGCACCTGGTACAGAGGAGGGCCATTCCATACAGACCTGCCAGGCAAGCACAGTTGTTTCCATCTTACCTGTCAGGAGGCAAAAGCAGGTGGATAGAAATTTCCCTGCCATAGATGCTTTCCAGATTATGTTATTTGCTTTGCTCAGTACTTAATGCTCTTGCTATGCTGGTGTGTGAGTGATAAGGGGACGATGGAGGTAGGTTTGCCTTTATGAGTGAAAATACTCTGGGACTAGACACAGTTGATGTATTGCTGCCACCACAGTTCAGGTTTACATGTAGAGAAGAGCTCAGCAAATGCTGAAAAAAGTTATTTTGCAAATAAAATTTCATTTGTAACCTAGGCATCTTCAATTAAGTGTGTTGCAAATCAAGTATGTGGAAAACATCATGAAGCCTGCTAGAACAGCTGACCAGCTCCCCTTTGAAAAGAGCTCTACTTCAGAGCTGTTTCATGATGGGACATGGGTTTACTTTTCATCTCTATAAACTTAGGATTTTATGAATTAAAATTACCACAGTGTTTTGTGATCTAAATTCCACTCCTACTTCTTTTTAAGCCAAACCTAGTGCAAAACAAATCTACTTTTAAATTTCCTCTGATCTTTTTAATCCTTTTATGGCTTTGAGGGGGCAAATACTTGGCAAGAACAGTCATGAGAAACTTTTGGTTCAAGCCTGCATGTCTTCGCTATGTTGGCTACTGAATTTGTAGGGAATGTCTTGTGGGATGTTGTACGTCATCAGATGAGATCCAGCCAGTGCCACACCTGGTTCTGAGCTGCTCCATGCTGGTGATGTGATCAGAGATATTCCTGCAATGGGAAAACACTTACAGGTGTGACTGAGGGCAGAGAAAATGTGAATGACTAATGCCTGTGCAGCAACCTGAATGTGTGATGCTACTATGTGCCCATGTACCTGTGCCTGCTTAATCCAAGCAGGACTTGTAAGGATTTTTGACAAAACAATCTAAATTCATATTTTTTTTCAGAAAGATATTAAACAAAACCCAAGAAATTCTCTGTGATGAAAAAAGAAAGCAATATATGTATTTAAGTCTCCTGGGGATGGCTCTATAAGTGTTTTGGTGGTGCTGGAGCCCCAGTATGTCCTGCCTGGCAGCCTGTGCAATAGCCTTGAAAATCCTGTTTCTGTGAGGTGCTGACAATTTTGTAGAGGAAGATGCTGAGACAATTTGAGATTGAGATGTACTGGAGACAGCCATAGATGATGAAACCAAGGAGTCCCCAGTGCCTCTGACATCCTTCAGCTCCCAACAACCCACAACTACTCATGCTGACACATGTAGGCATCTAACACTGCTCCCTACAGGCTCCCTATAAACCCAGAGCAAAGACACTCCTTCAGCAGTTCCAAGTGCCACACTGCCCTCCAGAGTTGCCAATCTCCCTCCAGTAACTATGCCAGGAGCCCTAAATTAGGGTACAGTTAGGTATGATGAGCATCATGCTGATAATCCTTACTGGTGAGAAGCACCTTGTGGTTTAGGAACTGCTGCCATGGGGAGCCAGCTCAGGGACAAATGGGACTGGTCCATGACCCATGTTGTTCTTCATGCCCAGAACATTTCTTGAATAAATACTTTGAATCCTGAGTGTCTTTAACCTTTAAAGGTGGCACAGTAACATTGCTGCTGACCTGGAAGAAGGCACTGTGGCCCTGGTGGGACAGTCTCATGTTAATCAATCTGCTGGGCTATTTTACCCTGGCAGCAGTTTGTGATTGTGGTGATCAGGGCATTGCAAAGTGCCAGGCTGCTGGGGCTGTCTGCTGGGACAGTTTGGGATCTGCTCCTATTTAGTGATGTATGGCAGGTCCAGTGCCTTAAGGCACCCTTGAGGCAGGGCTAGTGCTATTCCATCCTCTCCCAAGGCACTGCCAAGTGCCCAACCCATCATTTTTAGTTTCCTGTTTCAACTTCGTATTCTTGTTCCCCATGTGGGAGCTATTTCAGAGACCTAACACATAAAATGAGAGAAATGTATTTTTCCCAAGAAATGTATCTCAGGGAGGGAGCATTGCAAGGGAAGGGCTGCTGACGGTGTGTGGCAGCCAGCTGCAAAAACCCCTCAGTAGCTCCTTGGCACCCGCAGAGCTCAGGCCAGGGCTGCTGGCAGCACAGAGTTTGCTTTGTTTAATGTGCTGCTCTTTGGTGCTGTTCTAAATCGTGGCTGACAGCAGGGATAACTAAACTGGACTGAAATAATAAGCTGGCACTCAAGGAAAGCTGGCAATGAAGCCTAATGAGACAAATGGAAGTGAAGCTGAGCCTTACAGCACCTTACTCCAATTTTGCTTATGGATGAGGATTACCTGGCAGACACCAGGATGGTGTCTGTGGCTTTACACAAGCACTTAGAGACACTGCTGTCCTTGGGAAAGCTTCATTTCAGCCTGGCTGTGAGAACTGCACCGTGGGTTAGAGCTGGTGGGGTCTGTCCTCGGGCTGTGATAACTTTGGCTGCCCTGCACCCTCAGCCCACCCATCCTCTTCCTCAGAGGAGGTTTCAGCTGATCTGTGCTAAAGATGGGAATTAGAGTTAAGGTCTGTTCTGTTTAGCTCTGTCTTGGCTTCTTGAGGACAGCTAGTTTTTATCATATGCCAGGAAGGTGATGCATTTCATCAGGAAAATCCATCTCTAACTATGAAATCAGTCCTTAAAACACAGCATATGCCACTTGTGTCCTTCCTTTGATCAGCTGTTGTAGCAGAAAGCTACAGTAGGTCTCCTCAGCTGTTTCTTCCCAGAACAGACTTTCCAGATGGGCCAGCAGGCCCTGTCTGTGTCCCCTCCCCTGCCTTGCCTGCAGCTGTGCTGGTGGATGCTGTTTCTGGAGCAGCTCAGCTGGCCCATGGCAGCAAGGGGCACTGCAGCATCTCTGTCCCAATGTCATCTCCTCCATCACACAGGAGTAGGGAGAGATTGAGTCGTCCCAGAGCTAGAGATGCTGTCACAGCCCCGTGAGTTCAGCAGCAGCCAGCAGACCTTCCACGCCTGTTTATGTAATGGGGGATAAATGAGTACTTTGAGCCAGATGCTGAGTTTCTCCTGGAACTAAACCACTTGATTTTAGCAAGCAAAACAACTTCTGCAAGGGTAGGTCCTGCTGTTTGAGGGGGTTTAATGACCATCTTTCTGGCTGTAAGCATCCTGATGTCCCAAGAGCAGTCCTAATGCTTCAGAAAGAGAGTCCAGATTTATTTGATTAATTGCAGGGCTGGGCTAGGCAGCAAATCGCTTTGCCAGTTAGATTGATGGTGGTTTAGGTTAGGTTTGAAAACAGAAATATTGCATATCTTGTTTGCTCTTTGATCAATTCACTGAACTTGCATATTGCTGTGTTTAACACTTTGTGCTTCTTTTTTTCTTATATTCCTAAGCTACTTGAACTCTTCCAGGTGTTCTTTTTTTTACCCCTCATTTCATTTCTGAAATGTTTTCAATTGGTTAGGGTCTCTTTATGCCTTTATTCACTTTTATTCCTGGTAAAATCCTGCTGTCCTTACAGAACAAGCTGTCTGTTGTTTTCTGTCCCTAGGTTACTGCCAGGGCAATGGTTTCCGTGTGGGATTTGGCCAGTGCTCGGGAAAAATCCTTCCAGCCCTGTCGAATCCCTGATGACTGCAGTAAGGTGACATCTGAGGAGGAGGAACTCTCCCCCCACCCCTACCAGTCATGTTACTTTACTCAGATTTATTATTTTTATATGAGTGATTGAAATCTTACTATTTTTAATTATCAATAAATATCCTAAAAATTAATGTGGCTCTCTGGTGCGATAAGAAAAATATTTCAGTGCTAGCTTAAAAGTCTCAGAATAGGAATAAGGTGATTGAAATGGAAAGTGAGATTCTTAACTCTTCTACTATATTAATGTTTTTTTCATACTTATAGAAAGAGACTTTTAAGTAAATTTAAGTATTCAGAGTACTAGGTTGGTGGTAACAGCTGAGATTCCATGCTGAATTCCTTTTCCCACAGTGTTAATGTGCTGGAGGTAAAAGCCTGGAGGTGAGTTGCTTATGGATGTTAAAACTTGTAGGCCATCCTGAGTAAGAGTTACATGATTATGCCCTAAAATAGTTTGCAACAAAGCAATTTGGAAATGGGATAGTTGGTACAGCTGAAAGCAGCAGTTGGGGTGTCCCTGCTCCTCCTCCTTACACAACCAGAGACAACGCTCCTGCCCCAGAACAAAGATTTATCCCAGCCTGTGTTGGGACACCTCTTAAAGGAGCATGGAGATACCTCATGTGTCCTGCCTGGGCTTCCAGAAGGGAATTCCCCATTCCTTTCACCCTGCACACCAGCTTCCCCAGGGTCAAGGAGGGTGAACTTCATCACTGGAATGATCCCCAGGCACTCACTGGTAGCAGTCACACCTTGTCACCTAACAGGGGCTGTGGTAAGAGGACACCAAGGAGGCCAACCCCCTTCCTGCACCCCTAAAAGGCATCTCCTGCCATGGCATCCCCTTGCAGCAGCCAGTAAACAAAGCCACATGCCACTTTTCTCAAGTGTAAAGGGCATCTGCTGTCTCCCGCTGGCCTACAAATCAATTTAACTCCATGGCCAAGTGCCAAATCACATCAATTAGAGGATATTACTGACTGAAGGAGCTCAGGAGACCGGATAATGAACTCTGGTACAGTGCAAGGGGAACTTGTTAAATATTTGCTTGGTCCTCAAAGTGAAGAACCTGATGAGGCTGCCAGCTTTGTGCAGTGCCAGCAGGATGAGCACAGGCTGGTGGCTTTTCCAGGCTGTCCCATTCTGCTCCCAAGGTCTGCTGGGTAGTTTTGCTGCTGTGGGCCAAGTGGGCGTTTGATGTTATCCTGGGGAGCACCTGGTGCTGATTGGGAATGCAAACCTCATGGCCATGCAGAAGAGGAAAATGAATTTGAAATTAAAAGTAATGAAAAAATGTGGCAGTGCAGATAAATCACTGCTAATGGGGCGTGTGAACTGAAACATCTTCCAGCATGCAACAATAATAGTTCCTTAAAGAATTGTACTTTGAGGATCATCTCCAAATCAAGGATGACCTGGCCAGGAAAACAGTGGCTTGTTGTTTATCAGGGAAAAGACATTTTCCTTTCAGCCTCTTGCAGAAACTGAGCTGAACTAATAGGCAGATATTTAATACACTCTGACTCGGTCATCAATTTATAGATGCTTTGTGCTGTCTTTTGACCTCAAAGGACAATTGTGAGTTGACACTTTCCCTCTTGGATTTAGAAATAACCCATACTGTTCCTCTAAGCACAGCCTGGTGTGCTCCTGGCAGCAGCAGGAGGACACAGAAGGCATTTATCCAGGGGAGAAATTTCTTAGCAGAAGCAACATCCAGGATGCACCTTGCCATATTTGATGTGCTAGAAACACAATGTCTGAGGAGAAGGGTGCAGCTACACAGAGAGACAGTAGCTGATGTCGGGCAATATGTCATTAGTCATCAGTTTTGACCTTGATGGAAGACATTTTGCAGCCAAGAAGAACTGCGGTGTCAAGGCTTTCTGGTAGCAGGAATACTTAGGGAAACTATAAATCCATAGTGCTCTTCCCAAGCTTTGGGCAAGGTAAAGGTGAGTCCTGTGCACGGGCAATGAGTTCCTCTCCCAAAGAGCCAAGTGGATGCAGCAATTGCTGCCAGCAGGTGGAAGTTGGGCTCGTAGCTTTGTTATGAAAAAGGTCAGTGGTGCTGAGAGCCCACTTGTAACCCAAACCCTGGCAGGATGGAGGCACCCAGCCACAGATCCACCCAAGCTGGTTCCCCTTGCAGAGACCTCAGAGCCAATTTCCACAGCCTCAGCCCCAAGGGAGGAGGGTGGCTCTGCATCTGCTGTGGCCATTCTGTGCATCCCGGGGCCACCACCCACAGTGCCTGGCCAAGCAATCCTGGACCATGCTGGGGATGGGTGGGAGATGGCAAGGTCTCCCTGTGACCTCAAGGCGACTGATCTGAGCTTCTCTAGCTTGGGGACAGCTGGAGGAGTTCCAAGTTCCCAGAAAGTGCAGAATATCTGGAAAGGAGCTCAGGCAGAGCAGGTTTCAGAGGTGAGCTGGACAATGTCCAAAACCTCGCTCAGGACAGAGCTCAGAGCCATCTGCTGCCTTCTGCATGGATGGGGGCCAAAATGCCAGGAGAGGATACAAAAAGGAGAGAATCTTTTTTGTGTGGCCAGGGCCACTTTCTTTTCACCCCCAGGAGAAGGTAGCAGACTTCACTTGGGTGGGCACTGAGGGGCAGGAGGTCCCATAGCTACACTGCCCTCACCAAACCCAACAAGCACAAAGCCACCAGCACTACTGATTCTTGTCCCTGCTGAGGTATTCTGGGTCAAGGGGTGAATGAAGGGTATACCTGTGCTGCAATGTGCAGTGCTGCCCTTAAAATAGCATTGCTTTGGCTTAAGACCAGCACCACCTCCTGCCTGGGGTGGAAGCAGCCTCTGACCCAGGTTCTGGGAAACATAGGGGTGTTCTGGGCTCCTCCCACTTGCTCCACCTTCTCTGGGGCAGGTGGGGCCACTTTGCCCCCTTATCCTTTAAATGCATGGTCATCAGCCCTCTGGTTTGAGGGGAGGGTCTTTATAGGGTGTGGTGAAATAAATAAGTCTCTTGGAGCAAGAGGGGTCTTTAGCCTGGGTGCTCTCAGTTCAGTATGTTGACTGGGTGTTTAGAAAAGTTTGGTTTTGAAGTGCCAAGTTTGATTGGGTTGACTGTCTCTATAAAGGGCTTCCTCTCCACTTCTAGAGCTTTCTGCTGCAGTTAGGTTTGAGCATGGCTCTCTCTGCTTCTAGAGGATATTAATTTTCATTTGATTTAGATCTGTTTTTCTTAGTCTGCTTATAATTTTTGGCTTCCAGCAAAAGTGAAAAAAGAGAAAAAAACAACACACAAACCCATTGCTCCTTTTCCTCTGCCCTGTCATAGCACCAGGTTTGTGGGTTTGTGGCCTGGGCGTAAGGAATGAAAATCCTCCTTGCATCTTCAGAAGCCTGGAGGGAAAATAAAACCTTTTTACTGTGTCAGCCACCTGAAATGCCTGGTTCAGGATCTTGCAACGTTGTGAGGGAAGACAGACCCTGCATTCCTGACCAGAGGAAATGGGAACGTGTGTCTAAATGGAAACTACAGCTCTTATGCTGGCCTGGAGCATCCTTCTTGCTGGCTGGTGTTTCATGCTCAACAGGGGTCAGCAGTTCTCAGCAGCGACTTACGGTGGAGCGCAGCAATCCTGTGAGTAACGCTGGGATGTTGGGTGAAAGGTCTTGGAGGGGTGCAGAAGGTGCTTCTGGGTTGTACTGCCTTATCGTGGAGTGGTTGTAGAGGCAATGAATCATGCTTCCTGATAATATTTCACTTGATTTTGTTATTTTGCTGGTAAAAACTAAGGGCAGCCACTGTTTGATACTATGAGATGCATTTTCTTACAGATGAAAGCATCATGTAGTTGGTGTGTAATGGAAAAGCTGGGTATAATTTATAATAGTGCTGTTGCTATAATTGAATGTCAAGAGAAAAGCATGGAATAAAACCCTAAAACATATTTCAGAATTTAAGGAGAACAATGGCTTTTTGGTGTGAGATGTGGGCATTCTTCACCTGAAGTAGTTTTCTGCAGAGATTCTAATTAGAAATGGATGCAATACCATGAAAAAAAATTGGTTTTGATGAAAGTGTTTGGGTCAGCAATATTCATAATTCTTTCATTAACCAGGCAGTAATAAAGTAAAACACTCTTTCAGTAGCTGTTCAGGGTCAAGGTAGTGACTTTGTGAAGAGGGACAGAGCTGGCAGGTGATATTCACATGGCTTTTGGCTTTGAGCAGTAATGCAGGAGGCCATTTCTCAGGCTTGATTGCTGCTTCTGTTCAGAATGCCCTTACAGTTGCTGCTTAGTGAGAAAGAGATCATTTCTGAGATTTTAAAATTGATTGAAGGCTTTGGAAATACGTGAGGGACATGCTGAAGTACTGACACCATGCTGCTCCATACGAATCTGCTGTGAGCTGTTCCTCCTTCTCATCTTCCCTCATTCCCAAGAACTGCTTCACCTCAACTCTTTCTCTGCTGCATATGTGTTTGGTTTACCATGAAGTTTTAGTTATAGATCTGTGCTTTTACTAATTTTTGCTGTTTGCTCCATATTTTTTGCTCCATAGGCAGCTGAAACAGAGCTAGGGTTAACACAGTTAATGAATGTCCAAGGGAAATGCTGCAGGAGCAGAAGTCCCTGGTGGCAGCTGAGCACTTGTTGGCTCAGCCTATAGGATTGACGTGACGCCTTTGTCAATGAATGCTGAGGGACTGGTTGGGAGTTGCAAGGACAGGGAGGGTCTCTTGTGCCCCCCCCTCACTGTGCCCTGGATCCAGGGCAGAGGTACTTCAGGGCTCAGGACCTGCAGCTGGCACCCCCCTGCCCTAAAGGAGCACTGGAGCAGTTGTGTCCTGGGACTCTGGGGACTGGCAGGGAGCCCAACACTGCTGCCTGCCCACCCCTACCAGGCACTCCCTTTGATCTGCAGAGGCGAGACGGCTGCTGCTTGAAAAATCCAATTAATCTTAAATATAAAATAAGTTTTGGAAAACTTTGCTTTCCTTATGGCTTCAGAACACTTAATGTAATTTTAATACAGTTTTGATTGATTTCTGATTTCCCTCTGGGGGCTGCCTGGCCAAGTTCCAGTACAAAACGTAGAGCTTTGTAACTAAGAAGTGTATAATTCAACATTTCTTAACCATGTTATGGTTTGAATTGAACCTTGAGAACAAATAACCAGGAATTTTAAACTGTGCATTGCTTAAAAATGCGTGCATGAGCAGAGTTTTCCTCTGGTTAGCAAGGAGGAGCAGTGGCCAAAGGGTATTGACCATTTTTAATGAAAACTGTTCTAAAAAAATAAAAAATGCAAACGCAAAAATGTGGACTGTAATCAAGAATTCCCATTGCAGTATTAAGACATGGTTAAAATTGGGAATTCAATTTTTGTTATTTAAATCAAATCACCTGAGATGTATAACATGAGACAGCTGAAATAAGTGGTGTGAAGGCTGGTGAATCTGGGTTGACAAGGTCAGAGACAGGGGGAGGGTAAGGAAGTGGAGAAGATGAATTTAAACTTTCCAGCCTGCTTTTAGCAGGGTTTTGACACCAAGGGCAGCTCAGCCAAAGCCATTGCAATGGTGCTGGTGCAGACCAGAGCCGAGCTGTGCGTGGGTGTCACTGCATGTGTTGCCATGTTGACCTCAAAGATGCAAAGCTGCAGGGCTGGCTGCTCCTTGGGGATGACTCTGTAGTAATGCCCAGCCCACATGGTGTCACTGCTGTCCTTGGGTCTCTGCAGGTGGGGCATCTCGAGGCTTTGTAGGCTCAGTTGCCACTGGGTATTAGTGGGGGATTACCTGGGAGCTGTAGGTAGCCCAGGTGACCAGAATTGGTCTTGTTCCATGAAAGTTTAATCTGGGACTGTGTTGAAAAGTCACTACATTCATCTCTCATACATTTGCTATTTTCTGGAGCACCGGATTCTCAAGTGACACAGTTAAATACCTGAGATCTGCTGTTCTCACCACCCTCCCTGTGTGTGCCGTGAAGGTTGCTGGAGTTTGAACACCAGTGTTTTCCCCCTCTGAGTCCTGTGCTGACTTCTGAGCTGTAGCAATATGGGTTGAAGTTGCCTGCTGAGAGTGTAATGACCCAGAAAGCTGGGGACACCTTTGGAGAGCACAGGCTGCAGCAGCATTGCTCATGTGGTTCGTCAGACCCTGTTTATTGCAGAAAAAGATCTGTGCTCATAGTTCTCTAGGGTTCTGCTCAAATTCATCTGCTGCTGGTTTCAGTTCAGGTCTGGTCTTCCATTAGCCATAGTAGCTGCTCTGAAAACAGTATAAAGACTCCAGCCTCTGCTTTTGACTAGGGCACAGGTAAGGATTTGTCAGTGGGGTTTAGTCTTTGTGGCAAACTGGATTCCAGGCACAAAGATCCTTCTGCCAGAGGACTTGCTGCAGGGACAAACAGATCTATAAAGCACCCAGCTTTCAGGGAACAGAGTCCTTTGGCAAGATGAAAGAATTAGTGATTTGTCTCTTCATCTCTTTCAAGAAGAGGAGTTCCCTGGGTGCTTTTTACCATATATATCCTGTACTCTGTGGCTTCTTCAAAGAGACCCCAGAGATGCTCCATGCTCCTCTTTTTTAGTTGCTAGCAGGAGGGATTTGGGTCTCAGTGGCCCTATTTCTTTTGGTATGCAATTTGTTACTGATAATGAATTGCTGAAATAGAGATGCTGCAGTCCCCCACTGAGCTGGAGCTCAGCTCAGTGCTCTTCCTGACTGAGGGAGTAACCTGAAATAGCCACTTTGGAGGGGCTGACCTTCTGCAAAGCCACACAGGAACACCTGGAGCTCCATCAGCTTTGTCCTGAGCTCCTGAGAACCTGTAGTGATGTAGCTACACAGAGTACAGTTCTCTGCTCTCTCACTCCAAGGAGAGCTGTCAGGAGCGTATGTCCTTAAAAATCATGTGTTGTGGTTGTGTTTTAAGATGTCCTGGCAACAAGAAAAGAACCACAACAGAGACGGCAAGGAGGTTTTCTGTGTTGAAGCTGTTTATTATGTTAGATAAATACATTTGCAACAAGTTTGAGTTATTTCCTCTGAATGCAGCTGCTGGTAGTATGGCACAATGATTTAAAAAGAACTAAAACTAGCAGAGGCACTTGTTGCATGCAGCTGAAATTGCTACCAAGGCCAGTGATGCAGCCCCTGCTAAAACAGACCTTCCACTGGCTGTGAGCACAGATTTGCCAGTGGGGTGGGCACCGGCCGGAGCTGCAGTGATGCACCTTGGGTGGGAGGGTCCTGACTCCCAGGGCAAGGAGGATAATATGTCTGCTTTAGGCATGATGTTTAGTATTGCTTTTGGTTAGAGAGTAGTGAGGTTGTGTGACTGTAACCAGTGGCGAACGGCAGAAATTAGAATGCATTTACCTTATCTCTATAAAAACAATCACATTGCCTTTTGCACAGTGATATATGGGGATACGTAAGTGTTCATGAAGAACATTTTTGTCAGCTGAAGGATTGACTTGACAGGCTATGCCAGGAAGGCAAATGCATTTTTATTAGAAAACAGAGCTACCCAGAGGGATCTTTGCATTAGGATTTTCAGGAAAATTCATAAAATGGTTTGTTCAGCTGGACAAAGAGAGAGAAAAGTGGCAAACATTCGTGCAAAACAAATTTGTCAGTTTGCTTCCCCAGCATTTGTAACCCTTCATCCTCACACGGGCTCTGCTCCTGCAAGGGCTGTGTTGCTGTCCCTGCCCTGCCAAGGACATGGCACATGACAGGCCCTGCTCTGTGTGGTTGGACAGCCTGATCAGAGGCTTCAACTTAAACACCCGCATAAGTCCTTAGCTGAACAGGATCTTATCAGTGACATGTGACAATGCCAAAGAGTTTTGCATGCAGATAAACACTGAGTGGAATATTGGCACGGGGAGGTGTGAGGACAAGCTTTGTCCTTGCTCTGCATCGGCTGTGAGTGCAGGCAGGTGACCTGCAAACTGAAAGTGCCTGTTTTCCTACCCTGGACATTAAGTTATTGTGTTGTTTTGCTTATTTTGTACATAGTCCCACTAGTATCAAAGTGGGATACAAGACTTAATGACAAAAGAGGGGTTCTGAACTTTAGCCCAGGGAGCAGAAGTGTTGCTCTTTGAGCTGGGACATTCATTGCTGTGGTACACATGAAAAAGGGAGAAGAGTGTGTTTGCTCCAAGGATGATGAACATTAACATTCACACCTGGAAAAGTCCTCTCTTACTGCTGATTAACTGGCTAGCAGAAACTGAGGCTAAGTAACAGCCTGATCAGCAAACTGCAGTGGGTAATGGAAGCAGTGGAGGCCTCTTGCTAGAGGACATCAGAATTAAAGTCAATCTGCAAATCTGCTTCCTGAACGGGATCTCCTACAACAGAGATGGGTAAAAATTGTGTGGTTCAAAAGATCCATGCAAAAATCTCCATATGCCTTATAGCCTGCTGTTTTGGGACCTCTGTAACACAGGTCTGAGCACCTTACATCCTCAGAAATCAGTGGGATGCATAACAAAGCCAGATGCCTTTTGGCATGGCTTGAAATACTGCAATGAAAATGAAAAAGTAAATGGGGATCTGGATAAATCCCCTGCTTGGGGAGAACTTCCCTCCTCTATAATAAGAACCAGACCTTCTCTATTAGTTCCACCAGGTAGAGTTGTAAATAGGAACCTTAATTCACGCGTCTGTATCTAAGGCTCTCCAAGTGCTTTCTGGTACTGAGAAAAAACCCAATATTGTAGACTGAGGCACACAAAGTGACTTGTGTGACCATCAAACAAATCTGTCAGAGCTAGAACAGTAAGTTACAAAGTCTGTCCCAATTCCTTGCCACAACCTTTGGTTCCACCTTTGTCACCCACTGTGTTGTCTCGTGGCAAGAACCTAGAGGTCAGGTAGGGTGGTAAGGAAGAAGAGGAACAGTGAAATGCCTTTCTTGCAGTTTTGTGCTTTCAAGTCTTGTCTGTTCATAATGTTTGCTATGGTTGCAGTACCTGCCCTGTATTGCTTCCTTTCAATCCCATAAGCTGAATATGTAGTCACTAAAAAAAGGCAGCTGTGAAGAAACCTTAGAATTTGAGGAACAGAGGACATGGGAATCTTGCAGTCCCCACTCTTCAAAGGTAAATAATAAATTTCCAGAGCTCCTATGTTCCCTTATGACTTCTTGCATAATGACTGTCTTAATGAAATGAGAGAAGGAAATGTACCTTACAAATTTGTGGGAAAAATCTTCTGTTGAAGGTGCAGAATTTCTCCGAGGTAGAATGCATATTATTGTGTGTTACTGTAAATGTTATGCTGAGTAGTCTGAGTGACAAAGCCAGAGCAATGTATCTACTTATTGTCCTTGCCATTCTCATCCTGTTTCATCCCACTGAAATACACCTGAAACAAAAGATAAATGAAGTTGCATGTGGGATCACTCTGAGAATCACAGCAAGTTCTATGTGGCTGACACCAGCAGTGTCAAAGCTCTGCTCCATGGACTTCTTGTGGCTACCAAGCTCACAATAACTGGTCTGAATAATCCATGGACACATGGCAGAGGATATGCCTAGTTTTTGTATGATTAGGGTAGTACGAGGTGGTGCTGCAGGATCTATATTAGTCCAGTACCCCCTTATTCCAAGTGCTTCTGCATCCTGATCACTGGAATTATGGCTGAAGTGGGGTAGGGAGTCTGTGCAGAACCAAGTAAGTGAAGAATAAATCTGTCCATATAACCCTGCTTAACCAGGGGTCCTTCAGCACTTCTCTGGCACACAAAATTGTAAAATCTGGGCCTTTTCTGAAGCAGAACTGTAGTGACTGAGGAAAATACTTGAAGCAATCTATTTCAAGGAAACACAGAATGTTCTTGTTGCTTTTTCATGGTATTGATGGTTACCCTGATTTGTGAGTGATACTGAGGGTGGGACAAACTGTGCTAGACCAGGAGTTATATTAGTAAAAGTCTGGAGAATCTTGTGCTGTTTAAGTTACAATGATAACTGTAAAATAAGGGTTGCTGCATAGTAGTAAACTGTGCTGCCAGAATGGCTTGCTGATATCTTGACCTGTTGAGCAAAAATCATTTACACTATGTGCTCTTAGAGATATTGCCATTGTCCTGCATATCTGAAAATGGCTGTTTGTGTGTTAGCCTTCCCAGTGGGGAAAGGCCTCCTGGACCACAGCATTTTATGGCTCTGTCTGGTGAAATCCTTTCAGTCATCTAGATGCTGCTCCTCCCATGTGGACGTAGGGATGGCACTGTAAGGGTCCATGATGACTTTTGCACAGCGAATAATCATCACAATCAGGAAGAGGCAGAGGAAGACAAAACATGCCAATGTCAGTCCCTTGTCCACATCAACGTACACAGGCTCTGGAGTTGGTCCCTCCATTGCTTATGCCGCTCTTCATCTGGGTTTATATTTACTCCTAACATCATCAACCACCTGCAAAACAAACATGGTGTCAGGCACAAGTGATTGCTGCCCCTGGGTATGGGGAAACTCGGGGGTAGAACTGGAAACAGGAAATCTCTTTGATGTATTATATAATATAGAGAGATAATATTGGTTATAAAATAGATAATATTATATTATTTCCAGGGAAATAAACCCACTGGAAATGTCATAGCTCAGGTATGAGAGCTGTGAGCAGAAGAAACCTCATCTCCATGTTAATTTAGCTCACAAATGCTTCTTGATAAAATATTAGACACTAAAATGAGATGTTAACAAGGGAAAGAGAAGCAGTGGTGAATGAACACTATCCACTTGAAATATCATCTCTTAAAAAAGGCACAGACACTGCTCTTGTCTCAGAACTTCCTAATCATAAAAATATTTCCATTCCTCTGCTCGTGTGAAAGATCAGACAAATGGCACAGCAGAATGTTTCTATCCCAATTTTCCTCTCTGTCCAAACATTCTCTTTCTCTTACTGGCACAAAGCAAAGTGAAAATTATGCATACTAATTTTCCATAATCTTTTTTAAAAGCAATATCATTTTTAAGTGGATTTTGCCACCCAGAGAGGTACAGGTGTGTGTGATTAGAACAAGGATTATCTTATTCATGCAGATGTCTGAATAGCTGAAGGTCTCTTCTGGCCTCCTCACCTGAATCCGTAACTAAAATTGGCTTCAGCAGTGGTTGAGACCCTTCCACCTCTGTAAGTTTTCTTCTGGATAGCTCATTAGCTGCTAACATAAATTGGTTTGCAGGATGATGCTGAAGGAGAGAAATTGATACGACTTAGGGAACTGAGTCACTGGCCAGGGATGGGGAAAACTTTTCCTGACATTCACCTTTGGCCAAGGTGAAAGGTAGAAGCATTGAGGGTTACAATGAAGAAAACTGGGGATATGGAATCCCTCTTTAAAGCAATCCAAACAACAAAGTTGTTCACATCAAATGCAATAATCAATTTGAGAACCAGTTCCTGATTCATTTGGAGATGAAAGATGGAAATGAGAAGATATTGAGCCATAGGCAGGATTGGGTGAAACTTGAGTATCAAATGGCCCAGCTACTCTCTGTCATTATGACATTAATGCTGTGAGGAAATCCTAGGTATGGGTTTTTATCTACACAGCCAGGTTTGCCTGGTTATGTTTCAGTGAGCTGATGCTGCTGGCAGGGCTATTGCAGTCGTGGTTCACATCTGCCTGGAGCATCGTGTTCCTGCAGCACTGTGCACTGCCAGCTGCCAGGGGGTGTCCCAGTGACTCCTGAACTCCTCTGCCCTGTGAATCTTCCTCAGGGTGAACTGAAGAATCTTTAGAATAAAAATTCACAGTTCTTTCCCTGTCTCCTAATTTACTCCTTTTGAAATTGTTTTCCAGCCTCACAACCTCTTGGATCCCACAAGGCAAGTATAGATCAGCTGGGCTCTTGAGTCTATTTTAAGCACAAGAATGTCAGATTTTTTTAATTTCCTGAAAGCACAGAAATTACTGTGACAGCCAGTCCTGCAGCAGGGAGATAAAAGGAGCTGATGACACAAAGTGAATGAAACCAAGCAGGCATCCAAAGATCTCATATATTTACCAGTCACATCCGTAGGAGCTCATGAAGAAATCACTGAGGAGTAGGGTCAGGCTTGTAATGCTCACCTGGCCTGATCAGAGGTCTAATATTCCCAGAAGACTCTGCTACTGCTCTGTTTCACCAGCCAAGAAATCTTACATTGCAGTTTATAACTTCATTTGATGAAAAAAGGGTTCGTCAGCAAGGCTGAGTGTTAAGTATGAATACTTTATGAATACAAAAGAAAAATTGTTATCAAAGCTACCAATGCAGCCCAGTCCTTTCCTGCAATGCTCTTGTGAAGGTCCAATAAGGATGGGTTTGATATTTCCTTTCTGAAATTCTGGCTATTGTACTATGTGGGGTTATTTCACACTAAGTTATCTCCTGCAGCATATGAGAACTACCTGGTAATTTCCATCAGGACCTATCTTTGAGGGAAAACTGCATTTTCAATCAAATGTACTTTCTTTGAAAAGATGAATCATTTACTTGGAAAATGATCAGAGATTTCAAGTAGAAATCCATCCTTTGGAGATTTTTCACTTCAAAATGGCATCACACAGTCTCATGGGAATCTGGTTCAAGTGCTGAATCCCTCAGCACTTCCCTCTGCCCCCAGGACTGTGCTGAAGGATGTTTCCTAGGAAAACTGTCATGCAGCCCCTTTCCTGCTGGAAGGGAAAAACACATTATGGAAAGGGTAGGCCAGGCAGAAAGCTTTACCCAGAGAGCAGAATGAAAGTGTAAGGCATTGGGGCTGTAGTTTGCACAGGACATTACAATGGCAGCTTGAACATAATGATTTCAGGTATATATTGATCTCTTTTGATGAAAAGTAGGTATTTTCAGTGGGAACAGAAATATTTTTTTCCAAAATTCTGTATCCTCGAGGCTGTGTAAATCATACATCTTCCCTCTTTCTGCTCTCCCCATAAACTTAATAACATTTTGATGCTGAACTACTATTATGTATTAAGTTACTGCTGGTGAAGAACATATTTTTTGAGACTAGGCAGAAGTGCCTGGCTTTGCAAGTTTGCTCTCCTTGCTCACAGCTTGGCTGCTCACCTGAATCTGTCTGTGCACCAGCACTGTCAGATGGGGAAGCCTCCTCACCTTGTCAGAGCTGCACCTAAGGCCCATGCTCACCTGAGCTGCAGGTGGGTTGGGTGCCCAGAGGCATCTGGGGGTGTTCCATGCTGTTAGTGACTGCAATTGCATTCCAGTGGGCTTGGCAGTGCAGAGAGCTATTGGTGCTGAACAGATCTGGGTGCTGGGGTGGGATTGTATCCAAGGCAGTAGTCTCCAGAGTAATTTTTTATTGCTGGAACATATCACTGTTCTAGATCAGGCAAGTTGGCACCAGCCAGAGACAGTCCCCAAATATAAAGGAGTTATTTGCACATGTTCACCCAGACTGGTTCCTCTTGAGAAAGTTCATCTCCCAACTACTACCATAGACATGCTATGTCCTGCTCCTTGCTGTCTGCCATGTACTTGTTGTCTTCCATCTCTGTAAAAGTTGCATGACTTGTCCTGCTTAATTTCCATTTCCTTGGCCAGTCCCTCAACTGCCCTTCCCATTTCCCCAGTGCCCAGTGGAACAGCCAGGCTTGGAGTGGGGTGTGGAAGTGTCTGACAGGTTGGAGCAGAGTTGGTCCATGCTGGAGGAGGCTCTGCCTGCACATCCTACTATCTATCTCAGCCCTAGGGCATGTGCTGTGGAGGTGAGCAGAATGGTTTTGCAGTCAGTTTTTCTCAGTCTTGCATGTAAAATCCATCAGTGCTATTGAAATTAACGCTTGCTCCAACTACAGGCTGGTTGGCTGCATGTTTTGCTCTTGTTGACTAGCACAGCAGATGTTGACAGCATTTTGTGTGTTGAAAAAAAAAAAAAAGAAATCAGCAGAAACAGTAATAAAGTTTCACACTTGAATGATCAAGTTTTCTATGAATAGCTGAATTGTAGAAAATTACTTTTTTTCCAGCTTTTCAGCACTGAGCTGTAGATTTTTTTTTTTTTTATTTCATCAGGTTTGTTGAAAATGTAATTTGGTCTAAACAAAGCCAAGAGATGAAGAAGGACAGGCCCTGGTTCAAGCTATTAGGCAGTTTTGCAGTGCTGAATACATGTTCTGCTGTAAACCCCAGGGTGTTTCAGTGCAGACTCCCCTCCTCTAACTCCTCTGAAAACAGATGAGTGACACAGGCAGGCTCACCCAGGAATGGAATTGTGCTGGCTTGTTTTGGCCATGCAATTCAGTACTAAAAATTATTCTGTGCACTTGGCTCCTCGTGGGTTGCAGAGGGGCAGGACCAGGAAGCAGTTGTGTCTCTTCAGAAAGGTTGGCATCATCTACTCTTGGTGCCTTGGTCCCCTGACTCATTTTTGTCTGACCATTCTTGCAGTCAGGAGGCTCTGCAGCTGGATATGGCCTGGGGGTCAAGAACTTTGGTACCCCAGTGAAGAATCCATCCTGAGCATTTGGCCTTTGCTGTTTGCTTGTTTTCCAGTGCTCTTTTCATGAAGGATTGACACAAAAGAGGGGATATATTCCATTTTTATGACCTTATGTACACAAGCAGGCAGATGTTGTCATCCTCTTTACTGTACCAGCTCTGTTGTAGGCTCTCTGTAAAGCTTGTGCTCATCAGTGTGCCTGAATTTTGCAATCAGTCTTACTTATGCAAGATACTTTAAAAGATATGGGTTTATTTTTTTCCCAGACCTGACAATCTTGGCACTGTCACTTTAAATATAAAGTAATAATGTACTATATACATTGCAGGCAGCTGGGTCCTATGCTGGTTAATCACTTTGCAACTCACCTCCACCCATAGGACATATTAAAAAAGAAAAAATTTCTTTTTTTTTCTACTACACTCTTTTCCCAAAACAACAGAGGTACAGAGAGGGGAGGGAAGGGAAATGATGTGATTTCATGTATGCAAGGAGATCCCTACCTTCCAGACCTGGGTAGGAAGCCAGTCACATCCCAGCATAGCAGCATTGTGGAGATAAAATCCTCACTGTAGTCATATTTCAAAAGTTTTTGTTAGTCAGCGGGGCTTTCACGGCATTCAGGCTCTGCTCAGGTTTGCCTCCACCCAGACCTGGAAGCAGTTCTCACCAGTGTGCTCTGAAAAAAAAATAATAATTGCCAATTGCTGCTCAGGCAGGATGTGGGCGTAGCGGGTTCGTTAAGCGGTTGGGAGTCGCTCCAACGACAGCCTGAGGCAGTCGGATACACTCATACACATACAGTCATACACAGGGGGGATTTGTTTGCCAGACACTGCCTGGGACAACATTTGTGATACAAAGAGCCATGTTCAAGCCCAAAGTCATATCAATATTTCTCCTCAGACAAGGGAAAAATACTCTTTTTAGTTCACAGTGAAAGATCGACCAGGTCTGAAATGACACTGTTCAGGAGTTTGCATATTTAGTTAGATTTGGGATTTTTTAGTATATTTTTTTTTCCAAGAAATGGCCAGAATTTAAGTGGAACATTTCAGTTCCTTAAACAAAACTACTTGGTTTATCTGAAACGATACACCAGGACTTAAAAACTATTAGTTATTTGCAATTTTTTCAGTCTAGTTTGGGATAATATTCTTCTTTTTACACCCACAAAAGAATTTCAATCAGAAGAACTCTTAAAACTTTCTGGATAATAAGCCTGTTTTTTTTCCACATTGGTGTGGAAAGGATTTCTAAGATATAGGTCGGGAAGGCTGAGAAGGACAAGCCAAAAATACGACCCCAAATCCCTTCCAGGAGGACTTGGCAGGTCAGAGTGTTGCTTCAGGTCTGTATTGTGTGTGTTTGTCAAACAAAGTCACCTTCAATTTGAAGTTCAAATCTATAAAGGAATAGCCCGGACACTTAATCATACTCTAATATTCTTAACAATCTAGTTTCGATTAAAAACTCACTGCCTCTGAGCACAAGAGTCAAACACTGTAGAGAGATGTAGACAAATGATCTTCTTGCTATATCCAGAGAGCAATAATTTGACCATTAGCTTAGTCTAAAAACTAATTGTCCTTTCATACTTACAATTCTCTCTGCAGAAAATCGATACTTCATTTCAGTAACTCTGTCTTCCTATGAGCATGATTTCTCCTGTGTACCTGTAGTGCACAGGCAGGTCTAATCTTTGTTTTTAACCCACTGTTTGGTGCTTTGTTTTGGTTGTTGGCTTTTTTTTTTTTTCTTTGCTTTACATATTGACTTTAAATCTTTATGTTCAGCTTAATTTATTCAAACTCCTTTATTCAATCTAGCCCTCTCTGTTATGGTCAAGAGACAAATAATCTTTCCTTCACAAACTTGCTTTTAGCCAGTTGTAAATCACTGAATGTCAGTATTCCCTCAGAAGACTAAAGATATCCTTTACAAATGCCCCAAAAGTTGAAAACAAATAAACACATAAATCAGTCTGGGGAAAGTTTTAAAATTGCTGTTGCACTAATGTTTCCTTCTTACATAGCCTCATGGCAAGAGTATCATTAATCTTCATTGAGAAAAAGATGTGACATACACTTAAAATAACTGTGGGCTGCTTATAATTTTAGACCATCCTAAATCAAATAATCATTTCTCTCTCACTTAGGGAGTATGTGGAATCACTTGTTAAGAAAAGATAAAAAAATAGATGGTTATGCTTGGGAGCAAATCACTGTTTAGAGCTATTGAGAGAACTGATGGACAGTTTGGATCTGGAGTGAAAACAGCCTCCAGTGTCCCAAAGCTCAACTTTTGTGGATAACTCTTGATTAAATTTTGCTGAAGTGAGAGCCTGAGAGCATCCTAGGACTCTTTCTCAGGGATTGGAAATGGTAAAAATGTGGGGTAAGGATCACTGATGGACCTTACAGGGGTTGCTGGACACAATGGTGGGAAGTGCTAGGAATTAAGTAAGATATATCAGCTAAACAAGGGCAGGTTAGCCAGGAAGGGCTTGTGATGTCTTTGGACTGGTTGCTCTGCAATCCCCAGGGGAGCAGGAGAAGAAAGGCCATCCAGCATTCCCTCAGACCCCAGCTCAGGGGTTTTATACACCTCCCCAGTACTGTCCTTGGCTGGCCAGAATCTGAGCAATGGGGGACCCAATACCCCAGTTCATCTCTTGGGAAAGGAGTTCTGTGTCTCTTGTGCGTGTTGCAGGGACATTCCTTCAGTTTCCTGTATGTTTCTGCTGCAGGGATTTTGCAATGTGGTTCAACGCATCCTTCTTGTGGTACTGGCTTCCACTCATGGGCTCTTGGGAATGTGGTTTCATCCTTTAATAGATAATGCCAGGAAAATGCAAAGCAGCACCTATGATATGCAGAGTTTAAATGAGCTTGAAAAGGAACATCTGTCTGCAGCAGGACCATCCTTCATTCAGTGCTTATTTTGATAAGGGGGCTGAAGCTGCTTTCCTTTCCTTATCCCTGCAGTGGTGCACAGTGTGTGCATCCCCTTTCATTGTGGTGAGTGGCAAATGTAAAGGAGTCTTAGAGAAACAAATGGATTGGGCTTTTAAGCCAAGGCTTGTAAGGTCGGAGCAGATATGATATAAACTCATTTTAGTGGAGTATCTGCTTTTTAAACTCTGCTGTTTAAATCCTCTAGAAGGAGACAAACATGCCTGTTGGTCCTGTCAGTTATTTTATAAATTAAACCAGGGCTGTTGGCCAGAAGAACTTCTAGCAAAGCAATGGAGAAATTTTTCACTGCAGCAAGGCTGACAGGTAAAAAGAAAAACATTTTTTTCTACTACAGTTCTGAATATTTTATTATTTTCCTTACAAAAACAAAAGGTGCACTTTGAGGTAGAACAGCAACTCCTCTTTACATTAATATGTCTACCTTCTGGTGGTGATATCCGACATCCTCTGACTTGCAGGACTTCTCAGAAACACATCTTCTGCCCTTTCATCTTCAAAAAACACGTATGCCTGAATCAAATTAAGGTTATATCAACATTTTGACATTTGAAGAAAAGTGTTGTGGATGAAATCTCACGAAAATAGCTGAGTTACACCTGCAGAACTGCCACAAACATTGGCATGAAGAAGTCACATAGTCCTGCTTCATTTCCAAATTACTTAACATTAAAATTTAAATTCTTGCTAATGAAGAAAAGTCCTAGTCAAGAAGGTATTAATTAAATAGCAAAACAGGAAAAAAAAAGGTGACAGATGGCTTTGCTATTGTGGAAGCTGTAGACTTTGTGCATGCAGGTACTCATCAATCCATACCTATAGATAACTCATGCACTTTTTAAATACAGACTTTTCTCAGATACTTCAGAAATTCATGGGGAAAGGGATTTGATCAATTAAACTGCCCCAGGTTCTCACATGGGGCTCCCATCAAAGGCACTGCTCATGCCTGTTTCTTTTCTGAACCGGCCTGGAGCGAAGGGGAGGGTGAGGATGGGTGTTTGCAGCTTGTGCTCATGCATGTAACTTACTGTGCTATTGCTCTGACTCTCTGTGGTGATCTAATCAGAGGCACAATGCCAGCTGAACTGCATCCTACCTTACACTGGAAAACATCTTACAAAGGAGTCTTAAAGACTGAACGAATAAGCCCTGAGATGTAGCAGGAGCATGGACTTGACTGCAAAGCAGGACATGATGCTAAACACTGTCAGCATCTGTGCCAGGTCAGCAGGCAAAAATGGACCCACAGAAGGAACAGCCCCAGAGACCAGAAATGCTGCTGGGTTAGTGTGAAAAACCCTTAGAAAACGTTGGCAGAAACAGCTCTGCTTAAACAGACTTCTCTCCTCACTGGTATGAGGAATTGGAAGGAAAAATAATTGAAGATCTGAAAAGAGAAGCTGGGAGCCCCAGGTGATCTGAACGAGTTTGCATTAGGGCTGTTTCAGGGAGCAGCATTTTGTGCTGTGTGAGACACCCAGAGAAGCTCCCAGCTTCTCACCCTCTCCAGCTGGAAACCCAGAACTGTTGCAGCATGTTAGCTAATTTTGGTTTTAATTTGCCAACAAGGGAAGTAGAAATATCATTACTAGTTTTTCCCTGTTTTCTTTTCTCAAGAGAACAGTTTTTCTCTTGCTACTAAAAGAACTGGGAGAATGAAAATTGGCCTGTTTTCAGAGACACTGAGTGCCTCCAGCACCATCTGGAACCGGTGCAAGCAGCCAAACAGCTCAATATCACAGAAAATCTTCCCATTTTCAGACACACACCCCCACCCCTTTGTACGGCTCTGCACACGTGAATACAGCACAAAAGCTTCTTTCTGATGAGGATCCAGTTGGCACCCACATAAACTATATTTTCCACTGTCTCCCAGCAGGGATGGATTGCATCTTCCTTCAGAGACAGGCCAGATGATTTTTATTACAAATGAACCAAAACCTTGAGTCAGGACATGCATTACATTTTCCATGACAGCCCTGGCTGGAGTGAAGGATCCTGATAAGAATTTAAGGATAATTGAACTCTAGTCTATAGCTCTGTAGGTAGGTAACAAATATTGCAGCCTCCAAATTTGGCATGTCACTGAGCAAGGCCAGGTGAAAGAATAAATGGCCCATTGCTGAGATGTGTGAGGATTGGTCAGGATCCCGAGTCTGAGTCCCAGCTGTTCACAATCTCTGTCTCTTGTCCTTCCCAGGACATGTGAGCAATATCTATTGTAGTAAATCAAGACTACTTTTTGGCACCAAGACTGGTTGGTAAAGAGCAGTCCATGCAAATGAGGGCAAATTTTTTAGTAGGGCCTATTGTGATAAAGAATAATGGTTTTAAACAAGGATGATTTGGATTAGATATAAGGATGCAATTTTTTTCAATGAGGGTGGTGAAACACTGCACAGGTTACCCAGAGAGGTGGTGGATGGTCCATCCCTGGAAACAATACCAGTCAGCTTGGATGGGGCTCTGAGCAACTTGATTTAGTTAAAGGTGTCCTGACTCACTGCAAGGGGTTGGGGATAGATAACCTTCAAGGCCTCTTCCACCCCAAGCCATTCTGTGAGTCTATGAAATTCTGTTAAACTTGATCTCTGTGACAGGTTGTTATGTAATAATGTGGTTTATATAGAGGGATGACAAATTAAACTTGTAAATTTGAGTATCTTTTAGTTGCAGAATGTATTTATGAGAAGTGCCAGATGGAAGGGTGTAAAATACAGTTTGTATTTAATCAAAGACAGAGAATGGTCAAAAATGATGTCTGAGAATGGTAAAGCAATAGGCCACTTTCTGGCTGGACTTTGCTGGAATGAGGTAGGGAGAATAGAGATTGTGACCACCAGCATAGCCTGACATTGAGGACTGTCCAAGTAGTGAAAAGCCCACCCAGTGATTCTTACCCTGATTGTCATTCCCATTTCTGAGTCCTCTTCCCTGGATCACCTTTAGGTGAAGTCCTCAGGCATCCATGCCCTGGGGGGCTGCTGCAGGCCAGGCTGTAATGCAGCATCCCTGCAGCAGCTCTGATCGGTGCTAGTGATGGCTTTGGCCATGGCTATTTCTGTGCTTGGGATTTTGGGAGTGATTAATGCCTTTTACATTGCCTCTTTTCCCCAAACCCCAGTCTGTATTAATGATATTGCCAAGTATAACCTGTAGCCTGAGTGTTACCTGTGTTTCTACATGAGTTTTTTCTGATCATGCTCTAAGTACGTGTGCAGCCTTTTCATTGCATCAAGAAAGGTCCTTTCCTCAGCTGGAAGCTCATTGACTTTTCTATAAAACTTGTAGTCGGAGACACTCTTTAATTAAGACTGTACTGAGAAGAGCTTTGATTCCAGACATGTATTACAGCGTGATGTTGTTTTCTTTGTCACTGCAGCAGATTATTGGAAGTGTAGTCCTTGATTAAAAAGATTGTGTGCGATTACATTCCATCTCCACATCTTCAGCTAGATCAGTAGCTTGTCAGTGGGTCATTGGGAATCAGACTGCCAGAACCTTTGTACATGTTCAATTTATAAAAGACTGTTTTTGGCACAGCACCCGACAGCCCCAGACAGCCAATACCTTATTAATGTGCCATTAGCCACAAGGAACATTCTTAAGTGAACCTAATGCACAGGGAGCAATGAGGGCTTGCCTGGACTGACTCAGCAGTTTGGAAGGTCTTTTCTCCCTTGCAGGGATCAAACTGATTTCTGAATGTGCTCAGATGTCCCAAGCCTCAATGCTGTTTTCCCCACCTTTATTATTTTGGTTTCTAATGGACTGGGATCACTGTGGTCTGAAAGCAGGTCAGCGTGCTAAGGACGAGACACCTGCTATTAGGGAGCTCTCTTTAGAGCAATTAAAATGGTCAAAAGGATTATTAGTTGCTTTCTAAGTGTCTGAAGAGAATAGGACTCTTCAATTTGGAAGAAAGGTTGCTGAGGAAAAATGTTTGAGCCACACAGGATCACAGATCAGGTCAATGGAAAAATGGTTTCCTCCCAATTAAAAAAACAATTTCCCAGTTTCTAAAATAGGTAAATTTGGGGGCGTTCAGTGGAACTAGTAGGCAATCAGCTTGTAAGACTTCTTTATTCAGCAGATAGTGACTTTCCAAAACTTGCTGCCACAGAGGACTGGAGACAGTCCCAGCAGGCTCTTTGAGTTGGATGAGTTATGGACAACAGGTCCATAAATCGACCCTGAAAGCATCCTATAACTTCCCTAAAAACCAGTTGTGAATGTTGGAGGATGGGCTGCCAGAAATGGCCAGGCTTACATGGTACCCCTAATGAGCATCTCCCCTTGTCAGTGCTGGGTTGGATGGACCTCTGGTCTGACCCAGCAACAGGTTTCTTAAGTTCTTATTTCTCGGGTTGCTATTGCTTTCCAGCTGCCTCCTGGAAACTGCTCTTAAGAAAAGAGAAGATATTTGAGATCTGATCAATTTCAGCTTCAATCTCTATTTGTATCTGAAATATAGCTCTAATACTTTTAAAACCAGACACTGATATTTGCTTCTAGTTTAACACTGTCTCTTTATATTTACTGAATATATTTGTATTCAGTACAATAATGAGATTCCTCAAAAGCTTTTTCATGCATGAAAGGAAACTAAACTCAAACAGCTCAGTCCTATGAATAATAAGGGGAGATGTGTCCCTATGGGTCTCTGCCTGCCCCCTGACTGGTATTCCTTTATTGTCACAGGCTCATTTTATGTCGATGCTCTTGGAGGCTTAGTTAATTGCACATGCAGGCAATGGAGAGCTGTCTTGCAGCACATTTGACTTTGGGCCAGAAGCAAATACACATCTAACAGGTAGAAATTACATCCCCAAATCTGTGTGTGCTGAAAAAGAGAGAATTACCTTTGAGCACCATCTCTCCAGACATGTAACTTGGTACAGATCATCCAGCCAATGATCTATAAAAATATGCAGGAAGGAAGATATGATGATACCGTTAGGATTAACTAATTTTTCCTACCTCATTTGGTGTATTTCTGTGTTAAGATTTATATTAGGATAGGACCTAACATGTCTGCAGTCATACCTCAGTACAGAACTAGCCTTTTCTAAGGTAAATTTTTATATATGCCCAAATGCAGATCTGAAACTGTTTTTTTTTCTTCTTTTTTATTTTTATTTTTCCTAAATGTTCTGTCTTTCCCCTTGAACTGTTTTCTCTGCAAGGTCTTGATGGTCCTAGCGCTGAGCCTCATGGTACGGAATGACTCCAGATCTCCCACAGGTTCAATGTGCTGCAGCTGAGTCTGGAGCATCTGGAAGGACAGGACACTCAGCTCAAATCAGCCCTTGCTTTTCTGCTGCTCAGCTGCAGTTCTGCCTGGTGCTGTTCCATCATTGCTGTGCTCAGAAGCTGCTCCTGCTCGTGTGCCAACAACAGTCAGACTTCTTAGAACAGGGTTTTGATAAAGGAGGGGGACAGTGAGGTGGCAGAAGGAGATTTATATTTCCATCATGGTTCAGCATAGGCCTTCTCTTAGGATGCACACAAGGGCAACTGATTTTCACTAGCTCTGCAGTGTTTCTGATTCACAGAAATAAACCTCTGATCTTCTCTCCATCACTGGTTTCAGTGGCTGGGGGAAAATTGTTCCCTCTGAAAAAAACCAAAGTTTTTCTTTTGGGTTGAGACCTCTGTGTAGGTACAGCCTGGGATGCAGAGGTGTGAGATGCTCAGGTTGTGTGCAGTGAGAGCTAACACAGGTCATAGGGAATCTCTATGGCAGGACAAGGCAAGGAGTCACGTTTTGCTTCATGTTGCCTATTTGGAGCAGGATTGTTCAAGTCACCTGTAACAGGGAAGCACAGACCTCAATTTTAGCTGAGTTTAAGAGTTAACACTTACAAAGGAAGGCAAATAGAATCCTATTATTCTAAATAAGCTGAAACTAATCATTAACTGAGAGAATATATTAAGAAAAGAAAAAAGGAAGTTCCTTTACTAGCAGAAACCTCCACACTGCCCCACAGTCTGTAAGTCAGGTCTGTGCCTGACAGTGCTGTGCCTTCTCTTCGTTTGCTCTGCAAACTGAACTTTGCAAATAGAGATTTCATCAAGATCTCTATCCATGTACAGGGACTGCAGCTGCAGCTGTGGGAGGGGGCAGCAATGAAAAGTAGCCTGAGACTGCTATAAAATTTAGTTCTTGTAAATATGCCAAGCCTCAGAGTAGGAAGGACATGTATTAGCTGGTGGCTAATGAAGATGGAGTGCAGGAAGGAGGCTGGAGAGCCTGCTCACAAACAGCCTGATGCATGTTATGTTACCAAGGTCAGCAACCCTGTGGTGACACCTGCAGTAAATGATGGGGCTTGTGTGGGAGAGCTGCCCAAGGCACCCTTCCTGGGTTGAATGAACATTGCAACTTGTAAACCACTGGAAAGCAGTGAGATGTACAGCACTAAGCTGGAAAATAGTAGCTTATGGGCATGCTGAAATATGGTCTGCGCATGGCTGGGTACGTCTCTTTGAATGACTTTTCTCTAGCAGAGAGTAATGTCTGGCTTGTATTTACTTGACTCCAAGCACCCTTCGACTAAATTAGTTTTGTAAACATTGGACAAGCAGTGGGTGGGTTGATTTCCAGAGAAATTGTTTTAATAATAAAATGCCTCATAAAAATTGCATTGACTGCAACCAGGCAGACTGTGGGCAGCTAGAATTTTCTGATTGCTTTGCCTTAGTCCAGTGTTTCGAGGCTAACCAAAACACAAATGTCATTATCTCTGTGGTAAATGTCCCCCATGAGCAGGAAAATCAAGAGCAGCATTATTCACATGGACATCTGGTGGGTCGGGGCTGAGGAGAGGGAGACCCAGTGTGATACAGGGAGTGAGTAAGGTTTGTGCTTCCAAGGCATCCATAGGAAATCAGTGGGCTGTATAGGCTGGCAGCCTACACTTGGCATTTCCCGTATTGTGCAGTGATATGACAAGCACAAACTTTAGCCCTCCTCCCCCTCAGCTTGTTTTATTCCACACACTGAGTCACTACTGACTATGCAGTGAGAAAGACTGTGGAGTTTGTACATTGCTGGATGGGTCCATATGTCTGAAGGCACCTCCTCAGCATCTTCCAAGGCCTCCATAAAATCAGGTCTGAGAGAGAAGCAGTCTCAGGAAATCCTGCTGAACTTTCTCTCTGAGGAAAACCTTGCTGCCAGAAAGGATGCTCTGATGGGAACACTGCATTCCCAAGCCAAATTGCCCTTGGTATCACCTCCCCTTCTCTGCCAGCTAATAAAACCCTAATTTTCTCAAAGGGAAGTTCAAGCAATTTTGACTTTGAAAAATAAGTGCCAGCAATTACCTGATGTTTGATATTGCCATTTCTATTGATATGCAATATTTAATAGGAAGTGTTTAAAAATTATAGTAGCAGCATAAAAACCTACACTTGACCACAAGGAATGGTGTCCAAATTATTCCTTTGGCATCTTCTGTAGGTATAATTTAAAGTAAGTCTTTCTGTAGTCTTAAGTCCTGATAGGCTGTCTTGTCCTAAGTCAAAACTTCTCTTAAGCTTGTGAAGTAGTTTCCTGAATGCTGCACTGGGGTGGGTTTGTTTGTATTTTTTCTTGGTGACCTACTGCAGTGGATACCAAATAAAGAATTTGTCAGGTTTCTTATAAATATAACCTTGAAACTGTATTAGCAATGTGATGGTGAAATATAGCCAGCCTATGCATATCTGTCCATCAAACGACACTGTAAGCGCCATGGTTAGGAATGAATGCAGATCTGCTTTTGAGAAATTGGGGGCATCCTTACCTCATACCTCTCTGGTGCAGGGACCTCCCAGTTTATGCTGCAGGGAGTCCCCACCATTCCCTTCTATTTCAGATCTTCTGACAAAGCTAATTATGGTAGCAAGTGACTTGCATCAATGACATTCAGGGAACACAAGCATTTACAGGTTTGGGAGTTCTTGTGCATTGCCCTGAATTTCAGATGCAGTTTGTCTGTTGTTGAAATGCACCTGACTTCAGTGGCTGGAATTACTTCATACATCCTTTCAAAGCATTAACTTAACTTGTCCTGCCTGCAGATTTTGCTGCTTCCAGTGAAAGTGTGATGGTTTTCTATTTATATATGTTCAGAAAAACTCCTTCACTATATATTCACCCTTTTTACTTTACTACCAGTCTGTTGGATAACTAATGGTCCCAGAGATATGCTCTGTTACAGACAGGGACTCTATTATTTTAATTTTTTTTTAAGCTTGAGAAGCAACATTGCTTTTCTAACTCTAAAAACTTAGCCTGGGAACTGGATTGAAGTTCTTTGCTACCTCATGAATCACCGTCCTGGGAATGATTCTGCACTGGAACTTGGAACAGCCTAATAATTCAGGAGCCAGGAGACATCCTAGCTTCCCCACACACCCTGGCCTTGCATATGGTGTTGATGCATTGCTACTGGATATAAAAAGCCTACAGGATCTTTTCAGTCAGGAAGCAGCTGGGACTGTGAATGCAGATGAAAAGTAGACTCAATTCACTTGAGTAAACCGAGGTCAATAGAAAATGAACATTATTTTCCTGTCTATAATTGCATTTTAAGTACATAATGAGTAGACGATGGTAACTATGTGCTAAAGGGTCCAACTGTTCTTAATTGATTAAAATAGCTTTTGAAGGCTGTTCTGTTACAGATTTAACACAACATGGTGTTATACCATTGCACCAGGATGAGTTTGCAGTTGACTGTCTCTTCTCTGGGTCAGGTAGCTTTGAATTATCATGGTTTTGCACAATTCAGATAGTATCACTTGGTACTGTCAGTCACCTTCCTCTGTCCCACTGATCTCAGTAGAGGGGCAATTGCAACATACCAACACCACAACACTACTGTCTCCAACATGAGCTGAAGGAGACTTTTTCAGTGGTTAATGTAAAGTTCAGCTGCTAGAAAGAAGCAGAGGTGAGTGGTCAGGCATGCCAAGCTGGGGATATTGTGCTGCTCTTTTCTGTATTTCTTTCCCTCTACTCCAATGCCAGATCTCCAGTATAAAAATCTATGTTGTTTCATCTTGGTAAAAAGTGTTAAAAAACTTCCTCCTTGATAACCCAGAGCAGGTCTGGGAGTGTGCACAGGGTCAGTCACAATGGCAAATTTCAGGGGCTCTGCCAGGAAGGGGAGAGTGATGGATGGTTTGGGATCGACAGGTGGAAATAATCTTTTATCCTCAGGGGTGAGGGTGACCATGTCTGGCTCTGTCCTGGTAAATAGTACATTGAGTTATAGAATCATGGGAAGATGGGAACTGAGTTTCTCCTCTGTCGGATCTTCAAACCTGGGACTCCATCTATTCTGGGCTTATATTTCGTGTCTCAGAGACGGGGGGAAAACCAGGTATTTACCTTGCGAGATGAGATAGGAAGATCAAGAGTTTGTTTTCTCTGTCTATGCATGGAAGATACTAGGAAAAGCAGTTTCTGTAGGGTCCCAGAATGAAAACATTATTTATTCTACCCTTGTCTAGAACGAGGGCTTTTGTTCCCCAGCCAGAGAATGAGGAGTACGCTTCTGATGTTTCTTGAAGTTGGCTGCTGTACAGGTTGCTCAATATTAATTAAAAAAAAAAAATGGCATACTTACCATGGCAATACCAGCCCAATATTTTATCCCACCTTTTTTAAACAGACTAAATAAATCACTGACTTAATAATTTTCCATGAAGTATCATGCCAACTGCTCCAGTTCACTGGCACTCAAGCAGACAGCAGAGTCCTGGCAGAACTTGAACACCCGCATTTGAAAAGCGAGCATCTCTGGGTTTTGTCTTTTAATTGCAGAGCCTTACATCGCACAGACCATCTAGCTCTAGGCTCTCTGTCTCAGGTGTGTCTTATGTTAACCTGTTGTCAAAACAAATTTGATTTGCAAATATACAAGAGCCAGGTTGGTATTTTAATGTTAGATCACTTATCTGAATGTAATTTTCACATAAAGATTTAAGCACGTGCCTGACTTTAAATAGGTCCTTAGGGCAGCCCTGTGAATAAAGCACCAAGGACAAGATACAAAATTGCATTTAGGTTCCTAAATTCTTGTGGACTTGAATAAGAACAGGGGTTCCTAGGAAGGATTCAAGAACCAATGCATTCCTATGCCGTTGTTAACCTAAGTCCAGCTAAAACTGTCAGATTTAAATTCGTGCTCTAAGTATGTGCTTGGTTTGCTGGATGGCACCTAGAAGAGCCTGGACATTGCAGTCTCTGGACTGGATGTGCTACTTCTGCTTCCAGTCTCCAGCTCCATTATTGAATGTCAAGGCAGAAAATTGAAGCATTGCTAATTACAAGTAGGGAGGAACTTTTAAACTCTATAAATTAATGCTTTTATCTGAAATCCCCTCTTGGAATTCAGATTGTTTCCTTGTATCTCAAAAAACAGTAACCATGTCTTTCCTGTAGGTCAGTGTGTATGAATTAATCTAAATCTATGTGATAAATGATATGAGATTGAGCTGGAAAAAAAAAATCATAAATCTATGCTGACCAGGCATATTAACAAAAAAAAGAGGCTTAAAATAACTTGCTTAATAAATGAATACAAAGCCTTTGACTTCATAGGTGCTTCAGACTAACATCCACACAGCTGGTAAAATGGAAGTTTGTCATCCTGACTATTAAATGGAAGGAAGGTCAGAGGAATTAATTAAGCAAATAAATAGCAAGCCTGACCTAGCAGTCATTAGAAACTCAAATCAATGGATATTTGTCTTGTAGGACAAAACCATAACTGGTCACAGAAACATTAAAGAACTGTGGACTTGGACCAAGTAGATACAAATCTGTCTTGTAAGGTTTGTCTTCCTAGCACAGGACCTTTTCAAGAGCATTTAACTGGGCTTTTCCATTTTGGAATTGAGTAGTAAATCTTATCCCACAATGGCTGAAACCACAGCATCATATAACACCTTCAGTAGCATTTGCCCTAAACAAGAGTCAATTTGTCAATGCCTCACCTTATTACTCTGAAGGCCACAGTTCACGTACCAAAAAGAGAACTCCCTGTGTGAGCCTTTGGTCAGAGTTGTAAAAAGTTCCATTTCAGGTTTCAAACCGCAGAGATATTGGCAAATAACAAAACCTGCCTTAGCTCCTGGGATGTGCTGAAGTTCATGAATGGCAGATCTGTCACTGTCTGAGCTCAGAAGACAGCACAGGCCAGACTTCTGGAAAACATCCCCTGGATACCTGGAGCTCCATACTCTTATTTTTGGAGACATACAGTAAATAACATCAATACTAATGAACTTGCGTATTCATTTTCAGCCTTATTTTGCATCTTGGTGAGAGGTTACTGCCAGTTTCAGTCATGTAGGATCATCTCTAGTGTCTCTGAAGCCTTTTCAGGAATGGCAGCAGTCATCTCCAGGCTGCTTGTATTGCTCTTTCTGTCACAGGCTGGCTGCTCTTAGGCCAATGAATGATTTCTGTATGTATTTAACAGGATACAACTTTGGTAGCTGCTGTTAGAGGTTTCGAGTGCTAATCTTTTAAGAAGAAAAATTATTTAGCTTTCAGATTCATTTGCTTATACCCTAAATGGTCACAGGGCTCTAACTGTAGTTATGGTTCACCAAATGCTGGACTTAGTGACAATATACATTCTGGGAGTGTTTCACTGGAAGCACTGAGCAGTAACTGGGAATAAAACTTCTCCCTGGTTGGTGTGGTTCAGCTGTAGATAAATGAGCACTATTTGCCCCGGTACATTCCCTGTGCATTCTGCTTCAGTGGTTCACTTCCTGTTATTTTGATTTATTTTTTTTTCTGGCATAAACTTAACTTAAGACAGTGCTGTGCAAACTTGATAACCTCAAGGAATTATTTGGGACACAGTGATCTAGGCATAATTCTGTCCTCATTTATCCCCATAAACAACAAAGTCCATAAATCACCTTCCATCTGCTTTGGCATGCAGTGGCACTCAGGAAAATGCTATGCAGAGCTCTCCATCATGCAAATGTAGGCTGGGACCCTGTGGCCAGTTCAGTCAGCAATGTGAAGACTTGCTTCCAAACAGCAAGCAGAGAAAACCACAAGACTAAAGTTTGATTCCTCCTTCCTTTCTTGTTTCTTTTTTTCTTGTATATATGAAACAAACCAAGTTACACAAAACAATGCACACACTTACTAGGGCATCTCTCTATTGATCTGCCTTTACCTTAAAATCATCCTTTTCCTCACTTGACACCCTCTGAGGTTGGTGAATTTTATGAATCCTCTTTTAAAATATGGGAGAACTGAGCTGTGTATAATGTCAGTTTGGTGGGGCAGGGAGGGGGGAATGCAGGGATGGTGGTGATGTGAGGTTTTTAAGAGAAAAATCTTGACTCTGGATACCTAAATGATTCTCCATTCTGTCTGGAAATGCACATTTAGAAACTTTAAAGTACAAGCTATAATATTTGCCTGTTAATGCAGCAAATTAGGTGAGCAGGTGTTGTACTGCTGCGATTTGAATCCTTTGGAAACGCTAAGGCATATTAAAATACTTTGATATCATTTAATGAATAATAAATGTATTTATTATTGCTGTGCCACTCAAGCAGGGAAAACAACATCAGCTTGCATGGAAATATGTCGGCAACTGCTATGCAGCAAACAGAAGTTGATAATGTACAAATCTTTCCCGTGGCTGGTGTAGAAGTGTTTTCTTGGGTGCCTTTTGTTCATCATTCCTTCCCCTTTGCAAAGGAGAATTGTGGTTTCCCTCTTTGCATGCACTTGCACTTCCTCGCCTTTTTTAGTTCCAGCAACTGAAAACTATTTCTTCATCCTCCTTTTTGTAACTTCATGAAAAAGTGCTTTTATTCCTTCACAAATTCCTTTTCTAAACAGCAGCCAGCAAGGACTTTACAGAGCAGTGATTTTCGCAGCACCCTTTCAGTGTCCCTGTAGTTGTTCTGCTGTACAAGCAAATGCAGTGTATTTTAGAAGGATCAAAAGTAAATGACTCCAGGATTTCTGCTCATGCTAGGGTTTTAAACATAGCTTCTCAGAAAGCCAGTGAAATCTAAAAATATTTTTATAAAAAAGATATATATAGAATCATCTTTGCTATTTTGATGTGGTTGTTATGCACTCAAAAACATTCTCACCTGCTACATGTGTTTTTTGCAAGGCCTTTACTGGTTATTTAACACCCTGCTTGCCAGTTGGTTTATGGGCTCAATGAGTGACATGTTAATGAAAGACTAGTTTATATTAGCCAGAGTTGTGCTGGGGAAAAAAAAGTGCTAGTAGAACCAGAAGAAACTGTGAGAATAGAAATCAGAAATTTTTTCTAAGAAAATCTGTTTAGAACTAGAATTCATCCTTTGTATTTAGTTCTTCAAATCAGCGGCAAACTCATTAAAATAATTTCACAAAGGGATCAAGTGGAAAAAAAAAAAAAGGCAATAGTTAGCCCATGCTAAATGAGAAAAGTAAAAAAATTGTAGAAACTTGACTATCCCCCTCCTTTTTCCTCTGGCATAAGCTGTAGTTAGAGCATTTACTGATTTTTTTTTTTATTTTTTTTTTTTTAATTTCATGATAATACAAATCTGGAAGATTTTGGTTAAGAAAGCTTAATTCTGATTTCACTTATGTTAGCAAGTAGTGAATCAGACCTTGCTTTCCTCACCTCTACATGTCTGGTCTTCTAATTTTATTCCTTATTTTAAAATTCTCTTTGATTTGGCTTTCAAGGTGAAGAATGTGCTCAAGAGCAGCAGTGACATGGCACTGACACGCACTCTGGAGGACTGGCACAGCCATCTGAAGCCTTGTTTGCAGCTGCTCCTGCTTTCTCACCTTTCTGACAGCAGCATTTTGCAAAAAAATCCATTCTTTTAGACAGAAATACTTTAATAATGGAGGAAAAACAAAAGTTTAGAATAGAAAGCTGTTGTTTGCTGCTCTGAAGTAGGGTGGGAGATTAAATAATAGATCATGCACAGGAAAGGTTGAAAATTAATCTAATCACTCAAAAATTCTGAAGGAACAACCATTCTTATTTCCCCCTGTTGGTTACTACTCTGTTTTATGGCTTAAACTACTCTAAAAAATGCTGACTTTCTCTATGCCACAGAAGTTCCAAATATTTCAGAAAAGTGCTATTGGGCAGTTGTGTAATAAAATTAATGTCTGCTTGCAATCATATATCCTACTGCTGTCCAAAGATCCTCTTCTCTCAGGACACCCAGTGAATTTAATAGAGCTGGGGAAGAAATTTTTCTTTTCCTGATCAATCCTATCACATTTTCCAGACATTAATAGGTGAGACACTTTGTTGGATCATATGATGAAGAGGGGAAAGAACAAGGAAATGTTGTAGCCAAGGAGCTGGGACTCGTTTTGTGCTGTAGAAGAACGTCTTCCAACACAGCCCCTTCCTCCCTGAGGAACAGGACACCTTGGTGGTGCTGCTCGAACTTTAGGCAATCCTGGTCTTTCTTGAAGAAAACAGACTTGAAATACCATAGTAACTGTATTTGGTTATTGCCCATGATCTTTACCCAGAAAGACATAGATGGCAAAGTCCTTTGAGAGGTTCCAAGGGCTTCTCTGCCTCTTCCTCCCCATTTGTGAGAAGGAGTTACGTGGAATTACCTGTTGTGTGATTTTTGTGAGGGTTTTGTAGCACCATCTCCCTTTCACTTGAACAGGTGTTTTCAGCTGATGCTGAACTGTCCTGAGGAGCCCTCTGTGCCCCCAGACTAGGACACTTGGCCCATCTCAAATCTTGCCACGTCACTACTCTGGACATGCATGGACCCTGTGTCCTCCAGACATGCAGTTCTGCCTTGCCACCGATTAATGTCCAGGATCAACTTAGAACAGACCTAACTGTGGTGTAAACTACTTTATGCATCATGAATATAATATGAGCAGAGGTGACTTGCAAGTGGAAGATAAAAGAAAGTGTTGAAAGAAACTGGTGTTTTCAGAAAGGAATAAAGAGTGGTAGGTGAGGCAGCCCAGATTCCTGTTGTTTATTGTTTCTTCTCTCTTTGCAGGGTGCCTTGCTCCATTGCCTCCTGTTATGTTTACTAATGTGGATCTTAAATTGTCGGTTAAGTTACCTCTCAATTTAGCCAAAGGTTTTAATGTTGGAACATAAGGAGATTACAAGAACAAATTCTCAGGAGAAAAGAAAGCTAAAGACAACGGTTCTGATCCCTGCACAAATAAGGAAACAAGACTTTCTTTACACAGAGTATCCCATTCTTACCAAATCCAACAGATAAAATTCCACTGAAGTGCCAGTGTTATTTCCTTCTCTGATATTAATTTTAAAAATCTCCTGCAGGCATGAATGTTTGGCAGATGCTTGCTTAGGATACAAATAGTTGTCCACATGTAAATAAGAAAATATATTTTTCTTCCTGGGAGATGGAAAATCACTTGGAAAATTCTTATGCAGTGTGTCCAAAATATCAGCAAAGTGTTTCTGTGCTTCAGTGTCCCAAGGCAATGTTCTGAGAATGATGCCAACCATCATTGATTTCCATTTTGAAATGATTCCTTAAAAAAAGTGTTTTGGTTTGAACAAGCAAAAGCAGGCAAAAATTATTGCCTTTCTCAACGTTCCCATGCTCATTTTCTTACATCTATCCACATAAAAGCTTTACCTTTGGTGGGTGAGTAGTAAGGCATGCAAAAAATCACAAGTTAGTACAAAAATGGTAGAGTGGTTTTTTTGCATGTGTGTTTTCTGACAGCCTCCAACACTCCCCTACCCACACAGGCTGTCACTTAAGCACCACTTAAGCCCTACACCTGGGAAGGGTGGGCTCCAAGACCACTGCAAGTTCAGCTGGCTCAGTTAGACCTGGGATTACCCCTCTGTGACATTAAAATGTCAATAATGTATGCACCAACCTTGCCAAATCTCTCTCTGCCCTCTGCTTAGAAAGCGTTGACTCTACAAAACCTCCTTTTAGATGCCAAATTCATTTATTTCAATTCCTGGGCTGGAGTCAGCTTCCAAACAGACTCCATAGCAGTTTGCTCCAGCACTTGCTTCCAGCTGGCCAAGCTTTGAAGTGCACTGGAAAGGATCATGTTTCCTGGAGATGAAAGTTTCTCTTTACTTCATTCACCTGGAAAAGCGGCTTTCAAAGCTGTGCTAGAGCCATTTCTAGTGCAGTTCATGTTGATGTGTCTCAGTTATTGCTATCCCATAACACATAACATGGCCATTATTGCAGATAGGGTAGGGAACTTTTCATTAGAGTATTACTTCCAATATGCTGGGGTTATGTTTGCAAGACAGCAAGGAACCAAGGTCGTGTATCTTTAGAAGTTACCTCTTGTCAGCTGATACAGAGTAATAGACTGCTTACGAGCTCTCATTCCATCTCAGAAAACCAAATAAGTTTAAATCACTAAATCACAGAGTTCATAAAAAAGCTCAGCCTAGGTTGGTTGCACATGTAGTTCCCTTACACAGCCAGTCTGTCACATTCAGTTTTAAACTAATTCCTGTGATTTTAACTAAGAATTCAGTGTGGTTCTCTGTTGCCAAACTGCCCAGTGAAGTCACTGGAGAATAGAGAAATGGTTTTGAGGGTGGCACGTTTACATATACACTTCAATATTGAATATATGGGGCCAGGTTTCTATGATAGCAGTGGTACCTGTAGTGTAGATAAATGGTGTGGCTGATCCTTTGTACTGGTAAGTTTCACCTACCAGACATACAGCATGTCCAGACATTTGAAACCCAGGGAAGTATCACAGAACAGTTTGTTCCATGCTTAGTACATAGATACTTCTGCATTAACCACAAGATAAAAGCCTAGCAGACAGTTGTTTTCTTATGAACAGTGAGTGATTAAATATCACCTGTAAACATAACATCACTTTTGAAGCAAGATCCCAGCTGCAGGGGACCCTGAAGAAAGCTGGTCTGTTGAGTCAGACAGCAGGTTTTAGTTCAATCCCTGCTGTATTTAATCTGTGCTTCCCTTGCCTATGGGCGGGGGTAGGGAGCAGTGGTCACAGGGTCTTATTGCTTCAGGTCTACAAGCTCGTGGAAGGAAGCTCGGAGTGTTAAAAACAGAAAAGAAGACTAGAAAAACTCTGGGTGTTCTTTGTTTTATGATAAACAGTTTATTCCTTTCATAACATGGACAAATGTTACAAAAAATTTGTGTTCTTTGTGGCTGCAGTGGCTCTCGAGTCCTTCTTAGTAGCCTTTTTAGTGGGCAGCTGGTGGAAACCCCAAAGATGAGCCCTAATCTTTGCTTCTGCGTGTGTTTGCATGCACACAACTATTTATTAAACGCCCTCTCTTTATTTTACTGTTATTCAACCTTGTGCTCTTACAGACAGTGATGGTTTCTGTGTGAATTGTGCCTCCTTACAGCCAGAGAGTGTCCTTTTAAATCAGTCATGGTGTCATGGGGTGGTTCTGGAGGCAGGTACTGATGCCAGCCATTCTCCCTGAGTGGTTGCTGCACAAGCCTGTCCAGGAAGCTTGAAATGAAGCTGTGTATGAGCATTCCTCTTCCCTTGGTTGTTTGCTGAAAGGCTCAGCTGCTTTGACAAGACAGACAGGTGTATTCAGCTGGGACTCATTCAGGTGACACAGTGCTTTTCTCTTAGATTAAAGGCAATAAATGCTTTAGCACTAAATACAGCTTAAGGAAACTTCATGTGGAATAGATGCTGCTTGCATTTTCCTTCCAAACGACTTACTGGGTTTTTTTGGGTTTTGCTTCTTTCAGGGAATTTACTTCATTTGTATGCATTTACTATTTCTTGACAAAATCTTGGTTTTACAGGGATTATATGAAGTAAATGCTTTTAAAAAAAAAGGCAAAAAACCCCCACAAACCAAAAAACCATATCCCCTGGCTGGTTTTCTCTACATTTTGAGATCTAAGGATATCTATAGGGCTTTTTTAATCAAATCCTAGGCTATGGAGTACTACACAAAACACCCTCCCTAGGCGCAGTATTCCTTCATAAGAAAAGTTATTCCATCTACTTCAAATCCGTCTGTAACCAAATTGTATTTGTTCCTGTATTACGCTTTTATTCCTCTTCTAAAATATCATTTCCTTTGTTCTACACATAATTTAAATCAGAACACTCTTAGAAAACAACAGGGTGGTATGTAACTTTATTGCCTACAACAGTCCCATTATGAATCTTTAATGTATGTGCAAGGCCTTGGGCAAATAAAGGCCCTGAGGAGAGCTGGGTGTTTGCACAGGAGGGGCTGCTCACCATGGCCAGGCTTTGTGAGGTCATATTCTCCTGCACCACAAGCAGCAGAACTTTGGCAAATGCCAGCAGCTGTAGATTATCAAAAATACTCTGCATACACCTTCCATAGGAGTCTCTCAGGTTCTGATGCAAAGCCAGTGGGAGTCTCCTCATTGCCTTCCGTGGATTTGGGATGAAGACCCAAATCAGGAGGCAGCTGGGGAGAAACTCCTTTACAGATGCAATTATGGGATCTTTTTATTTTTTTTTCTTCCTATTACCAACCTGTTCCCATACTCCAGGCAATTCTTAAAAGAGCTCATTTTTAAGAACTGGCAGAAGGAAAAGTGTTTTCCAACAGGAGAATCTGCTTCTTCCCAGAAAATACCCATAGTGACCATGGAGATGAGAACTGTAAATGCTGTAATGGGGTGACAGAGTCTGAATGGGAGAGAATAAAATACGAGTAATTTTCAGAGTGCTGACCAAATATAGCACACAAAAAGAGCAAGGAGAGATCTTTCAGAATACTTTTGCAACTGAGCAAGGATTGGATCAGCTTTACTTGGGCACTTCCTTTCTGGCTGCCTTTTGCTTGCGACTTGCAAAACTGCAGTGATGATACAGTGAACTCAGAGGCAAAATATAATCTACAAAATACTATTTTCTGGTGGTTTTCTAATGCAGGCAGTAGAAAATCTCTCAATTTTTCTTCCTAGGCAACATTTCCACTGGCTTTAAGACACAAAGATGGGCATGTAAAATTGTAAACAAAAAAAAAAGGCAATACTTTATAAAACTGTGATTCTAAATATAGGGGGTATCTAACTTTTAACCTTGTCTGATTTTCATATGTGGTGATGCTTTTGAAGCTCTAGTGATGTTACTGTTCAGGGATGTAAAATTCTTGTTTTCCAAAGTGTTCTCATATGCTTCTGGATGAAAGTTTTGAAGCATAAATCCTAAAGAATTCCCCAAAATAGAAGACAAAATGAGTGCAATGTTTATTTTTTTTTCAGAGTTCAGTTTGGTTTGGTTTATTTGAGCTCCATGACTTTGAGTCGTTATGATTTGTCATTATTTGGACTTCTAATAATGGGAGATGCTTTCCTGACAAATCTTGCTGACAAAAATGTGTTCCTGTGATGAGAGCTAAGATTTCCTCTTCTTTTCAGTCCCACTGGTTTTTGTAGTCTCTGGTGCAGCTTCTGGCTCCTGGTTCTCACCAGGATTTTCAGAAATCACTTCCCTGGAAGTGTTCAAGGCCAGCTTGGATAGGGCTTTGAGCAACTTGGTCTAGTGGAGGTGACCCTGCCTGTGGCAGGAAAGGGGATTAAGGCCCCTTCAATCCCAAACCATTCTGTGATTCTATGATTGATCTCTTCCTACTGAATGATATTCAGACTGAGGGCTGAATTCTAAACTAAACTGGTGAAAATCCAGAACAATACTGCAATATATGGTGTGATACAGTTATTTGATAAGAAATCATAGATATATTGATGATGCTTACACAGGGAGTGGGAGCTTGAATTTGAATATGGAAACAAAATTGGATGGGTGATATCAGCTACTTTGGACTGGTTTATAATACAAACTAAATGTGTGATGCAGCAAATTCTCCAGCAATCACAAAATCAATCAGATGGGCCAGGGAGAGAAATGGGAGACTTTTCTACCAGATAGTTTAAATTTTCTTGAGCGTGTAGTTCTTTACAGCCTTCACTGCTGATTGAAAGTCTAAAGTAAAGCTCTGAAGGAAAACCTGTGATTTATGATAAAAAGAAATAAGTAATTCTCTGTTTCTAGCAGAAGAAATGTGAGCATCTGTGTTTTCAGCAACCTTCTGTCTCATTTCCTCATTTTTCCCTCTGAACAAGTACTGACTGACACTGGGGATATGATGTTCTTCCTGTCTAGGAATCCCTCTGGCTGACTGCTGTGAATTGAGAGTATCCATGGATAGGACCCCCAGAGGTTTTGTCTCGCCAGAGCTGGACAAAAGAGTTTTGAAACTTAGTAGCCAAAATAATGCTGAGAAAAGGTGTGTGCCTCTGCAGCCATTGCTCAAGCACACTCTTGCTTAGTTCACATGCTGTTTCCTTTTTATTTGTGTTCCAGAGGAATGAAAATATTATTAAAGGTTCCATGGACTAACTCATGAAGATTCAGAGCTGAGCATATGGCATTTGGAATTTCTTCCAGATGTTTCAGTGAAAATCAGATATCAGATTTACAGTTGGTTACTGGTGATCAAGTTTGTTAGAAAACATGCTTTCATTGCCTTATTTTAAAGTTCAACATACTGAATTATCCTCCAAAAAGCCAGATACCAGAATTCTTGCCTAAAGCTTTAAGAAACAAATACAGAAGGTGATGGAATCACAGACCAGTTCTGCCTTACCAGGTGCACTTTGAACGTACCTTGCAAATCATAGAGTGTGATCTTTCTAATTCTGCATGGGTTTTGGGTGCCTCTCTGTACCTTTTGAACAACACTTGAAAAAGGCAGGTACATTATTTTCCATTCCCACTTAAAACAACAGCTCAGGCAGCAGGCTTTAGGAAGTACTCAATCTTAGTCCTTTAATCCTCCTTGAGTACTACTGCACTGCTGCTTTACTCACAGTAGGTTCTGGGGTTTGTGTGGGTGTGGAAAGTGAAGTGAGTCACTGTGGCAAAAGAAATATCCTGAATTGTAGCTATTACAGAGTATTAAGCAATTGCCCTCGGTAAGAAGTGATAGTAGAAAATAATAGCATATTCATTTGGTTGTTAAAAATGGACTGTCTAACCTTATATCTGAAAATCTCAATTAAATTCAATCTTGATGCTCACATCAGATAAGTGTGATGAAGATTCTAAAAGATCTATTTTCATACATATGAATAAAATAATTGCTATGCAGCATATCTAAGTAGTTGACACCATCAAAAAGTCTACCCTTGAATAACAAGAAAGGAAGAATATGTCCTTTCTTTTGTAGTCAGAAAGTCTTGACTATGTATGTGGCACATTCTGGATGTCACTAGCTGTAAGATATATTTCTTTATAAACATGACAGCTCTACTAAGTATGGTAAAAAAATTCCCCACTCTTGTACAAATAGAGCAAAACTTATCTCTTTGGGAATGTGCTGAATGTCGTATCTTTTAATGTAACACCATTTGTGCCGCTGGCTCCTGGTGCAACTATGACACGCATTTTCACTGTGCTTTGAGATTATGCAGCATGTTTATCCACCCACTGTATATTCTTCTATACAGTTTTGCACTAGAAGTTTTGTCTCTGGTACTTGAATGACACGACGGTGCAGTCGTATTTCATACTGTCAGGGAACAGTGTCAGTGCTTCTGCACGTCAAAAACTGGTAGAAATACAGTGATGCAAATTAAAGCAGTTTAGGTGACCACAAATGTTAAGCAACTACTGTTCATTAATTAAATTGACTTGCAACTCATTACTGGCAATGTAGGATAAAATTAGTAAACTTCCCTTTATGTGTATCTCTCTAAGGTTGCAATGCAAGAAAGTGAACTTAACTTCCATGGAAAGGCTCCTGCCAGTGTTACTTACAGACAAGATGAAGAAGTGAAAATGTTTGTTTACTAATATGCTTATTCTAGACTGAGAAATTAGATTTTATTCCTAATGTGCTCCATTTTACACTTGACATGAACAATATCATTTGGCAAATAATTCTGAGGTTCCAGTTCAGGAAACACATTTTGATTAGAGGCTCAGAATTGCATGAAGGCATAAAACCAGCCATAATCTTTCTTTTTGTCTGGTGACTCTCATTATAAATCCAATGTCTTTCCAACATCCAACTCTTATTTGCATTTCTTTTCCTCCCCTGTTTTGTTCCTCTGAGAAATTAATTTGAAAACAGTAGCTTGTCAAATTACCAGAATTAGTTTACCTGAAAATATCTGATGATAATGTCATCAAAATTGCGTGTTCTGAGCACGTTCTAGTTACAGGTAAAATCCCTGCTCTTTCCTCATGACAGGTAAGCCAACACTAGGTTTGTAAGGCTCAATCAGAGATATAATAAATCCTTGTATGTTCCAAATTCATTACTGGCTTTGCTGGATATCGAGATGGAGAAAACAGAGACAGAGACACACATGGATTGTGAACCTGTGACTGCAAAAACTGCACTGATCTTAGGTTCAGGTCCTTAAATGAGAGCAACCTACTAAGTGTCCATAAACAGACAGGAAGAAGTCAGGATTGGAGAGAAAAGGAAGGGGGGAGCAGATCAGGTTCAGATGTGATTCACCCTCCTTGTAGATTTGTCCATCTTCAAAGTTGTACAGCTAATGAAGAGTAATTATTGCTTATTAGTTGCTCATTATCTTAACAATTGCAACTTGATAGCACCATATGTCACAAGGCTTCTCTTAGACAAAAAGAAGAAAATTCTCTTTGGCTGCAGTGTCAGAGGAACCAGCTCTTAGCAGCGCCTGAGCATCAATCTCAAGGAGAAAAGTCTCCAAGACACGCATGTTGCATGGGACTGAAAAGGCACCATAACTTCCAGGGTGTTTCCTGGGGTCATTATCTGTGCCTGGGACTAAACATTACACATATCTTCAGCAGCATCTCTGCAAAAACTCTTTCAACAGAAACTGAACTTCATTTGTCTAATTGTGAGAATTACCCATTCAAATATAGTGACACTACAAATTTTGCTCAAAATGACAGATAAATCAGAGGAATTTCTTTTTCTTCATTATATTAAAACTTCCTATGTGTTTCCCAAAAGTTTACAATAACTAAATAAACCCCAACTTTTAAACAAAAATTGAGTTGGAAAATCAAAGACTGCTTTCATTGGTGCTCCTTTACAAAAGAGCGATGGCCATTTAATATTAACATTTGACTGAACAGCAAGAAAAGAATCCCTAACTTTTGGCACTTACATGTGCTGCTCTCTTAAAAAATTTTGTATACATTGCCTTAAGGAGTTAAACATGCCTGAAGCCCAAAATGGCAGTGAAGCTCAAGGCAGGCAGTTATCCTAAAGCCAGAGCCTCATAAGTCACTGAGGAAGCTGAATCAAGAAACCAGAGGAGTGAAGCTTGGTATTAGTCCCTAAATAACAGAACAAAAACTGCATGGTTAAATTTGCTTTCAGTGCTGCATAGTTTGTTCCAAAGGCCTGCAATTACTGTTCAAATGCTAATTTTGCAAGCACTTTCAAACTATATAAAAATCCCTCTTCATATAAACCAAAGTTTAAAGCATGCTTTTCCTCTCCCACTCAGTACAAACAGAAAGCTGCTACTGCAGAGCACAGAAACAGAACATCTGAATCTGAGGAAAGCCACAGCTATGCTGTGATAAAGTACTGCTTACAAACATTTCTCTACAAAAAAGCATCTGCAATTTCAGACCACAGTGAAGAATTTACCACGAACTAGAAATTAGCCATATCTGCTGAGGTGAAATAAAAGAATTATCCATCATCAAGGCGCTTGTTCGTATAGTTGCAATGTAGAATTTATCATTATCTAAAGGCACAGCCCCTCTAAACCCAGCATTAGAGTACCAGTACAGAAAATAGTTTGCACCCAAGCACAGGAAGCATGCTGCATGATTCAGAAGGAGAACACAAATGCCCACTGACATTAAGTTATTAAACATCTCTGTTCAAACACTGTCAAACATCACTATAGAAAAACCCACCAAAGCAAGCCGAATTAGTTCAGCACAGGACACACAAGCAAGTACTCCCCTGCAACACCCACACATCCACACAAAGCAAACCATACAGTCCGTGTCACTGCATATCCACCCCGATCCCTTCACTTCATTTAAAATCAACAACAAAAAATCATGCAGCTCTGACACTGCTCCCAGACTGGAGGTTGTCTCTCTCTCTCTCTCCCAGCAGAAGCTGCAAGGTTTCAGCTCCTGATTAGCCCAGGGAACCGGTGCCTGCTGCAATATCCCAGTCACTTACTGCATTGCTTTTCAGCGGAGCGAGAGTGGCTGCTCTTCCCGGGCACACATGGCTCGCTCAGCCGGAGGGTTCTCTATTCAGCACAATCCAGCTCCAAAGTCTCTGCATGTGGAGGGGAATTGCCTGTGCTCTGTACTGGGGGTTTCTGGCTGCAGTGGCTGCTCACCCTATCCATTGCCTCTGGTGTATGCTAAGTAAGCAATCCCCTGGGTCTTCATAACGAAAGGATGAAGAGTCACAGCTTTCGAGAGCAGATAAGGTGTTCTGCCGAGAGCCTCTGTGCTTCCATGGCATTTTAAAGGCAAAGGGGCTGGGGATGCTTCATCTTGCTTTACAGTTCTTTATCGTGCAAGTTGTCGTATTCTGTAACTTATAGTCGAATTCGCAGGTGAAGGCTAAATTTTTGTTTCAGAGAAGCTCAAGTTAGCATTACAAATTCAAGCCAATGTATTTTTAAATGTTGAGGGACACACTCTCTCACATTAACTAAATCCTCTGTTTTTCAGAAGTGCAAGTGAAGGGGAGGGGTTTCCTAGCTCTGAAACAGACTGTAGCAGCCCTGCTGGATACAGTCAAAAAGTAGTAGTCTAAAACTTCACAGATTAACATCCCGGATTTAACAGACTCAGGGTTTTGCTCTAGTCTTGAAGGAGAGACTGTCACCCTTGTCCATTGCCTGCAGAGTGCCTGTCACTGTATGGGAGCGTCCTGCACGCAGACGGGGTAGAAATTATGGGCAGTAATAATAAGGAGGCAGAATGAGCAAGAGCCACAGTGAATAATTTCTCATGAGGGATCCTAATTTTTCACTGCACTGAGATGTTTGACTCTGTGCCTTTGGGAAGCAGTGGGGGAACTGCACTTGCTTTCCCTGTGACCAGCTGGAGGGAGGTGTATGGATGGGGGGATCTGTGAAGCTGAACTGCCTCCCCCTCCAACCCTGACCTTCAAAGGGACTCTCAGGAGAAAAGCCCATTCTGGGGCTGTGCTTACCTGTTACCCAGGCCTCCCGTGACATGCTAATGCTAATTGTGCCTAACCATGCACGGCAAATTTATGAAAACAAATACATTGCAGTCCTGCAGGCAAAAAGGAGATACTTTCTCCACATAGGCACCCCCAATAGATAACACATAAGCATTTCTAAACATTTCCCAGAACTAGGCACTGTGTAAGGTGTCAATTAGACCCCCAGGGCTCTTGGCCACGGGAGATTTTCTCTGCCACTGATGGGAGCATTAAGACATCCTGAGAACAGCAGCAGCTTCGCGTTGGTGAGAGAAGGTTTTGACCCCCTCAGCAAAGGCTTTGAGCATCCCCAAGGGCTGATTATCCTTTCAGACAGCACGGGGAAATCCCAGCCACCAAAACAGTGTGGTTAATAAATTTTGCAAGATTATTAATTGGATCCTTTAGAAAAAGGGCAGTCAAGGACAGGCATTAGAAAGGCATCACTTCTTTTTCTTTGGAAAGTGGGTTATTACCTGGACTTCAGCTTTTTTTTCTGGAATTTCTGTACTAATGCAGCTTTCTACGATGCTCCTCAGCATCATTGGTCCTGTACCTATTGTTTTCTGTGCTATAACTTCTGCCTGTGAAAATGCCAAAGGTACTCAGTCTTTCTGGCTGACAGATGTTACTGGAGAGGTGATGCTTTGCACTTTCCCCAAAATAACACCTCAGAAGAGAGGACATATCGGTGTCAGTGCCCATGGGTTCCTATGAATTGTGAAAACATTCCTGTAGTAGAAAAACTGACCTTTTTCTCCCACTCTTGTGCTCACAACTGTATTTAGCACCTCAAGGTAACAAATTTGTTGAGTCATAGAAAGTAAGAACCAACAAAGCTGCTTTGAATTTGAAGTTTATTTTATATAGCAATTATGTATTATGTACGCATCCTAACTTTTAAAATGCAGACAAGGCACAGTCCCTGTCCCAAGTAGTATCCAGTGAAGTCAGACAAAATGATTCAGACATGTAATAAACAGGATTTCCTGGTGATAGCTTTGTTGTAAGCAGAGCAGGAAAACCTGGATGGATTTGGGAGCCACAGTATTGGTAGCAGAAACAAATAACTCACACTGAAGGATCTCAGCTTTTATAGGACCCTGTAGAAAGGAGCTCCAGTTCTACTCTTTATTCCTCCCTCACCCTTTCGGAGTATATTGATCCTTCGGGTAAGTCCATTTACTTTCCTTGGATGAGGGATAAGCTATAATGGATTTCTTTGAAGTATGAGTTGGACAAAAATAATCGAGTCAGCACCGTAATTAGGTGTGGACCTTTTTAACATTCCAGGAGATACCAGCCCTGGCCATGGGCAGATAAGTAGTTATTCTAACAAGCATAATAATCTCATGTTCTGGAGCTGTGGTGAGGGAAGGATTATAGATTTCAATGGATCATTTTCCTCTGGTTTTCTGGGCTCCTTGCCTCAGTTCAATAACACAGAAAGTCTGCTATGCTAACACATCACTTTACTTTCTGCTGGTTAACAGTATTTTAAACCCTGAAAACAAAGAACCAAGAAACTGATTTACTGGGGAGAGACACAAAGGACAACAGCATTGACTCCAAAGCCTCTAGAAAATATTTAAAATTTAAAAGCACAGTTGTGCCCCCAACCAAACCCCCCACAAAACATAAACCTGAAATTGTCTATGCAGTCATTTCAATAAAAAATAAATACGTTGTAAAATAACTATCACATTTAGGGAACAGACCAATAAATAGCCTGGAAGTGTGGGGCTGTGAGTTTGTTGTTGTGTGGGGAGGTACCAGCGACCAAGAAACAGTGTTGCCCAAGATGATTTAACTGAGGAGATTTACTAAGCCAACTGGAGAGTATATTGTATTTGCAAACGGCAATAAAGGAGAATTGAATTCTAACCCTCCTGTTAGAGAAATGAAAAGGGTTTATAATTGACTCTGGACGTGTAACATTGAGGAGATCCACACAGTGCAGAGTGCTTGCCTGTGAGAAAAGTAAACTAGTTTACGTATGAATTTATGTTTATTGTAAATTTATTTACTTATTTGTCATAAATATATAAATATGTATATAGTAACAATATAGCTGTGTCAAGCTGTACACTTAAAAGAACTTGGGAGCACTCTGGATATGCCTTTATTGAGTTAGGGTTACAGGTTAATTTAATGGCTGCATTTAATAGCACTAGGAATAGCCTGGGATAACTTGTGTACAGCAAGGTGAAGAGCTTGGCCTGCACAGTGGGAAGCTGAGCTGGAGGCCAAAGTCTGCAGGAAGATCAGCTTGTCACTCCTCTTCAGGTGGGGAAGAGTGAAATGGGGAGAAAGACACTGAGGAAAGGCTTATCAACTCACTTGAGTCTTCAGAGGACTCAGAGAGCACAACTTCAGGTTAGAAGCCAAGAGTACTCTGTGCCTCCTTCCAAAGTTAGGCAAAAGATCATCCTTTTTTTCTTACTTATTTAAATAAATTATGTAATTCAAATTTGAATTATTCTCTTGCTTTGTCATTTTCAGCTGACTCTATGGTCAGCTGCTCACTGCAACTTACAGAAATCAAGGACTAGAAAAAGGGCTTCCTTGCTACACATCATCTCATGATGGTAATTAGAGGAAAATTTGCCTGATATTATGTCCTAGAAGAAAAATAACTATAAAAAAATAGACATTTGCACATTGAGTAAGGACAATAATGGTTTGATATGTAAGATCAGATCTGCATACACACTGAATTAAACTTGTCACAGTTAAACTGTGATAATTATGTGAGATAGACACCAATTCATTGCAATAGCACTAATACTCTGCATGATGTTATTCCAGAATAATTTAACCTAAGTTGAATTACAAACATCTTAATTTTCAACATAAGCCTATAACTATATATCATTTAGGACTCGGCTTTAAACACATATCTTTACTTATTTCAGTTGAATTTTCCTGAATATGCCTACACAGTCAGACCCTGTAAAAGTGGATGCATGGAAGTCATGTATCTCCTCTAGGAGGACATTCCCAAATCTTTCTTAAACTGATTTCATTCTATTCCATTTGAGATATTACAGTTTGTGAAAATGAGAAGAAAAAGGAACTGAGTAGTTAGGCAGCAAAGCATCTCATTTGAATTAGAGATGTGCTTTCTAATTTAATGGGACACTTAACTGTGGGGATCGATATCTTAATTAGCTTATATTTTTCTCTTAAACTAGCAGATTGCATAGTCTTCTATAATCTGTTTCGTTTTTTTTCTTTAGTTTCTCTTGGTACTCTTACTCTTAGTGACATGCCACAAATAAAATGTGTTACTTAATCCACAACTTTTCATCCATAATATTTTACAGTTCACGAGTTCAACTTTACTTTCCTTATCCTTTCTATATGGTTGCTCTACCTCAGGTCAAGAATGAGGGGAAATCCTTTTGTCACATGGGAAAATCTGGGTATGTCCCCAGTAAAACTGAAAGTGGAATTGTGGAATTTGAACTTGGTCTAATAGAATATTTAATATCAATATATAAAAATTGTGGTCCCTGTGCCAAAAATGCATTAGACCCTTCACAGCTGTGAGAAGGCAGGCCCAGTCCTCAAAAAATCCTTGAGTTTGGCAAAGATGTGTGCTCTGAGAGGATGTGCTATGGAGCCGTGGGAAGCTACAGTTTTGTATTTCAGGATGAGGTAAAAAAGAGCAAAGCATTACTGAGGGTAGCAGATGATGTGAATAGAAAGTTATGCAGACAGCCCCAATTGTCCATGAGATCAGAGAATGTCTTTTCTCCAAAGAATTTTGCATTTGGATCTTGCCACTGGAATTTTTGGGGACCGACTGATATTAAAATCTGGTTTATGTGTTCATTTTGGAAGGTGGTTTTGACTTGAAAAGAGACAATCATAGGCTGAAGGGTAGTTTTTGTGGTGAAGTTTTGATTTTGCCAACATGGGGCTGAGACCTTGAGGTGGTTGTGGCAAGAGACTGGAGCTACTGAGAGCCCTGAACAGCAGCTGAGGGGAGGGATGTGGGGTTTCAGAAGAGACTGGTTTAGCTGCTTCTTGGATATGCTGAAGAAAAAGGAAAGTGAGAGATGGAGACTGTGAACAAACCCCAGTCCCAGCTATCTCAGACTGTACCAGGACAGAGGCTGGGAATTCACAGCCCTGATACAGGTCATGGGATGAAGCCAGGACAGGCAACTGATCTCTTACTGCTCTTCTGTGATAGTTATTTATTGCACAGCAGTGAGAGATAATTAAGTTCCTTTCCCATTTGAACAGTGTTAATTCTACCAGTCAAACCTCCTTTGGTAATGAAAATTCAGAGGAATAAAACAAGTTGGTTTTATGTAGCCAGTTCCCAAAAGCCTCCAAGAGAACAAAACTTGAACGAGAACTTCTGAGAAATATTTTCTTCTCTTTCTCCTCTGTCTTTGGGGAAATGTATGATCTGATGAGCTCCATATCTGTTTATCTCTATTGTTACTCTCTTCAGAGATGAAGTCAAACACTCGAAAGGCTGGGTCAAGAAAATTGCAACAATGGAGAAAGCAATCTGGCTGAAAATGAAGGATTTAGCAAAATGGGTCTTTTATGCAGCCAGCCTCTACAAAGAGAAAGGCACATGCAGTGCCCGTGCTCTCCTATTAATGTTCTCCTGACTTAATTTAGTCAGAAGCTCAGATGAGATTGAAATTCAGGTCTGAGGGTCCACAATGCTCTCTGAGGCTGTCTGACATAGGTAGCTGTGGTCTTGTGCAAGTAATGCTTTAAAGAGTCTACTAAGAAATGTTTAGAAGTGACACCTGAGAGCTATTTTCACAGCCCAGTGTTGCTCCAGGCAAGAAATGGATTGCTCCCTGTCTTTACAGTCTGTGTGTGATGGAGATGGGAGTGCTGAGCAGAGAGCTAAGAAGCGCTGTTGAAAGCAGGGAGATCTTGTTGCTTTGTGGAAACTGTGCTCAGACTCTCACTGGAACTCAGTCAAAATGAGTGTGGTTCCTACGTTGGGAGGTTGGTGACCTGGGACTTACTCAAGTTACAGTGATGGGAAGGACTCATCTGTCATTCCAGGTTGTGTCTGCGGGCAGACCCAGACTATTAGAATTTGTTTCAACACATGAATTTTAGTTCATTAGCTAATGTCTGGATACATGGAGTGGTTAATAGTTGGGTGTGAATCCGCTTTTAATGCTTTGTATTAAGCAACAACTTAAAACTTGTGAATTAAGATGCCTAGAGAATAAAAGTAAATAAAAAATAATTACAGTAAGTTAGGCCTTCTTAAAAGATGGGAACAATCTCAAACCAAAAATAGGTTATTAAAGGATGGGTCATAAGACTGTGGGTAATAGGGTCATACATTACACCAGACTCCCTTCAAGTGTTTGCCATTGTGCGTGGCATGTATCCCTTGGAACAGTATGCAGGTAAAATATGCATCATATCTGGAATGTGTAAGTCATAGATGAGGAATAACAGCTATGAACGATCTCATTCAGCTGGGCATAATTTTCAGATTATGTTGTTGTTACTCAGCATCACAAGACATTTATGACTGGGAGAACTGAAATGAAAATATGGACTTGGAATAAAAAATGGTTCATCATGCCAAGGGAAAGTGGTTGGGGTTGTGGTTTTTTGGGGTTGTTTGGTTTGGTTTTGTTTTTTTTTTTTTTTTTATCAAGAAAAAATAATTCATTCCAGCCATGGATGCTTTGGGGTTTCTTTGCAAGTAGCAGGCATCCGCTGCAGTTCAGAGGACTGCAAGGAAAATATCTTCAAAGAACATAAACCTCCCAGTATGTCCTATTGCCAAAGGAAATACATATAGGCATGTTGAGCTGAGTAATGGTCTGAAAACATTTAAAAAAAAACCCTAAAAGTCAGACTGTCTCTGTCTTAATCTTAGTACAAACCAAGGAAGAAAAAAATTATTTGCTAGGGTGTGGATTTAGAAAAGACTGAAAAAGTCTGAGAGATGGTACAATTCCCTTTTGCACAGAGACAACATTCCTTAAACAGTGGAGAGAATGTGACATTAACCATATAAATTGATGTCTGTTGGCAAATGTTCTTCTGTCTCCATTCAATCTTACTTTCAAAAATGATTTGTGTTCATGTTTTTTACACACCTGGTCTTTATCACAAGGAAGAAGAAAGTCCCACCTGCACACAGTCCCCTCCTGAGGTTTTGATTGATGTTTAGAAGCAAACACTATATAAATAATAACCAGTCCTCAAGTTCCCAGATTTCCTCTGCTGATGTAAAAAGCATCCCTAGGGTCCAAATGGAGAAATCATAACCCCCAAACTGACTGGTTGTTTCAAAATGCCCGTCAGTGGAGCTGATGCTCCTCTTGAAGTGCAGTGAAGCCAGGAACTGCCTTGAGTTAGTGAGCTGAGAGATGATGGGCTTTGGGTAGGACAAGTCTCTGTTTTGCTGTCACAGTGCTGTTCCTTCTGCAGAGCATTTTTTGGCCCTGTGAAAGGCAGCATTTACGTACTCTCATTTTTTTTCAATAGACAAAATAATTTTCCAGGCTTATCCTCTGTGATTTCCAAGGGGTGCTGTAAAATAGTATGCCAAGCCCAATTTAGACGAGAACTGTTATCTCTGAGGTTTTCTAGCTGATGTGCTTGCTAAGATGGTAGTTAAATTGCACCTGTGGGCTTATTATCTTGCCACACCACAGACCTCACTGTGGGCCTGAGATGAAGCTGCATGAGGAGGATTTTTATTTTGCTCTTGTACCTATTATGTATGAGTCGGTTCTATAAGTCAGTGCTTGATTTGGCACAAATGATCAGCTCTGATTAGAGCTGATGTAGAGGGAAGAGCAAAGTTAGCTCTAGATCTTGATTTATTGACTACATGTATCTCCTTATAAAACATTACAACCTTAAAAATTACCAGGCAGTCTAGGGAAAAGCTGCATTAAGATAATGAGTTTTCTGATAGATGCAACTCATGCTTTAGGACTTCATTCATTGCACTGTCATAGCAAAGGATGCAAGAAAACTTTCAGTGACTAGTTCAAATAAAATCAGCTCAGCTTGGTGACAAAATAAATCAACCTCAGGCCTCGGGCATATGACAAACAGCAATTCCAGTTGAGACTTCCATTTCTTTCTGATGAGACTGTCAAACATTATTAAAAAATCATGAACACAATTTTATTCTGTAAACAAAGAACACTTCATTATAATATCTGCCAGCTGATTTTCTATGCCCAACATTTATCACCAATGAAAATTAAATGCCTTTCCTTGAAAAATAAAATAGAAAATAACTGAATATAGGGATTTTTTACATACCTACAAGGTCCTGGTTATATAGTCTGTACATTTATTCTGCTGCAAGCATCTTTTTTTAATCAAAATAAATCTCCATTTCTCAGCTGTTTAAGCAAAAAGCTCTACCCCAGTAAAACTCAGCTCAATTATAACAGTTCATTACAGCAAACAAAAAGCTCAGTTCCCTAGAGAAGAATACCATTAAGAATGACGAGTTGTTTTTTATTACCAAGTGTCTGTAAATGGCTCAGTACTGAACAAATTTCTTTTAATTTTTATGCATATTAGGATTATCTGTCCTTTACTAAAATAGTTTTTAGATCTCTGCCAGAAACTGAAAGACCAGAAAACAATCCTTCCAGACCTCAGCCTTGTTACTGTAACACAATGTTTTCTAGGGTTTTGAGCTTTTGGCTTTTTTTAGTGACTTGCAACTTCCTTTCACATTTGAAAATAAAAGCAACATTTGTTATTTATTTAGTGCTCCTAAGTATTTCAGCATAATGAAAATACTGAAAAAAAATCTGAGCCCTATCTCAGCTGAGTGTGAGAATGTAACCATCCCAACGTGACTGATGGAAATCTTCATGGGAATCCCTTTGCAGATTTTCTCATTCACTATTCAGCTAAAAAGGGACTCAGAGTTTGTTCTGACATTTTCTGAGGAGCCTTTCACATCAATAATAACAACTTTTCTTTCTTTTTGCTGCTCATCCCACACTGATGGATTTTTTTCATCAACTGCCAGGGAAAAGAGAATGAATTCCTCTCAATGAGCCCCATTGTCTAGGCTACTCTGAAGACATAGGATTGACCTTTCCTCAAGGGTATCCCAAAATTTGTTTCGACATGCTATCCAAAATGTTGCTCAAGGGAAAGCCTTCAAAGACTGGAAAAGGACTTTTCCCTGCCATAGCATCAGTGCACAAATATGGTCCTGAAGCCCTGTAGGTGCTGCAGTTCTTATCCATCTCTTGTATCAGGATAGCTCAGTTCATGAAACACACGAGGCTTCCAACTGTACCAGTGCCCGAGATTTGAGGGTCCAGCTGCTGGACCTCATGAGGCCAGGAGAAGAGTTGCTGGCTGCATGGTTTCTTTCCTTCTACCACAGGAGAGCCACACTTCATCCCTCCTACTGCCGCTGTGCTCACACGTTCGCACCGTCTCTCACACTCACCCACTCGCTCTTCAGTGGATTAACACTGACATTCTTCTTGGAAAGAATGTGTTCCCCAGAAGCTCATGACTGTGATATGTGGCTGTTTATAAATACCAGCATGTTGAATGGTTTTCCTGCTTTGCAAAGGAACATTTCCTAATTCTGCAATGGGATACTGCGTTTTATCCAGCAGTTGGATGTTTTGTCTGGGTGGATTTTGCAGTGGCTCCAAAAATTTCTTACAAAATACCACAAAACTCTTGCTGTTGCAATTCCACCTCAATGCTAAAGTAGGAGAAAACTGTTACCTTGCACCAAGTGTAAGGAGAGTCCCAGACATTAGCAGAAGTTGAGTCCAGATGGATCCAAGCTACTTTAGGAAGACTTTGCCTCAGTGTGACACACCTTCTTAGCAGTGACTGGGGACACAGGCATAGTCAAGGTTTCAAAAGACAGAAAATATTTTATGTTGTGTGGACCTGAACAGGATAGAATTAATGACTGCTGTTGCAGGCCTATCTCCTCTTTCATTTCCACTGCAGCTTTCTGTAGCATGATGCCAGAGGTGTTGACCATCTAACTTTGTTGTGGCCACATGACAGCTGCTAAAACTGACACACACTCTGATTTAAGCTAAATTTTCCCAGAAAACTGGAAATGCATTTGCAAGTTATTTTTCCTCTTCCAGGTATTTATGCTCATTTTCTTAGGTTTTAAGTGTATGTCATTTTAACTGTAAGTAGCAGAAGTGGGGAACTAAAATGTAGTGTCCTCTGTTTTAGTGCATTGCTCTATCTACAAATAGTATATTCTAGGAAGCCTTGAAAAATATTTTCCATTTTCTGCTAGAAGGATTGTCTTGTATTCAGTTCCCACCATTTTTCAAAAGGAATCAAAAAAAGTAAGAAACCTCAGGCTATACTGGAAAAATATTCTTAGTACAAAATGGTTTATAAAAAGAAGCAGTATGAACATATGAGTTGGAGGGGAGGAGGAGAAAAAAAAGATAACCAGAAAATATTAAACAAAGGGACGATTTTAGCAAGTGAATGTAAAAGGCATGAAAGCTCTGGTTGCTAGGAATTTTTGGAAGGAAGGTATTTGTTTATACAATACCTCAGGTGACAACTCACCTGCTCCCTCACCTCCCTACTCATGTTATTAGCTGAGAAGACCTATGAAGGAAAGCTAATTCAAGAGCTAGAGATGCTATGGCACAGAATCCTTTACCACCACTGATCTAACCCATAAATCTGGGAATTGTTAGTATAATGTTCTAGATAACTGATCTTAAATACTGCGGTTTGGAGAACGAGGGGAATTAAGTGTGCTGCTTTCATGAAGAGTTTATATGCTTCAGCCTGTGCATGTGAAGATTATTTATAGAGTTAAGTCCAAGAAAGCTGTTTAGTCTGAGGGAAGATGGAAGCCAATGGGCAACAGAACAGTGATCGAGACATGATACCTGGGATAAACAACTTCAAGGGAGTTAAAATAACAATAACTCAATAATCAGTTGGGAAAATGCTATTTTCCACGCCCCAGGCAGTTACACAGCTGGCTTGCCAAGTCTGAGAGCCTGGAGATCAAAAAGAATATGAATCTTAAAAGGACTGCATTGGAAGAAGAAAGGAGGGAGTGGGCTGTGAGCAGCTGCCTGGGGATGAGAGGAAGAGTCTGAAAAAGGAAGGGAATGCAGCTGAGCCCAAAGATGGAGATACCTGAGCAGACTGGGAAAATGTGGGCTGAAACTCACCCCTGCACAGAGCTTATTTCAGCAGCAGGTGGAAGTCAGTCCTAGGGCACCTGGGCACATTGGAACTAGGAATATCTGATTACCACAGGGGTGTGCAGTGATAATCAGGGGTTTGATGGGCTTTGGTTTTCAGTGGATAACTAAGAGTGCAAACCAAAACTGGATTTTGGAGCTGAAATTCCCTTATACTTTGGAATTCACCCTTTTCTGGGATAATATTTCCCTGAATTAACCAGACTGTTCTTCCTACACAGTGGAGAAATTTCTTGTCATCTTTACTTAAAAGGATCTGTAGAGTGCTAAGGTCTTTGCTCATCAAATAATGTTCATCAAGCTACCACATGCTGGCTGAGCTGCAGTAATAGCTGGTGTTTCTGTCTCTTATTTACTGAGGGAAAAAGAAAAGTCTTCACATTATGCTTAAATTCTAAGTAAAATAATATATTTCATTGAAATGGTCTGGGAAGTGTCTTTTGGTTAAACTTCTTTAGAAAACAGATTTTGCTTGAACATGATTTGTTTTCTCTTCCCTTTATCCTCATTTTTCTTCTTTCTTTTCTCTAACTCTGCTCCTAAGCCATGCAGGCTAAGACAAGTTATACTCAGCCCTTCAGTAAATTGTGATCATCCACATGCAGCACTTCTCTGCAGTCAACACCACATCTCCAAACTCATCTCCTGGCAATTATATTCAAAAATAGTAAGGTTTTCTACCAAACCCAAAAGTTTGTTGAGACAATAGCATGTAAGTACAAGCACTGTCTCTGTGGGATGAGAGTTTATGTTCAGAATGACTCTTTTATCTTTGAAGCCTTGAAAACCTTAATAAATATTTTGGAAGCTGTTTCCCTGGCTGGGGTTTGTTTGGGATTTTTTGAAATCTCACCGTGCCTGCCTCCCACCCCATCCCACAGATCCGTGTTGCCTCTCTGCTGTGGCTCATGAGTGGAAGGCTCCATGGAGCAAGGATTGTCATTATCCTCATGTTTCATTGAGCTGGCCACCACATGCTACAAAAATATTTTCTATAAAACAATAACAACAGCTCATTCAAGTGGCATTCACTTAAGTATTGAATTATTGCTTTTGAATTTGGAATTTCTTGCTCAGATCTTCAGGAAAATACTACTTTTTCAGAGATAAAATCATCTGCAGTGCCAGAACCATAGCCCACAGCAGAAGAGGGACCATTAGATAGTGACTACCATGTTGGAATGTGTGCAGTTGGGAAAATAAAAAATCCTAATTATACTTCTGCCTAGTTTGCTGTGCAGTAACCAGAGACCCTTATGGTGTAGCTGAGTCCATTCCCTCTCCCCTCAGTCAAATGGAGGTTGTGTTATAGACACACATCTGCCCCAGTTTGTGCCAATGTGGGCTCACTGTCCAGGTCCACGCACAGGTTAATGTTAGCACAGAGTATTGGGCAGTGCAGGAGCTGGGGCTCTTCCATCTCTGTGGAGAACTAGTTGAGTGTGTCCATGGAAGATAAAGCTATGCTGCTCATACAGCAGAGGATTATCAAGTCTATCAGAAATACTGTGCCACAGAGTTTTCAGAGAGATGTATTATCTTTGTTCGTCTGCCTCCTCAAAATTAACATCCATCTGAGCAACTCTCTGCATCTTGGCTAAAGGCCAACCACGTTCTCAGCCTGAGGCAGGGAAAAGCAAGGCTCAGGACTGCTCCCAAGAAACTGCCATCACAGTGGAGGCATCAACAGCCTCCTGAAATCCCCGGGAAGGCCAGGTCTTAAATCGTCACGGATTTACAGCTTTGATTTGTTACTCACCGGGATCCTCACTGGAAGAAACACATGGACATGGAAAAAGTGAGGCTTGAAGGGTGGCTTAAAAAAAAAAGATGGCAATAATGGTTCTGGCTCTGCATGGCACCCAGAGAGAGCCTACTCTGACCCCCTGCCCAGTGTGCTCAGTGAGTGGGTAGGGCTGGGGAGTCACCTGTGAGTGTAGTATTTGAATATCCAAGTGCCCTGAACCTGCCATAAACCTCAGTGACTTTGCCACATGAATAAAAATATTTCTGTAGGGGCTGCAAACATGGAAACAGTGTCTTCTGCAGCACCAGTGGATGTCAGTTGAGGGGTGTGAGAACTGGAAGCATCATGTCTGTTTTCAGGGAAGTTCATTGTGTTCTATCAAGTTATATTCAGGATTTCTGCTGCAATTTTACTTTGACTCCATCTATAGCTCTTGACCCTTTCCCATGAATTCTCTTGCTTTTTTTCTACTCTTTTTCAGCATAACAGGACCAAGCATTGTGTTTGGTTTTCAAATGTAGCAAATTGTTTCAACTCACCATCCTCTTCCTTGGGAAAAAAGAGATTACAAATAAATAAACATTTTTAATTATTGAAAGTGCTCAGCGTCTCTGACTGACACCATTTGGAGTCTTTCCATTGACATGATGACCTTTTATAGCTGAACAAAGGACAGGAAGTTATGCATAATGGTTAAATATATATATTTTTAAAATCTGTGCCTTGTTGGAAAATGACATAGAACGTGGGTGACAGAGATAAGGGTTAAACAAATATCTGAATAAATAAATCAATGGTAATATGCTTAAATAGGTAGGATGAGTTATCAGGAACTTCATAACAGCATGCTGAAGATATTTAAGACTCTCAATCCACTTGCAAAGGTAATTTTAAATTTTGACAAGAGGAACAATATACTGTCTATTACCAGAAGACAGTACATGAGCAGGATCAGGAGAGTCTACTTTTATGTTTTGTTCACAGTACCTCACTGAACACATCACCTTGATATGTATGAAACAAAAATGTCTTCATTTTGATCTACAATTTTACTGCAGGATAGAGGGAAGGCTGTCCTAGCTGCAATGAAATTCTAAAATGTCTTTTTACATAGCTATCTAATACTACTCACATTCACTGAATATCAGGGTAAAATTGTATTTGCTCTGCCTTCTGAGAGCCACTCTCAAAGAAGGTACTCACAGAAAGAAATAACTTCCATCCACTTACATTATTTTGACAATCTGGTTCCCTGTTTTATCCCCAGATTGTTCTAATATGATGCACAGGATAAAAATGCAGTGTATCTGTATCTGTCCTTGCATTTTCCAGCACATATTCCAGCAACCTTGTGTCATACGTAAATAAATCCAACAACATATATTATTACCTCTCACTGTTCTGTGTCTGCTCTCCAACATTACTTCATAACCCACTGAGTATATTAGGGGATTTTTAGAAAGCATTTCTGGAAATGCTGGTCAGAAGTAATTCCACTGGACTAAAAAAAATATTTTTTTACATTGTACTGTTCTGTGTCAAAGTCAAATTCATGTCTGTGTAGATGTTATCTCTTAATTTTGCCAGATAAGATAGTGCTACAACAATACCACTGTCTCTGCATTCCTCATGCTTAGGGATCACTGGTTCAGCAAACTCTTACTGACACACCATTATTTGTCTCTAAGAAACATATCAGAGGTGAGATAACCAATGCCAGGATTCAATTTTGTGGATCTTAAACTCTGCTTCATTCCAAATATGAATTAGTGATTAGTCAGAAATCTTTGCACTGGAGCTGTACTTAACTTTTCATCTTATCTCTGTTGTTTGACTTCTATTCAGCTTTTGTACCAGGGGTTCATCTACCTCTCAGATTTCCTATTTCACTCCAAATGATGGTTTGCCTCATAGGAACTGGTTTTGAGCTGTTCTGTAGATCCAAAGTTATTTGTCTAGGTGGTAGTAAATAATTTTTTCTCTGCAGGGAAACTGAATTAATGGACTGCAGCTACTGAAAAGTTATTATTGACAATAAACTAATCTAGATCTTCTTTCTTACATCAGTCTGTTACTCATAAATGGATCAGGCTCAGGGGAAAATTAATTACATTGTCCTAAGCTTGGCACCTACATTAACAGACATGCTCTTCCTTCATTAGCTTACAGGTAAGAGGGGCAACTCACTCCATCGCTCTCTGCTGCTCTGCCTCTCTGATCTGGACTCTGTGAAGCTAAAGGTTACTTGTATCAGTCAGGCTTTGAAGCCCAAATGTCTTCCTAGCTGAAAGCAATGCCTTTAATGGGAATGAAGAATGCAAAATCTAAGTCTTGACAGATAGAATACTTCGATGCAGCACATTCAGCAGCCAAATATACTGTGGGTGTTAACGGTGTTGGAACAGAGATGCAAAATTATTGAGGCAAACAAGCTTAATAATTAAGATTCATTATGCCTTTTTTAAATGTTTTGTTCAGTTTTGGTGCTTTTTCTGTGGCTCATTCAGTTCAAGTCTTGTACCCTATCTAGAGTTGCTCTCTTGGTGATTTAAATTATATTTGGTACCTCTCATTTTATTGCTCATTAATACTCCTTACAATGAGAAGGTCTCACATGTGCACATTTCTTTACACCTCTTGCACTAATGAGCACTTGCTCATTATGCAAGAACTGCAGAAATCCTTTCAATACTAACATGACTTACAGAAGATACTTACTTACATACTTTAAGATGTGCAATATGAGATCCTCATAATTGCAAACCTTTTTTAATAAAAGTAAGCTTGAATGACAGGGGTTTTTACATGGTGTATTGGTTCTGTAACTTGCCTGTTCGTTGCTTCCTCTTGATTTAAAGCTTTGCAAGTACTCAAGCACCACTTTGACAGTAAGAAATTGATGTCATATTATCTGTGGGATAATTTGTTTTTCCCTGAACTCCTGGAGATCCAAAGGAACCGATCCTGTAGACCTACCTGTTCACATGACTGAGTGAGTTGGAGTCTAGCTCTTCTAGGAACTCCATTTCCATCCCGCTGCTGTCCATAGGTGAGTGTGAACTTTGGGAGAGTCATACCCCAGCCTGTCATGCTATGGCTTGGCATTTCATCCCTACATTTCATTTTTAATGAAAACTTCCCAGGGCATGTGATCCTGCAAGTTCTTGTATTAACCTGCTTTAACACTGATCTATGAAGTCTTCTTAGTTAGCCCTTTAAAATGACAAAGATAAGCAATTTTCTGGGACCCAATTCTTCTACTTCAGCATTTACACCTCATGTTCAGAGTAGTACCTTGAGTCCAGTGCTCAGCTGTTAATTACAGTCCAACCACACAATGAAAGCAGAATTTGGGCATTCATTTACACCTGTATGACATTTGTGTAATTTAAATAACCTTCCATGACCCTTCTGTGAATGTTGGTGTTCATGTAATTACCAACAAAAATTATCTTGCCCATAAACCGGGCAAACTGTGTATAAATCCTTGATGTCTGGGAGCAAGATTCTGAAATGTAAGTTATATAAAGAAGGGATATAACATGCAGAAGAAATTACTGTTGCCAGAAAAAAGATTGATTCACTGAGTTCTATTTAGCTTTTAAGTTATAACAAACTTGCCTAATCTCAGTTTCTGTGGCTTCTGTTAAAATATTAAATAGCGTTACATCAAATACATCCCTTGTGACATAAAAGGGAATGGAAAGTTTAGGTATGCATTAATTGGATTTCAAAATGTGGCATAGACCTTAATAAACCTAATTTAAAGAACCTTAGAACAATGACATTTATGCTTTAATTAGAGCAAATGAAAGCTGTGCTGCACACTTTTAAACAAACAATTTTTCTTGTGGGACTTGGCCTTTCTGACAAGGTGCACATTTCCCTGCACTAAGCCAAGCCTCAGCCTTCTTTCACTGGCAAATTTGGCTTCCTGGAGATGGACATTGCCAAACCAAAACACAAACATGAAAACCATTACAAGAATCAAGCAGAGAGTATAGGCAACCTTAAAACCAGGCTTTGTCAAAACAGACTAGACTTTCTCAGGAAAATGAAGCAATTTATTTCTCCTTAAGGAGAACACATTAAAATGACCAGATATGTTCCAAAACCAACAGTAACAGTTTAAGATGATAAATGTTATTTTAATGATCCCTATCACTCTGGTATTCTAATCACAGCACGTACATTTAAAATGGAAAACATCCAAATCTGCAAAGAAAAAATTGACATGAGATAAAAAACCCTTTCAAAATTAGATAGATTAATAGATCTAATTTACTTTAAAGGTATTCACAAACTGTTATAAAAACCAGATTGGTCATAAGACTCTAAGTTGTTACCATATGCATCTCACAGATTCTGTGTTATGTTCCTTATGCTGGCAAACTGACTAATGATCTCATGACTGTTCCCCAGACAGGAACATGACAATTTCTGTGCTGTGCATTAAAGCACTTTGTGCTCTGCAGCAGAATGAGACATAAATTTTGTGGAAGAATTTAGTTGTTCTTTCACAATCTGGTCTGGTAAAAAGGAAATTGTGTAGCAGCTTAATATATATTCAAAACTGAGAATCTCACTGAATGCAGATGAATGATGTAATATGTAAATACTGCACTTGCATTTACTTTCATTTTACTTTTTTAATCTTTTAGTGCTGTAGTCACAATCTCAGTATTTCATTATCTTCCAGGTTTTCATAGCACACCCTTTGGCTGTTGTCTTAGGTTTGTCTGTTGTTTTTCAGCAATTTGACAGTTTGGAGGCACTTGGGACCATTGGATCAACAGGGCAGACAGGTAGACTTGTTGGCAATAACAGCAATTTGATTGTTTACTCTGAAACCTAATGACACTAATTAAAAATGTTAATATTGTCAACAATTCAATAATATTGTCAATGATAAGCACAGGTATTTGGAAAGCAAAAATACTATTTTTAAAACGCTGATCATAAAATAAAATTGCAGTTTCTTAGGGAATTCTAGCATGTCTAGTATTTTCTTCAGTACCAGTTTAAAATTCCTAACTTTTAGGTGAGGGGCTGGTGTGGCAACAATACATTCAAGTCCATAAAGCTGTGACGACTTGCTTCATTTAATAGAACAGAAGTATTTGATGCCAACTTTTGCAGTTTCTCCTATTTTGATTTCTATACTAAAGCATTATTATAATATATTGTAAAAGGTTAAGCCAGATACATAAGGATGGTCGATAAAACTAAATGATTTTTTTCTGGTTTAAATTAATTACTTTGATATGAGTGAAATAAAATTTGTAAGTAAATAATGTTTCCAGCTTTTTTTCCAAAATCTATTTGGGGAAAAAAAAAAAAAAAGAAACATGTTCCAAGGGAACACTTTGATGAAACTGCAGATTCTGGAAAAAACTAATTCAAGAAACGTCATCAACCTCTATCTTGGGGCTCATTTGGGCATTTTCATGCATAAAAAAGCTAGCACTTGTAATCAAGAAGAACTAGTGATATACTTTTTAAAGGGAAATTCATTTTGGAAAACACTAGAACCGTAACACTGTTGGATGTCTGTGGCATCAGGCCAAGTACTTGATATTAGCTGTTAATTGGAACTCAAATTTGTACTCCTTTTAGAGGGCATGTATGCCTGAAAAGTGATGAACCCAGGGCAGCTCTATGCAGGACTGGATGCTGCAGAAGTCCCTTAAAACCATTCCTATAAATGGTTACACCTCATTAGCAAGAGGCTCATGTCTAACGTCCAAATCCTGGTAGAACAGAATGTCAAGAGTTCATTTATCTTAGACTTTAACAGCCCCAAGTACCAGCAGAAAGCCCAAGTGGGTAGAGAAGATGTTCCTGTGCTCCTCTGAACAATAATGATGATGCTGATGAGCTATGCAGTGGATGTCAGGCGGTCTGGGAGTGAATCTCCAACTCCATGTGATTCCATGGTGAGGGATAGACATGAATTCACTGAGTATCATTTCTTCTTCCTGGCAGTGAAGACAGGAATAAATGAGCAGTTACCACTGAGTTCTTCTCCTCTATTTAAATCCTGAGACATGACTCTCAGCATCACATTTGAGAATTTAGAAAAACACTGAATCACACCATTTAATTGTGGGTACTTAAACCACCATTTGACTGTGGCACAGTTTTGTTTCTGAAGATACAATATAGAAAACCAGGAAATTTAATCTGTACATAAAAAAATATGGGGCAAATATAGCATGAGCACCAGAAAAACCACTGGTATTTTAAGAAATTCTTTTTCTTCCCTATTTCCACCATGCTGCTCTAGCACAACTCAGCAGAGTTGGCCTTCTATGTGTGCCTGTGTGTTCCAAGCAATGTTAGATGATTAGTAATTCAACATGACCTTGAATTCCATCACCCACAGACTGGTAATCACACAGCTTATGTCTATTTTGCTATTGCTTTGGGCAGGAGAAGATAGAAGAATTTGCCTTCTTTGTGAATACTTGAGCATCAGGGGCTAATCTGATTCCATCTGGTATTAATAGAACTTCACCTTTTAAAATGTTTTTTATTTTTGTACTATTTGAGTAATGTCCAAGAACAGCACTTGATATTAGCCATGGAAGTATGAAAACATTGCATCAATAGTTTTTTCCGTGAAAAATACTTCAAGAAAAGATGTATTTTGCAGATGCAACTCTTCAAGACACATTCCTATTATTTGTCACCTGTGCTCAGGGATAAGGCAGTGAGAAGTAAAACAAATACCCAAAACACATACTGAAGAATATGCTCATTGGGAATGAGACTAATAGATTGTTCTACCTTGGGAAAATGCAGAATGCTCAATCGTAATTTTCATGACTATGGGTGAGTTCAGGATGAGATACTCCAAGGCTTGGTTTGCCCAGGCTTTTTGAAGATCCTGTATTCATTGAGGTGGCTGAGGGTAAATAGGGGGATGCAGAACCTACCCATTCTGCATTTTGGCATCGGCCAATGTGAAAACTGTATACACATTTCTCATTACCAGACCTTGACTGTTCCAGAGGTGACTCTACCCACGTGCCTTTGTAGGATTCAGCAGCTTTCAGGCAGCTGTATCATGACTAGGAAGTCTTACTGTTCTCTATGGAAATCATCTGTTTCAGACAACAAGAGCAGCAGAGGAAACATTAGACTGATGCTGAGTATGATTAAAGGCAAATGTAGACAAGGACCAGCTGTGTCCACCACCACTGCAGGAAATGCTGGGGGAAGAACTTTCCTGTGATCCCACAGTATTACTTATGCCCTGACTAACCACATTTCATGCAGCTCCTGCCTGCACTTGCTCAGTGCTCTGCTCTGTCTCCATCATGCACAGTCAGGGCCACAGACACTGGGGATATAATTGTAACATGGGGGAAAACGTGTAGCCCTGTCCAGACAGATACAGCTGCACAGCCTTAACATCCTCCCTCTAGGGGGTTGGGAATTAGCATAATCTCTGTGGCAGCTCCAGTGCACCAAGGGCATTTCTCTACAATCCTGTTCTCAGATTTTGCCTTCCATCACCGCTCAATACTCTAATTGATAGATAGTAACTTTGAGGTGAAGCACAACGTGCTTAGAATGGGAAATCCCTGACAAAACCTGTAAACATCAGGTTACAAAAAGATAACTCAGGCTCTGAAGAATCAGTCACCAACCCACATTTCTCCTTTTGGTATCTCTGGTTTTATCTGTCTTCCTGCATCACACCAATTGGCAGAGTAAAATATATCATAAAAGTGGCAGTATGAAAAAACTGTGTCCTGCTTATACGCCACCAGCAAAGATTTAAGGGTATTTCCTTTCCCAGTTAGCTGTGAGCATACTGCTCTGGAGTGAATTCCATGCACACTCAGGCAAAAATGTTGCTCTGGAGTGGCACTTTTGAAAGTGCCATTTGGTCCATGAGCCAAACAGGAGAAGCCCAATGTGTCATCCCATCCCTCATCACATTCCATTCTGCATTATGGTGACAACTGTGAAACAGCTATCTACTTTTTATTCTTGTTTTCTTAGAGAAAGATGAGTGGGAAAAGGAAGATGGTGACTTTTCTGCTTCCATATCCCCAAAATTCATTTGCCTAATATTGTCTGGGAGCATTATCTTCAAAAAAACTCTGTGGATATGAAACAATAAGACACAGTGAATTCAGATGAAATGAACACAGTAAAAATGCATTTCAATCTCTGGATACTCAGGACATTTTGTAACAAATTTGCTCACAATTTTGTCCAGTCCAAAGCACACACCTTAGGCAATGCTATTCCACAGTCTTTTCTTTATAAGCATTCATCCCAGTTGCCTTGCAGTGCTATTTACACTATACCATTACCTCCTACCCCAAAAGATGCAGCTACCAAGCAGGAATCTGTGTGCCAGCTCTCTCTCTCCATTGTTTAAAGTCCTGACACTCAGCCTCCTCTTTGAAGTGATCGATACATGATCTGGCCTGGATGGATAGAAATTAATTGATGTGACATTTTACAATTAATTCAGAACACTGGGCTAATGCTAAGAGTGGTTTTAACGATGCAGATGAAACCTCCTACAGCACGAATTCCCATAGCATCAGTTTGCTGGAAGCTGCAAGAGTACAGCAGAGGGGAGTATAACTCAGTGTTTGCCTTGTCTTTACCTTCTTTCTCAATTGTTGCAGAGTTAGTGGGCATTGTCAGACACAAAATGCTCAGCCAGGTGGATCTTCAGTCTGATTAGTTGTTACATGTTGGCAAATGTTTTTAATATAAGCGTACTAGTACACTTTCTTTTATATGTTAGCAGATATGGTACAATAATCTTATTATATTTGAGGTGATCTGGAAGAACGGATAAGAAACAAAAGTTATCTCTGGCTATATATTCATCTATTCAAGATGGTTGTTCCTTCCTTGTTAATGCAAATGTGAGAACCAGAAAGCATATGGTAAAGGATGCTCCATCACTTTTAAAGCACACTTTTGCTAATGTAGAAATGAATTATGCTGCATTCCATAATTCAGGGATTAGATTTTTTGGAACATAATTATGTGTGTACTGCCTGGTCTTTGAGACACAGGTACATGTGTTCAGTTTGTCTGTTTCAGAAATAAAATCAAGTAGGCAGCTACCAAAAATGTTTCATGCAAGCCCTTTAAATAAAAGGCTCTGCTGAGAATTTGCATAATATCTTACTTGTGAAACGTAAAATATGTCGTAAATCATAATTCAATTTATAAGACAATTAAATGCATGTGTTTCAGTTCTCTTTTATGGTTCTTGGAAATTGTTATCTTGTGTAGCTGGAGAAAGAGAGGCTAAAGAAAGCAGAGAAGAATTAGAATAGCATTAGCATTACAACAGAGGGCAAATATCAGACAGTCACTTCCTTCACATAGTTGTTTTTTTCTAGCTGTCCTGTGCTCAACTGAAATAGCACAGCATGCTTCAAATTCCTCATAATTTCTTATTTTCATTAGGACACAGATTGCCTTCTATGTCTCATGGGACTCAGATGGTATTGCTGCAATTAACTGTGAGAGATTTTCTACCATTTTAGTCTTTTTGCATCTTATGATACTCAGTAAATCTCTCTGATGAGATAAAGAAAACCCTGTAAAGAGGATAGAATGTTGTTTATAAAACTTACCAAGATACTCTTCATAAATTCTCACTGCAAACAAGACAAAGGCTCCCTCAAGTTGGCAGCAGTACTTTTCTAATATACCATGTTCTTAAAGTATGCTTTTCAAACTGCATTGCCATAAATGTAAATGTGTCCTGGTCCTACTGCGAGTTTTATTGTATGTCTGAACATATCAGTCATTTTTTGATTACAAATAAGTCAGTTCTAGAAATATTGTAAAACTAGATATCATGAACTGAGAAAAGAAATACTTTTGTCAAGATGTGTGGTGTGGATGTTGCATTACTTGAATCTTTATATATTATTACATTCATAGACTTTGTAATAGAGCAGATGGGGCAGCAGGAATCTGGGAAACCGGCAGTTTGGTCTCACGCTGAGCAGTGAGTGGAAAAGGCCCTTTTCCCTGCAAAAGATCAGCTCTGGTTTTACTGTTCATTTTTACTAAACTGATTAATCCCTTTCTCCAGCTACTATTACAGGACTAGTGATCTGAGTAGGGGGGGATGCCACACAGTGGCAAAACTTTTCCAGAAAGCCTTCACCTTGCTGGAGCTTCTAGTAATGTAGCTTAGGTCAGGCACTTATTTCTGAAGGTGGAAAGGGGTAAATATGTCCAGGATTCTCTACTGACTTGGAACTCCATTTCTATTCCTCCAACCCAGCAGGTCTCCCTTGCTTCATGCTTTAAAAATGATAATATTCTGATTAAAACAGAACAGAAGCACATTCCTTCAAAAGAAAAAGCTTTGAGTTCAAAATGAGATATATGGAATTTGGGGAAAAAATGCTTGACTTGCGTAGTTCTGATCTTGATGTCATTTGCTGATTCAGGCCCCAGTGCTATTTCTGGGATTTATCTTTTTGTTCATGTCTAGGGTTTATGTAAGTAGACCAGTATTGTTTATTGCATTTTAATTTTTTACTCATTCGCTTCACAGAATGATTCCAGCAATATAATTAGGTGTGCACTGTGAAAACTATATTCCCAGATGCTGTGTGGTCAGTTCTGCCTGAGGTAACCACCAACAGCTTCTATCAGCTTAATGATGTCTATTGTTGGCAGTGCTTCTGACAGAGAGTGAGGTTAATATCAAGAAATAAAATCTGCTTAGTAAACATTGTAAAGAAAACAGGTTATGTGTTAATGTGATTGCACCAGCTATTCCTCTCTTAGGCTTTATAATCAAGTTCCATTGTTTAAATTTTCATTGTTAATATATATAATTTATACAAACTTTGAAGTAGCTTGAAATGTTAGAGCTGAAGTTAAGAGATAAAAAGTGTCTGTCAGGTGTTTGGCTCCCAGTGCAGACTTCTACTAGCAAGGAACACTTGTCTGATCTCGGTTACATTTCTTAGGTAAGAGACATCTGCCACAGCCATTTCACCTTTAGAAGGGTTTCTCTAATACTCAATGTCATTTTCCCTAAAGGGGAACCACTACAGAATTTAACAGCAATAGCTGTAGAGAACATCATAGAAATTACATTTCTATACCTCCAGGACCGAATAGAGATTAATATAACTTACACATTCCTATCAAGGTATTTTATTGCATTTTATAGGAAGAATACAATTTTCTCTTAAATTACATGGGATAGTTTAAAGAACAAGGTTGTAATTTCTTTAACAAATGCTTTTAAGACCTTCCTATGATAGTTCATGTTTTAAATTTCATCATTTTCTCTATAGCTTATTTAGGCAAGTGTGGTCACCCATACGTGACGAAACAAATTAAAAAGGGCACATAATGTTCCCGTTCCAAGTACCTGGGTGGATGGTGTTGCTTAATATACATATATCATACTCTTCCAAAGTATCAAAGACTTTTGGATAAATTGAATGCAATATATTAACTCAATTACAATGGAAACACAGATCAAAGAATGTAGCTGGGAGGTCTTATTAAAGTATGAGACTTTATTAAAGTGTCACTGATTTTGATTATACTGTATTAAAGCGTCTGAAATTTCACTTCTTCATGTCCCCAGAAAAGAAAATTCTACCAGGGAACTGTAGGTTCAGGTTTTCAGACCTTGGTTTTCAATGTTGTTATTAAAGTGAACTTGAATTGGTAAAAGACACCAAAGATCTTTTTTATCCCTTTTTGACACTGAATATATAATCTCATTTACTTCAACTTATTGCCTTTCTCTTTTGTGATTTTTGTTTCTGGACTTTACTCATTCACATCCATCTTGGAAAGACTTCAGTTTTTCAAAGGAAGTAATATGAACCCCCTACTTTTCCTCTATTAAAAAAAAAAAAAAATTAGAAATTGTTAGTTCATTGCATGGCATGAACACATAGAAAGGTACCACATCCAGGTTTTCCATCTGGCAGGGCATGGCTTAGCTTTGAGAGGAAGGCGTCAATGGAGAGCCTTTTCAGTGTGCTGCAATGCTCAACTTATCTATTTCTGCTTCTGAAACTAACACTCAGGATACACATGTATGCCGAGCACTGCTATCAGTGGTAATAGCCCTCTAAATTGGAAACAATCATTGTAAAGGCATCTAAAAGACATTCTCTGGTACATAATAACAAGATTGAAATAAAAATCACTTTTCTTAATTAGTTTACTTTCCTGTTGCTACACATCATGTCAACACTTGTTTGTAATTATATTAAAATGGTGACAAACCTCCTGTTGTGAGGTAGGAACAGTGTAAAGTTTGCATATTGCTGTCTTGCATATCCATCCTGCTTTGTGCTTGGTATTGATACAGCACTGTTTAGTCCCTCTGCAAGTGCAAGGGAAGAGTCCAGCTCTGTCCCTGCTTTTGTTGTGAGGAGCCCCAATTCACAGGAATTAGGCTTTCAAGGTACACAGCTTGGCATGAACTTGGAGAAACATGAATTCAGTAAAGAAATTGATTTCCTGCTTTACTATGTGTGTGTTCTTTGCATAACACTGAAAGTAAAACACAGAGCATGCATTTTCACCATGACTAGAACATACTTTTAGGAGCAGTGATGGTTTCTCTCACCAGTGACCGGTGCTACAGATCTCACCAGAGATACAGAAAGGCTCAGGATGAGATAACAAGGAAGTAGTTTATTACAGATAGACAGAGAATAATTCCATTCATTTATGGATTGTTTCAGGGATTCTGAAAGACTCTGCTAATACTGCCTATTAAGATAGAGAAGATGGGGAGGAGAAAAAAAATCAATTCATCTCTTAATCTATTTAGGTGAACAAAGGATTGCGTGTAAAACTGAACAGAGAGAGTCAACAAAGCTCACAGCAAACAAAAAAGAAAAGAAGCTTTATTTTTGCATAATTATGTCTGAATCACAGTAGATTTGACAGAACCTGTTCCATTCTAAGCCCTAAGGTCTTATTTAGGCAGAGCACAACATCAAATACCCTGGCTGTAACGTGCTCTCTCTGGGCTAATCTAACATCTCGTGGGATATCACGCACGGGGACAGCACAGGCAGTTGAATAGTTTTGTTGGTTTATATTCAGTCATTGTAGGACTTATTCCATACGCTTGCTGAAAGCTGTGATAGCACACTGTCAGATCTCTGGGGTTTGGTTGGGGTTTTTTTTGGGGGGGTGGCGGCTTCCTTATCTCTAAAATAGAAATGAAATAAGAATTATTGGTGCTTTTCTGGTAAGGGAGAGATAAGGTTTAACCCCTGAATACTTGTAAATGCCTTCAGAAGACATTTCAGAAATGCCTAATGCTCTAAGTTATGGTTTTATAAGGTATTTTACTATCATTATAGTATTAGGTGTTGATCTTTTAACCTTTCTGCATGTATGTAACTTGACATAATGGAGACTCATTGCAAAGCTTTCATGAGCAGCATTAATTGTGCAATCTGAGCACCAGACTTTATACAAACCTGAAGGAATTGAGCTACGACACTGCACCACGGTAAGTCACTCCAGATGTTGCTTTCTTCATTAAAGGTAAGGGTCTAGAAATACTGTGACCAAGATTTCCTCAAATCACAATGTTTTATCAGAACAGAAATAAGCTGTATTTACAAAATTGCTGATATCAACACAGTCTTCTAGTATTAGCAGGGTAAATGCCTTAAGATAAGAATTAAGATTGCCTACTGAGCATCCAAAGCTCTACAGCATCAGGAGGCACTAAAGCAGTAAGATGCTCAGAAAAACAGCTCCACATCTGATAGGCAAAAGCACAATAAATCAAAGATAAAGTAAACTTTCTAGATAACCAGGAGCGTTTAATGCCATTCTGATTAAACTCCTCTACAGGAAATGAGTAAACACAGCCTCCATGCTTTCCCCATCTTTCTGCCAATTTACATCTTAATGGATAAACTGGTTCGGGTTACTCATTCAGCAAAGCAAAGGATTGATTTGCAACTTTTCATTTTGAGTGCTCCCATCAACTTCTGCAGGGCTGTTCAGGGCAACTGAGCACAGTCATGGGCAGGCATTTAAAGATTAACAGGCCTTTGTGGCATTCCAGGGGGATGACAAAGCCATCAAAATTCATTATTTTTTCCCCAGTATTACAGACACACTACACGTGACTACTGCAGTTATTACACCAGTGGTTTTTCAGAAATCTTGCAGTTCAAATCTCTGATAGTTTTTCTCTTTTTCCCCTTAAAGACCTGAGTTATGAGATTATGAGAAAAATCTCCCATTTCATTAGAAGTGTGGTTTTTTGTCCTTGTGTTTGTAATGGAAAGGCTTGAAATGTGAGCTGAATTATCATGGCTCAGTTGCCTACTTAGCATGAATGTGAGTGCAGTGCGAGGCAAAATAAGGTTTTTAGAGGAACATGATACAATTCATACACTCCACCTGGAGGGGCACAGAATGTCTCTGAATTCCTGGATAGTTTTTTAGGGAACTCCAAGAGTTATCACACTTTCCTCTGTAATTCCATGAAATTAACAAAGGACTAAGACATTTCTGTATAGTGTTGTCCATTTGAAGCACCAAGTCTTCCATCTGACAGTCAGATGTAATGTGCAGATGACACCACAGCTACCCTTTTCCCCCCAAAAAAGTTCTATCTAGGGCTTGCCCAAGCACACCTGCCCAATGCCAGCATGTGTGTTCATCCTGAGCAACCACAGAAACGGCTCTCCTGCAACACAAGGATTGGAGGTGTATGAACTCACAGGGCTCTGTCCCCCTTCCACCTCCCAGAGGACATCGCCACCTCGGGGGTGAAGGGATGTCACCGTCTGGGGACAACAGGGATGGCAGTAATGCTGACCAACAGCTCCCCTTCTTCACCCCTTCGGGTCTGGGCAAGCTGCACCTCAACCACTACCCCTCAGTTTTGGGGGCAGCAGGCAGCACGCCAAGCTTCCCTCTCAGCTTCAGAGATGATGGACAGCACCCAGTTTAAAGGGTGCAGGATGGCACCCCACAGCTGCCCTTGGCTTTGGGGGCAGCAAGCAGCACCCCAACCTTCCCCTTCAGTTTCAGAGGTGATGGACAGCACCCCAGCCTTCCCCTTCAGTTTAGAGGGTGATGGACAGCACCCCAGCCTTCCTCTTCAGTTTAGAGGGTGATGGACAGCACCCCAGCCTTCCCCCCTCAGTTTAGAGGGTGATGGACAGCACCCCAGCCTTCCCCTTCAGTTTAGAGGGTGATGGACAGCTCCGCACAGCTCGCCTCGGTTTTAGGGGTAGTGGGGAGCACCCCAGCCTTCCCCCCTCAGTTTAAAGGGTGATGGACAGCACCCCACAGCTGCCCTTGGCTTTGGGGCAGCAAGCAGCACCCCAGCCTTCTCCTTCAGTTTCAGAGGTGATGGACAGCACCCCAGCCTTCCCCTTCAGTTTAGAGGGTGATGGACAGCACCCCAGCCT
>JAWWEE010000016.1:8580515-8670096 GCA_035221455.1 Xenops minutus
GGGCCGGGAGGGGGGGGGGCGGGACAGGTATGGGGTGGTGCGGGTCCCGGGTCCGAGGCGGGGCGGTGCGGGGTCGAGTCCGGCGCGGGTTCGATCCCGCGCGGTGCGGGTTGGTGCGGATTCGATCCCGGCGCGGCGCGGTGCGGGTTCGATCCCGGCGCGGTGCGGGTTGGATCCCGGCGCGGTGCGGGTTCGATCCCGGTGCGGGTTCGATCCCGGCGCGGTGCGGGTTCGATCCCCGCTGGTGCGGGTCGGATCCCGGCGCGGGCGCAGCGCACATGTGCGGGCGCGGCACATGCTCACTGCGCGCGGCGCATGAGCAGAGGCGGCGGGGCCATCGGACATCTTGGGCCGCCCGCTCGGAGCGCCGAGCGCCGCCGGGCCCCGCGGCGGGAGGAGCCGCCGCCTCCCCGCCCCGTCCTGTCCCGGCCCGGCCCGTCTCCCCGCCCCGCTCGCGTTTGCCTTAACTCCCCTCAGAGACAAGATGGCAACGCCGGCGGCGGTAAACCCTCCCGGTGAGTAGCTGCCGCCTCGCCCCCACAGGTGGCCCCGCCGCACAACACACCCCCGGCCCGGCCCGGCCCGGCTCGGCTCGGCTCGGCTCGGCGCGGCCCCGGCCGGGCTGAGAGGGAGGCCGGGGGGCGGCTCGTCCGCTCCTCCCGCAGGGTCACCTGCTGCGGGAGAGCCGGGCCGGGACCCCCCAGAGCCCCCCGGAGCCCCCCGGGATCCCCCCAGAGCCCCGGCCGGCCCTGCAGGAGGGGGCAGTTTGGCATAAAGCATCGCGGGCAGGAGGGCACAGGGCAGAGAGCTGAGCCTGCCCTGGCAGGGGGCACAGAGGCTTTCCCTGCCGGCTGGGGTATTGTCGGGCTGGTGGAGCCAAAGGCTCGTGTGGAAACTGACCAAGGGCACCTCGGCGTGTGCCGGGTGTTTGTTTATTCTTTCCAAAGGACGCAGTAAATACTCTCTGTTGGTACACTAAGAGAAGAAACTGACAAAAATTTTCCCTTTGAGTTTTTTTTCCGTGAGGGGAGACGTTCCCTGGTGGTTCATTGCGTTCGTGTGAGGGGCAACATCAATTTTGTTGAGTGTGTGATGGAATAAAGTGAGTTTGGATGAAACAACATAGTACCTATTTTGGAGATGCACTTCGGTCTGCTTAGTGTGGATCAACAAGTGTCTGACACTAAAAATAAGTGGGACAACGGGTCTTGCACTGGGCTCAAAGAAGAATTATTAATGAAGAATAACTAATGGAGAATATTGTTATCAAAGGTTGATTCCAGTTTTACTTGTTTTAATACAAGTGCTTGCATTGTGTCAGTTTTTGTAGAGTTGGGTTCAATTCTGACAATTAATGGCTTGCTTGAGTAAATGCCAACTAATGTGTAAAGCTTGTTCATTAGATTAAATCCTTCTGTAGCTGGTAGTGTTGTTGTCATGCTGAAAGTAAATATTGTGATTTAAACAATTAATTTGATTCAGTAAATGTCAGTAAAGTAAGCAGGAACTGATATTTGTCAATCATATTAAGTTTTAATACTGGAATTCTACATATGAAACAAAAATCAATATTTAATGGAAGGTTATTAAATCAATATTATTTAGCTTCCAGAATACCATGCCATGCATGATAATGGAGGGTTTCATGCTGTGCTCTCACAAGTAGAATTAGTGAGAGGTTTTGCAGACAGAGGAGGATACAAGCAGCCTTTTTTGACTTGGTCTTGGTTTGCCATTCTCCCATCTGCTCCTCCAAGCTACGCACTGAAGGAGCAGCCCTGACTCCATATAGGCCAGTGTTGAAACTGCTGAATTATAGTAGAGCTCAGTGCCTGTTTTGTGCCAACCCTTTTCCGTTTTCTGTTTCCACCTGCCTGCAGCTGAAGCCACAGAAAGATGTGGTTGCAGGAGGCACAGTGTGCACAAACCTCTGAGCATCCTCAGAGTAGGGCTTCACCCGTGTTCTCCTGTGACCCTTTTGGGAATGGAGAGAGCATTATGGAATTATGGAAGAAACAAATAAAGAGGGGAAGAAGAGCCAAGTGTGTTGTCTGTATGCCTCTCTCTGCATCTGACACAATGAAAGTTAATGTGCAATGTGGTCCTCAGACTCCAAAGCACAGACTGATGGTCTGTTGGAAGGATGAGGTAACGTGTTGGTTTCCTCAAGTGAACCAACGTTTCCTTCTGAGAGGCTGAGGTTACAGAGCATTGTTTCCCTCCTTGTCTGGGTGGTTGGAACAGATCTGAGCTGAAAGACAAACTTTCTAGCTGCTAATGATCCTCCCACGTTCTCTTGCATGAGCGTTGTCAGACATAGCTGTGCATGGACAAAGTCAAAAAGAATTTTTGAGCTTTGAGGAGAGGAGACCTTTGATCTGCATTTGCTCTACCATGGACAGCAGAAGGTAGAGCTGTGTGAAATACCTTGATTTGTGCTGTGGTTTTTTAAAGTCAAAATTTGTTGCTTTTGCTATTTATTTATTTATTTTGATTAATTGCAAAGCTGTGCAGAGAAACAGTCAAAGTCTGTAGCAAAATTATTTTAATCCCACTGCTTTCTCTTGGGGACAGATCCTCAGCTGGAGTAACACAAAAGTAGCCCTATTAGTGTTGGTGAAGCTGTGCTGCCTTGTGCCAGTTGACTTTCTGATCCACAGTGTTAGGGGAGCACAACTGAGAGATTAACTTGTTAAGCATCTTTAATGATGATTAGAAATTACAATATGATTAAATTTTTATTAAGCAATTGTCTGGGGTTCTAATAACAGTTGATAATTTAGGCAGGACATTAACTGGCAGCTACCACAATACAAATACATGTGATTTTAGTCATATTCTAGATAGAGGAATGGGGATTAGCAGAGACAGAAAATCTGGATATTCTGTAACTCTGGATTTGAAAGTCTTTCGATGTAGGATCTCCTGGTGCAGAACCATGCACTGCTCTGCACGAGCATCTTCTCTCTTGCATGAGATGCAGATTTATTTGTTTTCCCACTGATCTTTTTTTAATGTAGAGTTCGAGTTGGGAGAATTTTACGGGCGTGGGAGCAGTTGGGAGCCTGTCCAGGCTGGGGCTCAGGGGAACTGCAGTGTCAGGGACTGAATTGTGGTGGGAGTAAGGCCACCTCTGTGGGCTTCCTGGGCTGTGTTAGATCTAAACTCAGTTCTTTTTGGTGAAGGTGTTTGTCCACAGCTGCAGCTGGTCATCACACTGACAAAAGTGAGGGGCTCTGTGAGATAGGCTGCTTCCTCTTCCTGCATACTTAGCCTTGGGAACGGATTGGGTTAGCAGTACTTTGTTCATTTGTTGTAATCTGGATGACTAACTGTAGTGTGAAACACAATACAGGTGTGTGGGAAGCTCATCTGCATTTGCACAAAGCATTAGAGTTAATTTATTTCCTCCTGAAATAAGATTGGCATATTAAATGAGATTTAAGAACAAAAAAAATTGTGGAGGTGTAACAAGCATTTCATAAATTACTGCTTTCAGCAAAGTAACTTAGTGCCATGTCTCTTTTAAATGTATGTATTTTTGGAAGGCAAACTTTGTCCACAACTGTTGCTACTTTGGGGTCAAATATTGGTTAACTTGTGTGTAGTATGTGATGTGGTGGTTCTTGTATTAGCTAAATTGGGTTGAAACCATTAAAATTTTAATGAATTTAGGATTTTCTTTTTCTGAGACATTACTTTGTATTGGGTGATGAGTTCCAGTCTGGCTCAGCCTGATGTGTAAGCAGCAACTTTCTGCTGTGGTCAGTGACGTGAAATGAACTGTTTGTATCCTTTCAGTTCTTTCTGGTGAGATGTCCCTATTTATTGCCAAAATGCCACAAACTCAAAAGTCAAGTCAGGAGAAATAATGAGATTTTAGAGTTTGTCTATAGTTACCTTAGAAGGAAGATCCCTTAGGATGCATTTTTGGCTATGTTTTAAGATTTTGTGAATCCTTAGGGTTGTATTCTTGTATTTAATTGGAAAAAAATTAGTAACTGTGTTGTTCACATAATACCTAAAGCTCCTTTTAGTGATTTCTTTTTAAGCAGAGACCCCAAAATCCAAAGGTGTGGAGAACAGCATGTCCTCCAAAGGGCATCTGCTAGAGATGTTTTGAGGTGATGGGACATGAAAGAAAGGAGTTGCTAGAGCTTAAGTCATTGCTATTACAACCACAGCAGCTCATGAGGGGTATGTCTAGCCAATGGCTAATTCAAGATGTGAAAAAAAATGGGGTTGTAGCTTGAGGAAAGATGATTAAATAAGCTCTCTTTACTTTCAATTTGTAGTGAGCTAACAGCAAATTTCACGTCATATCAGCGAAAGCTTGTAACTCAGCCCTGCATCTGGGGTCATTTTAGGCAAGTTCGTTGGGTTCTGGGTGCTCCTTTGTTTTGTATGTGTTTGTTTGACTTGGGAGTTAAGTGGAGACAAATAGTTCTCCTGTTTCAGCTGGATGTTCTGAGAATCAAATCATTTGTTACCCAGTTTTGCATTTGCACTCAGGTTACTGAGATAATTCGTGCTCTGGATGAATTTTCTTCATGCTGCTCATTCCATATTCCCATAAAGACCTAGCTTTTCTTCAGCTTTCATACTATTTTGAAATTGATCATTAAAAAAGATCTGCTTTGTTTTGGATTCAAAATTGTCTGTTCAACTTGTAGCCCAGAAGTTGTTGTGTTTTACTGTTGCAGCTCTGTCCTTCATTACAATGCAGACTATCCAGTAAACTAAAAGATCAATTTAACAGCATCCTGGGGAGTAAATGGAGTGTTCTAATGGTGGCGGTTATAATGAGTTCTGATGTTTCTGGGATGCAAAAAAGTAGTTTTCTTTATAAAATAAAAGTTGAAAAAAGAGGTCTCAAAAATAGAATACTCATTTGCTAATGGGAGTTTGCAGATGTTTTTGTTTTCTTATGTTCATAGTTTTTGTACTGCAGGACTGGTCCTTAGTTCCAGTGAAACTGTCGTATGAGCTGCTGGTGCCTCTTGAATTGTTGTGTGATTATGTTTTGTGTTTCAGGACTGTGTACTGAACAGTAACTGTTGCTGAAGAAATGTAATTTTTTTTGTAATTCTGATATATAGGTATAGGGCATACAAAAGAGTTCATTTTGGGATATCTCTTCTATCACAGAATGGCTATTTTAAATTTGCATACATAGCCTGTGGTTAGTTCCAAATATTTTTTTCCAAGTAGAATAATGTTTCCCCATGCCTCTAATAAAAACGCAAAACAAAAGAGATATTGCTGATTTCTCTAATACCATATGGTGTTGCTGATTTTTCTCACCAGTAAGGAAAATTGCAATAGAGATTAGGTAGCAAAAGGAAAAAAAAAAAAGCCTTTTCAAAGTAGGCAAAATAACCCTGTTGATGTAGTGATTATTGTTATTAAGAGGACAGAAATGGGTCTGTCATTATGAAGATGTATTCAGAGATTATGCTTAAATGGTTGTGAAGATCAGATATGTGTGTCGTTTAGAGTAATTTGGGGGGGCTTACTGCTTCATAACTGACAGGCAGGGATGGAAAATGCGTTAATACGGTGCTACCTGCAGAAATTACAATGTTATTAAAATATGCAGGAGAAAAGGGAAAGAGGAGTCTTGAGTTTAAAAGATGGGAATTTAGATCTCAGGGCTTGTAGATCTGGCAGATTTTCCAATCTATCTATAGCAAAGTGTCTTTGGCTGGCCAGCAGTGTTTGGAGACGGATGAATTAGCTCAGGATGAGCTGTTCTGTCTGGCCAGATGTGTGGAGTGCAGAGATGCTGCCTTGGATGCAGAACCATGCAGACACCAACCTAAGCTACAGTCTTTTCTGACTGTTAAAAGTGTTCTCAATAAAGGTTATGGGGAAAAGAAATCTGCAAAGACAGAGGTGTTACTTCACTATTCTGTAACATAATTTGTGCAGAAAATGAGATTTGCTGGACGATACAGGCAAAAAATTTGACATTCCAGAAGTCGTGGGTGGGCGCTTGCTGTATAAACCATTGGTACTGTTTACTTCTTGCTAACAGTATTTTCTTTGTTCAGCTGTAAAGCATTTCCTGTCACCCCATCTGTATCAATCAATCTGTCAAGTCAGGAATTGAAAAATTTTGCGAGGCTGCCTTTGTACATTTTAGTTACCTTCTGATTATAATCCAAATAAGATATATGCACATTGTTAGCAAAGGAAAAACTTAAAAAAAATTAATAATTCTTTGCCTTCCATTGTTTAAAATAAAAATACACATGAAAATTAGTGTATTGAACAAACCCACATGGACCAAATACCCACTTTTTGGCTACTCCAGAAAGAACTACTTTGTCACAAAATGTTATGGGATTCCAGCAAAATCTGGCCTAAAAGTGCAGAAATTATATGGTTTGAAACTACAATAAGAAATAGAATTTTTGAACAAGACCTGATTCAAACTTAACTTGGATAGTCAGAATTTCAAATGGATCTCAGTTTTATTGTTTATGTGGATTAGTGTCTGTAGCCATGCGATCAGCAATGAATTAGAAGCTGTTTTCAAGATAGATATATATTTCTTTTTTTTTTTTTGTACCCGAAACATGCTGGTTTTCCTTGAGCAAAACCATCTGCGCAGGAAGAAAGAGAAATCCTTTGTTTTGGATACTCTACATATGGATGAATGTTTCTAAACTTTCTGCTTCCTCTCTTTTTTGTCAGCTTTTATTTCCATTTTACCTGTCTTTAGTGTTTCTGTCCTGTGGCTTCAATCCTGCTTTTCACACTTAGGTGCCTCTACCTTTCTCACAACTCCTCTAAGCATCGTATTTTCTCTGTGGAACTGTGCTGAGCTTTGTATTGACTTCTCACTTAGTGTTGTTTAAATGTAAATGAATCCTGGCATTGTACTGGTGCTACTCCCAGATATTTCAACAGCTTATAAATTCAGATTCGGTTCTGCAAGGAGCATCTGAAGTCCTTAGAGAAAAGTGGTACTTTTCTGTAATAAGTAGGAACTGTGCTGCCTTCTTTGTAACCCAGCAGGTACTGTAAGGTACAATCAGTTGGCTCGAATTAGGAGCCTCTATTAGCTTGCATCTGCCCTAGATGCGTGTATGTTGCTGTTTTGTTCAAGGACAGCTCATAATACTCATTTCAAATGCCTAGATTTGGGCTGCTGCAGGTTTTTCTCATCTGAATGTCGGCTGCATGTGACAAATGGAATAATATAAAATAATTATAATTTTCTCTCAAATCAAGGAAAAGGGGTGTTGAATTGTTTAATTACTGGCTTTGCCAGCATGCAGATGGAAAGGCTTTTCAGGTAAGTTGCTCGTACAAAATGCCTGAAATGGATAGTAATTAACAACTGGCTCTTCATTGGTATGTTAATTATGCTGCCATTTGTCCTGGTGCCTGTCGTTCTTTAAATGTTCAGTTACACTGAACTGAAGCGTTCACTTCCTGGCAAACACAGAATGTATCAGAACAGTTTGACTCTCAGATATATGCAAATATTTTATGGGAAGAGGCATGCCAGTAAATCACTGAGCTGCAAAGAACAAAAACACTGCATATTTGTATTCTTCAGAGGTAAAAGCAAAACCTGTTTCTGAGGAACATGCAGGCCTGATTTTGAAAAATGGTCTCTAGTTGTTTCCCAGTTGCAATCCAGAACACAATTCCATGCAAGTAGGTCATTTTAGGTGCTTGCTACTGCTGTCTCTTTGTATTACTAAAGGTAGGTGGATATCTGGGTGCTGTTAAATGACCTTGAAGTGCATTTTAAAACTGTATTGCCTGTAATATCTGAATGGAAAAATCAGACTGCAATGGAAATACTTTTAAAACTTGGGATAAAACTGATTAGTTTGAATGCAAGGAGAATTAAAGTAACTTCTTATGAATAGATTACAGTCTCGAATGTTATTTAACTTAGGGTTTAATTCTTTAGGGAATGCAGATTGTCGTCTGTTTTCTGTACTGTTGATTTGCAAAGTACATCCCCAATCTTCCCATACTACTGCAATAAATAACAGGCTGCATCTGCTATGCCTTCGAGTCTTTCAGTAATGTCCTGGAGGAGCAGGCTGCTGAAGTTATGTGGCTGACCAGCATGTGAGTATGAGTCTAGTTAGTATTTTAATTTGCCAGGCTTCTGCCAGATGCAAAGTGGTTAATCTGCCCAAGGCACGGTGACCCTCAGCAGGTGGCAGAAGTCAACCCCTGAAATGAGGTGCTGATTGGAACAGTAGCCGTGGGAAGTGGATTATAGTAATAAAATTAGCTGTAAAGTGGCACTAGCTACTGTGTGTCGCTGCCCTCTGAGTCATGTTTCATCTTTTAACAGACAAAAAATTTTATTGCTGTTGGTTCTGCAGAGCCAGCATGGCCAAGGATGAGCTGGATTGTCATTGTGTTGTGTCCAGTGAAGTTGCTAGCAAAGTTCCCTAGCTCAATTTTGAGTTCAGCTTTAAAGACTTAAAGTAGTGTTAGCTAGAAAAGCTTGGTTTGAAGTGCTAAATTCTCGTGTTCCCAGCCACAGAGAGGCAGCTCGTTTAGCATCAGTCTGTGCAGGCTTCCCTGGGAGAGAACTTGGGAAAAGAGGCCAGTCTGATGACTACTCCTGTGTTCATACCATAGTGTGTGGGAACAGCAATGGTCTCCTCAGATTTAATTGTAATTTTTTAAAGCATTTTTAAGAGAACCCCTGGCCTTCTGCATATAGCTGTCTCACGCTGAAAATGCTCTGCACTTTCTGTAATGAGTAGTGGTTTGAGCAATATAAAACAAGGCTGTATAATGAAAACTTCTCTCTAAATGAGATTTTCAGTGACTTTAGCAGTACACTGGCAAATTAGTAGAGCTATGTAAAGATTTCAGGGTTTCTGGGGTTAAAAGTCACTCTGCTAATTTATTTTGTTTTCATCTAAAACAGGCAGTGTTTCTGGTTTATGAAAAAAAACAAAAAAGAAAAGAAAAAATAAGAGGTTTAATTTGCTGTGCAATCAGGTTTGTGGGAACAGCAATTGCATCTTAGTTGCAGTGTATTTTTGCTTACCAGGGAAAGTTTGAAGTATGTGTTTTCATTGTTGAAATTAAAGTAAATGAACCATAATATTTTATTTTTTTTTGGCAGTGTCCTCCTTGTGCTTCAGAACCCTTTGGTTCTGAACTGTAAATGGGACTGAGGCTTAAGATGGTCTGTAACATTTTAGTGAAAACTACCAGTGTCATTATCTTTGCTCTCCAAACTTTTCCCTTTTGTTACTTGTGTTTCTCCCTCCAAGTTCCATACATGTTTTAAAAAAAGGAGGCAAGTAAATAAGTAGTGCTTGAGGTTAGGCAGCTGTAGGATGACACTGTAAAATGAAATCTTACTGCTGGTGTACAAGTGCTGAATTAAAAGATGGGTGGTTTTATGTGTTGGCACTTTGGTTGAGTAGAATCAGTTGAAGATGTGTGAGTGGGTGGAAAGAACATTAATGTGAAGTTCATGCTGGATTATATTTTGCTTGAGGAAAACTATTCATTAGTCTCATAGCTGGCACAGGCCTCTTTATTCCTTCTCTCAAGTAGTATCTGACGACTTAGATGAAAAGGTTGATATGACATTAAGGAATTGGTTCTGCCTCATCTACTGATGATGTGCAAAAGCCTTTCTGCCCTTGGCATAACCGAACAAGACAGAGGCAGCATGCCAGTCCTCACTTTGCTCTAGGAAGGGCATACATGTGGTAAATGGTTCAGGGTGTGAGGAGTCTTGGCTCGGTCTCTGAGTGTTCCATGTGGAGATTAATGAGTTTGGGTCAGAGTGCAGCTCCAGAGCTCCTGGTGTCTCCACCTAAGCCCCTCTGTTGAAAAACTAGTATCAAGATGGTCTTGAGGACAAAATGTTCTTTCATCATTGCTAAATTTAAAGTGGATGTGGTGATTATGAATAAGATTTTCAAAGACCAATAAACTGTCATAGTGCAGGAAAATTCTTGGCTGTTACAAGCTGTCTGTTTATTTCATATACATCACTGAGTGTCTCCTGTCTGAGAACTGACCGGGGAAAAAGGCTGGTTCATGGTACAGGCACAGGACAGGGTTCAAGTTTACTACAGACTTCCTACTGAACCTCTGACAAGTAGCATTCCCATGCCACAGTTGAGTCATGTGATTTTTTGTTTTCATTTCTCTTACCTCCAGTTTGCATGTCCAGTTGATAAGACTGTGTATTCTGGTGTGTTTTTTTAATGTGTGCCTGTTGTAAAATGACATATTTGTAGCAGAGTGTGAAGTGCCTATCCTGGAGCAAGCAGAGAATATTTTTTTTCATTGTGATCTACTAATTGGTAATGTTTTAATAATAGACTTTTATTGCAACCACATTTATGTTGGATTAGCAGAAATTTTTTTCTCCCTTTGGGAAGGAGCGGAGATAGAAAAGCAGAATATATAGCATCTTTCTCGTTGGAAACAGCAGTTACTATTTATTCCAGGAGCATGAATAACCATTAATTTGTATTTTCTTTACAGAGTAGATATAATACTTGGATAATGTGCTTAAGTGCCTTAGCAGAATATACACGTGATGGATAGTTATTTCAGTGCTGAACTAGCAACAATCCACCTGGCTTTAAAATATTAATATAGGTTTTACAATTTATTTCTTGTTGTCTTGACTTGTGGTTGCTTTCCACACTTAATTTACGTTCAAAAACGCATTAGTTTGTTCACATCCAGTTACAGTCTCTATTAAGATTGAGAGCAAAATATACATTGCTTCATACACCTAAGAAATGATCAAACTATGTGAAAAATACAGTTGCACTGAGTGAAAATTCTGAGATTGTTTTCAAGTGTTCATTGTGCATTTGCAAGTTGAATTTAAAAAGCAGGAAAATGCGTTATATTGGGGGTATTTGGTTAGTGGGTTAACTCAAACTGCTCTTTAAATCAAGTCAGTGAGCTGTCACTGGAAGGAAATACATTTTCAGAAATCAAATCATGATTCTTTCCAATGTTGAAACATAATGATAAAGTATTTGTAGTGATTTCTTGCTAAATGCATTTGGCTGCCACTAGATGTTTGCTTCCTTGTGTCAAGTCCCTGTAGTAACTGGAACCTGATCACCAAGTTTGGAATTCAGAGTAATCTTGTGTGTCCTGTGTACTTGTCTGTGCTGCTTTTCAGTCAGCAAACAGCAAAGCAAAAACCTTAGTTTGGTCAATATTTACAGACAAATAATAAGCTTGTTTTTGACAAACATCCAATTTGTTTACAGTGAGGCTTTTTTCAGTATCATTCTTCAGTTCTGTATTTGATATATCCACAGAACTGTCTGTATACTTTTGGGAACAAGTGGCTTGTAATAGATGTAAGATCATGTTTAATATGAATATGATGACATGGTAAAATAATGCTTTGTTGTTATATGCTTTCTTTGTTTAGTAGTGCACTGGTAGAACATCTAGTGGATTCTTGTATTCTGTGAATTTCTTGTATTGAAAAAACACAGTAAGAGCCTGGCCATTACTGATTGCTTATTGAAAGTCTAGCAGAGCCTACCTGGAAACAGTATTTTCTGTCTTATTTTAAAATTGGTAATTTTAGAAAGCAAAGTATGAAACCCAATGTTATAAATGCTGTTGAGGAAATAGCTCTACAAAGAAGTTAATAATAAAAATTTCAAAAATTCGTGACAGATTTTTGGGTGTGTAGTAATGCTGAAGTAACACAAAGGAATCTTAGAGTTATGCAGCAGCGAATAGCATTTTGTATATACCATAACGTTGGGGTGTGCTACTTGAAGCATTTGCAAGAACAAAAAATTCTAGAATTAAAAAAAAAAAAAAGGTGCAAATGCAGCTACCTTTGAGCTTCCAAAAGCCTTTGAGCTTTGTGAAATGACCCAAAAGGCAGGATATTCTAAAAAGCATTTAGTGAAGTGAAGGGACAGTGAAAGGTAGAAAATTTGTAATTTTTTATTTTTTTGCTTGTAGAGAAATTCATGGTTTGGGAAACTCATCTGCAAAGGTGAGGGTAGCTTCTGGTATGGATGGGTGTATCAGAATAGTTACAACTTGAGAAGATGTTCTGAAGGTTGTTCTTCATGGGAGGTTAAACTGAACGGATCCAGATCACTGAGAGGTGCCAGATAAACATTGTGGGAAGACTGGTGGGCTCTTTCCAGGTGCCTTTTTGAGATTCAGTTCAATCTGAATGTCAGATTTTCTTATCCACAGCCCTTTTCCATCGTCTGAAGGCTGGGCTATAGTGTTTCATAATCTGAGCCTGGAGTTTGGAGAAGTGATGGCTTGGAGTAACAGATTGCACAAACAGCCTGTTTATTTGTACATCTCATTTGAGTCATATGAGGTTTCTGATCCTCATTGCTACTATGGAAGAGTGAGGTTGGTTGTTTTCTCCCATTTTTAGGGAAAAAAGAAATAAAAGAAATTTTAATCAGAGAATCTCCTTTGACCCATGGGCACTTCAGTCAGGGATAAAATTAACTGAATATTTACTAGACTCAGGCTGGGTTTTTGGAGTTAAATGTGGGGTATTTTCCCCCCACAATTTTTAGACAGAGAATGCTGCATTAGAAATTGGGAGGAAAGGAAAAAGTATTAAACCACACCCTATTTTTAGAATGTGTTTTGTGATTAATGGTGATTTTCTTTTTAAGGTGTTTCACGTAAATATTCTTAGTTTTAGTAATAAATTGGGGTGTGGAAACACCTGAAAGGCCAGTTAATTATCATAACATCAAATAAGCATCATTTGCTTGTTGATCAAGCAGAACTGAAGTCATTAGTGCTATCAATAGAATGCTGTTTAATGAAAACAATAGCATTCTGATTACCCAACAGTGCCCAAGGACACTGTAAATATACTGATAATTAAGTATTTGGTGATGCAAGTTGCTGTTCTGAATGAAATTTAAAATTAACATACTCTTCTGAGGCACACTTAAAAATCTTTGTAATAAGGAAGGCATTTGAAGGACATGAGTAAGTAATTTTCAATTAATAATTTAAATCAGAGTGTTCTACATTTTATATCTTTGTAGTTGGTCTGTATGGAGGGTCAGCTTGGTCAGTGGTTTGCAGGGCAGCTGGTGGGCCACCACCACAGCATAGTGGTGGGTTTGGTGTGACATATTTTGACAGGCCTCATAAATAGGATGTGCAGATCTTTCGTGGTCTTCCTAATCAGTCCCTCCATGACTTGGCTCAATAAGGTGATGACCAGAGAATGTTTCTCCTGGTGATTGCCCCATGCTCTGCTGTAATAAGCAGGTCAGGTGCAACCACTTCTGTCTTGGTCTGGCTCCTTGGATTTTCAAAGTTTTAAATTTAGGATAAATTTTATAAATACTTGTGCCTGTGAACTTAGACAATGCTTTCTCAATGAAAATGGATTATAAGAATATTTACATGAAACCATTACAAGACAGGACCAGGAATGTATTTATATTGGAAAACATCTCATTATTTAAGAAATATCTTGTCAAAGTTCTTCTAATGTGAACCAGAGGTTATAGTCATAAATACTGCCTTGCATGCTCATGAAATCTGATAGGTGACTTCTAGTGTAGTTAAGAGAAAATATGGACAAGTGATGTTGGCAATAACTTTCATGTGAATTCTGTGCATTTTTGGGGTAAGAGAAAAAGAGGAATCATTGAGGGAAGACACTGGATTCCTAGGAAAGTTAGGCTGCCCCTGATCTTCATTTGGTTAAGATCTGGTTTGATCAATGTTGTAGCCAAATTTGTTATCAATTAGCTTTATTTATTTGCATACTTACAGCTTTTGAGTAAGTTTTATGTCGTGGTTAGGAGTTTAGAGCACTGTCACCTTGTTATGATGTAAACTCTGGAGAACTACACTATAGATCTTAGTGGGGTTTTTTTCTTGTGTATATCATTGTAAGTATTTTAAGAGCAATTTCAAAACAGTTTCCATAAATTGGCAATTGGACTTGTACACAAACAAAATAGATTTGTGATCAAACACTGGTACTGTTTGAAATCTAAACCAGCTTCTATTGCTGGAATATAATTGCTAGATAGACAGTAAAAAGCTAGACTTCTTGATAGAAGATCATAGAAATGTTATTTGAAAATAAATAGTTTGAATATGAATGAATGAAAGTGAAGCCTTAAATGATGGCATTATACAGATAAACTATCAAGGATTTACTATCGCTATTATTTATTTATCCTAAAACAGTTGCATAGGAATTTATAGAAGGAAATATGTTTGCAAACATTTTTTGACAATTATAGAACAGGGAAGGGAAACAAGATGAGTTTGGGGAAGGACAGATAGCAGTGATGGCATAAACCAAATAATCAGTGATCTAAAGCAAAGGGATACTATGGAAAAGTCTTGATTTAGTTGTTAATAAAATAAATTAATAGTGGTGATTGGTTAATTTCTTATCTTTCTTACCTTTGTAGAAGAAACACACTTAAGGAATATTGCTCATGATGTAAAAACATGCTGTTCTATCCTGAAAGGAAATTTTTTTAAGTGCAGCTTGTCCCTTCCAGCACTGGCCAAAAGCAGGTGCTGAAAGGAGTATACAGTCAGAACAAGCACCTGTGGTGCTTTCTCTGGGTACCATCCCACCCTCCAGCCATGTGCAACTCAGAGGCTTCTTGAGACAGCCATGACAATTGATGTAGAGCTCAGTGAATTTGTTTCCCACAATTTTGGACAGGTGCTACTAAAAACCATGTAATTTTCTAATTGAGAGGTTCCTATTGCAGGGAATTTGGGCCATCCAAAGGTAGTTGTGGCTGGTCAGGAGGGCTTAGCAAAAATAATAAGGGTGTGGGAAGATATAAAAGGTGACAAGGGGGAAATTGTAGGACAGTCTGACTGTAGCTGAAACAGTTTCACGTTGCCCTTGAGGAGTGGACTGGCTTGCGGTGGCTCCCAAGCAGGGATAAGCAGTGCAGTGGGAGGAGTCCAGGTTTACTCTTCTGTTTTATGTATGGGAGGGTGGCCAGCAAGGGGATGCCACTTTGTGCAAGGCAGGAAATGATGGGTGGTTGGATGAGAGGGTTTTTCTTTCTGTGTAGACAGAAGTCCAGTCTCAGTTAATCTTAGGAATACATAGGCAGATGTGACAGAACACATCCATAACTGGGGTCACAGTAAAGCTGATGGTACAGTGGAGTGAGTTGTTGTTTTTTTTAACTTGCACTTGAACAAGTTGAGAGTTACCCGGTTGGCTCTTTGCTTGTTTACTGAGCAACAAATTTTACCAGACCCTTTTAACAATTAGTGATAATCTCATGGGATAGAGCCATGTGCAGGTGTGTTGCCTGATTCACTATTATTGTGCCTGGCTTTAGTGTAGCTTCAGCTGGTCTTGCAGCTTCCACTTTGCCTCCTGATGTTTTACTGGATGAAATACAGCAAGTGTTCTGTTTCAAAAAGGGTAAAAAATGTCCTGTACATGAATTTCTAATTGAATGCCAATGAAAACAAGCTAGATGAAACAGGCTTGTTAAATGAAGAATTAATGGACTGAGCATGATGTGTCTCTGAGAAACTTGAAAGAAAGTCATTGCAGTTTATTATTTTTTCCTGGTGTTTGTTTGCCCAGGCTGGGTGTGTGCTTTCACAGTTTGTGTGAGTTCATTAATGGGTCAGCTTTGGGCACTTCTACATAACAGAACAGCCATATATGCTATTTGCTAGGTCTGATGCTAAGTAAAAAGTATGGAAAATAACATTGAATGTTACCTTCTGTTTCTTGCACACAACTTAAAATTATGCAGTTATTTTTGGCATATACAAAATGTCAGAGAAGGAGAGTGTCACTGTTCATTTCAAATGAAAACGATGCATAGTTTGGGGAGCTTTGTTTTTTGGTAATTTACGTAGTACTTTTGCCATGTGTGGATCTAATATCAATCAAAATAATGTTAATAAAGCCAGGGCAGATTAATGCAGAAGACAGTTATCAGTGCATGATCATGTGTATAATGGCTGAAGACCAATTAGGTCTGCATTAAAACACCTTCAATGGTCCTGCTGCTATTGACCGCAGTTTGACTGTGACCCTTCATGTAAGGTAAGGACCTGCCTCCCTTCTTTTAATAATGTTTCCATCAGTCCTGAAACAGCCTTTCAAAGACAGATTTGCATCCTCTTTGAAAAGTGGCCTTTCACAGTTGCTGCCCTACTTCCCTGCCCAATTTGCATGTGCAGTTTCCCACTTGTGACTATTTATACCTGAAACACTTGCCAAGTGTTGGAGGCTCAGGTTGTGTTTTCAATGTGAGTCTACCCCAGGTCCTTGGATTTGCTTTTAGCTCACTTTCTCATGCATTTCCAGACTTCGGGTGTGAGAAGTTCTTTTCTTCCAATTCATCAGTCCACTGTAGTTGTGGTGGAGACCTGAACACCATTCTGCTTGTGTTGAAGACCTCACTTCTGCAGTGAGAAAGACTGTCAAACTTTAGAGGCAGACCAGGTACTTAAGATCAGGTGTGTCTTCCAAGTTCATTCTGCAGTGCAGGTACAAGATTTGGTTTAATTCTAAGAGGGCTTATTATTTTCCAAGACTTCAGACATCCTTTCAGAACAGGAGCCATTAAAGCCTTTTTTAACCTTTCCTTCTGGTTTTGAATTGCAGCAACCTCTGTTGAGAGGAATGGTCATAGTTTGGCAGGACTTGTCAGCAGTTGGATGTATTGGTTTATTAGAGGGAGTACAACAAATAGTGCATCTCAGTCAGAGGCTGAATAGATCAAGAAGAGATAACAAGGAATTATGAATAAAAAGTGGAAAAATAGCCAGGGAAAAATGCAGCGACTTAGATGCCATGCCATTTGTCAGGAAGATAGAAGGAAGGAGAAAGCAGCTACCCTTTCCCTTTTTTCCAATCTAAATTTAAGTAGCAAAGTGCATTTTCTGTTTGTGCTTCAAGTTTAATTTTCAGTTTATAACATTCTCTGCAGTAGGGGCAGAGGTGTGACTCCAGGTCTTCTTCTGGATCATACTAAAGGCTATTCTGAGTTTATGCAATCGTATATGAGTGGTTGTTGGTCATGCAGGCAGTGAGCATGGGTGTGGTTTCCATCTTTTTCTTGTGCCCTGATGTCTGTGGAAATTGTTTTGCCTTGACTACGGGGTAGATATGGATGAATGGAATTACTCGATGTGACTGGAATAAACAAGATGATTAGCATGAAAATAGGAAATAAAAATAAGAAGTATTTTCAAAATAGCATTTAGAATCACATAGTACTGTCTGAAATATTTTTTTTGTTTTGCAAATCATAAGATTGCCGTTTTCACAGCTGGGTTTTTGAGTATCATGGTTTCTGCATGTCTAGTATTGGATGCTTCACAGGACCCTGATTTTCAGTGCCAGCTGCTTATCCTGCAGGGATCTGTCTCACATTGTCCCTCAAGATGAGCATATGAAGCAAGAATTCCCCTAAAGGAGACCAAATCCCTCTTAGTCAAGGTCTGTTTCTGATTGTGTCTGCATCCCACCTTCTTTTGCACATCCGTTGTTGAACTGCAGGGCACACAAAAAAGTGTGGATTATACTGAGATCCCAGGGCTCAATGGATGGGTTGTGTGAACACAGCAGTCAGGTGTGGAGGCACCGTAGAATATTTCACCTCTTTGGCTTTTGAACCTGCTCTCCCAGTCTACTGATGGAGCATATGATAGACATCTCTTAGATTTGTCAGTAACCCTCGCATCTCCTCCAGAGTCACAGCAGGAAAAGCAGTGAACAAGCTAGCTGGATTTGGCCTCTGGAACACCAGTTAGACCACTCTTAAATTGTTGGTCCCTGTCTCTGCTGAACAGCCTCTCAACTGAACAGCTTCATCGCATCGTCTCCCTCCCCGCATATATGCTTTACATTCACCTGTGATACAAATGGATGATGAAGCTCTGATTTTAATTTTAAAAAAGGGAACGTTTCTCTAGTAACTACTCACCATATGCCCCAGTTTTTCTTCAAGATTAGGGATGGGCCCCCACACAGACCCCAAAACGCAGAACATTGTGGTGGAGGGGAAAGCTTTTAATTAATTAGGGTTTATATGTTATTCATAAAAGTCCTTCCTGTGTTAGTAGCTGTTTCCAGAACCTAAATGGTTAAAGTAGAAAATGTTAGTAATTTTGCTGCAAATAAATTGATCAGTATGCAAGACGGTTGTCACCGGCTGAATCATGGTCCACAGTTAAGGTAAACAGATCTGTGATGACATTTTCTGAGCAGAATACCAATGCTGCTACATTTCTTCCCAGAGGTTTCTGACTCTTCTTACATGCGGATAAAATTTCTCTCCAAGAAGGTTTTGTTCACAGGAGAGAAATAGCATCTTTGTAAGAATCTTCCTTAAAGGTGGGATTTCTTATATTTTGTGATTTATTTGTGATCGTAATTCTGTTGAGAGCATGGAAAGGAATGTTTTTGCTTTTCTGCATATCCTGTCTGTACAGTAGATCTTTTTGATGTGGAGTCTATTTAAAGTGTCTGGCAAGGGAATGTGAGTAAAACAGTATTAACAGTTATCAGGAACAATGAAAATGTTTTATTTTTTTATGTTTTTTTGAGAGTGAGGTCTGTTTTATAATCTCTGTAGTTAACACATAAAAGCAATGACTAAATACATAGCTAGATTTTTAGCATTAGTCTTTCTGCAAAATATTTTTGACTACATGATGGCTTCATATTTTCATTGGCATATTCTGAAGTCAGAGATATGATATATTTTATTCTTAAATGTCTCTCTGGTAGGTAGAAAATCCCCTTTGCAATTGACTGCAATCAAAACCTTTTAGCTGAGATGCATCTAACTCCCATATGATTTCAGGATAATGCAAAATACAGTTTCTAAAGAAGTTTTTGAAATCTGCTTTATTAGAATATTTAAAAGAACATTTTAAAATCTGTGTGTACGATGCTGTTGATGGGAGAGGGCACATTTGTAATGCTGTGTTTGGGCTTAGATCCACATTTACTTGGAGGTGATTGACATCACAGTCATTCTATGGATTAGTGGCTGGAAATCTGTCGTATTTGTATTGATAAAAGTAGAATCTCCTTCATTCAATCAGGTGCTGGTATCTGACTTTAATCATTTTTATTACAGTAGATGCTGAAGGATAAAAGAGCCCTGTGGAGGGCATACTCAGTAATAGTAAACCCGGAACTGGTCGTTAAAGTCAATGTCAGAGATTCAAAGTCTCTCAGAGTTGGCAAAAGCATTTCTTCAGTAGATTTTGGATTTAAACCTGGCCCTGTCTGTGTCTGGTGTTTGTAGGCAAGGATGCTCAAGTGGCTGAAAATAGTGTAATTAATAGGACCTTTTGTAAGATGGACTTAGAAAGTCTTGTCATGCACAGAGTCTGGTTGTATTGCAAAGCTTCACAGTAAGATGCATGGCTGTGGTTTCTGGAAAGAAAGAGAGCAGGGACCACCAGCCCTGGAGCTGTGTGGTGTATGCTGTGAAGGTACCTGGCCAAAGAGCTGCACTTACCTGGGGGGTGTCTCAGCAGGTCACAAATTTGTGTCCGAAACAAGTTAGAGCTGTGTTTTAGGCAGTGGATCTGGGGTGGGGCTCGAAATCTAAAGTTTGGGCTTAAGAGCCATGGTTTAATAGTTCTCTGCCTAAAAAGAGAAGTCCAGGCTCATCCTGCCATGTTACACTGTCCAGTAATTCTTGCTGTGTTTGTGGTTCTCATGCACTTTCATGGTCTGCTTGTGCAGCATTTAGCTTGCTTTTTTTGTTTTGCTTTGTGAAGAGCACAGTCGCTCTTTCTTGTGCAGATCTACGTAACAGAGTCTGAGATGAACATTGATTTTGATGGGAATGAAACCCTGTGTTTTATCCCTGTATTTTTATGTATGTTTGCAGATTGTTTTTTGTTTCAAAAAGATCCCTGATTATTTTGGGGCATGACCTACTTGTCACACTGGACAAAAGTGTAATATCCAAACTTGGAGTGTTCAGCAGTGAAATTAATTCTGGACAGAAATGGAGAGACTAATTCTGCTGCTTTTACATAGAGCTTTGACATTGCCCTTGGATTAATGTGGCTCCTCAGGGATACCCAGATGAACATAAGTATTAGTGGCAGGATCAGGCCTGCTCCCAGACATGACAGTGGTAAGACAAGAGCTGTAAGGTATCATCTAACCGGAAGAGTATTCACTAAAGATTGTGAGTGTTGTGCTGGATTTTGTTTTAATAGCATTTCCGTGTCCTTTGGCAGATCCAAAGGTAACTCTCTAACCTCAAAATTAAATACTGAATGCATTTTTTCAGCCAAAAAGTAATTTCTATTTGACACTAAGGAATATCTTTTAAATAAATCTGTTCAGAACACTGCCTTGATGGTTATAGGTGGTTTTCATGAATGTTCAACCTGACCTTGTTTTACTTTCTGAGAATAATACCCTTATGCTCATGTTTTAATTTTGGGTAAAGTAAGCAACACTTGTTTTATTTCCATTGGCAGAAGGAAAAGTCCACTCTTGGAACATTCAATCTGAGAAGGAGAACAGCTTGTTTCCTAACATTTGTTGCTGCTGAAACACTTCTGTGAACATCAGTGTTAACATGTGTCTGGATGTGGGTTTGTTTATATGAGCCTGAAAACATTATTTTCGTGCTTTTTGACCCAGCATGTCCTTTTTTATATATATATTAAGAACCAACTTGACACCTGCTTCTGCAGTGCTGGACTTTCATACTAGTGTATGCTCTGACAAAGTAACTGGGACTGTCTTGAATTTATGTTGATGTAACTTCACACAATTGCAGGTTACTCTTAGGATTTTTTGTTATTTTTTTTATTTTAGGTCTGTGTCTGATGCGTACACTTTTTCTTTGTTTTGTTTATGGTAATAGATTCCCTGGAATGCCTTTCTACCACAATATTTCTATTTGAGACTCCAATTTATGGGTGTCTTTTTACCTCTCTCTTGTTTTCTTTCTGGAGCATGCAGTGACAGGTAACTTCTCAGGTGCTTAGTCAGAGAAGCAGCTGATTGTTCCATCAGATTTTGCTTCTGGCTCTGCCTTTCCAGGTTGGCCCTCCTTTTTGAGGTAACATATCAAAGTTTTTCTATTTTTCTCATCAGATGTATTTTATAAGTGTAAAAATATCATCAAGATCTTGCCCTTCTTATGTGCTCGTGAATGAGTAGAATGGAAGTAATTTGGGAAGCATTTCCAGTCCATTCCTTTGTCTCCCCAGAAGTTCTTGCAGCCTTCAGCAGGGAGCTGGTCCTTTTGTGGGTGAAGTTCTTACAGCCACAGTCTGTTGCTTACATTTCTGCACAACCAGTCAACTTTGATAGGGCTTCCAAAACCCTGTTGGCTCAGCTGAGCACTGGGTCACATCGTCACCTCTCTTCCTGAGGTCCCCCTGTGGTGCTCTGGTGTCACTGGACACCCAGACTGTGTGTGGGATGCTTCAGTGCTGCTCTGGCTGCCCTTGCTGGGGCAGGTTAAGTTCAGGGTGTTCCCTGCTCTGTAGAGCTGTTGCTCTTGGAGTTGCTTTCTTTGCTGTATTTGCTGTGTGGCTTGAAAGAGACCCAACCCTCTTGGCTTCTCCATCGGCAAAGCTCTGATTCTGTTGTGTCAGGAAAGAAATCCTGGAAGGATGACTGCTTTTCTTAGCAGTGCATGTCCACCCCTGAGGGTCTCATGAAAGCAGCAGTAGGGAACACAGTGGTTGGTGTCTCTTTGACATGGGAAGCTCTGAAGTGGAAAGGTAAATTGGGTGTCTTAAACACTGAGGTGTGTGCAGGCTTGTCACACCTTCAGACTGTTCCTTAATGAACAGTCCTGTGATTTGAAGGGCCTGACCTTTCACCCCTCTTATCTGAGCTTTCATGTGGATTAGTGAGAGTGGATCCTCTGATTCTTTTCTTTTTCTCTTGTATATATTTTGGAAATGGAATTTTTTGAAGAGCTCCTTTTAGAGTCATCAGAACAATGAGCTTGGTTGCATTCTCCCAGGACTGTAAAGGCAATTTTGTGTATGAAATTACTTTCTGTATTACGCTGGTTTTGGTGTGCCATTCTGTAGAATCAAGATACTTATATAATAACTCTTTGGCTTATACCCTGATAGACAGATGATCTGTTTGTTGTAGAATGTTTTCCTTCAGGCGTTTTTGGACACTGACATAACTGAGCCCCTGTTTTGGTGGTTTGGCCATCCCTTTAGCTTTTTTTTTCTTTTTTCTTATTAGTAATACAGAGTTTCTGTTTGTCCTTCCTACTTGGAACTTGCTAGCTACTCTTGCCTCTCATATTTTCATACATGAAGATCTCATATCTTCATACATACATAAGAGAAGAAAAGCAACTCATTCTGCCTATCCATGACCACCTAAACTAGACAATGATCAAAAATATCTGTTTGGGTCTCCCTGAGTTGTCAGTGGTGAGAGCAAGGGCCTTATAGAAAGATGTTTGCTCAACATGTTTTGGAGGTACCTCTAAGCATGGGATGCATATAGAAGTGCAAGGAGGTTTTCTAGTGATCTGTAAAGTAACCTTAAATAATTAGCTTTGGCTTTTGGGCTTTTTAAGGGTAGATGAATCCAACCCTAAACATGTTTTTTCATTGTCTTTGTTTTAGATTGACGAAAATGTGGTTACAAGAATTTCTCATCACAGTAAAAAATACGCTGTTATTTTTACTCTCTGAAAATATGCTCAGAGATTATCTGAAATTGGTTTACAACTACTACTTTAAAAAAAATCTGATCTCCTTGATCTATACTGAAATGTGTTTCTGAGCAACAGGGACACTTTGCAGGTAGATTTATTGTGGTTTTTACCATCTGCTTTAATAAATGAGTGAGCAGAGGATTTCAAAATGACCTTCAGTTCTGTCCATGAAATGTGAGTTTGAATGCTCTGAGTGAATTATGGACATTAGACTGCTAAGGGTGCTTATTCTGGAAAGAGTGATTTACTGTTGTTTGGATGCTCGTGCTTTTATTTGTATGGAAATATGCTAATGTATATTAATGTGTTTCCATGTAGCTGCAGCTTTAGCCACAGTGGGACTTTCTGTGGTGTGGAGGGAAAGGCAGAGATGTCACTGTTTGGCCTTGCAGACTTTGTTAAAAAATACTGCTCTGTTGCTTTTTAGTTGAAAAGGAGTTAATAAAAGTAAATGTACTAGAAGTTGTTCATGAAATCAGTGAACAGATAAAGTGTTATTATTTGAAATGTATAATATTGCATAATGGATGTATATAAAGTGTGGCAGAAATGGAAGTGCTCTCCAGACATAATGAAAGAACATGGATTCCTGTTTCCATAATTGAAGTTATTTTGTAGTTATCTGTTGGGAAAAAAATAGCAGGATTTTTTAAACAGATTTGCTTTCCATTAGTAATTATATTTAGCTGTAGCTCCAGATAACTTGCCAATTTTTTAAAAAAAAAGCTGGAAGGAAGATGCATTTTCTTTTAAGATAATTAAATGTTTTGGCTGTAGATGTTACCTCCAGAGTGAATAAAGTATATCTGCATTAAGAAGTTATAATTGCTCATACAGCTTATAAGAGTTACACAGAGGAAAAACATGTTTGATCCATGGGATAGAAGAAAAAGGTATAAATATGCTATATTCCACTTTTCTTTTTTGAAGTTTATTGAACTGTTAATAGGTTTTAAAAGTACATGCCACTAATGGTCTGAAAACCATTGCATGAGGTGAGACCCTGCTGTTTCTCAGATCAAAGCTGTGAGATTTGAGGATCCCATTAACCTATGGCTATACCTTGAGCACTGGCAGAGGGATGAATATCAGCCTGGGTTTTGGGCTTGGTTCTGCTCTGCAAGACACCACACAGAAGTGCAGGAAGCCTTCAAGCTCTACTAAGTTCGATCTGGTGCACTAATGCCTCCAGAACATAAATAATAAAAACCAGTGTCACCTGATAATTCATCTCTGCTCTACACTCTTGATCCCTCTAGGAAACAGAAGGTTTTTTTTTTTTATTTTTCTTGGGACCCTGGTACCATGATATACAGCTTCATTTGTCTTGGGAATTCATCTCTGCATTTCTGTACAGGGTACTTCAACTGTTGCAAAAAGGTTGTTGGCCTTCATCTGACAGCCTCTTGGAGATGTAAAATGAGAACTATTAGATCAGTTTAAATACAGAGGTACCGACCTGCAATTCTCTCTCATAATGGCTATTGACACCATTGGGCTTCTTGTAAGGGGGCTGTGAATCTGCTGGGGTTTGGTAGAAGAGCTTTACTTTTCCTTAGAAATAAAAAGAACTTTCATTGTTTATTTTGGAAAGGGCCTTTCTCTAATGTTGTCATCACAGATTTCTCCTTGAAGGTAGTGGATTAAAGGATTTCCCCCACCTCTTTCCCTACCTCTGTCTTACAGAAATGGCATCAGATATTCCTGGGTCGGTGGCCTTGCCAGTGGCTCCAATGGCGAGTGGACAAGTGAGAATGGCAGGATCCATGCCTTCCAGAGGGGGAAAGCGTCGCTCTGGGTAAGCCATTTCTTTTTGTTTGAGGTCTGGAACTGAAAATTACTGGTAGTGTAAAACTCAAAATGTACCAGTATGTATATGTACATTTATTCTGTAAATTTTATGTATGTAAATTACATTATGACATTAGTCACTGATGTTTTGCTTTCCTCTTCAATATACCTGCTCGTCCTGCAAGATCAAACTTGCTGATAAGTGTATGGCTTCTTGTTTTGCTTGTTTCAAAAGACTTTGAGGTTTGGCTAAGCATCCAGAAATGGAGTTTGGATCCTGTGACTGTTGCAGATGTAATGAATGCATATTGCCCACGTTTTTAATCTCAAAATGATTTATTATGTGAATAAAAGTAGCAAGATTACCCATGCAGACTTATCCAAATTCACCTGAAGGTCGCATTTGGAACCTCTTAAATGAACTCCTGTTAAAGATGTTTTCTTTATAGTTCCAGGTACAGAAATAACACAAGCAATCACCCTTCAGAGATTGTGAACTACGGTACTCTGGGTCTCACTGGAAGTGCAGCACAGTCTGCTTCTGGGAGAAGGGCCTAAATCAAATTCAGCCCTTACACAAGCTTGGGGCCTCTGCTAAAGAAGAAGGAGGACCAGGGAACTTCAGAGGTTGATGTGGTATAGGGATAGTTTTTCCACATCAGATTGCTCTGTGGCAACTCACAGTAATCCTCTGGGTTAGAAGAAGAGTGTAGCAAGAGCTGTAGAAGAGCAGAAAACTACTCTCTAATATTAAGAGTAAATCCCTGTTTTTATCAACTGTTGATCACAAACAATACTGATATTTAAGTGATACTTTCTCAGAGATACCTGATCTGAGACTGTCTGCAAAAGAGATCGATTAGTCTTATATTTGGCCCTAAATAAGACTGCTAGGGCTTAACAGGGTTTATAGTATGAGTAAAATCTTCAGTGATAGACAGCTAAGGAAAACTATTCCTTGTGAGAGCTACTTGTTTGCCAAGGTATGTTGCCAGTTTTAGGTGTCTGCTCAAGTAGCAGTGCTGGAGTCTCAGTCTTGGAGTGAATTAACAAGGGAGAAGGTTGTCTGTGCCTCCAATGCAGAGCTAAGTTGGTGTGACATGAACGCTCCGGGTGGTTGTTCCGAGGCAGGTTCTTTTCAACAGAACAATTTGGAGATCTGCTCTCACTGAATGTCCTTATGCTGAGCTAACAGTATGAAATTGGTCTGAGAAACTCCTGAAGTCTGTCTTTGACAGGCATCACACTTTTATTTTCAAGCTGCTGAATGAACAAAACCTTTTTAAACTTGCACTCAGAAGAGAAAACAAAGCATTAACATCTTTTCATTGCTACCTAACATAGATAAGCTTTTGTACTTCTGAGTTGCCAAGGGTTGGTGCTGCTGACTGTGAAATATTCTGGTTATATTAAATATTGACTTGATATTAATTGAAATGCTGTAACTGTTGCATTTTAAGTATTGTCATCTATTTGCAAGGAGGTGGAGTGAGGAGAGGGTGGGAGGAAAATAAAATCAAATTATTTAAAATATATTTAACATGCAAATTCAGTGAGTCAGTATAGATTTGTTTTTATACCCAGATGGTGATATTTCATCCGTGCACCATAGCTCTGAACTAATAGCCCATCCCCAAGCCTGAGCTGAGGGTGCATTTTTTAATTTTTTTTTTTTTTTATGTTCAGTGTGTGTGTATTCAGACCTCGAGGGAAAGAATGCCTGCTGTGTCTAATTCCTCCAAGCTTGTCTTTGAACAAAGTTGCAACTAACACTTGGTCCTTTCATTACTGTCCTGGTGATACAACTTTGTACACCTAAATCCTTGGGCATTTTAGAAATGAATGCTTTGTGTCAGACATAAAGGAATGGAGAGGGTCTACACAGTCAGCTTTTCCAGTTTTGGTTATATCTGAAAATTGTTTCTTTCTCATAATTGCTGAGGCAAGCTGGCAGAATAATTGCTGTATGGACTTGAATGTAGATCAGTTTAAACTCATTGGCTATCCAGAAGGTGTTTCTGCTGTGTAGGCATTTGGCTTCATTGGCACCTTGGAAAAATATTTTTCCTTTCTATAAATTATACCAACTACTTTCTAGAAAAGAGTGACAGCATAAGACAGTGTACTATGTAAGTAAGTAAGATGGTCGATGACTATCTTTGATTTATGCACCCTCAGTTCTTTATTTAATGTGTTTTTAATTTAGGCTTTGCTGTTTTAGTGAATAAGGGGCTCTTTCACCTTCTTGAGTTATCTGTACTTGGGGAGGGAGCGTTGAATTTTTTTTGATTATTTGGTTTCATTTGCATTAGTTTTGTTTCGGTCTTTTCTTTGATCCAAACTGTTAAAATCTGGGGAGGAAGAGACCTCAGCCCACCATTGTACCCACCAATATTGTACTGAACAAAAGGCTGTAGTACAGATCCCCATCTGCCTCTCAGCTGCATCTGCTCCTGACCATTCCTGCCTGCCCCCTTTCTACGCTGTATAATCATGGCAAGCATATTTTGACATTTCTTGGGAATTTTACATAGTAATTTTGTCGCAGTGTTGAAATCCTCTTCCATCTCAGTTTTTTAACCTATCCAGGTTTACCTTGTTGGAGAGTTTTGGGGGGGGTTGTATGAAAATAATTGAGAATAATTAAATTCTAAAAATATTTTTATCACTGTATTTATGGTACCCACACATCTTTTAAGGAAAATACATTTTAATAAGTACCTCATACATCAGGCCTTTTCACGATTGATGTGAACAGTATGAAAGAGGAAAACAAGATTTATGCTGTCTCTTCAAAACAAAAGAGCACAGTGCAGCTCTTTTTAAAGCCTCTTTAATGGGAATTTTAAATGAAGATAAAAGATAGTCTTTCTGAATCTTCTGAAATGATGTCATTTGTCTTCTTGGAGGCTGTTCTACTGTTTTGCTAATGTGCAGTATATTCTATCTAAACAGAAGATCTTATCTGTCAGGGTATGAGGAGGTTGATGGAATATTATTTTTACGTGTTCTGCTGTATTCTGCTAAAGGTTACAGCTGATTCACTGTCTTTTCCTCTGCCCCACTGTAAAGCAGACATGGTAGATCAGGCAGGACATTGGAATCAATGACATTATACCTGAGATTTTTTCTTTAATGTTTCAAAAGGGTTTTTTCATTTTGCACAGTGAAATTAGGAAATGTGTTTATTAACAAAGATGGGACAAAGATAACATTTGCAGCTGCATTTGTTACAAGTATTGATTTTTTATGAACTTTAGATGTTTGGGTTTTTTTAAATGATATTGCATTTGGAATAAAGTCAAGGGGTTTGGCTAGTTTAACAAAGCAAAGGCATTATTTAAAGATTTAGTCTGGTACAGACTGATGTTACACTCTAGGGACTCAGATTACGCTGTGATGAGCCCACTGTAAATATGGAAATTGTTATCTATGGATATTAACCCATCAAGAATCTTCTAAGGTGAGAATCTGATATCCAACCATCTTGATAAATAGGTGTGTTAGTCTGCCTTACTCCTTCAGAGGTGGGGATGCAGCATGGGCAGCAGGATCAAGCCTTAACCTGTCATCAGCTTCTCTGTAATTCTCTGTATTCCAGAAATAATAAACTAGACTAAGTGCAGTAGAGCTAATATTTAATTCTGGGGGGAAATCCATCTCTTAACACTCAGCTGGATTATTTGCCTGGAAGCTAAGAAAATCATAGAATCCTATCTACCAAGGCATGAGATCTCAGTGTACTGGAGAGGAAGGAAAGGAGTTACAAAATTAATCTGCCCCAAATTAACACAGCGTCTCATAAAATCCCTGAAGAAAAGGCTTTTCCCCACAGCTGTATATTTTTTTCTGCAGCCCTTTTCCCCACAGTTTGAAACTGGAGGTTTCTCTCAGTTGTGTTTCAGTGAAGGATGTGCCTGATATGATGCTTTTGTGAGAGGTTTCAGGTGGAGCCAGCTCAGTGCTGGTCTGAGTGTGCTCTTCACGTACGAACAAACAGCTCTCCTGTAAAATTGACTTTCATGTTTTCACTGTAGGTAGAAACCCTGTAATTAAAATAACTTGGCAGTTTGTTCTGGAATGTCACCTGCAGGCACATTATTATATGTGGGGAAGAAGCAGGTAGGTAAGAGGAGACCCTTGGCTAGGTGATAATGTGTAGATGTTAAATTGCTGCAAGTATTGTCTGTGCATCAGATCAAAGGGAATTCAGGCTGCTGGTGTCAGCACTGAAGGCGACATTTGGGGTGACAGCAGTGCTGGGTCCTGGTTTAGCTGTGGCCCCATGACATGGGAGAGGGCACTGGCCACTGGAGGTCGGTGCTGTTCTGCATAAGGCAGCTAAAAGGGTCACGGACTTTGGAACCGGATTTGGTGGTAATTAGGTGAGCAAAGTTGTAATTTACAGTAAAAATGATGATTGCATGAAAGTTAAGCAAGTTAAATATGCAGCTTTTCTTAAGACTCTTTGGGGAAAATGGTTTTCCCTCTGCTGCCTCCAGAATTGAATAATCACTATTACCATCTGGAAAATATTAGTGTGACTTTTGTGTCCAATTTCTGTGCTGATTTGCTGCCCTTTTCTCAGTCTTACAGAGGTTGCTGTGACTCAGGCACATCTTTTAGGGGCCAGTCTGCCTTGGTTATCAGTTAGGAAGCGAGGCAGTACTGCCTGACTGGCACTTGTACTTCTCTGTGCTGATGTAGTTTTAGAGAGTATTTTTGCATCATTGTTCCCACACCCTAAACATGCAAATCGCAACTTGTAATTGATAGGAATTCTTTTAATACCGAGATAAATATCATTGTCGCTTTGCAGGGGTTTTGCCTTTAATAGGATTTGTATCTGTTAATATGAAGAATATTAGACACATGGAGTCTGTGATTGTATGAAGTTTTATTATGCTGGAACGTTAGAAAGCTTAGAAATCTGACAAAATTATTTGTAAACCAAAACTATGATTTTCTATCTACACAGTTAAAGTGACTGATCAAGATCTGTATATCATATTAATGCATTTTCTTATAGATACACCAATACAATAATTGTATGTGTATAAATAAACTAATACAGTATGTATGTGTATATGATAATTTTGTATCAACTTGATTCATAGTCTAAATTAATGGCAGAGCCATTACCACTTTTTAATTGGGATATATGTATTTGTTCACCTCTTCTGAAAGTATAAAAATGTATAAAATGCTTTGGAAATTATACTCTTGTATAACTTTGTAGTGGCTTAATATCACTGGAAGGGAGACAATCACATTGCCTACAATAGGAAACCAATTTAGATGTATAATTTAGGAAGTTAATCTTCCTAGTCTTTCTGCATAAGAAGTGAAGAAAGAGGCTCCTTCTTTTTGTGGCTTCCTGGAGAAGCTGAACTGGAAGGCTGGGATTTGGCCCAAGGAAGAGCTTATCTCTTCCACTGTCTTAAGAAGAAGGTCTGGGACATAAATCAGCTAATGAGCTACTTCTAGCATGTTCTGGAGAACATGAGCAAGACTGGAATCTACAGTTGCTAACACTTCTATTCAAAACACAAGTTTGAGAACCACGGGCTTGAATGTTCATGGCCCCATTGCCAATGTCGTGGTTACTGATTTGGAAATCTTGCTTTTACAGAATGGACTTTGATGATGAAGATGGAGAGGGGCCCAGCAAATTTTCAAGGTGAGCATTTACAAAGAGTGGGCCAAATCACTGACTTCTCTCAGTGAAGAAAGACAGCTGTCTCACTACTGATGCTTTAAAGTCAGTATGAATATGGCTGAAGAACTTGCCAGCAACTTGACCCAAATTCTAGTTACTGTTTTTATCAGCTTCCTCTGCAAATTAGGCATCTTGGTAGAAATCTGCCTAATGTAGTTATTGGCTTATAAAGCTGACAGTGTGTGTGTCATAATTTCACTCTGCAGCTATGTCAAATGAGAAAATTTGTGGGTTTTAGCTTATTATTTCGACTGCTGTAGATGTACTTTGGTTATTTGACATTGCCAGAGTTGTCTTTCTACCACTGAAAATGTAATTTTAGTTCTAATTTATTTTAGATGTTAACTGCTTGTTAAGACAATTTGACAGATCCTAGAGGTGGATTGTGTTTTTTTTAAGATTAATGAGCTTTATATAATGTACTGTTAAGCCTAACTGAATAGTAAAAATTGACAAAATAAATTTTAATTAATGTGGAATTATTCTAAGCTAGAAATAAGCTGTAAAGCATCATTGCCATTTTTTCACTTTTCCTTTCTATTAATGGTCACACTGTTTGCATTTTTTCATTAGAAACCAAGCAGCTTCAGTGAGGGGTGTTGAGGCTTGTGGGTAACTGCTGATTATCCAAATTGTAATTGCAGTTCTCTAGCAGCAGCCATGTTGAAACACAGCTGTCACTGTAGGGTTTAACAAGATCTTCCTAGTCACTCTGAAAGATAAGTGTGCTGAAGATATGCTCTAAGACCGTATCATAATTTCCTGGACAAGACCAGCAGTATCCCTGTTGAGCTGATGAAATCTACAGAAAAGCTATTCCTGTCCCTGGTGTTAAAACTGGTGATCTGAGGGCTTAGTCCTAATATTTGCTAGAAGATACACGTTAAGGGAACAAGATTTGTGGTAAATGGGACCTGATTTGTACCTGCATAACCATCAGGGTTTCTAGGCATACAGGTGCTTGTGTGTTGGTCTCTTTCTATCCTGGCTTCAGCCCTTCAAAATTTACTGGTGAGTTAAATCAATAGTCCCATTGTTTTTATTAGAGAGGTATACTGTGATGTGCTTACACTCAGTTGATTTTAGATGTCAGAATAAAATCTGATATTTAAGTTTTAAACGCTGTGTAGATCCCAGATTGTTCTCTTTTTAGAGAGTACAGGAAAACAATGCAGAGACACCCAGGGCTCTGTTCAGACATCCTCTTCTAGTTGTGCTGTCTCTTTAGGACCTTTCCCTCCTCCAGATTGCTCACGTAACTGATTGCTAGCTTGTCTCAGTCAAAATTGTTTGGTTAGCAAAGAACTGCTGTTTAAATGTTTAAGCTAATGCAGCTGGCTTTGACTGAAGTGCCTGAAGCAGCCTGTGTGCAGAGAGGTCAGCTGGAAGGGAAAAAACAGTAGTTGGAGGCAAGAGCATCTTCAGCCCAGTGAGGCAGAGAAGGATGAGTAGACAAGCCCCAGGCTTGTGGGAGCACAGGTGTAGTGGTGTAGTACAGTACTCCATGTGAGGTAACACGCTTTGCTTCTCAGGGACTTCCAGGTCAGCTCAGGTATCTGCATGGCATCTCATCCTCACCCAAAGCCATGTGCATGTGCTTCTCACATAGCGGCATGTGGCCATTCCTCATTGAATCTGTCTTTTTGTTGAAATGTTTTTGGACTGTTCTCTGGGTAGAATCAAGGGGAATAAAATGGCATTTTCACTTGAAGGTTTGGAGGGTGCTGGTGTTAAATGCAACATAAAGAAGTCTTGCTTCAAGCTGAAGTCTTGCTTAAGCTTTTGCCTTCAGTGTTTTGAGTCTTAATGAGGAAGGAAAATTTGAAACGTCATGAAGAACTTGTATAGCTGGAGTACTTTAGTTTTAATGCATTTGAGGAGGAATAAAGTTCTTTATTAGTTTTTTACAAGAGAAAAATGTGCTTACTCAGTCTGTATTACTTTGTTAGCTAACACATGGGACCTTCATAGGCTGTCTGTTGTAATAAATTACATTACTTTGGAAAGGTGTAATTCTGATAAAAAATCTCACTTAAATACTCTTAAGTACTAATACTCTTCATTTCCAGAAAAGCCATTAGCCTTATTTTTTATCTTCCAAACCCTACATTTTCTGTTTTGGAGCAAGCAATTTTGCTTCTCCAAAAGGAAGAGCTTTTTCAAACAAATGTCTTTTTATAACTGTGCTAGCAAAATCTAATTTCAAATGGTTAGTGTGTTTATTAGGAAAGAGGAGCAGCGTGTAATTTTTTGCTGAAATGCCATGTTGCTGCCTGTCTTTGGGACAACGTTTCAGGAACAGTGAAACATTGCTCCCACAGGGCAAAAGTCCCATTGATACACTGCACATAGCTGGCTGGGCATCCAACCTCTGTTGATTTGTGTAAGGAATGAGGTGCCTGTTTACTTCTAACGATTTAAGCCAGTTTAAATTTCACTTCTATTTACCCATCAGTTTCAGCTGCCTGCCTGACTTTGCCAGTCTTCACAACATCCAGTACAGTGTCTGTAGCTGCAAAACTTTTTTCTGAAGGCGCCCTTACATAACATATCGCACTTCAGCCTTGTCCCTGCCCGCCCGTGTTATCTGTAGACCATCAGTGCCCTCTGCTGAATGGAGCGAGCTGTGGTTGCAAGCTGGAACAGAGACAGCTCATTCACTTCCAACACAGCAATGAATATTTCATGGGCTGCTGTCGATAAAAGCTCACTGGTGTTTTTGTAATGGTGCTGCTTGTCAAGTTTCCCAAGCAATCAGTGTATGTCAAAGCGTTTGCGTAAATCCACTGAAATGTGTCTTCTACTTTTTAAAATACACAAATGAAGCTTTTTTAATCGTCATGGCTTGGAAGTATCTGTGTTTTCTTTGCTGTATCATTCTCATTCCCTCATTTTTTCTTGCTGTTATTTGTAATAGTTTGCAGTTGTGAATCTCTTTGCTTTCTGCTGTGTGTTGACTACCACGCAATGTGCAACCCTTGTTGACTGACGTACTATCTCTTGTTTCCAGGTATGATGGTGATCAAATCTCTGGTGATAAGGAAAAATTTGCAAGGTAGGCGTGTCCTGTAGAGCTCTTCTGCTGAGAGAAAAGAGGGGAATGTTCGTGTCCAAAAGATCTCAGTATGTGTGCCTTACCTTAGAGAGCTGGTTATTTTGTTTTAGGTGGGATGATCATCAAAATACTGCTGCCACAGGTAGGGAAAAGAGAAGTCAAATATGGTTTGCCTCCATTTTTATTTTATATGATGTTGTTCTGATTGATCAAAAGTCAGAATGGAAGGCTGATCCAAAAAGGGATTGAAATTGGAAATACAAACCCTAAGCCGTTTTGAATCAGCTCCCCAGTATCCCAGACTTTTACGTCCCTCCAAAATTTCCATGTAAAAACAGTTAGAAATGACAGAATTAGGACATCGTTCTGTATACATGATCATGAATGCCAGGGTTCCTAGGACATACACTTTTGGAAGAGGACCACAGCCCCTCTTGTTCTTTCTAGAGTTTAAATTCAAACAAGTTTCAGGGAAGTGTCGGGGTTTTTGTTTGCTTGAACGTTTTCACAGCCAGTAGATTAACATGCTATTACTTCTTAGTTTTTATTATCATAAATGAAATGGACTGTTGGGATATTTGTTTCTTCTCAGGAAGTTTTGCAGTCTCTCTGTTTACTCTGTATAATGGTTGTTTTCGAAGTTCAGGAATACTAAAATACTTTAGTGGCAGACAACATGATATGTATTTATGAATGTAAAATACATGTTGAATATGTCTGTTCTTTGTCTCTTTCTTGTTCACCACTTCTGTGAAAATGCTGAACTTAGAGCAAGCTTTCATCATGTAAAAATGCTTTTTTTCTTCATCTTGTCCATATTTACCTGCATGTGTAAGCTGACACATACACCCATGTGCTCCATGTACATGTGCACTGTCACACAAGCTGTTCTGCTCGTGTGTGTGTATATGATCCAACTTCCACAGGCATAGTTCTTTCCTACATCCGTACAGACCTGCACAAAGGCTGTTTCTCAGCCATGTGAAATGGAGGGTTCACTATTACAGTGTAATAGATAGTGACCTCAGGCGAGGCTTGGCTGTAATTTACTGAGCAGCCAGGGGCTGTCACTTCAGGCACCCACAGCTGGATTTCTTGAGTATCAGACAGTAACCACAGGCATCAGTAGGAATAATAACTCTGCATGTAGCCCTAACAAGTGGTAGTTCTGGAGATAGTGCCTCATGCATGTTACACCTGTATTTGCAGGGGCAGAATGCACATTGTAAAGCAGGGCAAGCCCATGCATTCCTCTGTTTCAGGAAACAGCATGCAACAACTCAGATTCTTTCCTGTATTTTAAGAAAAGGCTTCATTATTAAAAGTAACCAGAAAGTGTGCCAAGCCTATCTTCTGCTTTCATGATCAGTCTTCGTAGCAGTCGGGTCTAAAGAATGTTGCAGTTTCTTTTAATGTTGTGTTATCACATCAGTCAATGCTGGTGGACTCTTCAAGTGATCACCTCTCACATCTTGTTGGATCAGCCAGGGATCCCACAAGAATATGCCATGCTCAGCTCATTGAAATGAGTGGAAGATGCTGCTTTGACAACTGAAGCACCATCTACCTGTCGTGTTCTTGTATTTAGCTGCCACCTGACAGGTACAGTATGAGAAGAATAAGTGCAAGGCATTGAAGCATCGTAGGTCCTCTTGGACCATTTTAGATATATTGGTGTGGTTCCTTAATAGTGATCAAGCAATGCTGATTTCCAGAATGGGAAAACTGAACTCCCAGATCTTTATTTCTGAAGGATTTTGGTGACTGTCCATTTTGAGAATTCTCAAATCTGACTCACTACCTCAGTCATATGTTTCCTCTAAAGGATGAGAACATTGGATCTCAGCCCAACTTGGGCAGCATCAAATACTGTCATTGGTATTTTCCTGCTGTGCTAGATTGTTCTTGAACATAAATTCCAGTCTGTGTCTGACAAGCCAGATGTTTACTTGCTGTCTTCTGTACTCATTTTATTTATTTATTGGGATTTTTTTTTTTTATGTACTGTTATACTGTATATGGTCCCAGTGCTGCAGTCTTATCCTGCAGGCAAGCAGTGACTCCCTGCAGGGATGTGGGATGTTCCAAAGAGCACTCCAGGACTAGAGATCTGTGTGTCATTGAATGGGGTTTTTTTTTGTAAGTCAGCACTGACCCAAATCCTGCTGTTAGTGACAGGTTTCCTCTAAAAGACCCCTTTTATAAGCAGATCCAACATCTTGAGCAAGGACTGGAAGCTGAGATGCATCACAGCAAATTTGGGAGTTTAGCTGGAGTTGGCAGATGTCAGTTCCACACATGTTTCTACTTCATTTTTGTCCTTAAGGAGATTAAACTGGTTAAGAGATTAAGGCTACAAGCCAATAACTAGAAATATGGGTTCTTTTCACAGCTATGGACAAATCATATTTATCTGTCTGTGGCCTGGATTTTCTGTCTGTAAACTGGGGGATAATAATGGTTTACTTTACTCTCCTGGGGTGCAAACAGCAAAAGAAATGCGCAGTATCGTGATTAGTTAGTTGCCTCCAATTTGAATTCTTACACTGCTCCTGTCTCTTCTCTGTTGGTTTGGTGTTTCTTTAAATGTTTAGGGAGAATCATAGTGAAATTGAGAGACGCAGGAGAAATAAGATGACCCAGTACATCACCGAGCTGTCTGATATGGTGCCCACCTGCAGCGCCTTGGCCCGTAAGCCTGACAAGCTGACAATTCTTCGGATGGCTGTTTCACATATGAAGTCAATGAGGGGCACTGGAAACAAATCTACTGATGGAGCTTACAAGCCTTCGTTTCTTACAGAACAGGTAGGATTCCAACAAATGTTTTCTCTGTTGTAAATGCAATCAATTTTTTGTGACTGTTTGGGCTTGGTCTTAATTCTATGACAGATCTTCCTCTTTGAAGAAGCAAATTGGCATTTTTGCACTGAGGTCTGTCTGTCTGAAAAACAAGTCACTTGTTGCCTCTCAGAAAGGAATTTTCACCTCCAGATCTGGGTTCTTCCCATCCTAACAAAGATTCTCTAAATTAGGTAAAAATGAGCATGGAAAGACTTGCCTGTCCCTCTGGGGGTTAGGGGAAGGTTAAAAACATTGTTTAGTCTTAATGTTGAAGTTCCCAGCAGCTGAAATGGGCAGAGATGGATCCCATCTGTACTGGCTGAGGTGCTTCCTTGGTTACAATTTTGATGGAAGAAGGAAGATGCACCCAGTGCTTGAAGGAAAACTGTGTTTAACTGAGCATATTGAAAATTCCTACCACCTCCATTGTTTTTGAAGTCCTATGGGTGTAATGTGCATTTTTGTGGTCTGAAACGATTACACATGTAAGTTATGGCCAGAGGCAATGCTTCTTTCTATTAGAGAAACAGCAGCTGCTGCTGACCTCTCAGTGTTCATGTCTCTGCATATTCTGGCTTTCCCCATATTTGTTTCTGCAGGGACTGTGCCATTCCACTGGCTGTTGGTGGCACTCCCTAGTCACTTCTCATTGCAGTTTCTTTGTGTTTTTTTTTTTAATCTTGCAGAATGACTTAGTTTGCTTCCATCTTTATTAATAACGTATGCAAAACTGGTCATATTATCCCCTGCACAGTGTGGCCAGCTGTGCAGTGAGGTTTTCTGTTTAGTCAGTGGTTCAGGATTGATGTGCTTTCTCTATAATGAAGCAGCAGAAATGGACAGTCTGTTAAATGTTCCTTGAGATGAGTTACCCGTTTCTTAGTAGAGTTTACCAGATTTTGACCCTCACCTTACCAGCAAACATCTACCACTGGCAAACTAGCCCTGCTGAGCTGTCTCACATGGAGTGGGAGTCAGGTTGTCCAGAGCTCTCTGAGTTTCAAATGAAGTATCTTAACAAGCTCTGGTGGTCACTGAAGCCACTAAAGGCTATTCAAGCTTGTCTGCCAGGAATTGGGAGTGGTAGTTGTCATTCTTACCTGTGGGAGGTTTTCAAACTCTGTTAAGCAAAGGTAGTATTGCTGGTTGATGTACAGGAACAGCTGTTTGCATGTGCAGTTCAAGGTGTTAGCTGTCTAAACCCAGTGTCTGAAGATGAGGGACAGAAGAACCTGGCTTGCAAGGCCTACAGTCCCCTTTCCACTCCTCCAGGTGGGGTCAGGGCTCTGGGTGACTGTTTAATTTACAAACAGAGCTCATCCTGAGGAGGCCTAGGGGAAACCAAACTAGAAAGCCTTGTTGGTTTCTTTTCAATTAAATTATTTAGGACATTTAATTAAGGGATGAGTTTGGTATTAAGGGATGAGTTAGAGCTGTTCATTTCCTCCGTTTGTACTCTGAAACATCTATTTTTTTTAATAATATTAGATGCCTATCACACAATATGCAGTGAGTATTAGTTGCTTGATTTTCTTAAAGGACACCAGATGAAAGGCAATAAGGGAAAACAAAGTGTTTTTTGTTATTAAGATCAGCAGTTTATGCCTTGCTTACAAGTTTGGTTGTGTTTTTACGTCAGTACTACAGTGAAAGTTTCTGTCTTAAGTTTTGATCAGCTATGAAGATCACAAGAAAACAAGTATTCTTTGACAGGGACAGATGTTTTATTTAATTCCCTTTTCTTGCTGGCATTCTAATAAATCCTTTCTTTGGAAGGAACTGAAACATCTTATCCTGGAGGCTGCAGATGGGTTCCTGTTTGTAGTTGCAGCTGAGACGGGGAGAGTGATCTACGTATCAGATTCTGTGACTCCTGTGCTGAACCAGCCACAGTCTGAATGGTTTGGCAGCACTTTGTATGAACAGGTTCATCCAGACGACGTGGAAAAGCTGCGAGAACAACTATGTACATCTGAAAACTCTATGACAGGTCAGATATGTCTGATGTATAGTTCTGTGTGTTATGGATCCCTGCAGAGTTTTTCCTGACATTCAGAATGTCTGGTTGGAAAACCTGGTAAAAATGAAATTCAGCAAGATTAAACTGTGTTTTCTTTCAGGTAGTGCAGTAATATAAATCTTCTTTTGCATGACTACATTTTGCTCCCTATTTGTTTGACTTCAGCCAAACCACCTCCATGTAGCTCTGCAGTCAAACTTCTGGTTTGGAATCTGGATTGTTCTCAAGCTTGGTCTGGAAACTTAGATTGTTTTCATTTCATCCTCAGTGAACTTGTGACTTCTTTATAAATACGTATTTCCTTAAGGCAGTACTTGATTTGAAATAAAAAAATCATACTTTAGACTTTTCCATCTTCGTAAAGTTCCTTGTGGTTTGCTAACTGGAATCCTGAGGGAAAATCCAATGTTCGGCAACTGAAAATGTGGTGGATTTTGATTTGGAAGGCTTGCTCCTCTAGCAGTGGTGTAAGTTGCCTATAAGTTAATTGCCTATCATGTTGCACATAAAACTAAACCATATTCATATATCTACTATAACTCTGGCTTTTACAGTTACTCATGCTCAAAGCTGTCAGTAGGAAACTACTTTATCTTTAATAGGATATGCATATGTTATAGCTATAAGAATTAGCTAAATCCTGGTTTAACTCAAACTAAAGGAGGAAACCCAACTTTTCTTTTTGTTCTTTGCATATTATGTTTATAGCTAAAGGAAAAAAAAACTAGGGGATAATATTTAACAAAATCCTGATCCATGCAAAAGTCACATATTTTCTCTTTGCTTTAGTAGTTAAGAATTCTGACCTGGTTTGCTGGAAGGTTTGTTGTGTTTCATAACTCAAAGGACAGTGATCCAGTTTTGAGTGAACCTACACACTGTTTACAGCTTCCATGTCAAAACAGTGCCAAATTCATGATTTCCTGTGGTTTGAATGTGATGTGGTTTTGGCAGAACTTTCATGTGTTCAAATTGGAAGCTCAAAGCAGAATTTTGTGGTGAAAATCCAGATGAATTGAAACCAAGTGAACAGTTAGGGGAGCCTGTGCAGGGCAAAACAGCTGAGTTTCATACTGTGAGACTTGCAAAGGAGCGTAACCTCTGTTTTTATTATGTAGCCTGTCATACATCTCAACGTACTTACCATCTTCCTCCAAGAAGCAATTACTCCAGAGCCTCAGTGAACAGTCATGTTCTGACTTCCAAAAGTGTTCAGTTTTGGGACTTAACCTGCTCAAACTACAGCAGGACTAGACAAATGCAGAGCACTTCTGAAAACCCGACTCTATTTTTCCAGCTTTAGCTATGTGCTTTTCTTTTACACTGAATTCATCTGTAGACAGTGGAAAGAGAAGACCAGTAGTATTTATAGAGCTAAGTCTTTTCCCTGCCTGAGTCTTCCGTAGTTGTCAGATTGACACAGGCGGCTGTACCTGCTGTACCAGGACAGTTGAACACAGTCCCAGTGTGAGGAAAGCAGGGTTGCCTACTTAGCTTCTTTGAGTTGTTTTGTTTTAAAGATGTGGCTGGTGAAGTACAGTAAGTATACTAGAAGTTCTGTTAGTTTGTGGAACATATAGATAAGCAGAAAGCTCTAGATTTATTATATTAAACTTGTATTTCCTTGACTCTAGAAGGCACCATTAAGAGAATTAGTCTTCTCTAAGACCTATCAGTCCAGCTTCAAGTTTGTTTGTAAACAGCATGCAGCAGGACTTCAGAACCTCACTCTTGCTCCTTCGAGATACCTTTCTGAAAGAAAGGTGATTCTGGACTCCATTCAGCCAGACTTTCCTTCCTGTAACACAGATCATACTGAGAGTAGCTGCATTTTAACAAGTACTAAATGAAATATTGCAGTGACCTGAAATAACGTGAACCTTAGTGGCATTTTAAAAGAAATCAAGTAGGCAAATGCACTTCACTTCCTTTAAGTCAGTGTTTATTAAACCATTTGTACAGTTTCCCTTGGCTTTCTAAAGTCTTGTTTCATGCAGAACAAAGGGCAATGTAGAGCTTGAAAGAGATGAAAACCACTAGCCAGTCAGATGCTTTTGACATTTTTCCTGCTCTAAGTGAAATTCACTTCAGGCAGGAGGAAAATCCTCATCTTTTAGTGACCTCTGGCTGTGGAGCACAAGATCTGCATAGGGAAAAGAAGAGATTTTCAAAGGAAAGTGTAACATTATGTTATTATTTTTAATTTTGCTGTTTTCCTCATCTTCTCAGGGTCCATTTTCTCAACCCTATAACCTTCTCCTTCAGCACTTGACCTGGGGGAGTAGTGACAGCATCTTGACAAAGGAGAAACTTCACTTGCCTTACAGCAGATTGGAGCTGTGTCCTTTGGTTATATTTGTCTTGTTACAAGTGCTAATCATTAGTGCTGTATTGCTGGGATTTTCCCAGCACCTCTTAGCAATCCTGCTACCCAGAGAAGCTGCTCCAGACCCTGAGAACTTGGGAGGCTGCCACTGCCAAAGGGGAGCAACAGAGAACAAGCCTGTGGTGAAAGCAGGCTCCTGCTCACATTTCTGCCCCCAGGAATAATACTGGGACTGGGGCTGTACTCACATGAGCGTTTCTTTGGCAGTCACAGAGCTTATGCAATCCTCACCTCATCTCACCCTCTCCTTTGGCATTTATGTGGTACTACAGTGAGTCAATCAAGGGGCTGACCCAGCTGAAAGCTAAACTGAGCTAAAACCCCCTGGTTTTGGTAGAGACAGCTTCCTGGCCCACCTTATCATGGGGTTGCTTGAACTCTGAAGAGTGCTAACACCAAGGAGAAGCGGGAAATGATTAGTTAAGGTTAAGGGAAGACAGGACTTCAGAAGCCATAAAAACATGTGTCAAACTGAAGTGGCTGTTTAACTATGGCCTCCACCATATAGTGTGTTTGGGGAGCTAATTGCTTGCTCTATTTTAAATTCTTAGGATATGGAGAAGGATGCATAGTTTCTATTTCATTTTATGTCCTTGGAGATTTTATTCCCTGGAAATGGAACAATTGTCTGCTTGTTTATTGTACGTTAATTGCTAACACATTGTAGCAACAGGAAAGCTGAAGAGTGTATGCAAGGTTTGAAATGGTCTAGAAAGGAGAACAGCTGAGGCTTGATGATAGCAACAAATAGCGCTCCCAAGAAGTCTTTACATGTGTCATGTGCCTGATTAATCAGTAGGGGGCAGATATTCAGAGTGATAATTCATTTTTTCTCTTTATTCTTGTAAATCTGCAGATGGCAAAACAAATCACTTCAAATATGGGTGAAGATCAGATGCCACGGGAGGATCCATTAGCAAAGACCTTTTTGCCCTTAGGATGCCCTAATGAAACTTGGTGGATGTTGAGTTCAGATGCAGGCTCAGTCCTAGTGCAGGCAAGAGCCTCTAAACAGTTGCAGACAGCAAATCTCTAATGGTGCAAGGAACAGACAGAACTTAGATTGAAGTGCAGAGAAAAAACACTTTTGAAGAATTCCTCTGTGGCATTTACTTTTTTAAAAAGTGAATAAGTATTGTAGTAAACTGTCTTTCTGTTAAAGTACAGTGTTCCAGAGGACTTTGCAAGACTGATTTCTACCAATCTAATTCTCCATAAGCAGTTCATTAAAGAGTAGAGTGATGAATATACACACCTGTGTATGGTTGCCTGGAAATACTCCAAATGATTCCATAATGTGTCTGTAGTTGCTCATCAAGGCTGTGAGATCCCTCTTCCTGTACCCAGCATCTCCAGTGGTGCAAGTGGGAAACACCCATGTCTATTACCCTCAATTCTGAGCTCCAGTCAGGACAGTATGTAGAAATACAGCTATGACATCTTCCTTCAGCCTCCCTCTCTAGGGCAAGGCAGGGAGCAACATATGTAATTCCCTTTATGGCACAAAGGCTTCTCAGGGCATTTGGGTTCAGGAGTCCTTACAAACAGTTTTAGCTGAACAGTTAAGGGGTGCTGAAAGTGTAGACCTGTGACTGCAAGAAAATTATGAGAACCAGAACCTCTACAACTTTCATTTTCAAGTGATTTAAAAATTACTAACTCACTTCACTTGCTAGCTGAAAAAGATTAATTGAGGTTACTTCTGGACAGAACTTGTATGCCAAGTTTAGTCTTGGCATGATTTTTTTATTGCCATGTTATAAGTGCAGAAAGGTAGACCTTTGTGATGGAAATTGTGACTGACCACAGAAGAAGTTGAGCTGATAGGCACCTTTTGAGAAGAAAAGTGCATTGTGTGATGATTTGCTGTGGCTTGTGTATATAATGGAAGCATCACTCCATGTTATACAAGCAGAGATTTGGATTGGGGAACCTGTCTTATGGAACCTTCAAATAATACATTATTTTGCAGTGATGATTTCAGCATGTGCAGTCTTCTGTCCAACTGCAAAGCTTTGTTACCAAGCAGTTTGTAGACACAGCCACAAAACCCAGATGTTGTAGATAGAGTCAAATTGTCTGTAAAAATGGGAAAAATGATGTTCAGCTTGAAAGAGGGCAGTGCCAGAGACCAGTGGCTCACCAGTGGAGAAGCAAAGTAAAGCTTTCCGCAGCATTGAACAGATGGGAAGTGCTCAACAAATGGTAAATAACCATGTGAAAGAGGAGATTAGGGATAACTTCTCTCTACGAGAGATACTATTCCTGAAAATCAGTGCACGATTTTTATGCTGTGAGCTGCCTTATACTTTCATGTCAGTTTTCCAGCTCTGATTTCTGCATAATTTTTCTTAGAAGAAGGAGTGTGGTTCTTATATTGACAGCCAGCCAACTGAATGCAAATGTGATTAGAACTCTTGACTTTCCATGAATTACTTGGAACTCCAGCTGATTAAATGAAGAGCTGGATAAGACTCCTATTTGGCTTCACATGTAAAATGTTCCAAAGAAACTCAAAGACCGACTTGAGGCACGATCAGAAACTCAGCTCTGGCAAATATAATTCTGTCATGCCTTAAGTGTCATCATCAGTAACACTAAAACTCATGTCTAATGGAAAAGTAGTATATTATCAAAACAATTAATGGGGTAACTTCTGCACTACGTTAGCAAACCACATTATTAGCTTTTCCACATCCACTAAAAAATTGGATCAGCCTATTTATTAAAAAAAAGTAAAAAAGTCTATTGTAGGTGTTTGTGTCAAAAATTTTGTACTGAAAGTATATTGTCAGAAGCTCTGTCTTCCCTCTGTCTTTTGTAAACATTAAGAAACTTGTCAAAGATTGATGCTTTTCTACCCAGAGCTCTTAACACTCCTGGAAAAAAAAAAAAAAAGAAAAAACCCCAATAAATCCCTTTCGTTCAGAGAAGTGTGTCCTTGCTGAGACAGTCGCAAAACAAGGAGCTGTCGTAAAGCTCCTTTGGGACTTTGTTCTCTAGCCTTTCGTTCTGAAGAGCCACATTTATCAGAGGTTTATGCATCAGAAGGGTACTCTGCGTGTAAAGGGCTGTTTCAACTGACAGCACTTGATTTCTTTATTACTTTTTTTACTTATATCTGAGCTCTTTTAAGTACGTGAACCCTAAAGAATCATCTGTCTCTGAAACATGCCCAGCCCTACAGCTTAGGAAGTCAGAGAGCAGACAATTAAAACCAGATCTCAGTATTTTTGATTTTAACATCTTAGCACAGGATGACTGACCCAGTAAGACAGTTGCTTCTGGGCAGGTAGGGAATGGGTTATATAATATTTTGTTTATAGAGAGAGTTAATAGCTACTTGTGCTTTGTATCCCAGGATAAAACAGTGGTTCCTCCTCAGCAGTTTTCACTGAATGTCAATGAAGCATCATAACTTTTAAGGTGAAGACGAGCAGGCATCCAGTAAACAACGTGCAGCAAAGCTGGTGGGATGGGGAGGAGGGAAAGTTTCCATAGACATGATATGAGATGTCCTGAATTCTTTTAGGTCTCTGCAGAACTGTCTGAGACTTGACTCAGTATTTTATGGGATTTTCCACCCACTCGCACATACCCACACAGCCCCCACTTTATTCCTTAGAAGGGTGGAGACTGGAGAGAGCTGTGCCAGGATTATTGCACCTACAGTGGAAAGGAACAGAGATTTTGGAAAACAGAGGTGTCAATCCTGTAGTTTCCCTGAAAAAAGAGGGAACCTGCCTCCATGTATACAATATATATGAGTGATTCATGTGAACAGAGTATTTCAGGTTTCAATCTGTTTTTACTGTAGGAAAAGCCAGTTTTGGCAAGGCATCTTTTCGTATTTTAAGTGTGTCATCTTGGAAGAGATTTGGCTTGTTGTTGACAGCTACCAAATCATCATGTGATACCTGTTTTTCAGTAAAGTTATGTGGTCCCACTGGCATTGCAGAGAGTGAAGAGAATGTTTCAGAGGTGAGACTTTCCATACACACCACCCCATTGCTGTGCCATTGTTCCAAAGCCAAAAATCTGCCCACCTTTTTGTGGACTGTTTGTTCCCATAGCAGGAAGGTCACAGTGCTAACCAGACATGGCATTTGAGCTTGGGTAGTGCCAAGCATAGCAATTTATGGATTTTCAGCTTTAGTCTGTTCAGCTGGCAGGTTTCTTACTTGTAGGATGGAGGAAATGAATGTTCTACTTCCTCAATCCTCATTCTATTTGCAAGTAAATGAATTAGTGCAGTAAGTGCTTAGGGCAGGAAACAAGATGCTGTACAGCCACAGGCTGTAGAGTGCCATTCCTGCCCTGTCACACACTAGACAATAACACAGAAATAAGAAAAACCTAGTCTGCTCTCAAAAAATTGGTACTTTCAAATTACCATATTTTAAACGTATGGTGCATTTAATGTCTCAAACATTCCAAGAGAATTTTGTTTTCCTTTGGTCTCTAGGACTGTTTCTGGAAGGGAAAATCAAAATCCCAAATGCTGGGAGAAGCCACCTGTGTGTAAAACAGTTCAAAAATCAGCTCTTACACAAACACAGTGACCCAGTGGTCTCCCTGCTGCTGACATTCCATTTGGGTGCAAAGTACTGGAAAGAAAACCAGTGGTAATAGATTGCATTTTTTTTAAATTACTTTGGTAATTATAATGGTGGTTTAAAGAGGTCAGAACATGCTTTTACCAAAATAAGGAAGCAGTTTTAGCCTAGTACTGCGAGGCAGACTTATTACACCTGATTAACATTAGGGAATGCTGTTAGGGTGAATTTCCAGGTGTTTGGACATGCATGTGCAAGCAAGTTTTGCGGTTGCTATTTCTCTTCAGTCTTCACCTTGAATTTCTCACTTGGAAACTGCCACGTACTTCGGTCTGTTATCACAGATGTTGGACTGGATCATTTTCAGTTGCTGGGTTTCAAGGGTACTGGGTACTTTTTAAAATGTTCAATATTTATTCAACCTGTTCTGTTTAGTTAAACATGATGAGATATGTGAAGTTAGTGTTTGTTTTTTTTTTTTCTTTGTCCTTTAAAAAATATCAGCATTTTACCAATACCTGACCAGCTGCTTTGGTTAACACATTGACAATAAAGCAGCCCAAGTGTGCATCTTGAAGGGTTTTAGCACTGGTGCTGCTTGCAACTTTCTGTAAATCTCAGGTGGTTCTCTGCTTTGATGGGAATTCCACATATGCTGGGAGGGTGCAGTATTAGCCTTTACATCTGCCCTGTGGAGCATGAGCTTTTCCTTTAGCCTCATTTGAATGTTGTACTGTCTCAATGAAGTTAATATGGAGCACTAAAATATTTTATTATTACATGATGAGTTGTAGCAACAGCCTAGGGAGGCACAGGGAGGAGAGGTGCCTCGTGGGTGCTAGCATTTCACGCAAGTGTCCGCCTGCTTCCCAAGGGGAGCAGTTGTTTTAGCCCATGCTGCTGTCTCTCTCTGTCCTTAGCTGAGGCTCAGCTGTTTTTATAACACTATGATAAAGCAGAGTCATGACTTCAGTCTTGATCCTTCCCTGGCTTTCCATAAGCCTGTGGAGACCATGGCACACACGTGCTCCTCACTGATACCCTGCATGGGGCTGCGTGGAGGGAGCATAACCAGAGTGGAAACATGGCCCACTGGCAGCTTTCTGTGGTTTGGTCTGTGGTTTTATTGTAGTGCCTTAGATCTGAACTTACGTCATCAAACATTCTTCTGTTTTCGTAGTGTGGAGACTTTTGCATGTGATTTCTAAGTGTCTCAGGTCTTCAAAAAGAGAATTAAAACTTTCAGTGTTTTGCCTGACATGCCTTCTTCTAATTGAACTAAAGAAGCAGTCTATAAAAACAACTAGACAGCATCCTTGGGCCTTTTTCTCCTCCCTCTTTCCCTTCTTATGTGTTTAAATTTAATTCTGTCCACAGCAAAACATCTTACAAAGTCATTTTGTAGTCATTATTTATTTCTTCTGATGGACTATTCCATGGTGTGCCATCACAGCCAGATTTCTGAACCAGAAAATACTAGTATTTACTAATAAAGCATAAATCCCAGTTATTTGATTTTGATAATGAAGTACAAGTAATCTAGAATGCCAGTAGCTGAAGTTTTTTTGGCAGAAGGGTTTTTCAGTAAAGCTTCCTGCTGAGCATTCAAGTGAAACAAATAGGTTAATTTAAAAGCTACTTACAACCTTTATGTATTGATTTATTATGCAGCTCTGAATGGCAAAAGAATAAATGACGTATTTCAGTGTTATTTTGGATAGCTGTCCTGTCCTGGGAGTATCTGCCAATGATGCTTTAGAGTTTCTAGGGTTTTCCATCCTTTTTCTAGATACAGAAAGACCGACTGTCTTTGGAGAAGCCATTTGTATCTTGGATCACTGGCAGGCCTTTGTGTGATATTTTCTCCAGCTCAGTCTTTCCTTCAAAGACATCTGATATTTGTAACAGAAGTGCTACCCCAAATGCCCAGCTTACTGAACCACGAGCTTTGTCATGTGTATTTGTTTAGGGACTGAGCCTGAAAGTACCTGCAGAGATCAGAGTGTGGCTGTGTCAGGACTTGTATGAATCCATAGCACAATAAAGCTTCTGCTGCTAAGGTGTAAATGAACCATACAAAGACAAAAAAAGAAAGGGTCATTGCCCCATTTTACAGAGAGGGAACTGGAGAGATAGATGCTGTGTATTTATGTCTAGGGAGAGCTTATATATCTCTGTGAGCTTCTATAAGGTATTTTAATTAGTATACTCAGTGTTTCCTGTACATAAGGTAACTATTCTTTAGAGGTCAAAATACATTTAGTTCTTAAAATGTTTTATGGGTTGGTTTTTTGGAGGCTTTTTTTGTGTTATAACTTAACTTTCCACATATGCTTTGAATTATTTGCTCATGTTTTTATGTCCATTTTTTCCAGGTCCATCAGCATGCATGTGATCTGTAACACTATCCCTTCAGATAGTTTCCTTAAAATGAACTCAATAGCAAGGCTCAAAAGAGCACATAGTTTCCTTTTTAATTTAATTAAAATGATGCATATTTGCCCAACACTGTGGAGAGTGACATGATGCAGAGTGGTTAGTCAAACATGAAGGCAGGCACAGCAGAGACCTTTTGGCCTTGTGAGCTTTTATAATAACAAGTTGTATTAAGCAAACAACTGTGTAACATGAGGGGTTTCTTATTGAAAAACAAGAGGGGGTGAGAACGCTTTTCATTTCCCCCTTTGTGGGTCAGTGTCTCCAGTTGGTAAGTAGGGGATAGACAGATATTTAAAAATAGCTGCATTTCAATTGCATTACTTCTTTTATTTTTTTTTTTAACTTCGCTGTTGATTGGATCAACTTCATTCTATTATAAGAATGTCATAACTTGACTCTAATGCTTAAACAACGCCTTTTGCAATTAGATGATGTAAACCTTAACATATTTAGAGACATTCAGATTATCCTCCTGAGAAGCAAGACCAGTGAGGAGAATGAGCTTTGATGGTTTATATTTATAATCATGGAATAGTTTTCGTTGGAAAGACCTTAAAGATCATCTAATTCCAGCCCCCCTGCTGTGGGCGTGGAGATCTTCCACTAGACCAGGTTGCTCAAAGCCCCATGCAGCTTGGCCTTGAACACTTCCAGAGATGGGACGTCTGCCCCAGGATGGGGCAGCCTGTGCCAGTGCCTCACCACCCTCATAGTGGAGGCTTTCTTCCTGATCTAGACCTGCCCTCCTTCAGCGTAAGGACATTTCCTCTTGTCCTTTAACTCCATGCCCTTGTAAAAAGTTTCTCTCCATCTTTCTTGTACTGTCCCTTTAGATACTGGGAGATGCTTTAAGGTCGCCCTGAGTCTTCTCGAGACTGAACAACCCCAATTCTCTCAGTCTGTCTCCACAGTGGAGTTTTTTCTGCCCTCTGGTCAATTTTATGGCCTCCTCTGGATTTGCTCCAGCAGGTCCATGTCGTTCTTTTGCTGGAGTCCCTAGAACTGGTTGCAGAACTGCAGATGGGGTCTCACGAGAATGGAGTAGAGGGGGAGAATCACCTCGCTTGACTTGCTGGCCACGCTGCCAGGACACATTTGTTTTGTGAGTTCTGATAGCACGTTACTGGGTCAGGCTGATCTTCTTGTTAACCAGCCCCTCCACGTTCTCCTCAGGGCTTCTCTCAATGCACTGTTCACCCAGCTTGTGTTTGGGATTGCCCTGACCCAGGTGCAGTTCCGCTTGGCCTTGTGAATTTAATCAGATTTGCCTGGGCCCATATCTCAAGCTTGTCAAGGTCCCTGTGGATAGCATCCCTTCAATTTTTTTCGTGAGTGCAGAGAGAGAAAAATGAGCAATAGAGAGTATGTCCTGGTTCTAGGTGGCATTGTGACAGTGAAGTGTTTGATTCAAGTGACATTTCCTTATTTGGGCTAATTTGTTTCAGATTCTATACTGATGTATTACTGCATATAAAGAAAGATAAATAAGATGCCCCACCTGTAATCTTCTATTGAAAGCATAAATTTAAGCTGATTATGCCCTGATAAGCATATAGTTGCTGATAGGGTTCAGTCCCATGTGGGTAGAACACATCCTCTCTGTACGGTCAGAGCAGCTGGGAAACAAGAGTGGGAAGTGTGCATGGGAAGACCTTGTTCCCTCCCTCAAAGTCCTGCTGGCCTTGAAAGATCTGATAGGATCATGATTTTAATATCAGGAAATACTTAAATTGCATCAACCATGTCCACATGATAGGAACATGTCAATTGCTTTTGTCCCTCACCCCCCACCATGGTCTGACTTTCCCATAAACCATGGATTAGAGTTGTGATGATGGTCCATAAAGGCTGTTATACCAGTAAGCAATGACTTGTGCTACCCGACACCTTCCAGGTAGAACCCAGGGACTCCTGTACCACAGGGGAGACAATCTGGAGAACAGACCCTTTCCACATGTGAACTCAAAGTGTTTGTACATGAATCTGAAATATGAAAGAGCAGAGCCCGCTGCCTGTTCCAAGCCCATCTGCTCCGCATCATCCCAGTCCCTGGCCACAGTCCCATATGGCGGTGCTGCTTCTGATGCTGGGCAAGGAGAGTGTGTGGGGAGTGTCAGTGTCTGCATGCTGGGCTTGTTTGTAAATGAGATGAGCATCACGAGTTAGCAAATTTGTTCAGTGAAAACAACCTCATCATGCTCTTACTGTCTAGAACTGTGCATTCTTTGCAGCCTCTTGATGTGTTTTAAATGTTCAAGAATTGGTGTCTATTTTGTCAAAGATTTAAAAGATCATTAACTAATCAGCAAGTACGAAGGAGTGGTGTTACATTAAAGAGCAGGTTTTGGGTGGGCATTGCCTGTGGGAGCTGCACTGTAACCTTGATGTGAGAAAGACTCACCCTGTAAAATCAGTGCTGGTTTTGGATGTACTGGGTAACTGGTGCCAGTCATGTGGTTCTGCTCTTAGTTTGTAATTTTAAGTTAGGATGGTCTTTAGTTCATCTGTTGTTTTTAGTATCCATGCTATTTCTGTTCCTCATGTGTTTGTTTCCTTTTCAATGAGGGGGCAGAGATGCACTTTTTGTTGGTACTGTTTTATTAGGATTGTATTGTTTGGTGGATTCACTCCACATAATTGCAGTACGTAGTGTTGTGATGCTGAAGGGATGCTTTGTTTTTCTATTTGTAGAGGATACTTGGATGGCCTGCAACCTATTTCCGAGGTCTGGCAATTGCTTTCAGTCTCACCAACCCTGTAGTAAATACCTTGATATTTTTAAGGCAGGCACCTGGGCTTTCAGGACAGACTATGTACTCTGTGTATGTGTGTGGTGGATAAGTCCTTGCATTTATGAACACTGCCTATATGTAAATAATAAACCCCAGAATGCTGAGAGAAAGGCTGTCCATAGGTTTTTTTGGTGTTTTTTTTTAATGTGTATGTTGTTCTATTTGTATATCGTGAGCTGCTTCTGGTTTATGTAAATGTGAGTTGCTGAAAGGTGTTTGCATTGCAGTTGTTGTGATTCTTAATGTGTTCTTACATCATCTGTAACTTTTTTATATTGGCAACCACAGGGTAGATGTATATTTATTAAACTTAATAAACCTTAAAGCACTTGCTGAGCTTCATTGAACATGACATAAAGTGGTATCCCTTACATAGTAAGGCTGTACATTTGTAAATATTTTTATTTTGTTTTGATTGTTGAATTAATGCAGAATAATTGTTCTGGCATAAGCTTATCAAGAGTAATTTAATATAAATGGATCAAATTTAGGCTATTTAATCATATTTAAGATTGTTTGTGTATTCATAATGCATCTGTTGCTTTCAAGAGGGACTCTGCCAACTGAGCACGTCGGTGTAAAGCTGAATGTTCAGCTGTAGTCAGGGCATATATGTAAACTGATAAATGAAAGCTTAAAGAAGAGTTTCACCTTGTTTTCTTGAACTTGATTGTTTATCCCAAGCAGTGACCTGTGTCTTGATTCTTTACAAACTGTTTTAGCTGAGAACACTCATCATTAAGCTGATCTTTGCCACTAGTTTATGAAGACTTAATGTACTAATAGAGCATCACCATAGAAGTCCTTTGTTGTCTGACCCTTCAGTTTGAGGGTGAGCTTGCATTTGGAACTGTGTTCAGAAGCAACAGTACCTTGACCATCGCTTTGTTTTTATTTGTAATTATTTCCTCTTGTTTCCTGCATCCCTGTCTTGCTTTTTCCGGTTTTATATTAAGATAAAGATGTTTTTAGTTTTCATAAGGATTTTTGGGTGTGGTATTCCTGTGTTCTGTTTGTCTTCTTTGAGCAGCCTGTGGAGTATTTTTGATGAGCACAAAGTCATCTTTTGTTATCTTGTCCAAACCAAACGTAGTTTATCCTTTATTTTATTTTGCCTGGAAAGAAATGTGGGGACAATCCAGTGGCTGAGAATAATTATGAAATATCTAACTTGTTCTTTGTAACACAAGACATTATTATCTTGAGGGTGAAATTTGCTGGGTTGCTGAAGCTATTGAGAGCAAGGTGAGACTAATGTACTAGTTAAGACTGTTCTTATCAAGTGCAAGATTCTGTGCAAGACAGCAGTCCATCTACTGATGAGTTACAGGGAAATGGAAAATGGTGTCATGTACTTTGCCAATAGTATTTTTGTGCACATGAGGCCAAAACAAATTTCCTCCCATCTCTCCAAGCTGAGTGTTTCCATGTTGCAAACTCGGTGAGAACCACATGTCTGTTTCTAAAGACAATAATTTCAACTTGCACTGAAATTTTTGCAGAAAAATGTCCTTATGTACCAACCCTTCCTACTAGTTACAGTCTGAAGGGTTCTTAGAACTGGAACTCCAGCAGGGAAAGCATTTGTGGTGTTATTAGGTGTTGAAGTTTATGGGAGTTTTGAATCCACAAAAAAAAAACCCCAACAACAAAACATAACCAAAAAAAGTAACAAAGAACAGATGGTTTGATTACCAGGCTGTAAACCTTAGCATGCAGGGCATAAACATGGAGGAACAAATTTTCTAACAGGCTGGTGCTATTGTGTAAAAGTGGATTTGAGCCAAACTCCCAGATTTGAAACCCCATGAACTTGAGTAGGCCTGAGCCAATCCTTGGCTTAGGTTCATCTCAAACATTGCAGGCACAGAAAAGTTGTTTGAACATTCACAATTGGAGATCCTAAAGCGGAAGGTTTGTGCATAAGCTGGTTGCTGTTTGTACACACAAGGGGCATATCAATGCCAGTATGAACATTTGTCCCCTTGATCATCATGGGAGTGATTGTAGAGCATCTTTGAAAACACCCTGCAGGGAATGTTTCTGGTGTGTATCCTCAGTACTTGAATCTGTTAGCAACTTACCTCTTTAGTGGGAAGAGTTTTATATGGCTTCTCTAATTTTACCCTAATAATGAAGGTTGCCCATAGTCCTTACCTCTGTGGTTCCCTCTGACAGCCCCTTGCTGTCATGACAGTTTTCATCAGGTTTCTGGGTCACACATCATGTTCCTGCTCAGGAGATAACTTGTTTATTACAGCTTGAAGCAACACTGCCTTCTGGATGGGGACTGTAGTGGGAAGATTTCAACAAATTATCAATTATACCCAGACCAACTGGAGAGATTTATGTGTTGGTTTTAATAAGCATTGTGCTCATTTGTTTGCTTTCTCCTTTGCAGCAGAGCAAACTCTGGTTTCCTCCAAGTTGTGCAGCTGCTGTAAGTGGCAATAAGACAGCGGTGTCAGTCACAGCAGTGCTCCTGCACTTGCTGTATCCCAGGGTTGTGTCTGGAGGTGGAGAGAGGAAAAGTTTAACATGAAAATGAACTGCATGCAATTACCAGTTTATGGGGAAGCTCATAAGGGATCCAGCTTGTGGTGCCACTGGAATGTTAAACTCTTGTACTGAAGAAACTAGAAGAAGAAATTAAAAAAGTATATACATGCACTGTTCAGTTAACAGAAGTTGTCAGAGCATCCTGCAATATTTCTTATTAATAAGAATATAATTGCCAACTTTGACATCAGATGCACTTCATGTGCATCCTGTGGAGAAACCCGAATGAGCTTTTATCATGGAGGATGCAGGAACGCATGGAGACAGGAATATTTTATGGTTCTGTGACACTGCTATTATCAGGGCATGCCACCTCCTTGAACTGAGCTGCCTGTGTGACACTGAGATGCAGTATATGCCAATTTGCTTGTCTTAGTCTATTGATCTGTAATTCTTCCTCTTTTTGATACAATTTGATCATAAGCTTCTAATAACAAAGGAGACACAAACTGCTTGTTCTTTATCAAAATCTGCAGTATATTGATAGGGCTCTACAAAGTTAACACATGCCTGATGGACTATTGAAACAAGCTGCTGAGAGAGCTTTGTTGTAATATCTCTACACCAAACATTTCTCTGACTCATACTCCCGCATGCCCCCTGTAGTGATTTTGTAAGTCAGGGCAAAATTTAAACTTCTATTTGTTATCTGGTACATATTTCTAAGACATTGCCAAAAAACTCTCTAAATTTAAAAACTCTGACTTTTGTTGTTGGGGTTCCACACGTGCCAAAGGAACATGTGTCAGCAATTTTAGACTTAGTGGCCACGTAATTGTGAAGTATCCTGTTTGGTTTTTTTAGATAGATGTTCTTGGATGATAAAACCAGAGAAATTCCTATGAGCTGTTTGAGTTACATTTACTGTCACTGCTTTTTGATTAATTTAGTGTCACTTCAAGAATTTAGATTGGAATGGAAAAAAAAGAAACAAAAAACTTCTGTTTATAGGTATGACAAAGTTATGTCCAAAGAGAAAAATGCTTTTAATGATTTTATTTGACTGCCATGCTCACATGGACAGCCACTGGGTCCTGAACATATATTCTGTCTTCATCTGCTTTGTCATGTAGCCCTCATTTGTGAATCAGTTTGCCTCCTGTCTGATGATACTTTATTTTTCTAAATTGTGTATGGAAGTAAGTATTTAAGAGTAAAGCAATTCTAAAATCAGTGTTTGGCAGTAGGGTTATTTCAGAAATTAATTTTTGGACAGAGACTTTTAAGTTGGTATGGTGAGGAGGTTTTGAATGTATTCTGCATGGTTTCTTCAATACAGACAGAGTATGGTATCTTGCATGGCTGTAAACGTGGTTAGTCATATCACAGTAAAGACTTAGGCTTATATAATTTGTTGTGGAAAGGTGCCCACATAAAACATGTAGGTTTGCTCATGGCCTGGTGTCATCAGCACTGATGGCTGTCATTTACTTACCTAGTGGCTGTTCCACTGCATTTTTCTTGCCCACTGTCACTTTTGTGGCTGACTCCAGTCTTGAAGCATCATTGACCTGGGCCAGTGGTTCATTTTCAGCTTGTGCAAGATTTTGTAGTCATGTGTTATCAATTGAGCTGTAGATGCAAAAGTCCATTCTGTTAGTTCTTTGGTGATAAACTGAAGGATTCTGGGTGATACCTACTACCTTGCAATCACTGATCTGAACCTGACTGTAGTAATCGCTGCCTTCTGTTTTGAATGAAAATCAGTTACCCCCTTGCTACCTTTGTTTTTTAGTAAAGGCCTCCCCCACCTTACCATAGGAATGTCAGCTCAGTGGTTCCTCTGTCCTGTCTTTTTTTGAGGTGACTTGGTAGCTGTCTGCACTCTTCAGTGCTGTGCCTGTGGTGTGTGATTCTGAGGTTTGTACTCAGCAAGATCTGGCCATGGACCTTGCATGGACTCATGTTTCTGTGTGATGAGTCAGATCCTCTCACTGATACAGCTGAAAATTACCTTCAAAAATACTCTGACTTGTCAGGTTTTTATTATCTATGAAAGGGCCCCACCACAAGTGATGTGACAAATCCTGTATCTCATCATTCAGAAGAAAAGTTTTATCTTGGGCACTTCTCACCATCACAAAAGCTCTGGCTGTGTGAGGTGGCGCTGTGGTGGGAGCATTCTGGATAGTCACAAGCACAGGGAAAGAGAGCAGCTGTCAAGGGAATGGTACAAGTTGCTTTATCCACAGTTCTGGCAAAGAGTGCAGGGAGCAGATCAGTCAAAAGCTATGCCTGCTGTCATTGTCTTGTCTGCCTCCAGACATTTGACTCTGCCTTGGAAGTTGGTCTTGGGCCAGCCAAGGAAAGAGCCATCACTATTGTGATTCAGAGTCAGCCTTGCTGAAATGGTTAGTTAAGCCAGCACATAACTGATCCTCCCCTCTGAGACCGGGATCAAGACTTTTGGTTGGTATTTTTTCCCCTAACTGGGCTAATGGCATTCAGCTTATGAACTTCTTGTCATCTTAGTTTCTAGTAAATGGAATTAAATTCTTGTGCTGAACACCAGTTGCTCTCCCTTGCATTTCTAGGACGAATCCTGGACTTGAAGACTGGAACAGTAAAGAAAGAGGGTCAGCAGTCCTCAATGAGAATGTGCATGGGATCCAGGCGCTCTTTCATTTGCAGGATGAGGTATGCATTTACCTTGGATGCCATGATGGTTCCAGTCCTGTCTCACATTAGACTTCAGACATTGCTTAAAAGCCAAAGCTGTAATGACACACTCCCATGAAGCATTTCTAGAATGCTTGCTTTTGGAACTGGAGTAAAACTGAAACCTGTTTTCCTTTATGATTAATGACCAAATAGCACCTTGTTTGTGTGTTGTAGTTATTCTTATCAGTGTGGAGTGTAGGATGCTTTATCCAGAGAACTTCATGACCACTTCACCCCTGGAATATTAGGCATTGTCTCTTCTAGTCAAGTTATATGAGTCAATGCTTTAGGAACAAAGTTTTCACAATTGTAATGGAAGCCAAACTCTGTATGTTTTTTCAGCAAACCAATAATATTAAAAGAATCTTGAAGGTAAACAGGGTTCAGTTGCAAACTTGCCAGCTATGTAGGAATTAACCTAAGCCTGGTATGAATTACCAGATGTCAGCTGGACGATACTAGATAAATGAGTAATTGTTAAAGGTTTTTAATCTGCAATTTTCCAACCTCTCCTGCAATGCTTGGACTTCTTTAAAGATGTTTGCCTTCCCAGTGCTTTTCACTGGGGCTCGTGAGACTTCTGTTGTTTTAGTGCTAACAGGCTAAAATGCCTGTTGCTATTGCAATAAATTTCTGTCTGGGGTTAAAAGGGGAAAGTACATAATGGCATCTACAACCTAAATAGAATATATATGCTAAAAATAGCAAATGCAAAATTCGTCCTGGAATGAAAAACCCAAAGCCAAATACTTGACGTGTTAAAGTACAGATACCTCTGCTTTGCTTATGTGATGGATTTTGTTTGTCATGTGAGGAGGCTGAATGTATGGCTCCTGGGTGCCTTTGTAAGATGTTTATACACTTTATACCTGCAGGATCAGACTTCACAGCTACAGCACCTAGAGCACCTTTCCCACCTTAACTGGTAGGAAAGAAATATAGCCTGAAAGAGTGGCACTTGAACTTTGCTTTTTCTTCCTCCAGGCTGCACACACTGATCATGTTAGGAGGACTTTTTTTGTGCAAAGAAAACCAGGCCTGTTGTCCTGTTTGCAGTTGTTCCCCAGCTTTCAAAACAACAATTCACATTGCAGTTATTTCCTAGCACCCTGGTTCTGTAAACTCCAGTGCACTAGAGTGATTTTACATGTGCCAGTAGCCCCATTGTTTTTGTAATTCTAAATTTTATTTTAATTGTTCATTCCTTCTCCTTGGCACTCACTGAGAAGAAAAAAAAAAGGAATTAAAAAAAAATTCTGGGAAGAATGAGCCTCAAATAATGTGAACTTTTCTTGTGATTCCTTCTTTCATTGTTATTATTCCTTTTTCCATTGAAAATGAACTGCTTTTCCCCTTCAAACTGTTTACTCAGCTTGAGATGGATTGTTGAAATTATACGGTTAGGCATAGTTAGAAATATCAGAAAATACACATGAACAAGTGTTATACAAAGTTACTTGACAGTGTACAGTTTGATCTTGCAAACATTAGCTTAATGTCTACTGACATTGTAGCAGATGTGTAACAGTTGAAATGCTCTGTCCAAGGGAGATACTGGAACACTCAGATTGGTTTGTCTGGATATTTGGTGTCCTCACCTATATTCTTCTCCAGTTTTCACCCTTGTTTTATAGTATTTTGGAGAGTGTCTATTCTTTAGCCACCCTTGGAATATTAATTTTAAAATAGTTTTTAGGTTGAGGGAGTGTGAAAGAAAATCTTTTTCTAGTCTCTTCTGTTTTTCTAAAATAGAGAAAATATTTGTAGCACACCTGAAAAACTCAGCCTCTGGAAGCAGCACATTCTGAGAAAACATGAATCTACAACTTTTTGTCAGAAATAAGTATCTGCTATTGTCTGCTTATATATGGTAATAAAGATCTGAAAATGCATTTTCATCATGTGTATTTATATTAATTTTTTAACCCTTTAAAATGTTAATTTATTTTTAGGTGCGGAAATGCTCCTCTGGATCATTTACCTCTGAACAGAATAACCACCATGAGGAAAAGATACAGGTACTATTACTTAGTTTACCACAAACCAGTTAGTTGCCATTAGCTCAGTGGCAAATGGGAGTGCTTCTGCTCCCTCCAGGAGTGCCACCTGGATGAACACCTGCATTAACACACAGCGTAAAGCAGCCGTGGGGCTGGGGAGAGGAGAACTCACTCGCCACTACATTCAGCTGTGGTGGAGTCACTGGATCTTTTTGCAAACAAAATCTTTTTGCACATATCACTCAGCTTCTTTGTCTTAACCAGCTCCATCTCTGAATTAAGTTTCAGTATCTTTTTTAGAGAAATATTATGTAAAACAGGTACGGCTTGAATAGCAAAGTAGTGGAGCTGACAGTGTACAGAATTCTAGGTTGACTCATGGTTGTTTTCAACATAACTTACAAATACCAGTAAGTCATTAGTTGTTGTAGTTTAAAAGCATAAAACTATTCTGTATAGCAAGGAATATGATATTTTTGTGTTTCTTGTTTGTTTAGGAATGGCCTTGGCCCAGTGAAAGAAGGTGAAGCACAGTATGCTGTTGTTCACTGCACTGGCTACATCAAGGCGTGGCCACCAGCAGGTGAGTGTCTCCCATGAAGGTGGTGTACCCCATGCTGTCATTGGCAGCTAAAAACCTCACTCAGGATTCTTTGGTGCTAGAAAAATAGGGTGAATTAACCAATGGGTTAACTGATTAAAGGTCATCTTGAGAAACTTTTAATAACAAAAAATCAGCTGGTTTTACTCAGGCAGGGCATCTCCATTTTTTCATGTGACTCCCTTCTCAATTTCATGGGCACAGAGCAACTGTAGGAACTGTCAGTAATTCAGGATTCCAGCAACTGGGACCAAAAATTTTCAACCTGATAAACCAATGTAGAAATGGTGTGATTTGAAGACAGTAGGCACAAAGCATGTGTCCTTCTAGAAAACACCAGCTAATACTTTATGCTTAACTACTGAATTGCAGGCACTTATGTATGAAAATGTGTGATTCCAGTTTAGGCACATGGGTCTTTGCAGTGAGGGTGTTACTCAAGAATGTTCAGTATTTGTGATAAATTCTGGTTTGAGATTGTTTTCTTGGGAATAGCTCTTGGCATGTTGCTTTGAACTACAGAGAAAAACATTTACCTGCTGGAACTCTGTATTACATATGGGAGTATTTACCTTTGAAATACTCAAAGAAGAGACAGTGGAGCTCATCCAGACATCGTTACAAGCGGGGTTAGTTGACCTTGGCATTGGCAGGATTTGAAGAGGCTGTTTGCAGTGTGACAGTGTTGCTGGCATGAATCAAACCAGGAGCTGTCCTGCCCTTTTGCGGTCATATACCACAGCCATAAATCACATTTATCCAGAGATGGTGAGTGCTAAGAGTTGGTTTGTAGCATGTTTGCAGTGGTGTGCAGACACGAGCATGCAGATGCAAACTTCTTGTTGGTTTTCTGCTGAACTGGAGTTTCAGAAGCAGAGGAAAACTTCCCCTCTTGTTACTAACAGGATTCAATAGGAGTGAAAATGTTTCCCTTTCACTTCTATCTCAAAATAGTGAGAGCACACTTTACAGTGTGTGTAAAGTGCTCTGAAAATGGCAGGTTTTTTCTGTTTTATTTTCTTCTACAAAGAGATTAACATTTCTATCAGTAATTCCAAACATAATTGAATTCAAGCCTTGATATACAGGATGTCTCTTCAGGAATGTGCATTTCAAATAAGATTTCTTTCAGCTCCTTGCTTAGCTTCAGTGAGAAGCTTGCTGCATGTTATGGGATGTTTAAAGAGATCTAACAGTTCAGGGGTGTATGTTGCTAATGCAGAGCTGCAGACATACAAATTCACATCAACACTAGGGTATGACATCGACTGTGTGCCCTTCAGCCACCGTTTCTGGAGGACAGCAGGCATGCAGTGCAGGAGAATGGGATTAAAAGGATCTTCTGGATCTTTAAGTGCCCAGTGGCCAGGTGTCAATCACATTGTCAGTGTCAGGAGATGTTTTCTCTATCTCCATCTCTTCCAAAACCTCACTGCTTTCCCATGCCTAACAACCTCTTTAATTTTCAGTCCTCATTACTTTATGGGAAATTTTTATTTCATTGAAGGTCAAGTGGGAGTTTTCCTGCCATGTGTCTCTGTCTCTATCCAGCGTTCTAGTATATTCCAAAAGGAGATCATATCCTGTTAACCTGGACTTTGCACTGATAATCCAGTCCACTTCTACTCTCCGTTCTCACAATGCATTCTCTTTATCCTTGTCACTTTTCTCTGCCCTTGTTTGTGTTTTCACTTCTCGAAATGCAGGTCACTGGCACTATACACTCTTGTCTTGGATGAGATTGTAATGGTGTATAATGCAAACAATATTTCTTATCTTGACTGGCGATGTAAAGTACAGCATCACTCTCTTTTGTGTAGTGCATCCTGCTGGCATCCTCAGTCACCTGATGTCTATACCAGCCTGCCTTTTCCTCAGTTGTCAGCTGCACATCTTCTTGCTTTGAATTGTGTGATGTTTCAATTAGCAATACTAAGTTCCATCCCGTTTCTGTTGCTGTAGCTTGTGACTGTTATTAGTCCCCAAGTGCATGCTTATGCATTTAGTAATGTTGGATTTCATCCCATTTCTATTACTCCACTCCTCAAAATCACATGGTGCTCCCTTATGATATCCCAGTGCTCCTCCACAGTGTTAATGCCTCCAAACTATAGCACAATCCTAAGGGATGTCTTCGATTTTGATGGCTTTGTGTGGAATTTCAGTGATCTTTTATGTTACCATCCAAATTGTTACTCATATTAGTCATGGGTGAGTGCCTTTTTCAGGGCACGTAGTGCTGAAAATTGGGGCCTTTTTCATGAGTGTTTATTTGCCCTCCTAGTCTTCCCTACTTCGTGTTGGTGATTGTCATGTATTCATTGACTTTCAGAGTTGAATGTGAATATCCATGGGCTGAATTTTTCCCATATATGTTTGGGTAAATAAGTGGCAACATCACTGCATTTCTTCTCATTTTCAGTGGTAATTCTGGTGTGTATAATCTGCAAAGCAAATGAAACAACTGAACCAGTAATGGAATTTGCTAAGGCTTTTCTACCCTGTAATAAAATTACTTTTTTTTCAAATCAGTTAGAGAACAGCAAGCCTTGGCCTTTGCTTCGTCTCTGATTTCTTGAGAATAAATGGCCTTCTGATAAATCACAGCTGTATAAGAATTCATCTATGGAAAAGATCATTTTCATTTATTTTTCAATTGCCAAGTGGACACTGATATAAGCTCCAGATCCTTTTCTTTCAAAGCATGCAGTGTGGCAAGTGCATTATAGAGGTAATATCCAACACAAAACATACTTTCAAAAACAAAGTAACAGATATTTAACAAATGTGCTTAATCTGTACTTAATGTCTTTTGTTTAGCACTTGGTGTTTTCTCTGGGTTGCATTGCATTGTCCATGGCAAATGTGTAATTTTTTTAGTCCCACACTGACTATAACAGAATCAGTGTTGATACAGAAGTATCCAGAACTGCTCTGTGATCATCATTAGTGGGATAGACTATTGGTTTTGACGGTGCTGCTGCAGTGAGGAGTCAGTGCAAATCTGTGAAGTAATCTGAGTACTTCAAGTAGATGAAAATTAATACAGACAGCTGGCACCACTAGGGTGGCATATTTTAAGGACTTGAAGGATTGGGTTTGTTGTGTTACGGCTCAGGTCTGTGGTCAACGTGAAAACATTTTGAACATCTAGCCTGCCTTTGTGGTTTTTCTCACTTTTATGGAGCAGCAAAGCTCACGTACTGGCAGACTGCCTTTAGCCCTGTTTTCACTGAGCAATGGGAGAGAGAACACAGGAAGCATCATGCTTCATCCTCTGCTCAGGCTTTGTTTGTCAGTGGTCCATTCATTTTCCTCCATTGTGCCTGAAAGAGAAGATCAAGTGCAAGTCCCGGCATATCATACCTACATGCTTATGTGGCCATAAATTATATGCTGGCCGAAAGTAATCAGGGTAGACTTTCTGTGGAAGTCAAAGGAAAAAGGAGTCTGGTATTCCAGATGGATGTTCCAACCAGTTATGTTGTAAGTTAGATTGAACAGTGAGAACTTAGGGCTGGGCTATTTTGAATGAGGTAAAAGGACCCCTGGTTTGAAAATGGGTCAGCACCAATTCCAGCTTTTGTCCCTTTGTTCCCAGCAAAGCAGCACAGCTAGATCTTGTGATCCTTAACCTCAGTAGTGCTTGAAGTTCAAAACAGTCACAAAACTGAGAAATACTGACCTTCTCCTGATTATTCCGTTTTCAACTTTAGCAAGATTTGCTTTTCTTCTATGATTTTTCCCCTCTGAACATCGTATTCCTGGAAGGAAATGAATCTTCTGTGGTCCGTATGATATTTTCCTAATAGGCTGTGTTTTTTTCATGCCATAACAATTGATGGAAAATATTTGGTGTAGAAAGAATATACAGTCTGTCAGGGTCTTGGTTGTTTTCTGTAAATCAAAGCCAGCATCTGCAGAAAAGCAGATAGTGAAAAAAATGGTTAGATAGATACTTGTTTCGAAAACTTGAAATAAAAAGTCCCAGAATAATGTCAAATTCAGATAATGTTGAAATCTTTTTTTCTCTTTAACTAAAAAAGAAACATTTTAGTCTTCCAAGTCAGACTTACGGTAACGTCTTAACCACAGCATGCCAAAGCTGTTAGGTTATTTTAAAGTTTTGGCCAGAATCTGAACATTTGTGCAAAGTACTCCCTCTTCCAATACAAAACAAAATAGTTGCCTGAATATTCCTTGCAGTGCCATAATTTCTAAGACCGTATTTATTTTTTTAAAGAAAGAAGACTTTAGTTTTTATTGGGATTTTTCATGAGATTTTTTCCTTGGTATGCCATCAATATGCACAGCTTTTTGTTGTTGTTGTTTTTGCTTGCTTGCTTTTTGGTTTTTTTGGTAAAAGCACTTTTCCATTGTTCTGTATGAGAGATAAAGTCACACAGTGCAGTTCCATCCCCAAGCAAGTAACCATCAGAAATGGTTCTGATGGAGACAGACGTTAACAGGGAGTTGCTAATTGCCACTGGATGCTTAAATTGCATCTTTTTAAAGACTCATAAATCATGTACTTTTTAGTGTAGTGAAATAAAACCACAAGTCCACTAACACCATTCTGTGTCTCACAGAAAATATGGGGCAGAAGGGTAGAGGAAAGAAAGGCAGAAAATGAATCTGTTTTGTTGTTAAAGCCAAGTGGAAGCTTATTGGGAAAACTAAAAAGTTCCTTATGTCCACACAAACACACGCTGTTGCCCTGTGGGAAACTTTGCTGGCATAGAGGACACTTGGAAATTAAATATAACCTCTGACGGCACTGTATTCTATTTGTGATGCTCAGTTGCAGGCTTAGCTTTGCAAATTGTTGATATTAACTCGAGCAAGCACAGCACTGTATTTATTATTCAGGACGAATGTGTATTTGGTGTTGAGAAATAAAGCCTCTCGCAGGGTTGTGCATAAAGAATGTGAGTAACTAATGTATGCTTATTTTGTTGATGTCCCCTAAAGATCATTTTCATGGCTGCATTCCTCCAAGCTCTTACAACTTTTTTTAGAGACAATGATGGTACTTGGTGATGTTCAGGAGCAATATTATATTAAGGGCTGGACAAACCAGTATTAAGTGCAGTGCACATAGGTTTATTTACCTGTCTGTATTGGAGTATGTTCAATAGCAAGTCTGCTAAAGCAAAATTAAATGTCTTCTGCAAGTGCATCCTCCAGTATAAGCAGACCCACAGTGGAATCTTTGGAATATCAGCAGAAGAGTAAAGAAATTAATTTCCCTCTATGGAATGCTGTTGGTAATGACACCTACATTGCAGAGGAGCACACAACCATTTTGTCATGTTTTTTCTCTAGGTACTTCAGGGAAGTGTTGGCAATCCCCTGGGTCATGTATTGATTATTTCCAGGGAGATTGGTTTTTATTTGTAGAGTGTCTCATAAGATGACCCAATTAATACATTTTCCAGTGTGTTACATAGACCAGATGTCATTCACCTTGAGAGAAAGGAAACAAAAAGGTGAAAATTAGAACAACAGCCTCCCTTTGTCAACAGAATGACATCAGAAACAATGTTTCTTAGATAAGTTTCATTCTGGAGATTGTTTAGGTTGCTTTGAATTAATTTGAGTTTATTTGGGCAGTAGCAAGCATGGGCCAAGTTCCTAAAAACAAAACCATTATTGAAAGCTGCAGAACAAAAAAAAGATTATGCAAAGTGGAAACCATCCAGTTGTAACTTTGCTGTTCTTTGCAATACTCTGTGCCGCTAAGGAAATTATTGAAAAAGCTTTTGAAGTCAAGGGAAAATACTTTAAATTTGTCCTTCTCAAATGAATAACTCCATTTGAAAGGGATCTTTTGGTTAAGGTTATCCAACTGCAATGCCTGGAGTTATTTTCTTGAAACAGCTCTTGTTAGATGGGACAATAATGTTGCTCTGTAAAGCTCTTGAGACCCCTTGATAAAATCCTAGTTATCAGTCGGGGGCTGCAAATGAAGCTGTGCCCCCCAGATTCTGAAATGAATTGCAGTACAAGTTTGAATATATATTAAAAACATGAGAGGTTTTCTTTCATACTTTGTGTATGTTTGTTATATAGCTCAATGAGGACCAAAAAATATCTGTAAAGTGCTATTTGGAAGCTGATTGTCAGATAAGATTCAACTATTGTGATACAAAATAACTTCCCCTTAGAGATGACTTCAGTTCGTTCCGCAGCATTTATGGTCATTTTTCAGAGTCGTCATTTAAGAAAGTGAGGTGTTGTCATCCTGTGCATGGTGCAAAGATTGACTTATATTGGGACTGATAAATTTAGAGAATAAATTGGCTGTTTTTTCATAATTGGTAGCTGCTTTGAAATGAATTTCATTAATGCTTTTAAGTGCCTCTTAAATGATTCACTGCCTGTTGTGACTGAATTATTTGGAAAGGCTTGTGAAAGAGTTTACAAATCGCTTAAAATAAGTCAGCAGTGTCACTCTTGGAAGATGTTTTTTCAAGTGCTTTATAGGAAATTGGTATCTCAAAACTGGAGTTGGGAAATAGCCTTAACTAAAGACTTAGCCAACAAGTAAGTAAACAGTGCTAATCTGGATGTTCCTATTTGTGACACACTGAGATGGAAAATAGTACACATGTATGTTTTGAAATTATTCCTGTGTTTATAACAGTTACTTCTGTTACACAACTGAAAGAAGCACTGTTAGCAAAGCATCCGCATTTTTTTAGTCTTTCAACGCAATGACCCAGATTTAGTCCATTATAGAAAAAAGTAATACCAGCTGTTAAATAGGAGCACAAAATTAATGATTAATTTAGTCTGTGCCTTGTTTTTAAGGCTATTATATTATTCACGAAGAAAACTGAACATAGTGTGCATCCACTGACCATATCAAGTGACCTCATGGTTCCAGTAACATGCTGCGGAGCTGTACTCATGGGAATGTTATAGTCCATCTCAGTGTATAATGGAATTTTAGTATCTGCTTTGTCTTCAGCAGCCAGAATTGCTGCTGTGGGTCCTGTGTATGCACGTGAGGTATGTAGGATTGAGCACAACTGAGGAAGATCATCTGGTCTGAGCCCAGAAATAATACTGACTCCTAGAGAAGAAAAGAAGTCTATTTTGTATGATTTATGGCATCTAGAATAGCACAGAACCAGGTCAGCAGCATCTGTGTTTATCTCAATTTCCTGATTATAACAGTATTTGTTATCATTTACTGTAGGAATGACTATACCAGAAGAAGATGCTGATGTGGGACAAGGTAGTAAATACTGCCTCGTGGCAATAGGAAGGCTTCAGGTAATGCCAGTCTTTCCTTATACAAACTGTTTCTGAAAGCATGATCACTCTTTTGGTTTAGTTAGTCAAAGATTGGTGCAATACTTTGGTACTAGACTGTAAATTTTAACGTGCCTTCTATATAAAGTGCCTTGATGACCGTTTGCAGTCAGTGACTTGTTTAGAACATTTCAACAGAGCAAAATGCAACTGTGATTTTGGTGCATGTGTACTTAGTCCAGTAAGAACAGCAAAGATGCTCATGAAGATGAGTGTATACAGACCTGCCATTCTTTAGGGCATGTATGGCTGGGATATTGTAGATAGTGAGAAACGTGACAGTACAGGTGCTGCAGGTGATGGATTTAAGTGGCTCCCAAAGCCAGTGATACGCTCCCTGCCATTTTTCCATTCATTCTCTCTCTCTCTGGCTAATCAACTACTTGAAAAACTGATTGCAGGAGGAATTCTGAAAACAGCAAAGATAAGGCAGTCAAGAGGTACTTCAGAAATCATAGCTTTATTCTCAGCATGTATTGTGTTGTGCATTTAGATGAGATGTCAGCTGAAGGAACTGGGAGAATAAAATTTTACTTCCTTTTTGCCCAGACGGTTGCAATCGTTGTAGTGAATTTTCTTCCTTTGTTCGTTGCTGACGAGAGCTCAGAGCAGGAGCTGCAGCAGCCGTGGTGAATCTCCATCACCACAGCAGGGAGGCTAATTTTTATCTTCTGGTCTGGGAATTCTGCCACGGGGGGAACATGTTTGAGCCTCTTACATGATCTCCTGTTGGCCTGCACTCGTTGCCATCTGCTGGGATGGTATCACTCCTTCTGAGGAGAGGTGGAATGACCTTTCGTTACAGCTCAGGTGCCAGACCCATCTCACCTGAGGTGAACAGGCTGCAAGTGTGAGAACTTCTGCAGAGTGGGTCTGTATTGCCATGGCAGAGCTACAGAAGTATTGCAGGGTGGTTTTTAGGTTAATCATGCTTTCATAATCAAGAGTAATATATTCCACTAATGGAGAGAAGGAAGTTATGGGGATTCATATGTTATAGCTGCCAAAGAAAGATGATTTCCAAGAAAATCACATTAGTAATGTATGAAGTGTCAAAACATCTGTTACATTAGAAGAGCCATCAGGATATGTGAGGGAGGGCAAGAGGAGGCTCTGTGGGTGGGTTAAATCACAAAGGAGTCAAGGTGCTTAAAAACTCTGTTAAAAACTCTGTTAAACTCAGTTCTGTTACAGCAAATTGAAATCTTGCATATAGTTAACTGGCTAATCAGCTTCAAGACAGAAAAGAAATGAGATTGGGACCTTGTTAGCAGAGACAGCTCTGGAAGCTGTAAGAAAATCAGTGGTCTTGTTTGTAACCCCAGTAGGACTGAATGGATGCGAAGTGGCCTGATTGGACAGGTTTCAGGCAGAGAGCTGGAAATGCATCATTCTCTCTGGTGAGATTTGGGGAACATTTAGAGGACTGTTTTTTCATTATGAGCGAGCACTTGCTGGCCTAATATCCCCTACCTCAGCCTCTGGAGGGCTTTGTTCAGTTCTGTGGGTGTTCCAAGTGAGGTTCACATCACCTGAAGCATGAGTGTTTAGTCTGAGCAGCCCTGGTGGATATGTCTGCAGATAACAAGTTGGCTTCTTCTAGAGATTGACCTTCCTATCCTAACATAGGTGGTTTGTCTTTCTTGGTTGACAAAAATAGGAACCAAGATGCCTAATGTGCCACAAAGTGAGAGGAATCTAGCTGGACTTACATCCTTACTCTATCCTTCTTTCTTGGGAACTTCTGGTGTATTTGTTTTTCTGCTGTGCTGTTAAGTCTAGATGAGTGCCACAGGGTGAGGTATTTGGCCTGCAAACTGGACTAAAGGATGTTCTGTGTCATTTATCTGCTGTTGTTTTGTTTATGACTTCTTTCAGGAGTTAGCAGTCTGCCAACAAATTCTGTTTTTCAGTCAGGTAATCAAATTTGAGTTGAGGTGACTGTTCTGTGGACTTCCTTGATCCTAGGTAACCAGCTCTCCAGTGTGCATGGACATGAATGGCATGTCAGTCCCCACTGAGTTCTTGTCTAGGCACAACTCTGATGGAGTCATCACCTTTGTCGACCCAAGGTGCATCAGCGTCATTGGCTACCAGCCCCAGGTCTGTGACCACTGGGAACATGGAGAATGGTTAACACTAATGAAGAAAATTCTATTTGCAAACATGAAATCCTTGTAGCTGATAATTCACACATCTTGCACTAAACGCTCTTCATTTTTCTTTGCTGTTCTCACCTCTGTAAGATTTTGTTTTCCCCTTTGGTACATGGGGTATCTTTTTATACCTTTAGATCGTATTAGAATTCTAACAGCAAAGTGCTCTAAACCTTGCACAGATTTCCAGTGAAGACATTTCTGTGATAGAAAGTTAACAGTGCTTGGAGAGAGTTTCAGTCTTGTAGACCTTTGCTTCTGTCAATCTATTGAACAGTAAGCAAACATCATTTGTGGCATTTATTTTCCTTCAGGCTTACATCTGTTCCTCTGAACAGGAGGCTAGTGCAGAACTGAGCAGAATAGTAAATGAACTCCTGACTACCACAATGCTCCCTCAGATAACTCCCAACAGGTGCAATTTAGAGGCAAAAATAATTTCTTGGTCATTTGTTTTTCAGTTTATTTTGATTTTAGATAGCTTTATAATAACTGTTTTAACAAAAATTAGTGCCATAAAATGAACTGTAGTAGAGGATGTCAGTCTACTCAAGACACCACTTCACAGCTATTAAAAAAGCACTTTAAAATTTTTTGTGCATATATATATGTCTGTGCAACAGTACAAATATATAATGTGGGGCATGAATACCTGCAAACCTTGTTTTGTGATTCATGCTCAATTGACTGGTCCCATTAAGGGTGGTAAACCCGATGTCTGGAAGGATTATTGGCACATCTGTACGTGGATTTGTGTTGTGGTTTGGGTTTTTTACCCAGGTTTATGTTTTATTCCAGGATCTTCTGGGGAAAGATATTTTAGAATTCTGCCATCCTGAAGATCAAAGCCATTTGCGAGAGAGTTTCCAACAGGTGCTGTGACCTGCTCCTTTTGTTCCACAATTTATTATTTCTGTTACTATTTTGATCACAGAAGGAGCTTTTATTTTACATTTCAAGGTATTCTGTTATGCAGGAAGAGTGGCAAGATATAAAACAATTTGTTGGTCTGTTAATAATCAGTTGAGCTGCATAATAAATGGTGGTTTATTATGCAGTGTGTGTTGACAGTATTTTCGGAAATATATCATCTGTTTAAATGTTTTATTTTTACAAAATATTCTTGCTGTGTAGGGTGAGCTGCTTTGCAGATGCCTGTGTAGATCTCACTGTCTTAAGTTGTAACCAAAAGTATTTACATTCCAAGATGGGCTGTTGATTTGGAAGCAGTTACACCCCTCTGTGATGCTGGATTGTTTTTAACCTACTTCTCTGCTAGCATGGGTGGTGTGCTTCTTCATGTACTTTAATGGAGTTATACCACTTTGCAGCAACAGGTAATTTGGCTCTTTTCCCTATTAGAAATAGAAATGTAGAGAGAAGTAACAAAAGGAATATAAAATAAAGAAAGAGTTAATAGTTTAAATTTGTTGTTACCATGGGCCACGTTTACGTTAGCTGTATCAATGGCATTTATTCCATTGTAGAGCTTACTGTTTCACATTGGTCTGGGCCATGCAGTAGCAGTGCTTTCTCCAAGCTGCCTCTTTGTTCCTGGGCTTTTCATCACCTTCCCTGCTGCCCTGGAACACACAGCACAGGATGTTGAACCAGTTACTGAGGCTCAGTTATCTAAGTGGTTCCAGATTTTCTGACAACAGACTATAGCTCAACCAAGTTTTCTTGGTCCATCTCATTTTGGGTGCTGATATTTGTTTTCAGCTCTGAAACGTGGATATGAAATGACTTCTAAATAATTTGCATAATCAACAATGTATTCAGGCATGGCATGAAAAAACAGAGCTTGGAAAGCCTCTCTGGGGAAAATGACTAAATGCTGTTGGGTGTCTGTAGAACGGATTGTGAAACGGAGGTTATGGTCTCTACAGAAGTGTTGGAGATAGTGTAAGATAGTACTCTTGAACTGTTTCTCACCATCCCCTCCTTCACGCTTGGTCTACCAGCCCCACGGCCGATTGTGTCAGCACTGTGCATCCACTTCAGTGTCCCTTGCACAGACTGAAATCAAACAGCAGCTGAAGGCTTTTTAAATTCAAGGTGTTGATTCACAGACAGAAGCCAGTGAGAGTTCAATGCTTGAAGGAGACCACCACACCCATACATTTTCTCTGCCCCACCTTGGCTGGTGATATGATGCTCCAGTTGAATCCACCTGATGGGTAGCTGTCACCAGGAATTGCATCCTGCTCCCTGTCTTCTCTCCTCCTTGATCTCCTCCCCACCCTTCCTGCTGCCTTGGTGCTGGCACAGATGGACTTGCTGGGTAGGCTGAGGGACTAATTGCTTTTGCATGGAACTCAGCTGGTTCAGCTCCCTGAACCGGTGCCTGATCGCATCTGTGGCACAGGAGCAGTGAGAACACATACACTGTTTTTCACTGGTGCCCAAATGATTGATTCCACTCATCTGTCCAAGAGACAGTGACAGAGAGCTGCTGGATAATAACACGTCAAACATCCCTCTCCAGTGAATCTATCCAGTGATTGCCTGGGGCTCAGCAGGGCTGACTAACTAACATTGTAGTTAATGACTTGGTCCTCACTGTGTTCACTGGGAGGGAGATCAGGCCATGGGAGGTGGCCAGAGTGTCCCTGAGCTCAGTTGCTGGGGACTTCCCTCTCACTACTCACTGTTAGGCTTGTGCATAAGTGATTCGCCAAATCAGAGACCTACATGATTTGCTTAAGGTCATACAAAAAGACAGCAGGAAAAAAAGCAAATCGAACTGAAAGTTCCTGTTCACTCAATCTGTGTCCAATCTGTGAAAATATTGTGCTGTTTCTTTAGTAGGCAATTCCTTTTTGGGTACGTTTTTGTTCAGTACAGTAGCAGCGTGATCGGGGCTGTTACTCCAATCATGCAGTAAAAGACTGAAGTAAACAGTTAAGCTTTGCACCAGGCGGTTTTTATTTCCAAAGAATGTAAGAAAGTAAAGATTAAACATTAGCTTTTAAATTTTCTGTGCTATATTGTTTGTGTGCACTGTTTTAAGACAGTTCAAGATTTTCCCACCAGCGATCTCTTTGCTTTATATATTATTATAGAACTAGTGTTTGCTTAATTGGGACTTCAGGAAAATATATCATGCAGTTTGTTTTATTATTGTTACTTTGGCCTTAGAAATATCTTAATTAAAAAGGTTACTGTGATTTCAAATACACTCTTGTTTTTTTTCCACTAACACCCTCTCCAAACTTGACACTTCCAATTTGCTGACAGTATCAGAACCAGGTTGGTGCATAACAGAGGAGGAAGGCAGGGTTTTGCAATTTTTGGTCAATTGCCAGTATCTATCTTAGAGCTTTTACTTCTTTGGGAAGATAAATTCATTCATCAGGGTGGGAAAAATGAGGCCAGAATAAGATAGTCTCAAGGCCAAGACCAACAAATAGTATCAAAGGGTCCAGAACACAGCTATTGAATACCCAGTAGGTTACTATTCGGATTGCACACTTTTATACCAGCTCTGTGGTTTTTACCCTGGGTGTGGTGGTAGAAAATTGCTGATAAAAGAATGTCGCTCAGTGAACTCAAACTACAAAAGTATTAAAAAAAACCCAATGAAACCAACCAAAAGCCATTTACTGCAGTATGATTTTGAACTTTCCTGAGCTTTGCTAAAGCTTTTTTTGTCTTCTGTTTGCACTCTTTCCATTTAGTTCTGTATCCAGTTGTTTAATTTGAAGTGCAAACCTCTGAAGAAACAGTGTTGGAGCGTTTTTCTTAACCCAATTGCTTGTCAGTAAAGACAGAGGGTAAATAGTGGGATTTCTACTTTTAGAGAATACAGGCTGCAGATAGCTAATAAAAAGTAAATTCCAGGTGTTAAGGATTAAGAATCCACAACAAGATGTAGCATTTATTTGCAGTAGACCTTCCCTTTCCTTCCTTAAGGCACCCCTGAGACAGTTTGGTGGAAAAGCAATAAAATATAAACAGAGATAGGCCAGGAAAGTGCCAGCTAAATGACTTAAAACCATGAAAGTCTTTTTCTGGCTTAAACCAAGATTGTTGGATAACACATGAAATGCAGTCACTGGGCCAGTGTGTGAGGATTGCTTTGACTGTACTTGAGTCAGCAGCTTCTTAATTTTCACTTGGTGCCCAACTGTTGACTTGAACACAACTTAGCTACCAAACTCAGAATTTGAATTGCATGTTGCCAGACATCCAAATTCTTAGTTACAAACAAAGTGGCTGGCCAAAGAATTTGCTCTCTGTTTTCATTAATACTATTAGAACGGACAGTAGCTTATCAGTGTTCTTTCCATTCAAACACTATATTGCTCTTTTTTTTGTCTGAAAGTCAGAAGAAAGTGTTTCTTGTTAGCACTTTGCCAATCTAGAGAGTCTTTTAATGTGTTTGGTGGAGAGGAACCAACCCCTTATTGTTTCTAAAAAAAACCCCAAACAGCAAACACCATTGTGTTTAAGCATTGTCCTAAATTTTGATGCTGATATGTGATTTGGTATATGACATATATGAATTGTGTATCTAGGTATCCAAGCAGAAAAGCAGACAGCCTCAAAATGGCTTTTTTTGTGGGCTTTCGTTTTAGCTGCAGTAATTGGTTTGTGGTTTGCCTATAAACATTTGAAAGATCCTCAGTTTCGTTTCTGTCAATCTCTTGGTAAGTTCTTCACATTAAATATTTTTGAAGTTTCCCTGTTGGGATAACAGCATGACTTGATGATTGTCCTGAATCTGTATTCTTTTTCTAAGCAGGCTAGAAAGTGGCATTTTTTATGACAAAGCATGAGGATTTCATTCTGAAGGAAATAGCTGCAAATATGAATAAGATTTTGCTTATTCTCTACAAATGAAGAATTTCTCCAGTGTGTCCTTAGCTTTTTGTAATTCAAGTTTAAAACATACCAGTTGCTGCTCTTTACTATTCATTTGCACAGCAGGTAGCAATCTCCTTTTATTAACCTTTCCAAATGGCTTTGCAGGTGGTGAAACTGAAAGGTCAAGTCCTGTCTGTGATGTATCGTTTTCGTACCAAAAACCGGGAGTGGATGCTGATCAGAACCAGCAGCTTCACATTTCAGAATCCTTATTCCGATGAGATTGAATACATCATCTGCACCAACACTAATGTAAAGTATGTGAATTTCCAGGTGCTTCTGTACATGATTCTGAAAGAATTGTAAGCATTGCTTTTTGCTGTAAAGCACATTCTGATTTTTTGGAAGCCTGTTTCTATCTCCCTTTGTTTCTCTATAACAGCATGGTCTGTAGCAGGGTTTTTCTGCATCATGAGATCTCACAGTGTAGCTGTTTCCCTGTGTCATTATCCTGAGATGCTTCCAGGGCCTGGCTGCACTGGGGGGGAAACGTCACTTATCTGTTATGTCATTAGATAAACCCATTGATCTCAGTCCAGGCTGCCTTAAACTAGCACAGAGCTTCCAGCAGCAGACCAGCTGTCCTGATACTAGAGGAAGGTTAGCCTGATTCCTAAGCCAAAAAAAAAATTCCATGTCCATGTTCACTGTGATCATACCATTCTGTAGTCCTGGCGTCTTCTGCTTGAGCTGTGGCTACTCTTATGATCTAATGAAGCTGGAAAAACAATTTCCTAGTAGGTTTGAGTGAGAAGGATCCTGATATTCACTTCAGGTCTGGTGGGATATCCCCAACTATGAGGACAATCCAGTCCCTTATCTTAAGAGGGAAGTGAAGTCATCCTGTCTTTGAATTACTGTTTTCAAAAATCATTTGGCCTCTTAGGAGGAAGTCACACTTAGTGTGGTGGAGGTTCATCACTGTGAACTGAGCAGAGATGATTTTGGAGCCTCCTGAGTTCTCAGCCAGTAACTGCAGAAACTAATCTGACCTCAATTGTTTTATAGTGTGGGTTTTGTTTTGTTTTGTTTTGTTTTTTAAATAAATTTTTCTTCTTTCCAATATAAACTTAATCTATTTCTAAAACTAAATGTGCTTCTGGTCTTACCAAAGATTTTTTGCCAAGTTTTTAGTAGTGAGGAAATTACTGGTTTTAAGATCTCTGCCTGTTAGACAGTATATCCGAAATGCTGAACGAGCAGTCTGCTGGTGGAGATCCCTGCTGAGAGCTTCACAGCAAAACCAAACCCCTGGGGCTTTGGCATTTGAACTTGAAAAGCTAGTGAGTGCCTTTGGGTGTTCCTTGTCTTGCTCCTTTGGACATGGCACATACCTGGATTGGAAGGGCTGTGCATTCACTTACATGAAACCCAGCAGCACAGATGTTTTGCTCCTTTTTGTTTTACTCTGCATACCCAAAAGATTGGGCTTAAACAACTCAGTAGTTAAGCTCATTGAAAACAGGCAAATGTGTCTTGAAACTGTCCACACTGTGATTCAAAAGAGGTATTTCCACATTTCTGCTGTCCCATAATACTTTTCCAAATAATTTGTATATGCAGAAACAAGCCAGCAAAGTGAAAAATGACCTCTGAGATTTGTCCCAGGCTGGCTTAATTGTGCTTTGTTCCCAAGAGGACACAGATGAAAAAGTGGAGCTAGAGACTTATGTTGTGTTGACTCTGGGAATGCTTTTTTCTGAGCCTGCACTATACTGTTCAGCTTGGCACTGCAGCACTCACTGGAGGAACAGGACTGTGCCAGCTCCTGGCTCTGGTTCCATCTCTCTTGCTAAGTTTGAATAACAACCCAGAAATGCTGACCTAATATGGAAGTTGCCTGCTGCTACTTTGACAGAGGATGTTCCCTCTTTCCTGTCATGTTGAAAATGTTCTGAAATGGGCAAGATACATCCCATTATACCTCTGCTTTTGAATAGTAGAAAGAATGCATTATTCAGACTGGTTTTGTTTTTTCCCCCTGTTCTCTCTCAGTTCTCAGACAAATTTCCAAAGAGGACTTACTGTAAAGTACTGCTGTTCCTGCCTGTATCTGGTTTTGGGTTTTTGTGTCTTTTTGGTTTTGGTTTTTGTTTTGTTTTGTTTTGGTTTTGTTTTGTTTTGTTATTTTTGTTTTGTTTTGTTATTTTTTAGGGGTTTTTGCACATTTGGAGACATGTTTTGACTTCTGACTACCTAGCTGCCTCAGGAAGTTGTATGTCATGGTTACTGGTGATTTCTGTCTCCTCATTAAGCTCCTGCTGGGACTGGTGGTTCGGCCCTGGCCCTGTGTGCCATCCTGTGTGTCACTGGAAGTATCAGGTGCTCTGGGTCCAGCAAGGAGCTTCCCATGCAGCCCAGGCAGGGCTGCCTCCCTCTGCACAGCTGAGGGCAGTTCTACACAGAGACAGATTTTGATTTGCCTGTCACTGTGATAACATAGGCAGCCCCATAAAATACAGGTTTGAGACAGTTAAAAATTCAGCATGAAATTGTAAAGACAACGCAGCTGAAAGATCAAGGTTTAAACCAGTTTTTAACTTAGGATAGTTTAAAGACAGAGGACATACATCTGTGTGTGTCTTTTAGTGGAATAGCTCCTGATTTGGTCAGTGAACAGCATTTTCCCAGAAGACTGTAGAGGGCAGTGAGAGTTCCAGTTGTGGAAGGATTAATAGATTTTTACTTTTATTTATTGGATTGCTTTGGTTGTTTTATTCCTTCTTTTTTCTTTTTTTTTTTTTTTTAATAAAGATACTCCTTTGGAGCTTCAGTCAACTTTCCAAACTTGGTTTGGGTACAGAAGGATAAAGAAACATTAGGTTCAAATGTTCACTCAGTTCCTTGCAAAAAAAGAAAAGAAAACCTCTCTCAGTTTCACTTGGGTGTAGTCATCCAAGAGAAACTTCCTGGAGAACTGAAGCCTTTCACATTTTGCATTTGTGCTGTGTTCGGCTGAAAAGAAAAGTCCCCCAATTGACCACATCTTCCTGTGTAGTTGGGACTGTTTGATTTACAAAGAGAAATAATAATTATGATCAGCATTTATTTAATGTACAGATAGAACAGTGTTTGAATGAAATAATGTCATGGCGAGAGATTATACAAAGGAGATATATATGTATATATACAAAGAAGAGGCATATTTGTCTGACCTTTACAGAAATTCTGATGTTTCATTTTTGTAAGCCTCAAAATCCTGTGTTGCACTGTGTGAATTTATGAATCCTACAGTTGTCCTGAGTCTCAAGATCTTCCGTCTCGGAGTGAGCTGGCACAGGTCACTGCTGGAGGCGGCCTGCTGGATGAAACAGCCTGCATGGCGTGGGAGAGATGCTTTCTCTTTTGGATTCTCATGGGCCAAACTAAAGAGCTCAACTAATCTGATAAAATTCCAGTCTGTGGTAGTGGTGGTACAGGCTTAGTTTCTCATGATCTTGTGCCATCTGTGAGTTATCTGATCCCACTGTCATACAGACCCTTTCACAGCATGGGTCGAAGCTGTAGAAGAGGGAGATACTGAGAATTTCTGAAAGAGGACTTTGCAACACCAGCCCCAAGGCTTTTACTACCCCAGTTTGTCCAAACCAAATGTAGGAAGCACGTTTGCCTGTATTACATAAGAAGAGCTTGGTAGGGATACAGTAGTATTGTTTCTCTTCCACCATAGAGACTGTTAATTTTAAAGTTCAGATCCTTTTTTGGTTACTGTGATGCCTGGAAAGGGAACTGGTGACTTCAATGTTCATAGGGGTTAATTCGTCTGAAATCCTCTCCAGTTACAAAGGAACTTTGACAGCATCTTCCCTTTTCCTCCACATACATTTACTGAAGTACATTTGAATTAACTATCACACCTTGCGATTCACTGAACCATTCCTTGTTTAAGCCAAGGGCTTTCTCAGTTTCATGCTGAGCATGTGGGTGAGCCAGGAGTTCCTGCAATACAGACAGAACCCTCTGTTGACCCCGACAGTAACTCCTCATTTGCTGTGTTGGGTGTCCTCTAGAGCCAGAAAATTTCTTTCATTTACTCCTTGAACCTGTGAAACTGGAATTGAAAGTATTAACAATTTGGGGTTTGGTTTCAAGTGAGGAGGCACTTTGAGTTTTGCCCAAACTCATCATAATGCCTTGTTCTGTATAATTTTTCTGTCCAGCAGTTGGGTTACTGAAGGGACCGCTTATTCAGTCAAAAGGGCTGGTGAGATGGCAGGGTCTGAAGCAGCCACGACAGCAGCACTCAGCTCTTCCTGGTCGGCTGCTCCATGAATTGCTGCACAGTTTCTTTCAGGTTTCAAGCATCATTTACACTATTTATGCAGTAGAAGCCAACAACAGCAGAAGATGCTAGCCTGGCTTTGCATTTCAGTCTTAATTAAGTGCAGCATAGCTTGCACAGAGTTCAGTAACGATACATGCAACTATTTGGTTTTTATAGGAAATGGATTTGGGAGGTTGTTCCCAAGTTCAGTGCTGTTAACACCATGTGATGTTTATATTGTACTGCAGCTTAATGAGTATTAGAGATGAAAGATAGAGAAGGGCGAAGGAGCACTAGGTTAGAGAAGTGCCTACTAAACAAATGACTACTAAGTGTGCTGTTTTGTTTGGCTCATTTGTATGTATAGGGCTGAATCAAGCAAACATGCTTTATAAGGAACAGAGGAGACCTAATGTGCTGTTTATTGACACACGAACCAAGTTGGTGGTAATAAAAACAAATTAAACAGTGTAATTAGCTTTCACGTTAACAACAGGATTTAATGGGTGTTTATTGTCCACAGGGTGGTATTTAGAAACTTCCCCATAGATTCCCCATGATTAAATTACCTCCCATAGTTCTGTTGGAAAAATACGCATTTTATGCTCGTGAACAAAGAATGCCTTTGCATTCCAAAGGTAATTTTCAGGAATTTTCTGCTGGCTAAAATAATATGGGAAATCCGTGGCTCCCTAGTGACCTGGAGGACTGCCTTTTTTTGCATATTACTCCTAGGACAAAAGTGATCCCCTGTATTATGAGTTCTCACACCCTAAGGCTTGCAGAAGGCTTTTTGCCATCTACTCTGATCTGCTGTTTGTTGCAGGTCACAGATTTTTGTCTGATTTGCCATGGAGCCTTGTAACTGAGCAAAGTGTCTTCTGGAAAAGCATCAAGGGATGGAAAAACCTGTTGCTTACTTCAGTAGCTTGTTTGAGTGATTCTGCACATTCCTGTCAGTTTGTGCCTAATTTGTCACTTGACTTTGTCTGCAAGTTTTTCTCTTGGCCCCTTGACATTTGCATGTATCTAGTTCAAAATTTACAAGAAAATTTGGGTGAAAATCTAAAATTTAAGCCTGTAGCCAAAATTGTATCCTAATTTTCTAGAGTTTCAAATCCATAATCTTGCTGTTTTGTAATACCTCATCTATTCCCACCTGTCCCATTATCATGTCTCCAGGGGCAAGACCCACATGATGTGTAATTCCAGTCTGTTGGGTGATTTTTCCTTCAGAAGGAGACCAGAAACAGAAACTGAGCACTGTCAAGTATCTTTTGCAAGTATCAAGTCCAAGTATTTTGTCAGTTCAACTCCAATCTTATCCTAAACTCTGAGATTTAGCATAATTTGAGGGGTTTATATCTCCTTTGCTAACTGAGCCCCAGAGAGATAAGTGTGCTACCTGTGCATCCCCAGGCCAAAGGTGATCTTGTTCATTGTGGCTGAGCAACAGAAGACAATTGTTATAGGAACGTGCAAAACATTTGGATAACTCTGCAGCTGCTGAGGTGTTTTTTCATCAGACAAGCAGTCTTCCTTGAGACCTGCAATGCCAGCAAGCTTTCTGTTCATCTCAGTAGGATCAGAGAAGGGCTCTGGTGTAGTCATCATTAACATGAGGAAGATGATGAACTAAGAATAGTGAATTATTAAATCTTTAATAAGGAGATTGTGTTCCATCCTCTGTTACTTACCCACCTACAGTTCTGTGCTATCACAGCAAAATTCTTCCTGTGCTCTGTTGCATTCCTGTGGTGCAGACTTTCTCAATGAGAAAGCTGTAAAAACAGATGAGCCTCACAGGAAAGGATTTACTAAATCACCTGAGACACGTTTCACTGGGAGAGTAAAATAGGAGACCATGACTATTCTTGTTTGTATCTTAATTGGTTTTTGTAACGAAGTCATTTTGTCTCTCTTGCAGACAACTTCAGCAGCAGCAAGCAGAACTGGAAGTACATCAAAGAGATGGGCTGTCATCTTATGATTTATCTCAGGTGAAATTTCTCAGGTTTTTCTGTTTGTGCCTCTGATCATTTAAAAGCAATGGCAGATTTTAGCAAAACTAAAAGTATGTGGTGGCTGTTCTGAATTCTTTTTGTCAAATACAGTGGAGGGAATTACCTTCCTCTGTGTATCTCAACAGGTGCCTGTTCCAAGTATACCAGCTAATGTTCATGAGGGTGGAAAGTCTGTGGAAAAGCCTGATGCTATCTTCTCCCAAGAGAGAGATCCTAGATTTGCTGAGATGTTTGCTGGAATAACTGCTTGTAAGTGAATGTCTCTGATGTTTAATTTTTAATACAGTGTTAAGCTTGGTTGACACAGCTTGGCTCCACACATGTGGAGTACAGCTTTGAGGGAATGAAGAGAAACTACATTGTGGCAGAGAAATTTCTAAGCAGCAGCATCTTGCAGACATTTCCTAGCATTTGCCTTTAGTTGGTGTTCCTCTAAAAATGGTAGGAATAAATTCAAGGAGGGATGGACAGCTTTTGTATCCACCAGAGCGACCTGGTTTTGGTTCTCTTTTCATTTCACAGGGACACTTTAAGCAGCGTTTGTAGATACTAAACATACTGAGCAGAACTTCCCGTTTTAAGTCTGTATTTTCTTTCTCAAACACCAGATGCGAGTTCATCTCTCTAAATAGGGATGGATTAAGAAAGTTATCATATAGTCTTAAGAAAAACCTGCAGTTTTTTATCACATCACCAGCTTTTGCAGTGATGCTTTCAGAGGCATAAGCCTTGAAATGTAATAATATACTTGTTCCCTGGTCAGTTAAGGCATCTCCAGTCATGTTACCTGTCGATGAGTCCTTGCTCTTTTTTGTACAGCTTTTAAACTTGTTGGTAAGTTCATCTTTAGAGTGATAGTAGTCTCAGAAACATACATTTCTTGAGAATTATTGTGAGGACAAAGTCCTTACTGAGTGCCAAAGGATTTCCCAGCCCTGTTCTAAAAGGTAACAGCCAGACTTAGTCAGAGTGATGTACCTCACTCAAACTAGCCCAGCCTGTGCTGCTTGTTGCCCTGACAGAGAGAAGTCATTGAGAAGACTGGCAGCTGAAGGGGTCATCTGAAATATATCTGTAGGAAACCAGGCTCATTAATTCCACTACTTGTGGAAGAACTCATTGGATGTTTATTGTTCTTAACTGTCCTCACTGAAAAAGAGAAATTTTTACATTTGTTTTAAATAAATCAATGTGCAAGTGTCATGCAGTGCACAGAGGAAATGACCCACAGGGTCTGACTCCAGGGGTGTTGGAAGATGACCTCACTACACTGGTTTCTTATGTCTGGCTTGGCCTTTTCAAATGGAAAAGGCATTGTAACTGCAGGATAGACCTGATACTCTGTCCTCCTGTTGCTAGGACTTCTCTGTTATTCCTGTTCATGCTTGTCTGTCTACTCTAACAGTGAAGTCAACAGCTGAGGCCATAAAAGGGGTCCATTAGAAGGTAGCAAAACTCCAACCCTAAACATCAGAGTATTATTTTTCCAAGCCAGAACATACTGCTTTGTGGCTGCCTTATTGGCTCTTTTTCAGGCAGCTCTCAACTGTTTGTGAGGAGGGGCTAGGGATAAGGGTGTAGCAAGCTGTGAAGTAGCTGGGAGGTTATATTCTTGGAAATGCCATTTCTCTTTTCATTCTTATCAATTTACAGGCTGTGCTTTTTTTGGGACATTCTCCCTGTCTGAATTTCTCATGGGAGCTGTGATCAAGGTCTCCTCTGAATGATAAAAGATGGTTCACAGTTAGAGATGAGATACCCTGTCCAAAACCAATATTGACAAGCCTGTGTGCTGCCTGCAAGACATTTGCATTATGTTGATACCCGATCTTGCTCTGTGCTACGTTATGTAAAAACATGGGTTGATGCTGGGAGATTGCTGCCATTATTGCATGTAGTGGCCACACATAATGAAAAAAACAAAGTTGGGAGCGGAAGCTTGGCTTTAGTGATTCACGCAAGTGCTTTGAAGCCTGGGATAATGCAGTTCTTAGAGAGATTCATTCTGGAAGCAGAAACACTGGTCCTACTGGGAGATGGGCCATCACTGACCAGTACAGTGGCGGCGTTTAGAGAGAAATGGGTAAAGTACACCAGAAGAGAAAGCTTTCAGTGCTGTACCAAAGGTGAAAGCAGAGAATTGTGTGTAAAGTTCTGAGCAGGAATACAGCTGGGAGAGATGTTGGACAGATTCAGAGGCTAAAGAGCATTCAGGGTAACTCAGGAAGGAGAATTAGCTGCTTGCGATTAGTTTAGCTGTTCCCTTTGTCTTGGCCTCATCCTGTGGCACAGACCCTGGTAGCTGCCATGGCAACTCTGCTCCACTTGAGGAATTCCAGTTCATTTAGGGCACTCTCAATTTTGCTGTTGAGTTGTTCTCAAATATCTAAAGTACCCACAGGATTTTGGCTCAGTCTCTTCCAACCCTGAGTTTGGTGTCCCTGCAAAGGGGGGACCTTAGAAAATGGAACATCTCATGCAAGAATGACAATATTGCGGAAAAAGGCAAAATCATCTGCCCCTCTCAGAGATATCCCAAACCATTCTCAATTCTTCCTGCTACATACATAACACTCTCTAGATCTTGTCCCCATTACTTCCTTTTTTTTTTAATATGGGAGTGTAGGTTTACAGCCCAGACTTGGTGTCTGTGCTTGGCAATATGTAGCTGGTGAGGAATTTCTACATTCCAAAGGAAAAGCAATGACAGTTTGCATCAGTGGTATGCACACTCCCCACTTGCTCTTCAAAACTCCTGTGAGGTAATTTGAGGTGACTTTTTCCCTTGGGAAGGCAAGCTTAGATTCTTGTTAGGAACATAACATAAAGAACAACTTAGGTAACAGGGAAGAGCTGGTGTGTGTTGGAGGCCTTTGGTGAGTCACTCTCAGAAGGTCTCTAAAAGCTAGTGAAAACGAAAAAACACTTTTCTTGCTTGTGATTTGAGTGGGCCTTTTGTTCAGGAGAGCATCTTGTGAAATGAGTGGGAATCTGAAAGGAGCAAAGGATAAAATGAGGAGGCCTGTCAGGTGTCTAGCAACAAATGGTTTCAAAACCATCAGTGAGTTGCAGGGTGTTTTGTGTTTGGAGGGAAGACGGAGAAAGTGAATAAAGGGTAGTGGAGCAGACCTGGAAATGATTTTAAGAAAAGTACTAGTAGTGAGATTTCCCTGCGCTTTGGAATAATCCAGTGCCAGCAAATTAAATTAAGGGACCAATTGGTGCTGTTCACCCAATCTCATTTCATTCAATTAGAGATTGATCTCCAGTTGCCACATTAAGAGTAGACTATAAAAGTTAATGACATCTCCTTGTGTGTGTTATTCACTACACTAATTTGTCTTACATCCCACTGGGATTCTTGCATCCTGTTTCATGACTCCCTCAAGCCACATATAGGACAGCAAAATCCATAAGAGACCAGTGTTTTGCCTTGCCACAGCTCAGCTGCGCAAGTCTTGTGACACTCAGACACCTGTGAGACTGAGATGCAGGTGAGGGCTGCAGGATCACCCTGAGATGTGCCTCTAGGCTGCCTGGGAGGTGGGTGCTCCCCTCTGGGTATCCCAAGAGAAGCAGACTGTCAGCTGGTTAGGAGAGGGGCTCTTTGGCACCATTCCTTGGGTTTTTTAACCCAGTGGGATGGGGGCTCTCAGCTGCTATTGCAGTGCAAACAGGCTGTGATAACAACAGTGGCCCTGGAAGGGGCATTTCCTGGTGCCAGAAATGTACCCTCATCCAAGAACACCCAGGCAGCTACAGAGGTGCACATGAATCGAACCTTCTTCAGTCCAGGCTTGTTTCATGTGACATTCCTCCATCCTCCTGAGCAGACCTCACATCTTTCTTCCAGGAAACCTTTGTTCCTTGTCCAATCTGTATCTGGGACCCTTGCACCCCTCACTCCCCCCTCAGCCAGAGCTGTGCTATGTCTCACGTTTCCCCTCCTGCCTTCGTGGTCAGGAGCAGCTTCCAGTGGGTCCAGGCTGTGTGGCTGGAGGGCACGTACCAGTGCTGTGTTCCATGCAAACAATGGCATTAATGAGGTACGGCCTGCAAGGAGGTTACGAGGGAGACACAAACCAGCTGTGCCTCTGGTTTCTGAATTGTCATACAGCCCTTCTGTCATTTCTAGTGTGTTCCACAGCGCTGCTTTATAAAGCTTTAAGAAGGAAAGCAAACTCCCTGCCACCTATATACATTGCAATTGTCTTTAAATAATTTTCCCTTCATTTTCTCATCTCTTAAATTAATTTTTTTGCTGTAATTTATTTTTCTTTTGTAGCAGATAAAAAAATGATGGCCTCAGCATCCACAGCAGGAAACCAGCAGCTTTACTCACAGGGAAGCCCATTTCAGCCAGGACACTCGGGAAAGACTTTCAGGTACTTAGTCCAGATCCTGAATGTATCAGTTTCTGTCTGAGAGTGGGGGACTGTTCCCCTTTGATCTGGTGGAAATAAAGCCAGCTTAAGGGCTTTCTTTATGTGAATGGACTTTGGTGTGTGTATACTTCACTGCAATGTGATGTGTCAGCACTTAGGCTGGGTTTACAAGCTCAGATGATTTGGGTACCTCAGAATTATTGACTGGTAAGTAGATACTTTTTGTTGTGGTCATGTAATTGGAAAAAAGCTAAGAAGCAACAACAAATCCTGAAGGGAAATAAATCTGAGAGTTAATGGAGCAGGCTCAGAAATCTGAGGAATATTTAACCAAGCTGGAAAGATTTGTTTTGCACTCATGGCTGTCAGTACTCCTGCAGGCTGCCTTGAAAGGATTCAATGTGGATACCTTACCAAAGGGAACAGAGGGATGCTTCTTCCACAGTCCCAGGTCAGGACTGGGACACAGGCATGAACAGTTTTCTAAGGCAGCTTCCAAGGACGCATGAGATGGTGGGCTGGCATTTTCCGAGGCATTTTTGAGTTATTCTAAGTGTTTGTCATTGCCTACCAGCTGGCAATACAGATTTGCCTGATCTGAAGTTTGTCTTCATTTCCAGTCACTTTTTGAGTGTGGTAACAGTGATGGTATTTACCTTAGTGCCTTTTGGTATCACCACTCTAGGATTGTCATAGTGGGGTTTTATCTCTTGTTCAGACCAACCAAGGTTGTGGAAGTGAAGGAACAGCCCTTCAGAGCCTGTCAGTTCCAGGAACTGGAAAACATCTGGAAATGCTGATTTTATTTAAATCAATGTGTTCTTAAAGTTATAATTGCTAATAGTCTCAGTGGGGAGAAATATAATCCCTGTGCGTGTGTTTAGTCAAATTAAAACCAAGAATAACTTGGGGGGATATGACAATAAATTAAAATGCCTTTTAATTGGATATTGTATATTACTGGATGGCTGACTTGCCATCTCGGGGTTTGGCGTGTTTTGTTTGTTTCCTTTGTTAATTCCTGATGTTTAACTATAGCTTTTTTCCTACTGCTGTTCTATTACGTCAAGTAATGGCTTGCATTTCTGCCAGCATTTCCACCCTTGATGAACTGTCCTCCTTGAGTAATCTCTAGCCTGGCCCATTCTGTTATTGAGCCTAGGCCACCTCTGGGCATTATTTTGCAGAATCCTGGTTTCAAAGAACATATTGCAAATACAGTCCAAGCTCCTTAGATGATGGGACTTGCCAATCCAGCTGAGAAGGTTTTGACACTAGGGCCAACCCTCCTCCCCAGCAGCTGCTCTGTGCTTCAGCCAGATTTAGATGGACTTTCTGGTCTACATTTCCCTCTTTTGGAGACTGTGTTAGTAAAAAATAGAAATGAAAAATGAAAAAAAAATCAAAAAACTCCTTAAAGAATTTCTGAACACACACATTGCTTTTAGGCAGTTTAGGAAGGCCAGAATAACAACTCCCATATTCAAATGCCTGCCACGTTTTGCTTACGATCTGTGAGGGATTCTGTCAACCTTCTCCAAGGATTCTGATTCCTGCTTTCTCTCTGCTGTGTCCTGTTTATTTCTTTTCCCAATCCTCTCCCTTCTTTCTCTGTAAGATTATGAAAGTAGACAATAGGGAAGGGATTGGAGAAAAGAACAAACTGTTTCAGTGGATACACAAAAGTGGTTTTGTATGCTATGTCTTCATTTATATTCATTTATATAGGACATGTAAAATATTAAATGTTTTTGTATATAAAAGCCCATTCACAATGTGTGGTTGTGTAGATTCAGTTGCTCAAGACTTCCATGAAAGTAAAATTATTCAGTGTAACAATCCTTCATAGAATTTTATTTATAGTTAGAAATTTCTGGGTATTTCTCTGTAGTGAAATTTGGTAATTAGGAAACAACATATAAACAAGTTCCTTTGAAAATGCTTTTTTATTATTATTCCAGAGTTATTACATTAGTATAACTTCCTGTCTTGATTATTCTTTTGCCTGGGTATATAATTGCATGCTCTTCCTTAGCATCAGCTAGTGTAAAAAAGGAATTAATAGCCCACTTATTTAACACATACTTCTTCATTTTCCGGGCAGGAAAGAAATAAAGAAGTACTTTTAAGTATTGACTTTTGTGCCCATCTTCATTTAGAGTGACATTTAAGCAAATGCTTAAATCCTGTTGAGTTCAAGCACAAATTTACAATGAAGTACCTGCTTGAATACTCTCTGCAAGCAGGGTTTTTTAGTGCACTAAGTGTTAGGCTAGTATGAAGTTAAGTGTTTATACACCATGTGTTACACTGATTTTTTTTTTCTTAGAAACCCTTTCAAAGAGATTACTGAAGTCTAATTCAAAATAATTTTACCCACTGTGTCTATTTAAATTGACATTTTGGAATGCCAGTGCATTTCATAGTTTTGTGATGGCTTCAGATTATTTTTTATCAAAACAGATTGAGTAATTAGTTTTAATGTTATCGTCAGCATTTGCATATCTGGAATACAATTTGTGTGTTGACAAAATGCCCTACAAATGAGGCACTGTTTCTGTTCCCTTAGTTCATCTGTGGTACATGTGCCTGGTGTGAACGACATCCAGTCTTCCTCATCAACAGGCCAGAACCTGACACAGATATCTCGCCAGCTAAATCAGAGTCAGGTGGCCTGGACAGGAAATCGCCCACCATTCCCAGGACAGGTATTGATTTAAAGTACTTTATTTTCATGGTCATTAAAGATTTCCAGTCTCTGTGCTTTTTACAAAAGGATTAGTAAACTCCATTTATAACGTGAGTGTTATTAATTTGTGGTTGGAGAGGAATCAGTACCTGACTTCTGTTCTTTGGCAGGTTGTAATAATCTGAGCCAGCTGCCTGGTGTGTAACTGCACTGGATTTGTGATTGTGTTCATTGTAGTGGCAGTCAGTGCACTGACATAAATCTCAGTGGAAGGTCTTTGTCCTGCATTTGATTTATATATGCACTGGATGAAGTAAAAGAAGACAGATCTTCTGTTTCAGTATTAAGCCTGTGAATTAAATCTTTCTTGGACCAGGACCTTGCACCTAGCAATGTTACACACAGTTATCAGGGTTGATGGAAGGAGGACAAACAAATCCAGGCATGAATTCAGAGCAGAGGCTGCTGAGCCCGTTACCCTTCCAGCAGCTCTGCTCAGTGTAGCGCTCACTGTGTCGTGTGCTGGAGGAAACAGGATATAACTCTGTCAGATGCCCTGTGCTTGTCAATGTTCGCCCAGAAATCACTTCTTGTTCAATGTAACATTTAAAAAAAAAAAAATCTGTTTGAAACTCTGTTAGAAGACAAATAATATGAAATAGTCGAGTTTGATCTTAATAACTCTTGACTTTCCATTGTTTGGTATGCTGAAATGGCTTGTTGGGGTGGGCACTAAATAACTTTTTAGTAACTGAATTAATTCCACATTAATCAGTGATTCTTCCCAGCCCTCAGTGTGCCGTGATTATCTGTCACACCTGGTTAATGAAATCCTCTCATAACATTAACTTGTTTTTTTAAATTATATGGAGAGTGCTGAAAATGGCTAAAAGAAATTACTCATCCCTCTTACTGCACAAACTCTGTCCAAGTCAACGGAGTTTGTATATGAGTATAAGGAAGAGGTTAAGCCTTGCGAAAGTGGCATGCAATGCTCTCACTGCCATTGTGGAAGCCTTTAGAAATCTGCAGTTTTGTAGCTTGGAAGACTGAGCTGAAGACTTAATAGCATCTTCCTCCTGTTGCATGTCTGTTGGGATTTGTTTTCCTCCTCTGGCTCCCCTGCATTTGTCCAAAAATCTTAGAATCATTAAATTTGGAAAAGATTTTCATGATGATCAAGACCAACCGTTCACCCAGCACTGCCAATTCCACCACTAAACCATGTCCCCGAATGCCACAGCTACATAACACCTCCAGGGAGGGTGACTCAACCTCTTCCTTGGGCAGCCTCTTCCTGTCCGTGACAACCCTTTTGGTGAAGACATTTTTCCTACTGATAAATGATGGAAAGTGGCTCAAGGAGCACTTCTGCCAACTCAGTCTCCTTGGGTGGATCCTGTCCAGCCCCATAGAATTCTGTGTGTGGTGTAGCAGGTCACTGACTTTTGTCCCCTTAGGTTGTGGGGGCTTTCATTCTGCTCCCAGTCACCGTCTTCCAGGCAGAAATAGCTTCACTTATGTGTGTTGTTTATGCCAGTAACAGTGCACATCATTAGAGGTATCCAGAGATGTAATCACCTTTAATTTCTGTTTGTGAAACTGGTCAGCCAGTGAGTTTTTCATGGGACTGCTGCACTTGTTCATGTTGTGGGAAATGGTTTATAAGCATATTCTGTCTGTAGCACTATATATGGCTGTAGCACATAACTTTGGATGAGACACTTCACCCTCTTTAGTCTCTATACATGTTGTTTCTGTCTCAAAGCAGCCTGCAGTGTTTAATCATTTGTGAAACATTCTTGGAGATCCTGTGACAAAGCCATTGCATAGATAAAATGACAGCAAGCTGGTTTTTAGTACCTTTGAATTAACTCAGCTGCCCAGTGAAAGCAATGTCAGACTGTTTCTTCCCTTCACCCAGGGCTGGTGATTCACTCTCCCAAGCCTTTTACAAGGCAAAATTACTGCTGCCTGTATTTCATAGGCAGGGAGAGAAGGCAGCTCATTAGCTTTGAAACTTCTTTTGCCCTTTATTACCACTGGAGACACTGATCATTTGGGAACTGCATGTATTCTGCAAGACTTTCAGATAACGATGATTTTACTGTGGCAGTGCAAAATCAATGCCCCTGGAAAATAAAGGTGAATTCATTATATATGTGCAGTTTGAGATTAATCATTTTAATAGTGGTGAAGGAAATCCTTGCTTTCCACATAGCTCTCATATGGAGTACATGTGAGTTAATCAGCAGGAGAGCTGTAAGTGTTGGTTTACAGTCTGTTGTGTTCCTTCTGCAGCAATAAGCTGGCTTTTACAGAAATGAAGTATGGCTGAGACGGGAGAAACAGGCCTGTTCACATCTACAGAGTTTATTTAGTCTTTGCTTTATGTTGTTTAAAAGTGATTCAGCTGTGCTGTTCCTTGACAATAAAATTTGTCCTTCTTTTACCTTTCGTTCCTCAGCAAATTCCATCTCAGTCTGGCAAGGCTCAGTCATCCCCCTTTGGGATTGGAACAAGTCACACCTACCCAGCTGATCCATCATCATACAGTCCCCTTTCCAGCCCAGCCACCTCTTCTCCAAGTGGGAATGCCTACTCCAGCTTAGCAAACCGAAGTGCAGGGTTTGGTAAGTTTTAAATGATGTAACAGAGAAGTGCACATAAAAATGGAATTCTCCATCATTAAGTTCATTAAAAATCCTCCAACCTGTTCTTTTGGTGGGTTGATTGGGAAGCCCAGTTGAGGAAGGTGTTTTGCTTTCTCCTTTTGAGTATAGGGAACAAACTTGACCTGTTCCCTCCACATTGCATCTCTTTCACATGTGAATATTGTGGCATTTTATGGTACAAAGGAACTTTTCTCATTTTTTCCCAGTAAATGGTGTCATGAAAGAATCAGAAGTTGCTTACATCACTGTTTAAATCCTCCCTAATTGTGGTCAGCAGGTTCAGTTTCTTTTTACTTCCCAGAACACTTAAATGGCACAAATGTACATTCTTTTCATTTTTCATCTTTTTTGACTGCATGGCAGTGTCCTCTTGCACAGAGATGGAACTTGGCTGGAAACAGGATCTATTTTGTACTGCCACTGCTGCTAACCTAAGCAGAGTAGGTGCCGTGTTTTGAAATGGTTTTCTTTTCCTATTACATGCTAATTTAGTGACTTTCAGACCATGACCCAAGGGTTATTACCCCTCAGTAAGCTTTCTACACTCCACCAGCAGAGTAATATTTAAGAGTGAAAAATATAATGAATCCATTTGTGATAAACACATGTTGATTCTATGAAAAATGTCACTGGCTGGTAATAATGTGCAATTCCAAAAAGCACAGGTAGCAGTGAGGTAATGTGTGTCATTTTTCTCCTCTCCCTTGGGAAGAGAATTGATGCAGACCCATTGCAGACTTGTGCCTAGAAAAAGTGCGTAGAAATGGAGCTCTTCCCACAGAGCTTATTTCTGCCTCCATTTCCACCAGGCATTGCACATTTGTTTATGAGACAGACTTGTATTTCAGGCCTAAGCTACTTGGCAAGAACCCTTTCACCTAATGAGAAACATCTCCTGACCTACATCAGTTTGGATGCTATTAATAACAGCCTTCACGGAGACGAACGGCTTTGACTGCTGGCTGGCTGTAACTGTTCTGCTGGAAAGAAGCATCATTTGCTTCACTGAGTTAATTTCAATGTATTGTTCGGGGTGGGGCGGGGGGGGAAGCCATCAAACTTGTAGC
>JAWWEE010000016.1:8670106-8697471 GCA_035221455.1 Xenops minutus
ACTGGCAAAGATCGACTGCAGCCCTGGGCTGTACAGTTCAAAGCTTTCTTTTAAAGGGTAACTTAGATGAATTATATTTTGGCCCTTGAAAGGGCTGCAGGGTTTCTGAGTCAGCTGAATTACTGGTTGTAGTAATGTCAGCAAGGGAAGAGCTGTAATCATCTACTTCTGATAGAAATACATCACTACAGCCTGTTTACTTTCCTGTAAAGTGTTCCCTTTATCTGTTTTGCATGGCTTAGCTGGTGGCCAAAAGGACTGGATTGAGCACGTCTTTCTGTATTTTCTAAAGCCATGAGCATGAGTAGTGGCTGATGTGACATGACTGAGTCTGGTTATCACAGACGTGACATACAGCACACGTGTGGAAGTTTGGCACAGGAAATTTCCACCCCTGGCAAAGGATATTGATGATTGGGAAGATTCTCTGCAGTGAGAGGGAAGCAGGCAAAAATACCTGCAGTAGTTATATAGAAAAATATTTAAAAAGAAAAGAAGAAAGGAAAAGCATAAGCCTGGTGGCAAGCTTTTAAAAATGCTAATTCTTAGGAGGACATACTGTAAATAACAGAAGAAAAATTATCCAAAAATATTATACGTTCTGTGCCAGTCTGTAGAAATACAGGGTAAAATGAGTGCAGCTTAATTGTGATCTGTGACTGTACTCATTAAAAATGTAAATGTAATAGGTAACCAAATTAATGTGTGGCAACGTGTTTTTCCTTGTAGGCTCTTCAAAATCTCCCTGAAATCATCATTTTAAGTGTATTTACTATAAAGCCTTGCTGTTCACATTACTCTGTGAAATGTAAATGGCCTCAGATTTTTAAGAAACTATCACTCTATGAACAGGATAATAATTTCCTATAAACTGTGTGTTAAATAAATAATTTTGTGTCTGTAATATTGGAGGACAAGATAGTCCTATAAAAAACATTCTGCATTTAATGCAGCAATGTCTGCATTTGTTACTGTAGGCTGTTGTTTGTTATCTCACTGTTTCTACATCTGCTTAAAAATCTTACATCTGCTTAGATGCTCCCAAGATGAGTAGGAAACTGTGCACTCTCTGCTCTGCAAGAATTCAGTCTTTTGAAGAGAAAGAGCATTCAGATGGTGCAGTTTGGTTTTTAAGTGAAATGGCAAACACTCCTTATAGTGATGAAAAAAACGGTGGTGGGATGCTTGAAAATTGTGTACCCGTGCCTGGCTTACAGTGTCACTGTGCATTCTGCTGTGGGCAGTTCACCTGCCAGGTCTGTGCAGCCATGGCCCTGAGCTTTGCTCTTGGATTGGCCCTCACTCTGCGGTCAGGGCTGAAACTCCCTCTGGCTTCCACCCCGCAGAGCTGGTGTTGCTTGGGATCTTTTCTCCAAAACTTGTCTGGAAACCCAGACGCTGATGGATGACACCTCAAAGCAGGAAGGTGTTTTGGAGGAGCTGCTGTCTGATTTGTGCCCTTTCTCCCCGTCTCCAGCTGAAGGTGGCCAGAGCAGCAGCCAGTTCCAGGGGAGACCTTCAGAAGTCTGGTCCCAGTGGCAGAGCCAACACCACAATCAGCAGAGCGGCGACCAGCACTCGCACCCGCAGCCCAGTCAGACTGAGGTGTTCCAGGTGAGGAGAGTTCAGCGAGCCCAGAGTCCCTCTGACAGCCTCTCACTACTCACTGAAGAGCCATGGCCCTTGAGGGTCAGGGTGCAGCAGGGCTTGGGGCAGTTCCCTCCTGCTTCATGCTACCATAGGTGTGCACTGCTGTGAGCTGGCCTTACCTACCAGGGTGGTTTTGTTTTCTGCCACAGAACAGCATCTTTGCTGATTTAAAATGCTATTTTCCAGTCTCTTTGCACCCTATACTTAGGACTCATGTCTTTTGCAGAGAACCCAGTAAATATTCCCAAGCAGAGTGTCTTTCTTATCCTGGTTCTGGCCTCTAACCTCCCAGTCAAGTCCAATTAGACATCAATGTGTTTCTCTTTGATAGTTCAAGTAGGAAAGGAGTCATACTGTACAGAAGATAGTGACCAACAATATTTTAAGATTAAACCCAGTCAGGTATCAGACAGGTGGTAAACAATCCTCTTCAACTACCTAATTTTCTAATATTAGCTATAATTTTGAGCCTTCACTACAGATGGAGTAGGACTTCATAAGTTAACTATTAACATCCCTGTTCTTGTTTAACTGGTTTTTAAATTAGGTCAAGAAGACAGTTTCAAAGAAAACAATGCAGATAAATGCAGAAAAGACAGTTCAAGCCCCAAGCAAGGTTTAGACGTGGGGCACCTCATTATCTTTTAGAAAGTAAATTCACCTGCAAGACCAGGCCCGTGCACAGTTGCTTGCAGGAGCGCTGCAGAAAAGATGTTAGCATGGAAATACTCCTGTGTGAATGAACCATTGCTTCACACAGGAACAAATAACAGCACTACATGTGGAATAATGATCTGTCTGCCTGCTCTTAGCCCATGGCCCAGGAAAGATTAATCTGTTACATCTCTTTGTGTTAGCAAAGTTTAATTGCTTTGCAAGTACTTTAACCAAAAAGGACATTCATGGTGATTCCAGTGGAGATGATGACAGCATGGTTTGATGGCCAGCAGAGACACTGGGCTCCAAGCACTGTCTTGCTTTGTCTCAGGCAAGTCCTGTGTCCCAGTAAACTTTTCATGAAATTAGTGGGAAGAAGGACCAGGGGAGAAAAGGAGAGCTGGTCTCATCTGCAGAGCTCTTGGAGGTGAGCATGCTTTTGGAGGGAATTAGGATAATAAATGGATGTGATGAGAAACTTGGATGAGCTCAGTTCAGAGGCCTCCAAGAAATTTCTTGGATTGTTTGTGCCCAAAGCTAGTCCTGGGTTAGCTGGGCATGAAGTGAGAGGCAGACTTGAGAGGGGACCCTGCTGGATCTGTACCTGAGAACTCATCCTAGAGGCCCCAGCAGCAGAAATGCTTTCAGAGATGGAAATGTAAACAGGTAGGGGCAGTTACAGCTTCTGTTTGGCTGGGAGAGAATGTGGGAAAACATTAAATAAGTGCATGTTTTGGTCAGAAAATGAAGGCTGACCCTGGCAGCTCAGACACTGCCAGTTGTGTTCACAACCACATCAACGGGGATACTACGAAGACCTCAGATGGATTTTAATCAGTCTTTATTTTGGGGTGGCTTCCCAGTGCGCAGCAGCTCTGAGTTATTCTTTCACAGAGCAGATCCTGTGAGATTTCTTGTTTGTTTTTTTGGTTTTGTTTTATTGTGAGGATAATGAGCCATCCCTGGCAAGACTTGGCTTTGCAGTAAGAGCTTATTATTATAAGGACTGACAGGAAAAGCAAGCACAAAGTCTGGTTTTCCCAGCAAGGGATATCTTTTCCCTGTGGCTTCAGTCTCCAGCTGAGAGGAAAGGTTGAGTATTTTTTGAAGCCTCCTGCAGAGACCTCACTTGGCTCAAGACACGTGGGAGCAATTACCATGAAATCCCATTTCTTCTGAGAAGTTCCTGCTATTTCCTCTGCTTTTGTACAGTCATGAAGGCTGCTTGGGCATCTTTTGACCTGGGGTGGGTGTCCAGTCTTTCATGTTCTGCAGAGCGCTAGTATGTTCACTTTAGAGAGTGTTGGGGAGGAGGTGACACCCTGCCCAAACCTGTCCTTACACAACAGGAGCTCAAGTGTGTGAGATGTCGCATACTTCCCATGTAGTGAAACCTGAGGGTTTGCTTCTCTCTGTGTGTAGCTACCCATTCCAAGGGGAGCTCCTTCAGTCTGGAAGGAGTGAGAGGCAGCACAAATGTGCCTTATTCACAGGAGTAATCCCAAACTTCTGCCCTGCTTAAGTCCCACCTCTTGTTCAGAAACACTCCAGCAAAACATAAGTAGCACATAAACCTCAGCCCAGCCCCGTGAACAGATCTGGTTTGCACCTTATTTATCTAAACTTGGCTTTTTCTGGCTTTACACTGAAAAGATGAGCAGGAAACAGTTTGTGTCTGGATAATGTGTTATCAAGTGACAGTTCACTTTGATTTTTCCTTATCGTGCAGGACATGCTGCCGATGCCGGGGGATCCGACGCAGGGCACTGGCAATTACAACATTGAAGATTTTGCTGACCTGGGCATGTTTCCACCATTTTCTGAGTAGCTTGCAAAGCAGAAATGGAAGTTCTTCTCCGAGGCCATTTCAGTGTAATTTTGGCGCTGCTTTTTCTGTGTTGCATTTCTGTAGAAGCTACTAAACCAGAAGACATGTTTCTCATGTTTCAGATAGTGGTGTAGGGCTTGCTCTCTCCTCCTTGGGGTGCATCAGTGCCAACAGAGGAGCTCCAGCACTGGTTAATGTTCATTGACAGCTCCATTTTTTTTCTATTTTACTGTCATCTACCTCAGAGATGAAAAACTTTGCTTGATTTAAAAAAAAATCTCTGAGACTTAAATATTTGAATGTGAATGATACCTAATATTTCCTTTGAATGGTAATTTTTAAATAGATAACAAAGTAACAAAGACTAACAGAGAAAAGGTAAGGTCATGTCTCGTTACAGTGCCTACCGCTCAATTTTGATGCCTTGCTTTAAGCTTAAGTTTCTGAAAGCAGACACAATATTCTGTTTTCTTTGATTCTTGTAGTTTTTAGGTCACTTTAAGTGTTGAGATTAAGCAACATAATGTAGGCCTCTCTCACCAGAAGATTCAGCTCTGCCTTTTCTAACTTAAACTTGAATGTGTGTACATTTTGGTACTTTATGTATATCTTGTGCTGTATGAAGTGATTTCCTGTACTGGTTTCTTTTGCCTTTACAAAGGGTCCATTCTGGAGTGTACTGAGAAGTTTGATGATGTATGTGAAGGATTTGAATATCGTGAGAATCTCCATCACTTCACATAGGTGTTCTTACTTTTAATTCAGGTGGTTCTCTATTCAGAACAAACATTTACTTACATAAGCTATTAGTCTGGTTTTGCACTGAATTGAGGTCTATAACCTTGTACATTTCTCACTGGCTGCTTTAATTTCTATTGTTCTTGCTTTCCCCAAAAAAATTGCCTCGTAAAAAATGACTGTAAACACATCGAGATTGCATTTTCTATATTAGCTGCATTTCCTTTCTGTGAAGTACTTTTTTATACTGTGAAACCTCACATTTTAACAGTGCAGGGTGGTGGCCTGTTACTAGGAAATCATTCAAGCTCATTTGCTGCAAGCAGTGAGATGGTTTTGTAGTGTATAATTTTTTTAGAGTGAGTTGGTAATAGATATTGATTGGACTATTGTCCACTGCGTACACAGTGATAACTTGAATTTTTGCTTGGATTCCCAAGCAGTTGCTTCTGTTAAACCCTTTTAACCCTATTCTGTTAAATATGGGATTTTCAGCTTACCAAGCACATTGAGGATTCTTGACTGCTCTGAATGCCATATGTTTTTCTGCGGAGGTAAGTTAACCATCTTCCTCTTCAGCAAGTCACCTACCATATGTCTTCATCAGAGATGTGGTAGGAAGTTTTTTATTCAGTATTTCACATGCATGATGAGTTACAGAGGTTGGCTTGTAAGGTCGGAATCTTTATCCAGGTCATTTCTTCTGGGATGGGAGGAGAAGGAATCGCTCACGAGGACAAGAAACCCCAAGTTCCCACCTTTGAGGCTGGACAGTGGTAGCCAGCCTTTGCAGAGGAGAAAGGGAACAGCTTCCCTCAGCTTTTGCTCATTCAGGGGCTGTCACAGGCCTTGAAACAGCAGCCCCAGGGCATAGCCCCATCCAGATCTCAGTGTCTGCTGTAATTCTTAGACCTCACAGCACTAAGTTCTTCCTGCTTGTAGCCCCTCTAGAGTTGTGGGATGCCTCTGACAGAGAGCATGGTGCACATCACCATATCCATCCTGTTGGGATACTGTCCTGGGAAGCAGGCAGGCCCTGCCCCGCAGCCCGCTTAGGCCATTCAGGTTTCAGGTTGTGAACATGGCCCAGGCACATGGCTGGCACGGGTGGCCATGTGGTGGTGTGCGCATCTGACTAACACTGCTTTCCCAGCCTCCTCCAAGATCAGCATGTAGGTTTCAGGATCCAGTAAGAGTCCTTCCTACTATTTTTCTCACTAAATCTGGGACCAATCTCCTACCCCATGTGAGAGTGGGGCTAGGGACTCTTTTTCTAGGAAATTTTTGTATATCTCTAGATGCAGTACTGGAGAGGCCTCAGATCTCCTGGTCTGTACTTGCCTCACCAAATCACGCTGGGAACAAACAGGAAATCAGGAAAACACCTTCTTAGGTGAGCAAGCCATGCTCTTACATGCTATTCTTTTAAATACACGGATATTTATTCTCTTGGAGCCATCTCCCTTTCCCCTCACACTGCTCAGATCAACGACTGCTCATTGAATTGGACAGGCAAACTGCTGCCCCAGAGTGAAATGCACTGATATCTGTAAGAGGTGCCTGGATGCTGTGCCAGCTGAGCAAGGCACTCACTGTCTGTGCAAGGCCTTGAAAGGGGCTGATTAGGAGGGAGGGAGCAGGAGGTGAGCAGTTTGTCTCTCTGCACAGAAGATGCTTAACATGATAAATGTCAGTTCTGAAATTTTTAAAAATTTATCCTTAAAGTGAGAAATTAATTGAAAAAATGTTGTCCTTCTGTTTTAGTTTACCCAACAAACTGCTTTAACATATTTATAATTTACTTCCTGAATTCAATTTAAAAATAAGGTTTTTAAAGTAACTTTCTTTCTCCTGACATCAGCAGTGATAACTTCCTTAGCATGTTGTGGTTTTTATGCTACTGGAGAAGGCTTCTTGTGGACAGAATTTGATTGTGAAGTTAGAGGTGCACTGTTAGCAGAATTTCAAGCACATCTCTTTTATTGTTAAACACAGTATTATTTTTTTTAAGTCAGTATGCCTGAGGGATCAGAGCATGGACTGCTTCTCACCTTGTGGACTACTTGCTTTTCTGGTTGGGAAAGGCAATGGCTACTCTGTTAGGGGCAGTCTGGATAGTGCCAGGTTTGGGGTTTCCCCGTGAGCCATTATCATCCCCCATTTCTGTTGTGCCATCCCAAGCCAGCACTTTATTCGTGGGATTTCCACCCTTCGTCCCCTCCCGTTCCTGGCCATCCCATCTGTGCAGTGCTCTCCCAGCCTGTGTGGGAGGCATTGGGTTGCCATTCCTGAGCCAGCGAGGAGGGAGCAATTAATGAGCTTAAAGAGTTTGGCAACTTTGTTCTTCTGACCAAGCGAACGATCCAGTGGAGCCTTTGCTGCCACCGGGCACCTGCGCTGCCCTCCCTCCGCGCCCGCCGTGTCCGTGGCTTGCTTCTCTCCAGCAGCCGTGCCCCAGGTCTTGTGGCTGGCAGAGCTGTGTAGCCTTGGCTGTGCTGTATCTTTCTGTCATGTGTTTGGTTACTAAAGCAAACTTACTTATATCCTATAGCTGAAGTTATAAGGTGCATTGGGAATGCTGATGTTTTTATTCTGTGCCGTCAGTGTAGCTTTGCTGGCACTTTGGCTTCCAGTTTCCAGACTTTTGCAGGTGGTGGATTTCTTGTTTATTTTGTGTTTTTTTAAGCTGGAAATAAAGCTGTGATTTCTGATCAAACTGTTGCAAACACAGTGTTTCTTGAAACTGAATGTTTTGGGGTTTGAACTAAGGGAGCAAGAAACTGCAAATAGTGATGGTCTGGGTGAATTATTTCAAGGACCAGACATGTAGACTGAGATTTTAGCTACTAAAATATTTATATTCATTTATTCAGACAAGAAATCCTGTTTAACAAGAGGGATTTCATCCCATTATTTGTACAAGTGCTACTGGCAGTACCTACAGTGATGCTTTAACCAGATAGATCCATTTGTAGCTTCGTTGCCTTTTCTTTTCTTTTGAAGTACAGTATGAAACTGTAAATACTTCTTGCAGAACTGCCTTTTTAACTCTTAATTACTTTTGGCACAGTGTTAAATAGTGTTGGATTTACCCAATTGCTATGACATATATTTTTATACATAGGTGTACTCTTTTTTCGAGAATAATACAGCCATTTTGTCATTAATGCCTTATGGGTGTCATACTGCTGTTGCTCTTTGTTTGCAAGGTATTGAGTGGACTAATTTCTAGTTCAGATATTTTCACTTTTCCTGGCAGTGCTCAATTTTGGCTTCAGGTGATATTTGCCAGAGTCCCATTTTTCACAGTTGTTAACTGTGAGAAGAGAATGTGGGCTTGGGTTTGTTGCTATTAATGGAGAAAAGAAAAGGTGATGGTATCTAACTGTCTTTAAAAGGTCAGTCTTTTCCTACTGTAAATCAGAGTGCATTTCATGAAACTGATGACTGTGGGCACTGATTACTTGGTGTAGATTAATGGTATTTAAAAAAAGGGAGACAAAAAAAAAGAGAAAACTCTAAAAATGGGCTTCTGTCATTGTTAGGCACTTGGTTACGTATCTATTTGAACTCTTCATATTGATGTGAAATTGTGCTGTGGATAAAGTGTATTTTGTACTTCTGAATGTTCTATATTTATGACTAACAAGTACAGAATCAGTTGTGTGTATGTTTAACTAATAACTGCCTTTTTAAATTTCATTAAAATAAAAATGTCATGAGCTGTTGTTAATTCCTGTCTTTCTGTAAATAAGTAAGATATACTCTTAGGAATTTTCAAGTAAGAAATAACCCTGAGTTATAAGGTTCATGCCAGAAATCAGAAGATGAGGCATTGATCTTTGTCTTTGAAATCTCCTCTTGCTTTGTGTGGTTGGGGACAGGATGTTCCCCTTTTTATCTATCTTGTAAAGGCTGTCCAGAGGGAGCGGGGGATGAATGATAGTTTGAGAGCTCAACTTTTAAAAGAAGTTCCAGAAAAACATTAATTCACAGCCTGCTTTGCTCATGGCAGTGAGGTGTATGAATCTGTGTTGTACAGGGTTTCATTAGAGCACAATTGATTTAGAGTTAATTCATGGTCTGTGGCAGTATTTATTTACTCCCTGGGGTGGTATCACAGTGGTTTCCTTGTCCACCTTTTGGTCCCATTGTTCAAAGTTAAAATATACTTGTATCCTTCCCACAAACATTCTGGTGACCTTCTCAGCCTTCCTTATGTAAGGCACATTTGCCTTTCACTGTGGTTCTTTGATGCATTTCTACTGTATTTCTTTGTTGACTTGATAGTTGTGAGCAGGATTTACCTTTCTAATAAATCCAAAAAGCTGATGACTGGACCATGGCAGGAGCTGAAGATGCTGTGCTGCGTTCCTGATGTGGGGTAGGTGGTGTTTTCACAGCTCACGCTCCATTTTCAGAGCTTTGCCTGTGGCGAACAGCCGTGGGCTCTGCAGGGACCCAGTGAGAGACTGGAACACTCAGATGGGCTTAGTCATACTCAGCCTACAGCCACCCCTGCTCTGTTGGGCTATGCTCTCTACTTGCTTATCCCGAAGAGAGAGGGTGGTCCAAGAAAGCGTGCCATTCGTGCTGTTTTGCTGTGAAAATTGGATTTTCAACAGAGTGATGTTCTTTTGGCATTTCCTCAGATGTTTCTGAGCATTTTTGATGAATGGGCATGTGCCAGACCATGAGCCCCATTTGGAAATACAGCTGCCTGGCAGCTATTTGGTGCTTTTCCAGTGCATTTTAATAGGCTCTTAGTTGGTTTAGAAAAACATTATCCACACAGAGCGGGTGTGGCATTCATGCCAAGCAGGGGACAGTGTGGTTGGGCTGTTTTAGGATCCCTCCTAGCACTCCTTTCATATGGATCATCATTAAATGTGCTCTCACGTGCTAAATCAAGTGTACTTTTGGGCACTGCAGTGACAGCTGGGTGTGGAAGTTCTGGAAGATACTAATTTTGGTGGGGAATCTGGGTTTGGAACTGCTGGATGTGGAATGGGACCACGTGTTTGCTGACCAATGGTCACTGCAGCTCAGCAGGACATCATGATAGAAATCCACAGTCTGGCACGCAGGAAAGAAGTGCAGTTGAGGCTCACTGTATCCCTACACTTACCATCTTTGGTTCTATAAACTGGCAGTAATGACTCATAACAACAGGTCAAGTCTTCGTTATGATGATAGAAATATATTTTTCTTAATTTTTCCATGGGAGCTAATTCTTAACCACATTTCCCTCAATATATCATCATAGTTGAGGAAGTATTAGTCATTTAATTTTCCCAGTCTTTCTCCAAGGTGGATGTAACAGGGACTGATACAGAATGAATTCTTCCCTCCTTTTTTACCAAGTTTCAGCATATTCCTGGTTGGGAATACTTGGCAGCATGTTTCTTCAAACTTTGTGGTCTGTCCCAGATAAAATGAAATGGAATCACTTGATCTGTATTAATGGATGTGGGATCAGATCCAGAGGTTGCTAGGGCATCTTTTCATTAGCTGTGGAAAAAATTATTTTCTAATTATAGACTGGCACTAAATACTAATATACAAAATGTGCCATTTGGGATCCAGTTGGAAAAAATGTCAACCCAAGGCTCACACCTGGATAATACAGCAGTACCAAAGTGCAATTACCATGGCTTTTGCAGAAAAAATTACAGTGGCTGTACACACACTGCTGTAATTATTAATGTGAAGGCAGAGCTTTGAGACTGAAGAAAGCCCCAACTGCAGCTTGGGAGCCTTCCCTAAAGCACACACTCTTAGAGGAGACTGAATGCCCTAAAGCTTTAGTGTGCTTCTGCCTCTTAGAAATAGCAGGTTCCTCTTTTTAGTGAAGAAGGTGAGGTTTTAGATACTTGGAATGTTTTTAAAAGCAAGAGGTCTTGAAACATAGGAGCAGTGCAAGGTTGAAGTATTGTGGTGCACCCTGTCATCCCAAACGTGGGTGGCCCTCAGAGCCTCCCCCGAGTCACTGCCTGTCCCTGGCTGCTGTGGAGCCCAAAGCAGTTCTGTGTGTGGCCTGGATGGTAAGCAGCTTCAGTCTGCAAAGTAAAATCACAGTATAGTTGGTTTCCACTTAACACTGGAATTAGTGGCCTGATAGAGACCCGTTGCTACTGAGGAGCAAGGAGTTTGAACACCTGAGCTTGCCTTGTTGTTTGAGGCCTCCAATTTGCTAAATGAACACATGAGAAAACACTGCCCTGGTACAACCCACTCTTCCTTCACTGCAGTGTGTGTAGCAGGGGGAAAAGGCAGGGCCATAATTCTTTCCACTTTATGAAGGTGTTTATCCTGTGGAATTACCTCAGAAGCAGCACTTTTCTTCCCAGATTTCCTTTGTCATTTCAACATGTCCAGAGCCAAATGCATGTGATGGCCCAGGGATACCAAACCATGACTCACGGAAGGAACGCAAATGCTGTGGGATTCCTTCTGTTGTGTAAATCACACTCAAACAAATGCCATTCGTTTCCGGTTCATGTAATTAAGAGCAAAAGTCATCAGGAGGCAACACTGTACAGGGGTTATGATGAATTAATTTATTGTTGTTTTAAAATGGGACTCTTGATGGGTATATCCTGTCCTCCCTCTGTTACCTGCTGCTGCTTTCTCCAGCCACCAAGAGAGCATAGAGTGCTCTGAAAATTCACAGCTCCTGGTCTCTGAATGTGAGAGACAGATGCCATCACCTTGCCCCTCCATGCTCTGCTCTGGGAAACATGAGCAAGCATGGAGCTTACCTTTCTGAGAGATACCTGGAAACACCAGGTTGTGACCCCCCTGGCAGTGTCCCCTTGGCACAGCCAGCAGAGGTGGAATTGAATCTCTCCCTGTGCGTCCCTATTCCTCACAGTGCTCTCCACTATGTGACTGCTCAGGCCACCAGAGCTCCTGCAGGGCTCCTGTTCCATGTTCCAAAATGGAAAAAAATACGCCATAGTGAAAGAAAATCTGGGTTTGGACATCGATTTTGTGCAGCATCAACCAGTCATGGCCTCTTGAATACCAAGCCCCTGTGTCATTGTGGTTTTCTTGTGCAGTCAGGAAAGGTTCTTGCCTGATGATTTGTTTGGTGACGTAGAAAGGGATCTATCACAGTATCCATGAAGCTCAAACACTGAATTTTTACATCTCTTCTGGTATGGCATGGAAAAATATCAAACCTGATGACTGAAAAATGTCTGGATTTTATTCTCTGCAACCCTGAAACTAGATGGTTGCAGCTTCATGAAAAATCATCAGAACTGATACCTTGGTAACTTGACATGTTTATCTTTGTTATTGTCTGTTTAAAAACTGCGTTTGGTGGGGTTCAGGAAAAAAGGTGTGCAGTAAGATTTGTGAAATTCCTATGAGAAGTTTTAATTATTGAGAAACTATAAAATATTGTGCACTTCCTTTAAGCCATATTGATGTCCCCACTCCACACAGATGCTTAATCTAAAGGAGTTCTGAATTGGAGTTTATTCAGATTCTTCACATAGTTTTTGTGACCTCTGTGATTTAAGGCCAGAGACCTCAGCAGGGAGTCAATGGAAAGTGTCACTTTAATCATTTTAGTTCTAAGGATTTATAAGTTATGCGAATTGACCTAAATTTTCTGATCCTGCTGAGGGAGTGGGGTTCTGCACTAACCTACCAAGGCTGACCTGGATATATCAGTTGGTAATGAAATTCTGGAGCAGACCTACTGAAGCAAGTGCCAATTGTATAAATAAGGCTACTAAAAGACAAAAGTCTTAATTCAGTAAAAGGCAATATTTGATATTTATAAATCACTGTAAATGACACTTCATCATAGACTGAACACCTGCTCCGACCTCAGGCAATGGATTTCCTTTGACAGGTTTGTAAAATCCCCATTTTGTCCCTTGCACCACCATGTTGGTGAAGGGGGAGTAGATTTTTGTACCAATGTTAATGTGTCAAGGCAATTTTGCAAGCATCTTTTTAACACCAGCCAAGACTTCAGCATTAAAAAAAAGCTTTCAGTTGTTTCTCATTAAGAGAATACATGCTAAATGCTGTGTTTGATGGATTTGTTGACTTCCTGGTACCTATGACAATTGGAAAGCTGTACTTTTTTCTGATATGCCCAGAACTGCTGCTGAAATGGTTTCCACCTTCCTCTGTTCCTCACTGGACTTGGAGCTCGGCATTAGTGGAAGAGAAAGTCTGATTGCTGAACTTCAGGTGTCAGCGGGGCTTTGCAGACACATCCTGTGGCTCAGCAGGTGCAGTTTGGACATTTGGAAAAACTATCAGAGAGTTTGTGCAGTTGAGAACAGGCTGCCAAGGGTCCTGCTGTCTCCATCCTTGGGACAGAGCCTTGGCTGACCAGGTCTCAAGCTGGGGAGTGCCCTGATTCCCCAAGAGGTGGAAGAGGCACGTCCATGGGTGCTGTACCTCCAGTGTCCCTGTGATTTGGTAGGGTCAGTTGCAGCCCTCAGCACAGCACAGTCAGAGAAGGCACCAAGGCTCTTATGTGGTCACTGACTCTGAGCTGGTTAAAAAGTCACTCTGGCCTCCTCAGCCAGGCAGAGCAGCTCCAGGACTGCATTTTCCTGGCCACAAGACTCTGGGGCTGCGACCACCTCCTCACCCTTGAGTCATCCTTTCCCATATCCAGAAGCCTTGAGAAAGTGCTTTGTACCACATAGCCCTTCAGATATTCTGCTGCTGAGCTATTCCCACACCCACCCTCCTTTAAAGAGCAGATCAGTTCTCTGAAATTACTCAAGTTGTTGACAAAAATCCCCCAAGGCTGCTGACAGGAGCCCAGAGATACAGCCTATCAGGATGGCCCCCTCCCAGCCCAGGACTGACACATTGATCTTCAGCATTACACTATGATGAGGAGGTGTCTTTTTGGGACAGTGACATACACATCAGGGGTTAAATGACTTTATGCACCAAAGCAAATCACTGGTGACCCAAAATTACAACGTGGGAGTTCCTGACTCCTAGGCCTGTGCTCATTCCACTAGACCACATTGCCTCCTGAGAAAATATCATTTAGTAGTATCTGGCAGCTGTGTAAACATGTCAAGAGACAACCATGTAAAACTGAACTACTCCCATTGGGCAAGTTATAGTCTATTTTATTTGTAAGCACTAATCCTAAATCCCTCCTCCAGGATGATATTTTCATAAACAAAAAATAGGGAAATAAAAAAACATTAAAGAAAACATTCAGGGCTATGGGTGATGTGACCAAGTTAATTTCCCCTTGAACAGTGAGCCTGTTCCCCTCTACCAGACTCTACTTTCCAGTCTGGCTTCTGATTTGAGAGCTAGTTTTGGGAATGGATGGGGTGGTGCTCATATGGCAGGTAGGAAAGATACCTCTTTTTACTTTTATGGGATTTCCTCAGCTGATGAACAACCATCCCTGCTTAAAAATACATTGCTGTAAGAATCAAAGCTATTGATTAATTAGTCTGAACACCCTCAATGTTCAGCACTGTGTTTCCTCATTTTGCCTGAATCATGAGAAGACAAAACTTTGCCTGGTGTAGGACATGGCCAGCCACCCAACAAGCAATCTTTATTCTTCTATTAAAATGCCTCTTTTCTGTCTGTGCATTGCAGGGCACAGAAGAACAAGGGATGTATTTAACAGTAATATGACCTCCCAAACACTGGTTTTTGTTACAAAACACAGAGGGTGGGTTACCATTTACTATCACTTGGAGGATGAAAGGCAGTGGGTTTGGTTAAATAAAATGCCCCAGCACTTGCATGAGCTGATTCCTCTGTGACAAAATGTTTCAGGCTTTAGTTGGACTCACTTATGTCTTAAAAGAAAAACCACTGCTGTACTCACTCCCTAATTTACTGTCAAAGGCCCTTGGCTGTGTAGGTGGCACAGGCACCTCAGGGCTCAAATCACTTCCCTTGGCTCCAGCATGTGGGCACACTGCATAAAAAATAGTGGCATTTCTCACTTCCAAACAGTTTGGTGCAGGCTTGGTGTTAATGCAGTTGCTAAGTGATGCCACTGCTCCGTACTCTGCTCTGCAGTGCTGGAATGCTCTATCCACAGAGCAGACTCTGGCAGTGCCCTTCAGCTCTCAGCTTTGCTCTTACACATTTATCTCATTGTTTCTGCAGCATTTATCAGTAGTGCTTTCTCTGTTCCTCTACAGCAGTTACATGCAGAGCTGGGTTCCCCACAGAGGTGCACCTATGCAGGGCTGGAGATCAATGCTGTTCCTCTGCTGCTGAGAGCACAGTGACGACAGGAAAGAGAAGCATTCACCTTCTGTGTCACCTGCAACAGGCTTGTCCCACAGGGTCTTCAAGGTGCATAGAAGTTTTCCAAGGCTGGAGTCTGAATGACAGCAGTAAGTAATGAGCCAAGCACTGCAAAAAGGCACAGCTCAGCTCAGACTGAGGCTCTGAGCATTGATAATGAATTATTTTATTCTATGTTCAGTGGCATTGTGTTAGAGCCTGCAAGCCCCAGTCAGGCTATCATGTTGGGCAGCGGATGGTAGAAACTAAAAGGCAGTCTATGTCACAGTGAAAGAAATCAAAGATGATTCAGAAATTCCAGGTGTGCTAATGAAGCAGGAATGCCTGGTACAGGCAAGAAGAAAGTCTGAGTGTTGGATGTTGAAGATAACAACTGCATTGGCAATGCTGAGAGCGGATATTTCTCACAGAGCAAATCAGGGTAGGTAGTTCTCATGGCTTGTTCTTATCTGGGTTTCCTGCTGGGACCATTGATTCCACAATTTCCCTCGTCTTCCTTGCCCTTCCCTTTATCATCCCCAGCCCTTTCTGGCCTGGATTTGTCTCCAGGGGGTGACCCCACCCAGTGGGTGAGAAGATGCCTCTGTGGATGTGTTGAGTGTGATACCTGCCCCACGTACAGGGAGTTGGAGCCAACCTGGCTGTGCTGGGCCCTGGCAATAGCGATGGGGTGGATTAACCTCTTGCCTGGCCTTGGTACCCCAGGGTGAGGTGTTCTGTTCCCCCTGGGGGGCAGGTCTGGGCCTCCCCTGTGTGTTATACCAGGGATGGGGATGAGCTGTACACGGCTGTGGAGCCTCGTGCTCCTGGGCTGGGGAATCCGTGCCAGGCTCGCCAGGAGATGCTGTTTGCTCCACCAGCCCTGTCCTGAGCAGGCAGCTGTTGGCAGCTGTGTGAGGTTCCTGGTGGCTCCCTCGGACCTGACTCTCACAGGGGGCTCCTCAGCCCTTCAAGACTGGAGGAAGAGCGCCTGACTGACTCGCAAGCTGTCCAAGGAGAGGGACCGGCTCTGAATTCTGCTGACAAGGACTGTGGTGGAGGGGTTTTGTAGAGGCCCCAGCTCAGGGCAGGATTTTAGCAGGTGTTGAGGTCTCCCTGAGGCTGGTTTCCGTCTGGCTGAAAGCAGCTTTTCAGCATTACCGGTGATGACATTGAATGAGAAAACATTTTTTTTTAAACAGTAGTTTTTTCAAAGCAAGATGTGAAAAGCAAAACGTCCTTCTCAAACTAAAATTTGCTTCCTACAGTACAGCACCAAAACTAATGAAAGCCAGGTGTCTTGGCCTGTCCAAGGAACAGGAGAGGGAAGAAAAGCCAACCTCAGCAGCATGAAAATCTACAATTACAGGAATCTGCTCCTGCACCCAGAGTCTCTCAAGCAATAGAGGAGCCCAGGAAAGGAATGTGTTTGTGACACCAAAACACAGTGCATGCAGGCAGCAGAGGGGACTGGGGCTGCTGACGGGACCAGGGAAGTGATTCTTCCCCTGTACTCAGCACTGGTGAGGCTGCACCTCAAGTGCTGTGTCCAGTTCTGGGCCCCTCAGTTTAGGAAGGACATTGAGGGGCTGGAGCAGGTCCAAAGAAGGGCAACAAGGCTGGTGAAGGGATTGGAGCACAAGCCCTATATGAAGCTGAGGTCGCTGGGGGTGTTTATCCCAGAGACAAGGAGGGTCAGAGGAGACCTCATCACTCTACAATTCCCTGAAAGGAAGAAGTAGCCAGGTGGGGGTCAGGCTCTTCTCCCAGGCAATCAGCAGTAGGACAAGAGGGTACAGTCTTAAGCTGTGCCAGGAGAAGTTTAGGTGGGACATTAGGAAGAAGTTCTTTGCAGGGAGAGTGATCAGATATCGGAATGGGCTGCCCAGGGAGGTGATGGATTCACCATCCCTGGAGTTATTTAAGAAGAGACTGGATATGGCACTGAGCACCATGGTCTAGTTGACAAGGTGATGTTGTGTCATAGGTTGGACTCAATGAACTCAGGTCTTTTCCAACCTAGTTGATTCTCTGAAAATAAAGCAGCTTCCAAGGGCTGGACTGCTTTCAGGATTTGCCAGGAGGTGAGAGAGGATGGTGAAAGCTGCTTCAGGGCACTCAGGACTCTGGTGCACTGAGCAAAGCCCCAGTGAGCCCAGAGCCTGGCCTGAAGGTCTGCTGTTGCAAAAGTTGTGTAGGTGTTCGGAGTCCTTCCTGGATGGGGACAGAAATTAGCAGCTGAGCTGTGACAAGCTGTGTTACATAACCATCAAACCAGTTTGGCCATCATTACCCCCCAGTTTCATGCTGTGGTGCCAGTGTGTAAGGCAGCACTGGGCTGGCTGCACTCCCATGCTGTGTTCGTCCTGCCCTTCTGCGTCATCGTTTTGCAGGAGTAGTGTTGGGAGTTTTATGTTTGCTGCTGGAATTACATGAGTATGGCAGAAATGAGTCTGACACACTTTCTGAAGGGCCAAGGTCACTGTACAAGTGTGTGTATATGCAGGAATATATATCTAAAGTAGGTGTGTGCATATATAAATGTATACACATATGTCTGTGGATATGTGGACACTTGAACAAAACATATATGGGCTGGAAAATACCTGAAAGGGCTACAAATAATTGCTATGGTAGGGAAGAGAAGCAAGTGCCCCCTTTCCCTGGGCTCCTGCAGCCACCCCAGCTCTGCCAAAGACAATGGCAGGAAGCCAAGGGGAAAGAAAGAGTTTGGGGGGAGCAGAACCAGGCTGGGCGTCCTCTGTTTCACACTGAAAGTACGGAAACTCAGGGGCTCAAGTCTTTTTTCATGAACCTTTCATCTGGACCAAAAGTGCTTGTACAAGCCTTGCTTGCTAGCCATTCCCCAGGGCTTAAGACTGCAGATTTTATCCAGTCCTGCTGACTTTTCTGGGTGGAGATGAAACACTGATTTCCTTTCAGGAAAGCTCATCTCTTCCTGGGAATGGTTAAATAGTGCTGACTGCACGTATACCTTATGGGAGGAACAGGAGAGGAACAAACCCAGCCAGTTCCAGGTTTTGCAAGTGGTGCAGACATTGGAGAATAATCTTTAGTAATTAGGGACTGATAAGCACTTTGTTACAGTTTACTAATTAACATACATGTATTTGACTGATCCCAGGATCAGATATTTCTGCCTTGGTGTGCTGGTTCAGTCCAGCTGATCCAGGCACAGCCACAGGTCTCTCTGTGCAGGATCTGGCTCATGCTGATGCTGCCTGCAGGGATGGGTCAGCACAGGCAGTGCTTGGCATGGGGAGAGCCTCTTTGTATCCCTCTGCATATCCCTCTGTGTATCCCTCTGTATATCCCTCTGTGTATCCCTCTGCATATCCCTCTGTGTATCCCTCTGCATATCCCTCTCCATATCCTGTCCCAGCCGACTCCTCACTGCACTGTCCCACTCTCAGCTGCCAGGTTTTGATTAATGATTGGTCCACGCCAACACCACGCAGGTCCTCCTGTTCCTGCTGACTCCTGATGGCACACAGTCCAGCAGACACATGGGTGTTATTAGTGCTGCAAGTCCAGCAGAGAAAACGGCTCTTCATCATATAGGCTTTTGCCAAGCTATTGTAGCACAGTTTCCACTTCCTGGTAATTAACTCCATCTTTCCCATTCAGCAACAAGAAGCACTGTGTTCCAGATAGGTAGGTCTGCAAAGTTTGGGAGATCCTTATTCCAATTTGAAAATCCCTGAAAATTATTTTGACAAAATATTTTTCCTATTATTTAAATGCAAAAAAAAAAAGAAGTAGAAAATACTTCAGAAACGTCTATAAATGTTAGTTTCTTTCCTCTCTGTTTTCTTCCCCCTTATCCCATCCAAGCCAAGCAAGTACCAATGACTTTAGAATTAAATAAAAGCTTTTCTTTCTATCTGGGGTTTTGTCATAAATGAAGCACCAACTTAAGATACTGCTTTAGAAAGAGAGATGAAATGCAACTGAGCCTCTTCTGGAAACAAACACTGCTGCATGTGCCCCTGTACAGGTTTGAAGAGTATAAAAGATATGAGTAAGAGGGGGAAGATCTGGCAGAATCTAAATCAAAGCTCTTTTCTTTTACTTGTATCTTACCAGGAGAGTCACTGGAGGAGATGCCTGGATTCAATGTGAATTTTTTTTAAGCCTTTTTTTGAGGGAGCTGCCAGGAGGGCAGAAACAGCCAATAACTCTTTACAATGTAATCGTTACCAACAACAGGTATTTAGCAAAAAATCAAATGAGCCCTTTTCTAAATACATAAGTAAAAGCCTTGCAGGCTGGTAAAGCATGAGAAATGGTGTTGCTCAGCTGACTGGGCACAGGATTGAGTTTCAGATGACCTGGGTTCAGCCCTTGGCTGTGCTGTGGACCTTGAGTTAAGGTCCTTGTCTCTCACCCAGTCCTAGTATTTGTCTAGCTTTGTTTCTTGCAGGAATTACTAAAGCTGGTGGAGTTAAGCATAAAACCATCAATCAAATGAGGAGCTACTGGGGAGGGGAAGGAGGGCTGAAGGTGGCTGGGTTTCCTTCAGCTTTGCTGCTGTTCTTCCAGGTACTCAGTAGCATCCTCCAGGGTGGGGATGAGTATGTTGGACTTGGAGTAGACTGGGCAGGTTGCACTGATCCCTGGTGGTCCTGGCTGAAAAGGAAGAGCCAAGCCCTTAGCTGCAGGTCTGTTGGTAGGGCAGGTCTGATAGGTGAATTAAACTGCAAAGCCTTTGCAGCCACGACTGTTTTCAATCTGGTGGCTGTGCCCAGAATAACAGGAGCAGGATGTCAGTGGAAGCCTCCAGAGTCACTGCAGCACAAATACTGATCAGTCCCTAACAGATAATTCTTCCTGTGTCCAGCTTTTAAGAGAGCCTTGTGGGCCAAGGGACTGTAAATCTTCCTCTCTGTTTTACTGGTTGCAGTCTCCAGCTCAGGCAGGTATAACAGGGAAGCGCCTGTTCACTGCTCCATCAGCTCTGGATGTTCTCCAGATGCTGTTGGGGAGACCTGGTGGCTCCTGGGAAAGAAAATATGCCCACAAAAGCTCATTGGAGTGATTACCAGCTATCCCACACCTTGGGAAGCCAGTGCTATCTGTGGCTCTGCCCTGATGAAGCGAGGTACACGCTGGATAACAGCCAGGGTGAAATGACCAGGCAGAGCATGACAAGGGAGCCAGGAGGAAGGAAGTGAAGTCAGCCCTGTGATCCACACCAGATGCACACTCAGCTTTGCTATGAGCTCTGACCATGCACTGCCCTGGTCTGCAGCTACAGCTGCTGGGGGAGCTGCCAAACCTGGCATGAAGCTGGCCTGTTCCCAGTCTCTTTTGGGCACGAGGCAGCCCTTTCCCCAGGGCCCTGTGTGGAGCAGTGGTGTCTACATGGGTAAGAAAGAACTCTCCCTGCAGAGCCCCCCACAGTGCCAGTGTGGAATTGAGATGATCCATAGGGACTGGTGTGATCCCTCCTGGGCTTGGGTGGGGGCTGATGGATGGTCAAGGCTGCAAATGTTGGGTGGGTAGTGATCACAGAAAATATTTGCATTGTTTATCAGGCCATGAAAATCATGGGGTTTAAAGGATATATCTATGGAATATAACCAGTAAGTAGTTGCTAAAGACAGCCTGCTGCTGGGACAGCCAAATCACAGCCTCGGGGCAAACTGGGGAGATCCTGTTCCCTGCAGGTCTGCTGGCAGCAGCTCTGACTGTCCTGAACTCCTGCAGGACTGAGATGACTGCAGTTCCAATCCCAGGGGCTGTGGCTGAGGAAAAGAGGAGGCGAGGCAGCTCCACAGGAGCTTCTGACACCAGGAGATGAAGTGAAAGAGCTGGAGCTTGGCCTTTTCATGACTCTTGGTAGCACTGAGTTGTTCGAAGAAGTAGCAGTTGGAAGGAGAGGGAGCAGAGGAGATGCAGCTGTGGGGTAGGAGGCCAAGGGAGAAAGAGGCAAAACAAGGGAAGACCACTGCTAGGAGACTCATTCAGCCAAGCCAGCCGCACATCTCATGTTTTGTGGGGTTTTTTAATTGATTTTTATACTAACAGACAATTAAGCTGAGTTTTTTTCTGGATGTTTCTCTACTACTGAGTCATTTCCTGGGGGGTGGGAAGAAGATAGCATTTCTATCAGAGCTCCAAAACAGAGTTTTAGGGCTTGGATTGAGAATTCTTTCTTTGGTTCTTCCCTTTCTTTCATTGAAACAGTTATGTTTTAAAAAGCATGAAAACAAAAACCAGTGGTTGACAACCCCCAAACTTCTGCCAGGGCTGCTCTTTGCTCACAGTGTCCACACTGGGTAGCCCAAATCAGTGTACAGGGTGGGGGATGAGACCAGCCAAAGCAGCCCAGCTCCAGACTGACTTGTCATCATATTCACCCACAGAGGTTGATGCTTTTTCCAGCTCCTGCACACGTCACTGGTGTTGGTGCCTGTCTGCTCCACAGCATGCTGACCTTTCTTCTGGTTTACACATCAAAACGCCCTGTTTTGGCAGCAGTTTCCAGTTCAGTTCACATGCCTTTGCACTGTAGTGGATGTAGGGCAAAGCTGCCTCTAGCCCCCAAAGCTTTTGTGTGGGCCTGGGGAAACCTAGTGTGAAACAGTGGTGAGTCTGCATCTTTGTTGGCCAGAAAGCTATAAATACAATGTGTTAGTTGACTAATAAATCTTGATTAATAAAAATGGACACCTGCAATCAAGATAATTTGCTAAAGATTAGAGCCTAATTAAAATGTAAGAAGCAAAGGGGCTGCCAGCCTCAGAGCATCATGCATTGACAACTAAGGGATGCACAGGTTTTTTGAAAAAATAAGCAGGAGTTAACCACTCAAAGGAGAAGTCACACCACCCATGAAGCTCCTAGCACCAGCTTCACTCTGTCCTGTCTTGCCTGTGGACTGAGGGCAGGAAAACCACTGGCAGAGGTGGAATGAACAGCAAGATTTTCCATTGACATCAGTGGGTTCTGGACTCATCTTACTGCCTTTTCCATTTGTTTGTTATGCATGTCCTGTAGAACTCAGTGTCCAGAATGTTTTATTCATAGTTTCTCAAAGGAGAAGGAAGCAAACATACACTTTTAGAGTTATTGCCTGTACAACCCGCAGGTGGCTTCAGAGGGACCTTTGCTCTTGGTTGAACACAGGTGTAATTAAGTTGGAAGTCAAACAGAGTCACTGCAGTTACCTCAGATCCAGAGAGGTTTATCTCACTGCAATATTTAGCCAGTTATCCTCCCTAAATAGTGTGCCATGAAGCCAATAGTGGGATAAAAGAAAACCTTTCTATGTGTGCCCATTGACCCAGTGAATACAGCAGGAAACCACAGAAGGTATGTTGGGACCATGCACAAGGCAAACTTGATCCCACTCAACCTCCAGTTTCTCATGTCTTTCTTCCATGGTGCCAGTGCTTGCAAGGACCCTTAGCACTGCACGATGTGCAGTAACACCTAGAATTGCAGACTACCCTCAAGCGCTAACCCTTGGAAGTCAACAGGCACATGGTCAACAGCAGGCGCTTGTAAAATACAGCCTGTCTGTTGAAGACAGCTTGCTTTCTTATTTCCAACAGATTGTATTAACCCATTCTCAGCTAAGCTGGTGAGGGGCAGTGATTTAATGCTTTGAAACAAAAGGAAGCAAAAGAATACTGGTGACTAATTTCCTCCAAACAACGTCATATAGGTCATCTTCCTCCTATGTTGTTTGTTTTGCTGATTAGTCTTTAGGTAGATATTCGTATATCAACTATTATTTTCCTCTGTGACTTGTGGTTTTCTGCCCAGGAGTGAGTCCAGTTTCCAGGGCAATTGGGAAGCCAACTCCTTTTTAACTACGCAAAAGTTGAACTGTGTTTCCTGCAAGTTTAATGTCTCCAATGTTAGCAGTTGAGTAATAGCCGGACACAACAGTGTCTTCTGTAAGGAAATATGTCAACAGTTGCTGCTTAGAAGTGAATAATTAAAAAAAAAAAAAAAAAAGTGTTTTGAATGATTTGAAGCTGCAATAACAGCCCTTTCCAGACAAAGCTTACCCTTCACAACAACAGGATGCATTGCTCTGTTTAAGCAAGTAATAATATTGGTTTTAGTCACTGCACATGCATCGTTTCCTGTTGGGGGGTTGCACAGAAAACTAGTTTATTTTGTATCAGATCACTTAATTCGTTGCGTATTTGCAGATTTTATAGACAGAGTTGTTTTCTAATACCATCTGTGTATAAGAAAATATATCATTGCAATAAGCTAGCATGATCTGTTTACTGGCTGTACAGCATACAATAAAATTAAGGTAAGCAGCCTCTGAAGGACTGTGTTGCTCTGTTAGCATTAGCAAAACTGTGTGTATTTAGGGTCTCAGTGCTTCTGGCTTACAGTTGGAAAAATACTGTCACGAACTGCTCATTCTGGTTGAACAAGACCTTTCACCTAAAAACTCCCAGTTGCTTAAAAGGCAATTACTGGGAGCAATGGCAAGATTTTGCCTAAGGACTTCTTCATTTGCCCCCTGCTAATGATCTGCTGGGATTCTGGCATCGGCCAGAACGTAAGCGTAGCAGCAGTAATTCTGATGTCTGTCATTGCTTCCTTACTTATATTAACAGTTTATTTCATGGCTGACTTCCCATCTTGCAGAGTTGGTTTCTCCATGTCAGGCTGTACTAATGAACAGAGAACAGATTCTCAACTCTCACTCTTCCAGGGGGGAAAAAACGTCCAAACTCAGCTGCAATCAATGGAGCTGCTCTGCTTTGACCTGGCATAAGGAGGATCCTCGTCTGCCTTCAGGTAAATGCCCTGGGGCTTTTCTTTCAGCCAGGCAAGGCTGTTGCTGACACTGTCCTGGAAGCAATTAACATTTCAATCATCTTTGGGTTTCAGCAGTGCAGTTCCTGTCAGGGCTGAAGCAATACAACATGACAGGCAATGCCCTATGCCCTGACCTGAGAGCCCATAATGAGACCCCAGCACTTCCCTGATGGTGGAGGACAGTCGGGATCTCTGCCCTGCACAGTTGGTGGGATGCTGGGGAAGGAAATGGGTATCAGAGCTGGTTGGTGACAACTTTGGAGCATGCATACGTAAATCAAGGCTGTGCTGTGCTTTTAAAGAATTATTTTTTTTAATCTATCTGTATGTTAGTGGAGGCTTTTTAATCAGAAAACTATCAACATCTGCAGATCCAGGCTTTCCTTCATCGTCTGAAGTCAGATTGAACATCTGTCAGCCCAGCCAATTGTTTTACCATCTTTCTGCCGAGCTATCCACTGTTGGGGAGAAGAAGGGGGTCTTAAGTCCCCATCTAACCCCAAGGGCCAGGTTTCTTTGTCAGTGCAAATCAGGACCCTCCTTTCAGCCCAGTGGGGTTAGAACTAAAATCATGATCAGAATGGACCGTGCTCTCCCCCATGCCAACAGCCAAAGGGGAACTGGGTCGCAGTAAACAGTGGACAGACAGAGAAAAAAAGGCTCTGGGGGAACCTTGTCATTGAACTTCACCTTTATCCTCTGGCCACATGAATTGCAGTCCCTGAACACTTCAGCTCAAGCTGTGTTTAGCTCCTTTATCACTTTATCCCTTTTCCATCCTGTTTGTTCCTTTGGCCAGATCTTTCACTGCGGTTAATTGACCTGGTTTCACTGATTTCTGTGAAGACTGGCCAAGCCTCCCAAGCTGGAGAAGTGGGTCACTGTGCATCATGTACACCGAGGCTTCAGGGGGAGGTTGCCTCGACTCCCTCTTAACAGAGGAGCCTTTTTTCCAACACGTGAAGCTGCATTATCACCTCAATTTCACCAGGCTGTGACTGGCTTCCATAGGAGGAACACCTGGGAGGTGGTGTGAGAAAAAGGAGGGTCTGGTGACTCAACATCTGTGAGAACCATGCGTATGGTGGTTCAGATAAATATACTCTGTTTGAGAAACTTCAGACAGAAAAAAAACCAGCAGATTTTAAGTCCCCAGTGAGCGGGTTGTTGTCAAATGGACGCACTGCATCAAGTGCTTACAAGAAACAAATGTATCCAAAAAGGAGAAATAATCCTTCTGTTAGAAACTCCTGCAAACAAAACTGCAAATGTTGCCATCACTGTTGAAATTTGAATGGTGAGAGTGGAATTCCATCCCTCAAAAAGCTGCATTTTGGCCCAAAGGGGGAAGCAGAAAGGTTTCTTTAAAAAAAATAAAAATAAAAATTAACAGAAGCCACAGGATCTACCCTTTAAACCCACTGTCGTCTTAGATCTGGCTAAAATTATACTCAGAGTAGTATTTCTTAAGCTAAATGACCAGGTCTAAAAAGACCTAGTCCAGAAAAACAGGAAAGGTACATAGTGGATGCGTACAATTTTATTCATTTCAATGGAAGTGCTGGACTGTTTCAAATTAAGCACCAGATTAAGTACTTAATCAGTTCAGAGCCAAAATTCCTCCAATTTCTGTGAGAAAAAAAATATAATCCCATTTCAATACAACTAAAGCAGTGCATTGTACCAGTTTTCTTTTGAAATGTAGACAGTAATTGCAATTTGTGAACACAGACACCTCCCAGGCTGAATCACCCAAATGCCTGGAAATGAACAACAGCATTCAGGTTGTGATATTTGCTGTAAAACAAAGAAGCCTCATTTCACCCAAATACTCCCATATCCTAGTGTAATGCTACTCCCTCGAGTACAGTTGCAAGTGTTTTTCTTAGTACAGTGTGAACGACTCAGACAAAAGGTTTTTTCCCTCTGTTCCCCCAAGTGACCGACGTGCAGGAAGAGGAAAATGCTGCATTTTACACAGGAAGTTTTCCAGTATCTTCCTGAACTTGTCAGACCTTCCTCTTCTGCTTTTCAACCCTGCAGTACTTGTACTGCAAGCTGTAATGGCCTTGGTCAGACTGAAAAGAGACAGCACAGATGGGCCAGCAGATACACAGAGCAATGTACCATTCCTGGACCACTTATTCACAGTGCCTTCACTGCAGAGCATCATTTCTGTGATCTAGGACACAGCTCTGGCACTAACGCAGCCACTGAAAGCCTCCCTGATGTGAATCCAGCTGAGAGCTGGTGGGAAGGAAAGGTCTTCTCTTGATAACCAGTGCACAAAGATCTGTCAGCCTGGTCCCTGCTTTGAAGGGTTGTGAGGCATCATCTCTTATGGCATTTGTGGAATCCAGTCTTTATTACTTGTTGACAGACATGAGCACCAAACTCCCTTTTATTACTGAACAAAGTGAGAGCAGTAAGATATTCAGATTCCCATGGTCTTGGGAAAATAAGGAATTTGTGCTTAGCTATAGGATGGTGCTCATCAAATTGTGGCTTTCACAGAATTGTTCCAATTACTCCATGAATCTATATAGGATTAATACATGAAAGGCCAGGCAGGCAAATATACGCTTTGGGTTTTATCTTCAGTACAAGCCCCTAATCTTTCCTTAGGAAATTACCATGTACTTTGTCAGTACTTTAATGTTAATTTTTAAAATCTCAAGACTTCAACCAAAAGGAACTGGTTGAAGTACTGGTTGATAGTAGTTGTTATCTAATTAACTATTCAGGACCCTGGCAGGTTATCACAGCGAGCTCAGCTTGGCAGAACTGCCAGGTTGTAACTCTGACAGAAAATGTCATTGCTCTCTGTATCTGATACATTTTGGTTAGCAGAGATTTAAAAGCTGCAGTAACAGACACATAATGAGGTATGTTTGGCAAGAAGATACAAAATAGCTATTAAGCTGGTTTACATCTGTTTCCTTTTTTCATTCATTTTCCTTCTCTAATTGTATACTTAACATCAATCTGCTATCATAGTAACTCGGATTATTTTCTTTCTGGGTCTCGCCTCCACGTCACTGTCACTGGGTTTCATTACTGCTGCTTCACCAGTAAGTAATGTGTCTTTGTACTTACATACCCAGACTCCTGCAGTCAGAGTGATTAGCAGTACATCTCTTTAAACACCCCTGCCAGATAAAGGTATGAGGAATGACTAGGCTAGCTTTCTTCACTTCTGTATTGCCAGTGTTCACATGAGTCTAATAATCATATATAAAACACTGTGAGATTTTGGAAGATTGGGGGAAAATTTATGGAAAGCTTTATACACTTCAGAAAAAGCTACCTTTTGAATAAGCACATATGCCCTGAAGTCCCTCATATATAACAATGGAAGTTGCATCAGAGGTTCATTAAAACAAAAAAAAAAAAAAAAAAAAAGTCTTATCTTTATAGA
>JAWWEE010000016.1:8697571-8746153 GCA_035221455.1 Xenops minutus
AACAATGGAAGTTGCATCAGAGGTTCATTAAAAAAAAAAAAAAAAAAAAAAAAAGTCTTCTCTTTAGAGAAAGGAAAGCCCTCGTTCCTGCCAGTCACTTTTCGATGCTCAGGAGCAGAGGGCTGGCTCGTGGGGTAAGGGTTGGGGTGGGCTGGCACTTTGTCCTGCAGCACTGCACTTGCCCAGCCATGGCAGCAGAAGGGCCTTCCAGGTAGACCCTCCCAGTCCTTCTGAATAGCCAACAGCCATGGCAGCACGTGTCATTTACAGACAAGAAGGAGTCTGAAAATGAGAATATTAAGTACTTCCTAAGGAGACCAGGCTGATCTGAGCATTGCCTTGTACTCAGCACTGGTTCATTTGCAACTCTGCAGATGCTGAGCATGTTGATTGTATTAGAAGTGGATAACTGCAAACTGTTAAGGATAACTGTGATGTTCTGTGTGTTGGTAGGAATAACTGAAAAGAAATGGGGTAAAGAGCTAACAGAGCAAACAGCAGTTGGCTGAAAAGGTATGGGGGTTAGAGTGGACTGCAGGCTCAATGGAAGCCAGCAGTGTCATACAGCTCTTAATTAAAAGGAAAAGAAAAAAAAAGAGGAAAAAAGGCAAACATCATACTGGGATAGATCAGTGAAAGTGCAGTCTCTAAGCTGTGAGCTCATCCTACTATTCTACTCACATGAGTAAGGCCACAGCTGGGGTACCACATCCAGCCTGGAGCTATGCACTTGAGGACAGTTGTGGGTCAGCTTGAGAGAGATGGAGAACAGGAATGACTCAGAAACAGAAGTTGCAAAGAAAAGTTAAAGGAACTGAAATGATCCGAAGAAATGACAGAATAGAGATAATGATAAATATGTAAAGAACTGCTGTAAAGAGAAAAAGAAATTATTCTTAATGTTGATTGTACAAAAAGTTATGATGGGCTTAAATTGTAGAAACTCGTAGCTTGGAAATTAAGGAAAAAAATTGCCAATGGAAAGAATGGAAACACAACAGAATAGGTTGACTGAGATTGCCTCACTAGAAGTATTTAAGAACAGGATAAAACATGTCAGTTAGGCATGGCATGAGTTTGCCTCCAAGCAGAACTAGGAGACCTCCTAAAAGGTAACTCAGAGCTATTTTTTGTGCTTCTGTGCTTGGGTGTAATTTTACTGGTTTTTTAGACATTAGGGACCAAATGTACAAGACTTTTCTAGGAAACTTCCCCTAGACTATGAGCATCAGGATCTGACCTTTTGGAAACCACAATGACTAAAAGGCAATGTAGAGGAATTGAGTGTGCCAGCAAAAGGACTCTGAGACAGCACAGAGCTTACTGCCTCCTCTTTTCTCAGAATTTGTCCTTTAGTTAAAAGGTGCAATATTTGGGTTTAAGTAATGGTACCAGTTATAGGAAATTAGTGAGGAATGAAGACAGAATGTGTCATTTTTGCTGCCTCCTACTGCTCTTCTCACAGAGAGGAGCATCTCTGCTCATCTGCCTCTACAGTTGCTTCTTTCACTCCTCCCACTTGCCAAATCCACTCAGCCACTTCTGCATGTGGAGTATACATGGATTTATCACAGCAGTTTTTGTAGCTTCACATCTTCCCTCTGGATTCATTGTGCCAGGATATCTGTTCACTCAAAGTTTTCCCTATTTGCTTTGAGAACATCAGGGTGGAGAATTCCAGGTAAGTATTGCAAAAATGAATCTCAGGCTCGGGACAGGCAACAGTTCTTCATGTCTTGCTGTTGTTTCCATAGGAAGCAAAAAGAGTGTCACCAGCACCTAGTGACAGGTAATATCACCCCCAGCAGCACTACCAAAGAGGAACTATATTTCACAGTTCAGTTCCCTGCTTCCTCATGCACTGATAAAAACATGTTACCAGAACAACAGGCTTTATCCAGGCTTTCTAGGGAGAATAGGGGAGATAAGAGCTTAAAGAGAAGGAAGGGAGGAGTAGGTGATGCTTGAGAGTTGGCCTATCTGGTTTCCAGCCTCAAATGCATGTTCCAGGTGAAAACATGTGACCGGCTTTTCAAATTTACTTCTCTGTCTGGGAGTCCAGGGATGGTCTCAGACTAATGGCATTTTTTTCTTTGTATAATTTGAGAAAACCAAGTTTGAGTGATACTGAGAAGCAAAAAATTGATAGACCTCCACAGATATAAAAAAACCCCTCCACCATTGGCCATTCTGTGCTTGTTCTTTTTAAAAATGAAATTCAAGCTGATTATCATAGGTTTGTTCCAGGTGAAGAATATGGTTCAGAGTTTGCAAACATTGACAGACAGTCGGAAGGGTCCATATGCCTCAATAAAGCATTGCTGATTTCTGACAGATAGTAGCATCCAGAAGACTAAATGTGTTTTTCTATTTGAATTACATGACCTGTACTCATGAATGGGAGCCTGAGCTTCATCTCCACTGACCTTGAAAATGCCCTGGAGGTTTATGACGAAATGAAGCGTATGTTTTCTGATGATTTCTGGAAAATGGGGAAACACAAACAACACTTGTTCTAGTTTTGATTTTTTTCAGGGAACAATGTGATATACCATCAGAGTTCCTGCATTATTGCAGGATAATTTGCAAGTTTTCTGCTTTAGTTCCTATAACATTCATGAGATTTGGCAGATCAGAATTTCATATATGACAGTCTCATCCCTGAATATCTGCATGAGTATAAACCATATGAACAGTAATTCCAGCTCTCGCTGATAAATCAGATCATTTATTGTAGTGAAGGAAATGTATGTCTATCCCTTGGTCACATTAATGGCTCTGTAATGCTGTAGACATACACAAACTGTCTTATAATTGACAGCTTGATTATGGGTCTGGCCACAGCGACACAGAGCTCTGCCTCTGTCCGGATTTTGTTCAGAAGCAATGCCTCAGTGCTCGGTTTCACACCCAAATGAAGGCACTACTTATAGCCTACATATAAAGGTCCTAAAGAGTCTTTGCAGTGTACTTCTTACACCCACGCTGAATGCACGGGCGGGAGCGGAGTGTGGGTCAGCTGCTCTCTGAAGGTCACCACAGCTGTTGGGAGTCCAGCTGGAAGCCAGGACTCCCAGTGAACATCCTGGATGAGTTGACAAACTGAAAATTCTCACTGGGGGATAGGCTGGAAAAATGGTGGACAAGGAGAAGCATGCTAAAGAAATACTTCTATGTGAATGTGATCAGTGGGAACTAATTTCTCTTTCACACCAAGTATCAGGTGATGGCAAGGTAGGTAGATAAAGTGGGTTTGATGTGTGTTGTCCTACAATTTGTATTCACTCTTTTCCCCCCACTCTCGGTTTTCTATTTTCTTTCTCTTTTTTTCAGTCTCTCTCATGGACTGTCCTCATATCCATGTCTTACTATTTTTCACACTTCTTTTCCCTAGGGCTTTCACTATGCAGATTTACAACCCCTTTCATTTCCCAAGATGCTGCTTACATTCACAGGGTGAAAATCAGCATTTTTTTGCCAGGTTATGCGGCCATCCTCCCTGCCACTCCTGAATGACTCTAGACTGCTATTCCCTTGAGGACTAAACTAGATTGGGATTTATTAAAACCTTAGCCCCCTGTTTGAATGATATATGGCCTCAGGCAGTAGGCACTAAGGTGAATGCACACTGATTCTGTAAAAGGCACAGTAAACCACGTTACAGAGTGCACTGCCCCAGGCATTCCTAAACTATCTTGTCCTGTGTCAGCAAGATGCCTTAAAGAACTCTCTATAGAGCTTTCATTGCTCCATTCTCCCTCTGCTCCCACCCTGTGCATTTCAATACAGTACGGAAAGGATTTAATCCTTAATTGAAATTCCTTTCATCAGCCTAGATATAGCCTGAACAAAGATACTGACATGAAAAAGCAGTCAAGAACATCTTTAAAATGTCAATTTGCCAGTGACAGGCACAAAATGCAGTCACTGCAAATCAAGACTCTAAACCTTCATTGTATATCACATAGCTGCCACTTCCCCCCTCCCTCCCCTGCTATCCCTCCCTTAAGTTTTGATGTTTTTATATCTTTGTTTTCCTTTCTACATTCTTCTCATACTGTATTCGCAGCAAATCTGAGGATAGCTGGGTTTTGATTAAAGCGCTGCAAACCTTAGAGAAAGCTGTTTTAAACCCTGGTGTCATTTATCTTAGACTCATACTTCAGGAGAAATTGATCATTCAAGCTCTGTCGGTTTTTTACTTTTCTTTTTTTTATTCATTCTGGTAAAATAATTGATGCACTTTTGTCCATATAGACCTATAAGTTTAATGCTATATGGGTTTATGTGGCAGGAAATTGCTACAATCTTGCTTGGCTGCAGAGAGAGAAATAAGTAATGAAAGTTCTTTCCATTGGCACAATGTAGGGAAGGATACACCCAACAGAAAAAAAAAAACATAAGTATGGGCCATCTACTGAAGGCTATATTTAGCTTGCTTAGCCCACGTGACTAATGTAGGTGTTATATCTTCAAGTCTTGACTATACAAAGACCAGAGCCTGGAGAAAAGGAGACTCAGGAGGAACCTTATTGTTTTCTACAACTACTTGGAAGGAGGTTTTAGCCAGGTGGGGATTGGCCTATTCTCCCAAGTAACAAGTAATAGGACAAGAGGAAGTGGCCTCAAGTTGTGCCAGGGGAGGTTCAGATTGGATATTGGGAAACCTAATTTCTTCACTGAAAGTGTTGTCAAGCACTGGAACAGACTGCCCAGGGAAGTGCTTGAGTCACCATCCCTTCCCTCCACAAAGCAAATTAATTTTTCTGTTTCAAATCCTTCCTTCAAGCATGCCTTTGCTTGGAAACTGCAAAGAACTTGACAAAGGCATGGCTGATGAGGACACAGACAAGTATGCTCATTAATAATGCTTCATTATTTCCCCTACACTTGAGTTTGGCAGATTCCAGTGTGATCTCTTGCCTTGTGCTTCAGCTGGCAGAGACATTGCCTGTTGGTGTTGCTACTGCTTTAACATTATCCAGACCAGGCCTGGGATACACAGATTCTAACTTACATGAGCAGTAAGAAATAATACTTGCACTCTTCATGCACTGTTTATCCAGGAAATAAGCAAAATTGCTTTGAGGAACTTCCTAGTCTGAGTTGGGTGTTTGTAACCAGTCCTGCAATCAGATGATGTTGCAGGTGTGCAGGTATTGGATGTGGACTGTTTGTGCAGCTGTAACAGTCACACAGTTGGCCAGCACCAGCAGGAAGTTAGACATGGTTAATGTTTAAGATACATAATCTCTACAGAGCTGCTGCCAGGTGTCTTCTTTGGCTTCAGTCTCACTGTCTTCTCGCCTATTCTTTTCTCTGTCTAGTGTTCAGGAAAAGGAAGTGGAGTGCAAAGTGCTCTGTCCTTGCAACAGGCATGGTGAGGCTACAGGACATGGAAATAATCAAGACATAACCAAACACTGTGTCCTCTGTTTCCTATATTTGCCTTTTTGGTAGCTATTTGAAGATCTTCCCTGCTCACCTGAGGCATCTCTATAAGCCCATCAACAGTTAGTTAAAGTCTGATAGTAAAAACTTCATAGATAACACGTTTTCCTGTGGGATACTTCCCTTTCCTAAGTGAGCTTGACATTTTGTTTATTATTAAATGCTTGCATATTCTTCCCTCACATGCCATATATTAACATGTAGTGAAGAAGCAGGGTACTTTATGGAGGCTTAGTGTCACGTTAGCTACCAGGCACAGCAGCAGGGATATCTTCATTTACAGATCATTAAAAAGACGAGTTCTGTGGTAACAGAACAAGCAGAAAAACTTGCTTTTCTTGAGCATTTTCACAATATTTGGTCAGGTGAAAACTATGCAGGTGCCTTCTGGCTGCAAAATGAGAAGCAAAAGCAGAGAGAAGTATGGAGTTGGAGTATAGGGATTTGAGACAATAGGGTGGCTGGACTGAAGCAGTAGCATGAAGGGGAACACACAGAGGAAAAATCACAGCCATTCTTCAAGTAGCAATTTCAAATATTGAGCATGAGAAATATTGGCACATTCCCTATCCATTGTCTTTCTGTGCCCACCATAGCTGAGCACCTGGACATAACAATGTCAGAAGATTTCCACATTTTGAAAACATCCTCATTCCAGTGAAAGCATGAGATCTTTAACAAAAGAGGAAGCTGAAGGAAGAAGGGAGAATGCTATGAGGAACCAAAGCTCTCCGTGGTGGTGGAAGTAGCCGGCATGGTTATTTGGTGGGCTACTAGAACAACTCTGAGACTTCTGAAATGTCAGAACAAACAAAGCTCTGGGCAGGGACAGGGGCAGGGTGTGTGAGAGTCATGAAGCCACCTGTGCCCAGCATTCCACAGCCCTCCCTCCAGCCCTGCAAGCTGCAATACAACCCCACAGGACTACCATGGATCCTAGAAGGTTAGAGATGTAGCTGCCACTGAAGCAGCACACAAATGGATGGATAAAAATTCTTTTAATTTCCACTATCCTAAGCACTTGTGCTTTACAGGCTTCTTTTGACAGCTCAAAATACAGGATACACACTAAATGCCAATTTTGAGTCCTGCATTACTTTCATTAGCTACAACTTTTCTGAGCTACAAACTTGCGGACACTGTTTTCATATTGCTGTGATGGCAGCAGCATTCAAGAACTCCTTTTTCTTACTTCTCAATCCTTCGCATCTGGCATGATATCCATTTCAGTCACTCACTTTTGCTCCTTTCTTCATTTTGTTCTCCAAGGCTTTGGCAAATGTTATCTTTCTTGAGGAGGCACCCACTGTGCAGGAATTATTTTACTGTACGAGTGACGGACTGAGATTAATGTAAACCACAGAGAGTGCATGATGTGAACAATGAAGAAATTAATAACTAATGAGAACTAATGAGGTTTGCACAGCCCTGTTCACTCAAGGAGCAAATTCATAACACTTCCCCTTTGAATCAAAGAGGACACTTTAATCTCCCTACTACAAACATGACCTAAGGAAGGACCAGGGTGGAACATGGGGAATATTGTCCTTTTAATTGTCAGTTCTTTGGAGTAGCAATCTATTTATGATGTAACAGTTTCTGCTGTCTGTCTCCAGGCAAGCCATAAAGCCTTTGAGAGGGTTCTAAGAAATGTTAGTTTCAGTCGGTGCTGTATGCCCAAATTCCAGCTCTTATATTGGTTTCAGTGCATGTACGGTGAGAGGGATGAGTGGTGGCAGCACTAGACAGGCTCTTCTCGGACCTCATCAGCCAAATAATTTCTCAATGTATATTCAGGGTTTTCTTAGGGTTGTATCAGCCTTCCCACAGATTATCTATAGTGCCTCTTGCAACAGCTTAGGTGGAGCTCGAGGTCATTTGTGGTCCCCAAGGAATTTCACATTCCTCATTTATCCTCCTCATTTATCTATTCTGTATTTTCTTTATCCAGACTTTTTGGTCATATTCTATGGAGTAGGAGTTCCTTTCATCATTTCATCAGACAACTGAACAGCCTGTATGTGGGGTGTGTTGACTGTCTCTGCCACCTGAAGGAACCCAGTGTCAGTAGGTGGGACACGTTTCATTACCCTGCCTGATCTGTCACCCTGACACCCTCCCAGCAGGACATGCCTGGGACATGTGTAATTAACTGGGCATTCTCTGTCCTCTGGAGGAACAGCCTGTCCATGCCAGAGGACACATATTCAAGCTGGTTGGAGACACACATTTCTCCCTTTCATTTTCTCGCTTAACAGTCAGCATAGACACAATTATTGCTGGCTGAATTTAACAGTTCTAAAATTCCCATTGTTAGCAAAACTAAAGATTGATGTGGGCTGGTCTCCCTTTTGATGTTCCAAAGGCAAAGGAATATCACACATGACCAACTCTTTTGTATACGGGTTTTGAAGGGAATTCTCCAAGAGCTGGCAAATGTTAGCACTGACAGAGAAGTTCATCTCAGGCCTGTCACTAATGAAATGACCTCAGCTCTTTGAGTTTTTCAAACTTTGTTCATCGTAGGTAGCAAGTCGGGTCATGGAGACACTGGGAGGGCACCAGGAAGGGTGAAGGCCGTGCCGCAGGTCAGGGCACTGCGGGATGTGCATGAATAACACGGGAAGCGGAGCTGCACCGGTGTCATCCTCCTTGCTTTTGCACCTGCGCTGGTTTAAGTGTTGGGGTTTTCTCAGCAAGCGTGCAGTGCTCGATAATGAATTTCAGGCCGTAGTTATGACCTGTGTTACTGACAGATTCTTACACATAAACGTGTCATCGTTTGCCCATTGTTTTATGTTCTGCCCTGAGGGTCGAGGAGCGCGCTGGAGGCGCAGCAGCACGGCCACGGACCCACGGGCTGTGCGGCCTGTCCGCACAGATCTGCTCCTTGATCCAGGGAATTACTGGGGATATTCGAAAGAAACGCGGATTCCTCCGTTCCACCGCCTTTAGTTTTCCGTGACCACGGGCCAGTCTGGCCCAAATCTAACACATCCCGCGCCGCTGAGGCCGGGCCACAGCACGGGGCACAGCACGGGGCCGCGGGGCCGGGCTGCCCGGGGGACACCGCTCAGCGCGGGGAGCAGCTCCGGGGGTCCTGCAGGCTGCGGGAGGGCCGGGGCTGGGGCTGGGGGGCCGGGATCGGGGCTGGGGCTGGGGCCGGGATCGGGGCCGGGGTCGGGATTGGGGTCGGGATCGGGGCCGGGGCCGCCCCCTCAGGACCCCCCAGAGCCCCCCCGAGCCCCCCCCACGGCCCCGCCGCGCACGCGCGAGTGCGGCCGGTGGTGAGCGCGGCGGGGAGGGAGGGGAGGAAGAAGGGGGGAAGGAGAGAGGGGGGTCCCTTAAAGGGCCCGGCGGCGGCTCCCGCGGCCCGGCCGGCGCTGCGGGACCCTCTGCCCGCCCCGGCCTGGCCTGCCCCGCCCCGGGGGCGGCTCTTTGGGCCCGGCCCGGCCCGGCGCTCCCGCCCCGGCACCTGCGGCGCTGCCCGTGACCCGGAAGCGCTGCGGGCGGGCGGGGAGCCGGGACATGGCCGCTGCCCGCCGCTGCCTGCGCGCCGCTGCCGGCATGGCCCTGCGCCGCTGAGCCTGACCTTGCCTTCCCCTTCCCTCGCACCCTCCTCCTCCTCTCCTCCCGCGCTGCCGTGCGGGGCGCCCCGGGGGCCGGGCCGTGCATGTTCCCTGCGGGGCGCCGGGGGTCGCGGGGGGCTCGTGTTCGTGAGGGCGGTGTAGGGGACGCGCTGCTGCAGAGAGCTGCGTGTGCCGCAGCGGGGCTGGAAGGGCTGGTTGTACCCATCTGTGGGGGGGTTTTCTGGGGGGGTTGTTGGTTTGTATTAGCGTTTTTCAGGCTTTGAGGAGCCGCGCTGCCGCTGCTGAGCTGCAGTTCCTCCAGCGCTGCCATTGTTGGCGTGCTGGGAGGGCAGCCCCGCCGGAGGAGGAGGAGGAGGAGGAGGAGGAGGGCTGTGGGCCGGGTCCGCGCCCCTCGCTGTGCCCAGGCCGGGCCCCCCCTTTGCGGTGTCTCTGATGCCCGAGCAAGGCCCCAGAATGAACGGTTTCTCGCTGGGCGAGCTGTGCTGGCTGTTCTGCTGCCCGCCGTGCCCCAGCCGCATCGCCGCCAAGCTGGCCTTCCTGCCGCCCGAGCCCACCTACACCGTGCTGCAGCCCGACCCGCAGCAGCAGCAGCAGCAGCAGCAGGAGCCCGGCGCCGCCGCCACCCCCACCGGCTCGGCCACCTGCAGCCTGCACCTCAGCGAGCGCGCAGACTGGCAGTATTCCCAGCGGGAGCTGGATGCCGTGGAAGTGTTCTTCTCCCGCACGGCCCGCGACAACAGGCTGGGCTGCATGTTCGTGCGCTGTGCCCCCACCGGCAGGTACACGCTGCTCTTCTCGCACGGCAATGCCGTGGACCTGGGCCAGATGTGCAGCTTCTACATCGGCCTTGGCTCCCGCATCAACTGCAACGTCTTCTCCTATGACTACTCCGGCTACGGGGTGAGCACCGGCAAGCCCTCCGAGAAAAACCTGTATGCAGACATTGATGCAGCCTGGCAGGCCCTGAGGACAAGGTAAATAAAGATGTTGGGGACAAGGTATTTCTGTATCTCGCTTTAATCCTAATAAGTCGGATGTCTGCACGGTTAACTTGCTGAGAGAAGAGGAAGGGTTTGTAGATGGCTTGAGTTACTTCCATGGCCTCACCATATGGTCCATGAAAAGCTGCAGTGTGATTTGCTGGGTGGCTTCATTTGTTAAAATGATGGACCAACCTTCATCCTTGTGTGTTTGCTAGATTTAGGGGATTATTCTGATGTATTATATACTAGCCCCTGCTTCACAATGGAAAAATCTCCATCTTGAGTAGGACGTATTGCACTGGTTGCACTTTGAGCTTGCAGACTGCCAAAACCCTTTTGTTCAAGACTTGCCTGCCACTGTGTAAGGTTAGAGGTAACTCAGTTGTGCCAAAGCTCTGGCTGAATTTGTCAGTATCGTGAGCTAGTGCTTACCAAGAAACTGCTGGTGTTCTGCGATGTGTTTGGTGTTTCACATGCGATATAGATGTCTTTGTCTTTGGTAACCAAACAAGCGTTTTTGAATGGGTAGGGTGTCTGGGTGGAAGGAAAAAGTGTTGACAGTTGGAAGTAGAGCTGGGGATTCTGCCAGAAAATGCCAAAGTATGTGGCATCCAAAGGGATGGAGCAGCTGTGAGAAGACTGGCAAGGCAGCGTGGTCAGTGGAAACAGTGAGCCCTTGGCTTCTAGAAAATCCTGAGCAGAGCTGCTGCCTCTGTCTCTGAGCTACAGCTGATTGCCCTCTCTGGGCCTCTTGCTTCTTCTGTCCACAGAAACCATGAGCTCCTTTTGCTGTTGCATAAGTGGTTCTTAAAGTATGACCTCGCAGAACGGGTCCTGAGAGAGAGAGCTTTAAAAAGCTTAAATTATTGCAGTAGGCCAAGAGAAAAGAAGGATGAACATTTTCAGTTCTTGGCTCTGGTGTTGTGTAGACAAACTTGGCTTGCATGAAATGCGTATTTAATGTCTATCTTAGGGATACATGCCAGCTTCACAAATAGTGACAGGAGTTGTTACTAATTTAGATAATTGGCTTTGCAAGAATCCAGGGATTGGTTAGTTGTGGAGTCCAAGCACCTTTTGACATTGCTCTGCCCAAGTCAGGCTAAGAGCAGGGGGGAGAAAGGTGTAGGGGTAAGTTACCCTTTCATAGTGTGTGTTCTATTTGTTTGGTGAGCAAACCAGATACTGGGCTCATTTTCCAGGGCGTCAATGGTCTATTTTTTCCCTTGAATATAAATAATATGGTTTTTTTGTAAAGAAATAATTTTGATACGCTGTGTGCGGAATAAATTATTAAATGCCACTATTACACATATGGATGACATAAATAAGGTTTAAGGGAGGAAAAGTGCTGTATCTAATTAAATCCTGATTAATGTTTGTCCTTCAGTTGTTATGCTTTCTCTCTGTTTCACCTGATGTTTAGCTGACCGTATTTTTTTTTTTTTTTTTTAACCTTCTGGACATCTGGAAAAGTGCTTTCACATCTACCTGGAAGTGCTTCTTCTGTGCTGACAAGCATTTAGTTTGTGTTTAAGCTCTGTGTTGATTCAGAAACAAGGGGTGCCTTCACTTAAGTCTTTCAAGAAGTCAGACCCAGTAGGTGACCACCAACACATGCCCAGCTTGCTCTGAGGATCAGACTTTTCTAATGAAGTGTGGCTGGACAGGTTTTTAGTTTTTTATTAGTGTCCTTTCTGTGGTACGTACAAGATCTAGGCTCCACTTTCCTCCTTAAACTGAGGTGTTGAAATTTGCGAACTCTTACTTTTTCATGTTGGTTAATACCATGTTTTAGTGCTATCTTGAGGGTACTGTTAGAGTAGTTGTGTTATCATTGGTTAGATTTTTAGGAGCCAAAAAGTCATTAGAATTGGCTACCCAGGGAAGTGGTGGCATCACCATACCTGGAAGTGTTCAAAAGACATGTGAATGTGGCACTTGAGGATATGGTTTAATGGTGAACATGGTGGTGCTGGGTTAATGGTGGGACTTGATGGTCTTAGGGGTGTTTTCCAACCTTAACAATTCTATGATTACAGTATTTTAGGTACTCAGTAAAGAAACTGGTTACTGTAAAATGTAAGCTTAAATAGAAAGTTAATTGATTCTATTAACAGATGCCTGTCTTCCTAACAGGTATGAGCTGAAACCTTAGTCTTTCTGCTGACGAATTCTCTAAGGAGTAGTGTGAACTTTACAAGACTGATCATTTCTTAGTCCTTTTAGTAAGTCCAAGTGGCTCACAATTAAGTGAAATATTCTGCAGTAAAAATACAAGTCTGTCTCTTGAGGTAAAATGTCATGTTATACCATTCCTGCTGCAGCAGTTTGTTGGTAGCACCAGGAGTTTGTGTGTGCTTTCATTCTTCATGCAAATTCCTAACATTTGGCCTCTAGTCATATGGTAGTGAACTGTAATGCAAAGTTAAAAGTGAAGTCTTAAAATAGAGGTTCACTGTGCCATCAAAAGCATTTAGTCATCTGTGCTAAGTTCCGTGGGAAGCTGTTGCTCTTCTGAATCCACCAGACATTCCACCTGGCAGCAGAAAGGAATCATTAAAATGTTGAAAGCCTGAGACTCTTTCTTTTTTCCTTTTAAATTGTGCCTCTGAAGTACCACTGATACTTAGCAATTATTAATTTGTTGGTGTATTTTGAAAGCTGCCTTGGGTAAGGTGGGAGTTAACCCTACACTTGGAGAAAGCAGATTGCTGTGAAATTTTAGAAATGATGGTGAGCTGACTGGGGTTGCCAACATGGCTGCAAATTTTGACTGGTATTTTTCCAAGGTACTGAAACGAGAACCTTTCTATCATGTACACATTTAGGAATGAAACTTTACGTAATGAATAGTTTTAAAACTACCTTGTAAACAATGGATGAAAAAGTAAAATCATCAAGTTTTTATGTTCAGTTTCAATTATAAACCTGTCCTTGTAAAATCAGTCTGAACTATTCTGTTTTTTTAGTCTTTGTAAAAGAAACTTATTTACCTTAATCTAGGGAATTTAGTATCTTTTCTCATGAATAAAGTATACTCTTAAATGATAATTCTAGTACTTATTCATTCTGAATACCTGTTTTTCAGCCCAGTAAAGGTGTTGGCGTACAATTTTATTCCCTTTAAATGAGGTTTTATAGATTTTTCTTCAGAGGTAGTAATGTAGCATTGGTTGTTCCTGTTTCAACATCAAGTATTAATCAGTAATTTGGGCTTTGTATATATTTTTTCCCCTTGATTAAGAAGTTTCTGTCAGCTATCTCAGTGTTTCTCAAAAAGAATTTTCTGTCTTACTGCTACAGATGACATTTTTTGAAATGTTTATTTTAGGCAGGTTGGTCTATTTCTATTCTGTTCGTTTCAAAACCAGAACCAGACTGGAGAGGTTTTTGGACTCTGGTCTGCTCTCATGATCCATGTGGTTTTAAGTTCCTGCTTTTTATTCAAATGTGGCTCTTATCCTGATATCTGCTTGTGTTAGTATAACATCTGCACAGAATGACTTGATTGTCCTCGTCCTCCCCCCTTTCCTGAATTCCACATGGGAAGGTTGAACTTTATAACACTTTTACATTAAGACAATATACAGTCCTTAAAAACAGGATACATGCGTAGGGTTTGCGTACAGTGCTTAAGCACAAAACCAGGACTGCTTTGTAGACTGCATGCTATTTATATTAAAATCAATTTGTATCTTCCCTAAAAATATGGAGAAGATCAGTGAAATGTTTTAAAATCCCAGCCAAATGAAATAAGGCACTGCTGCTCTGCTCCCTCTGCTTCTGTAGTAAAGTATCAAAGAGGAGAACCTGTTATTAGTCCATCTTTTGGATCCTGAAAGGAGGGGAAGAAAATGCAATTATTAAATAGCTTAGAAGAGCAGTTCTTGTTGCATTTAACAAAATACAGTTTAATTTGGTTTTCATGGAACACAATATAAATTAGTATTCTTTTAAGCTTTCAGTAAGTGATAGATGATATTGTAATGTTTGAATCTTTCCTTCTCAAAATATGGACATTTGGATTTGTCTTTCCGTCCATAGGAGAGCATTGGTTTGCTTCTGCTTTTCCTTATCCTCCTTGGTAAATATGGCATGAATTGTGAAATGGTGTAGTAAAACCCAGGGGCTTTTGATTATCGAGTAGCAGATATTTTAGAAAGCTTAAGTAGTTTTTAAGCTAATTCCCCAAATTTAATGTTAAAGTGTATTATTTGTGGTGCTGATTATTTGCAGATTATTGTTGTTTCCTTTGCAGGAGTTGGTGGAGGAGTCTTACAGTTTTCATTTGAGTAAAATCAGGAAATACACCTAATTGGATTAGACTAGAGTGATAACTAATCTTTTGAGATTATGTCAGTTTCATTTGTCTCCATTCTGATGTGATGAAGTGGTTACAGCTTTCCAGGTGAATAAGGGCTTCTGGGCTTTTTTACCTCGATGAGCCCAAATAGTTAATTTCTAATTTAGGGGTTTTTTGCAGCAGAATTCATTAGCACTGTATTTCTGTGCATGATCTAACCTGACTTCTTTATACTGAATATTTAAAGATTTTGATAAAAGGTTGCCAGCTAAATTCCTGATGTGACCAAAGGCAGCATTTGGCAGAGTCACAATAAATAGTCCTGGAGTAACAGGGTTCCCTTGTCCATGGAGCATCACCTGGTAGATTTTTCTGTCACTAACTTTAATAGGGTATTTCCCACTACCAATTTTTCAGTAATGTTGCTACAGTGTCTCCAAAGGATTGTTTAGATACTATCCTCTAAAATTTACTGTACCTGCTGTGGTCAATGCCTCAAGAAAAAATGCATATAATTGTTCAAAAATAGAAGGATATAGAATCGTCTCCTCTTTTTGTCTATGCAGTGAGCAGAGATTAATTCAGATGATGAGCGTCCTAGGGACAAATACCAACAACTGTTTAAAACAGGTGTTCTGATGTTCAAAGTTATTCAAAATGTTTACTGAGCTTTGGTGTTACATTATGTCTTTTAGTTCACTGAAGTCAAAGAAGTTTTGTTAAATATTTCCCTATTTCTGTCAGGACTGCAAGATCAAAGCTTGTTCAAAAAGGAAAGAAAAAAAAAAAGGAAATTTTTCACTGTCAAGAATATTTTGCAACTGGTGTTATTTGGGAAGAAAAAGAATCTGCTAAAGAGCCTTTGGCTAAGAGTACGTGTTATCCTGAGCATAGATAGTCCTGAAATTCAACTGCCTGAACTGGTGCCGTTGGTTTACCCTGATGTACAAAGGTTGTAGGACCTGGTTCTCAACACCGTCAGAGCACCGAACATAAGGATTTCTAGAGGAACGTGTTGTTAAATCCCACATGCTGAAGTAACTGAACATTTCTGTCTGCTTTTTAGCCAGCCCTAAATTGCATGAAGTGCATGAGAAATGGAAAAAGCTTGCTTTTCTTGCTCTGGGTGGAGAAGTGCCACCTTTTGAGTCTGAGCTGATGGTTGCTGTGCTGTGGCTAGTTGACCTGTGCATGTTGCTGGTAGCTCTTAGGTTTGTTCAGTTTGCTCTTGGCAGTGGAGTGTGAGCTGCACTGTGCAAACCTCAGTGGCTTTGCTCTGAAGCCAGGGTCAGTCTCCATACAACCCCAAAACCAAAAAATCCCTCCAAAATTCAACCCTTACCATATGTTACTCTGCTACTTTGGAGTGTTTCTGTGTGCTGGGATAAACTTACACTTGTGAGCATAAAATAAACATTACCTGTGAGCTTAAGTAAAAAAAAAAAAAACACAAAAAAACACAAAACCAAAACAAACAACAAAAAACAAACGAGTGCTTTCCAGGACTGTAAATACCTGTGGGTATAGATAGGTGGAGACCATTTCAAGCTATGAAATGGCTTGGGTTATCTGACAGCAGCTACCTTTGTGAGGAAAATTGACACTTATTCAGGAAATGAGTATTTCTGTTTCCTTACTGAATGAACAGAATGGGTTCTTTTCAGTTTTCTTGGGATTTTTTTGTCCTGTGTTGCTTCCTCATGTGGAGACAGTAGAAGGGCAGTGCCAAGCAATTACCTGTTTGGAGTCTAACTGCAGGCACATAGGTCTGAATTTCCTATCTCTTTTAATGGTGGAGAGGTCAGTGTGAAGATATAGCTCTTAAACCCTGCCCCAAAACCACTTTTAAGCAAAGTATTGAGAAATTAGTTCTACAGTTGCATTCTCTGTAGGTTTTAAAGCTAACAGTCTCAAAATTATGCAGCACTAGTAAAGGAAATGAACAAATAACATAGTGGTTTTTTTCCTTAAAGCTGTTAATAAATATAATGAATAACTAACTCCTTTCTGCCCTCCCTCACAAATATAAATCAGTTACAAGGCTGCTTTCAAAGCGGTTGAAATGAGTCATAAAATAAGGTACAAATGTGTTGTACCTAATACGCTTGTGCACATACAGACTTAGCCCCTGAAAGGGTTGGAAATCTTTCACTGTTGATTAGGAGACAACTTCAGTTGCCACTGAACTTGAGAGAAATTGAAGGCACTTCCCTGTGGGCAAGATGATGGGGTTTTTGAGTTTTCTGGAATCTCGGAAAAGTGCAATCTTTTTACAGTTTTTGAGTTCTAGCGGCTCTTAAACGTCTGAAATGAAGTTAATTAAGAATTGGTTTTTGTCTGACTCTACAGACTTGGGTTTGTGTGGGCTAAAATCCAAACCAAACTAAGCCACAGGCAAACCTCTTGTATCTCTAGGAGTCAGCTGGTGGTGGGTAATTGTGATTGCTGGAGACCAATACTGGTGAACTGAATAAGCAGTTGCAGTGACCCATTTGCTCCTGCTTCATCTTGACTGCCTGCTTTCCTGTTTTTGGATGAATGACTTACACTTGTCTTGCATGCTCAGCCTGACATCCGATGATGAAGCTGAATTTCATTCCTGACTCAAACTGAGCATTTTGTTAGCATTAGTTTTTTCAATGTGTCAGGTTTTGGGAGCAATGGGAAGTGTGTGATTGTAAACCCAGGAAATGCTGTACAAAGACAGAGGTATAAAGATGCTTTTAATAGAAGGCTAAGAATGTAGAATGGGATGGATGAATAGTGCAGTGTCAGCTTAAGGACTGAGGAACATCTTTGCATTCTTTATTCCAAAAGCTAAATTGAGAAAAACGGGTTATTGTTGCTTTGACATTAAGCTCTGCTGCCCACAAACAATCACAGAAAGGTGCAGGCGTAGGCCAGTTGTACAGTGACAGCACTGTATTGACATTATCTGTATATGTATCTTTATATTTTCTAACCACTATGTTAACTGTATAGAACAAAGCTTCTCCTGTTGGCATGAAACATTGTGGTTGGATTTTCTGACTATGAGACCAAATAGCACAAAGGCACAAAATTAGGCTCAACACCAGGATCTGGCTCAGTGCCCACCCACCTTTCCCACCCTTGGTTTCATGTCTCCTGATGAGCACATGCATGTCTTTGGGAAAATCCCTAACGTCATGAAATAAACCTGTAGCCTCTCAACTTTCAAAAAGGGGAATTCCATGTGGGTTCACAAATGAAAAATTATGTTGATGTGGAAGATGAGATGTTGATGTGGAAGATGAGATTTTAAGTTAGTAGATTTGCCTCAAAGTCTAGAGGCAAAAATTTAACTTAGAGGTAATCTCAAAGTATTGACTCTGGTTTTTATTTTGTATTGAAAATTTGTTAGAAAAACTTAATGTATGCTTTCCTGACAGTAATATTATTTATTTGTACAGTCTCTTGAAACTCCTTCTTGGTGCACCTTTCAAGATGAAAATGCTATTTTCATCTGTTGATTTAGAACTGATTGTTGGACTGGACAGTTTGGGCTATGCTTTTAGGAAGATCTGTGTTACTGTGCCTGATTAAAAAATCCTGCTTACATATAGAAATGTTACTTTGAGAACTTTGACTCATGAGAGCCTTAGTTGTCAGCCAAGGCATGCTGCTGGAATGAGCTATATAGCTAAATAACTCTTCTCAGGGCATGCAATGCCAGCTAGTAGCTCAAAGATATTCTTCCTTTATTATTATTATTTTACAGAATACTACCACATTTCTAAAGATCCAAGTATGTTTGACCAGTTAAGTTTATCTTTGTGGCATGGCCATTTCTTTTTGTGTGCAGCAAATGAACAACTGGAGTAATGGATAATGGCATGCAAAAAGTCTGAAAGTTCTGAGATCAACACATTTCTCAGGAAACCACCCTTTAAATAGTATTGGCTTGAAATGTTTCTCCTTTAATAAGCTTGTTTTGAATGGGTGTTGCTCAGATTATAGGATCTTTTCAGAACTTTCCTCCTCTCTGTTAACTTGTAGTTAGCTTTGCTTTGACTCTCCTCATAGAACTAGAAAAATGGTGTTCTGCATCAGCAAAGAAGCAAAACCAGCTGTATTTTTTCCCAGTGTGCAGATAAATTGAGATAAGATTCATACTATTTTATCATTATTCTTAATGGTTCTTTATAAAAAATTAAACAAGACATGTTGTCTTAACTGTTGCACTATACAATAAATTGGAAGTCTTAATAGTAGGCAGAATAAAGGGTAAGACAACAGTAGTAAGGAGAGGACTTCTGAGCATTTTGCAACCAAAAGGGTGTATGGAGACATCTACACTTCAAAGGAAATTTTGAGAAGTTAGCTTGCTGCCCTAAGCATTGGACCAGTGTGTTAGTGCAGAACTTACTCATTGTCCCGTCTGTGCAGACTTCCCCAACATCTGATGAATTTATTTCAGTGGGATGTTGGCTGTGTGACAGTCTGGGGAAAGTGGCATCTTTCAAGGAAATGGTCTTGTTTTTGAAGCATGTTCTCCAGTATGCTCTTTGTTCTTTATACCTTCATTTCTCACAAAAGCATGTGTATGTTTGTGTTTTTCTGTTTCTGTTTGTTCTTTTTTTAAAATTAAGTAGTTAATTTTGTGTGATATTTATTTTGGAGGTGTTCCCTGGACAATTTTTACTTTGAGGTAGCTGATCAAGAGCCAGACAGTCTCCTCCTTTCCCTAAGACTGAAATGTACCTCAGTTTGCATATTAAGTTGTATTAAACATTTTCCACATAGTATTTTTTGTTACTCCCTTCTGCAAAAAGCTTGTCTTCCTGGAAAAGTGTGGCATTTAATGCATGTTAATATTATGGAAAATGGTAATGTTTCAGTTTGAGTATCAGCATCTTATCAAGTTTAACAAAGTGTACAAGTACCACTTGTAGGAAGAGGTGGGGTAGTGTTACAGCTCAGTTTTGCTATTTTTATGCATTCTGGTTTATGAACATGTAACCTTTGCCTCCGACTAGTTAATAAGTACATTGGGAGTTAACATGCATTGCAGATGTTTCTGATGCAAGAAAAATATCCTTGCAAGAGTCAGTTTGGTAGTTTAAGGTTTTAAGTGGGGTTTCAACCTTAAGCCTGAGCAGCATGCCTAAAAGGTTTTGACTTTTGCTGTATCTCTGCCACTGTCCAACCTTCTGTTTCTCTGATAAACCCTCTGCCCTCGCCCCTGAACTCTTGCTAATTATTCATGTAATGTGATATTCACCTCTAAAGCCCGCTGTGCATAAACCCAGTACAACTAGTTCTTTATCCTGTCTTTGAAATTTATACTTAAAATCAGTCTGATAGTGCAGAAACAGCTGTCCGTAAAGGAATACAGGCACAAAATTGTCTTTTAGAAAAAGTAGTGACTCTGATTTGTATCTGCATTAACCAAGAACGAAGATGACAGAATGTACTTGAATATAATTCGGATCTGAATTATTGATAGATCTTGAATGATATGGCAAACTTGAAAGATAAGATTGTCATAAATCCTCCATGTTCATGCAGTTTTGTAGAGAGCAAGCAGGTTGTAAAGTCTTCTTGATTTACTGAGTTCTGTTCTACCCTGAGACTAGGGAAGCTGGTGCCAAGTATCCCACCCTTCCAAATTGGATGCCCTTCTGTCAAAGCTCATCTAAGATCTGTAGATCATTTTGTGTAGAGCATTGAACAGACACTTGATACAAATAAAACCTGGCGCCTTCCAATTATTACAGGAAATTGCTCTTTCCATCCAAAAATCTACTTTAATATTCATAATAAGGAACATAAAACCTGAGAATCTTAGATGTTTCTTACCTGATGTGGTTCTTAATTTGTTGCATTTTAGCAACAGGAGAAACTGCACAAAAAATTATTGTTCTCTTTGGCTGGACTTGTAGAGCAATTGTCTGTTTTTATTATGTTAATGTGCATGTAAATTTAAATAAAGATAGGAATGTTAGCTTAAACTCAGGTCATTTAATTACTGGGATTTTGAGGGGGAGAGGAGAGTTTAACAGGTATTGTTTGTCATCTTTTGCTCTGTTTTTCTTCCTTCCAGTATGCACAAGTGCTTCTGGGCCATAGTCTAATGTGAACTATGTTCTTTCCTGCTCTTCACCGTAGAACTGACCGGATTTCCTGTTTAAATAGTTCTTAAAATCCTCATTAGATATTCTATTTTGCCACTGTCTTGGAAGCTTCATGGTATTAGGAGAAAGGGAAATACTATATTAATTTGTAAAATGTAACTGTTTGCAGAGATAAATAAGAAAAATGTGTGTGGAGGGAGAAAACAGCAGTAGTTTATAACTAAACATGCCCATGTCATAACATGGTGAACTGCAGAAAACCTACGTGGCCAAATGCCAGTTTGGATAGTAATGTAGACATTAATACACTTCTTTTCCAAGCTCTGTGCTGTTATCTGTTATTTCAAAAATAGAAACTGTGACAGTACAAGAATTTTTTATGCTGTGGTGGTTTATTGGGAGCCAGTTAAGTGCTGATGAGGCATGGACTGGAATTGCTAACATTTTTTCCTGCATAACCAGTTGTTCTGTGGTGATCCTGCAATCAAGGAGGGAGCCTGTGTGCTTTACAAGGACTGCATAATAGATAGAGGCAAATAGGGCAGTGAATAATATCAGGAAGGTGCTTTTCATTTTTATTTAAGTTTCTAAGATGCATCTGCAGGTCAGTTTCTACCTTTAGCAGCAGCTGAAATAATGACCTTAAGTGATTGCATTAAGAGTTGCCCTTGATCCACTGCAAGGTACTTCTGCCTCTTGTAGAGTAGCTGTTAATTGTTAAACATCCCTTTTGGAGGGGAAAAAATTGGCTAGCAAGAAATTTCTCACAAAAAAAACAACTACATAAGAACTGGCCCTGTTAACTGGGTATATTGACAGAAAACACAGTATGCAAGTGTGCTGTTTAACCATTGTTAAAACCTTTTGATTTGCACAATCTGAGCAAAATGTCTTTTACTCCGTAGACACGTGGATGATCCCAGATAAGACAGCTGGATAAGCTGAACAAGTATATATGACCTGCTTTCAGGACTGTATTTTCTGGTGTGATTTTAAGAAAGTTACAGAAAAGTTAGTGCTTTCCTGAATGTACAGAAGTACTGTTCCTGTTTTTTAGAATAACATTTGATGCTTTGAGACAGGTAAAGTTTAGTGATGCTTAATGTTTTTGCAGATACATGTTTCTGTAATAAATTACTTTTTTGTACTGTCTTTTTAGGTTCTTAGAGAGCACAAGGCAGGTTTTATGAGCAACCAAACAGAAGTACACAGAAAAGACTTTGGCTCTGTGATACATTTTCTTGTCCACAATTCTAAGTAGTACTTACTGGGAGTAGGGAGGAGGGATTTAGCCCCTGGGTCTGTGATGATAAGGACTGTGGCTAGGAAATTTGATTTTTAAGCTCTTCACTAGTTATCTGTGGTCTGCTGTTGTAGAACATCTGGTGCTGTTAATCCTGGTGATTGCTATATATTTTTTAATCATCTTAGGTTTATATTGACTGTTACTGGGGGATGAACATTGATTGTGCTAAAGTTCATTAAAGAAAAATGTGCAAGAGGAAATGAAGTGTAAAACAGTACAGGCTTTAATATTTGCTTGATAAAGTGTAGATTTTGTGGACCAGCAGGTCTTTCATCCTGGTAGAGTCAAGTCAGCCCATCTTTGAGTGACAGGAATGGAAGAACTTGAGAATGCTTAGGAAGGAATGGGTGACTATGATTTAAAAGGCAAGTGCCAATATAAAAATGACACAGAGAAAGAACACTGAGGTTTTCTTGGATGCTGGATGAATCTTTTCTAGTAATAGATTGCTTTCATGAAATGACTGTCGTCTTCCATTTGGCAGTTATCGCTCCTGGTATTTGTTAGAATATTTAATGAATCTCTCTGAAAATGGATAATTGACAGAGACAGGAGAGTTATCAGGAGAGTTGTATTTCTCTGAGAGGCTGATCTTGCCACTTTTTGAAAGCAGGTGCTTAAATGTATACAGACTCACAATGTAACAAAGCTCACTGCTTGGGGCAAATAAAAAATTGTTATGTGTTTTTTCCACTTACTTGCGGGTGGGAGAAAAATGAAGGTTATGGTGTCCCTTATCCAACTAGGATTTCTTCCTATTTGTGATTCACAAGACGTGTCAGTGCAGAGGAAGGGCCTATTGTTTGGATTTCTAAATCAGAAGAAAATCCTGCCTTTCTTCAAGTCTGTGAAAATGGTTAGAGTAACTCAAAGAAAGGTGAAGTGTTTCCAGAGGGTTGAAGAGGACTATCCAAGTGGGATATATGGTCTTCTGGATAGCACAGGCCATGACACTTCTGCACTTGTCTTCTGTATAGAGCCATTCAGTGTTTATAAGGTATTCCATTTCTTTGAGAGAAGCTCATTTTTAATTAATAACTTTGTTCTTCTACAATGCTTGAGCATATTAATGTAAGTATATAAAGGAAAAAGAAATCCTAGTGCCAGCTGAGTCATCTTCATACAATGCTGGCTGCTAAAATATTCTGTGGACAGATGGATTCTTCTGCTGTTTGTTCCTTTTAGGAACATTAGCCCAGTTCATTGGCACTGACCACTTTTGTAACAGGATCTGTGTGCCATTCTTGCCCTCCATCCTGCCTGCCTGCCCCCTCATCCCACTTCTGTCAGGGACTCTCAAGTCACTGCCAGAGCTGTACTAAAACTTCTGGGTGAGGAGAAATGCTGCATCCAGTTTGTCTGCCTGCATACTTGCAAGGCCTTATCCATTCCAGCTCCCATGTAATCCTCTTGGACTCCGACTCTGGTGCTCTGTGGGAGAGACCGCATTCAGACTCGCAGGGATCTTTGAAGAACAGTGTGAAAATGTCAGCTGTAATAGGATTTTGAATACAAGCACCTGCTGTTTGTTTAAATGGTTCAACTTTTTCTTTGTTCTCCCCCATTAGCACTATGGAGATAACACTTGAGTCTTTTACCAGCCTGTGTTTTAGATACAGTTACCATTGTCTGTAAGCGATTTAAGGAAAATGCTGCATCAGTGCCACATATTTCACATTTAATGGCTTGTACACTATATCAAAGAATCGTAGTAAAAACAAGTCATTTGATGCTGTTAATCTTTGAAAACGTGAAGTTCTTTGTAGAACCTGTAGATGAAATAGCCTCTACTTAGAAACCAAAGCATTAATAAAATGACAATAAACAGATGAAGGCAAAAGGAAGGCAAGAATGGAAACAAAACCACCACCACCAAAGCTAGACAAACCACAAAACAAACCCCACAAGCAAAAGGAGGAGTTAAGTAGTTAGTTGAATTAAAGCAGTGGTGGGATTAGTTACCTGAGCAGTTCAAGAGCCAAGAGCTACAGATATCAAAGTGTTTGAGTGGTCTGCTTTGAATTTTTTTCATCTAGCCTTCCAACTACTAGTCTCCAAAGGATTAATTCGAGTTTAGCAAGCGATTTAATTCTTCTAGAGAATCCACACAACTGCCTTCAGCAGAACTTACAGATATACTTCTGTTTTCGGATCCTTAGGTCAGGAACACCTTTTTTATTAGTTACCGTGTATGTGTCTAACCAGCTGTGCAAACCTCCAAGTGTGACGTTTTAGGTGAGCTTTGCAGTTTGATTACAATTTAGGGTTAGTCCTGTTTCACTGTGTGTTTATACAGTGATACCCATTCTCAGAAACTACAGCCTGATATATTGGAAGAAAACTTAACTGGTGCAGTTTCTTTTCATGTTCACTGTTCTGGTTTGTGCTCTTCAGCAGTGATTCCCTGTTTTGTGGCAGTCGAGCCGTACCTGGTGGAAGGGTAGGAATGTCAGAGATGGGTGGAGGCAGCAGCTCTGGTCAAAAGCCGCTGTGCTCCTTTGATAAGTAATCCGAGTTGATGAGTCAGAGGTTTAAGTCTGGCATAGGTGCAGCTCGTGGTAATTAGTGCCGCAGCAGGGTGGCCTCCACCTCTAGCGTGGTGCTGTAGGTGTGTAGGGTAAGGGAAATACAGCAGAAATTTAGTGTTTGATGGGAAGAGCCAAGGCAAGAGCAGTGCTCGAGACGGAGGTGTCAGAGGTGCTTCAATAAACAGATGGGAGTACTGAAAGAATAATACAGTGCTTCTAAACAAAAAAGCTTTGAGAACTGTTGGAGAGCTGCAAGATTGCTTCCTCCAGGCTTATAAACCCTCGGTTTCCCAGTGCTGAGCCAAGGCTGGTGAGGAGGGTTATGTGATGAGCTTGGGAGGTGAGCCAAAATGCATTGGCTCACAGTGAATTTTCAGCCTGGGGAATAAGGCAAGGCTCTCCAGTTTGGAAGTAACTGAAATCTAAGAAACAGCTATGAAAGAACAAAACTTGTGGGAATGCATAACCAGTGTTAATGTTTGCACTCTAGGTTTTCTTAAGGTCTCCTAGGGAATCAGTTTCTGTGTTAGTTGACACATACTTGTTTTAACTCATGTCTTTATGTTAAAAGATACTGTGTTTAGGTACATGGAAATCATCAAATCTTTCTTGTTCTTCATAATAACCCTTATTAAGAGTGCAATTTTAGGGAGTAGTTTACCTCATCTTTCAGTTTTTGAGTGCAGGATGCCCAAATTGAAAGTGCAGGGTTTTTGCAACAGTAAAAGGATGGTGAAGTTTTAACGTCACGTTAAGTGTTGTGGAGTAGCACACTCATCTGCTGTATCATAGGGCATAGGTTACGATCTGTGCAGTTGAAGTGAAAATACCCCAGCAAGATAGAGGTGAGATAGAAGCTGGGGGTGAAGATAATGAATTCCTCACTCCAGAAGATATCATAGACTGAGCTTCTCTGAATTTTCTCTGCTGTCTCAGCTTATTTGAATGTACCTCAGAGACTGTCTGTATAGGTTTTGTACACCACTTACGGTAAAGAGTACATAAAAGAGTGTAGCTGACTGAGTTTTTGTGAATTATTGATGCTATGGTCATGAAGATAGTTCTTAGTGTCCAGTAAAGGTTTCCTGTCCTCTGGATTCCAGGTTTATTTGCTACAGAGCATCTTAATTAAATGCAAAATACTTTGTTAAAGTTAACTGCAGTGCTCTATTTTTAAAATAAGTGGAATGAAAGATTCATTTTAGTATGCCATCTACCAGTTGTGTCTCGGGACTAAATGGTGTGAATTGGGATTGCTCAAAGAAAGCACTTTGTAAGAAACAGGAAACCATGAAGAGTAGAGAGCTTCTGTGTATGTTCAAAACTATTATCTTGTGCCAGTGCTGGCTGAAGAACCCTAGTTTATTTTTAAGGTTTCTAAAGCAAAACAAGTTAGGGGCAGCGGGGATTATGCTTGAATATATCCATGTGTTTAACTCCTATTTCTACTGCTGCTAAGTTCTTGTATTTCAACTTACAGTTGCTTTACTTTGTATTTGCCCCTGTGATTAGAGAAATAAAATAAATAACCCCCCTCTAAATGTTGGGGGCTTAGGAATTCATTTAGAAGGTGCTCGTTCCCTCTCATTGCATGAATGTGCACTTAGTATTGGAGTGTTATTTGCTTTTTGTCATAAAGTAGTGGAATGGTAAAGGTAGGAGTTCAAACAGATGGCTCAGCCACATCATTGCTCATTTTTGTTGGGTGTTTTACGTGAGTCTCTTTTGCTTGTCGGTGGCCTTGCTAACTTTGACTTGATATGAAAGAAGTAATGATTGTGGAGGAAAAGTTATTCTCTTCCATTACATCATCATGCTCATGGCACAAGTTTCCACTTAAGTTTCAGTGCACATTTAATGGAACCTGTCTCCTCATTCCCTGCTGTCTAGGAGGGGGAAAAAAACCCCAAACAACCAAACAAAAAAACCCCAAACAACTAACCCTCAGTCAGTCAGAAGCAACTGTTCCAAATCTGTTTGTTGTTTATACATAAAAGTGGGAGTTCATGTGGTAGACAAATGTGGAATCTATCATTAACCAAACACCAAAATGAATATCCTGGGTTATTGTGGTGCTGAAAAGTTGTGTTATAAATACAGTTGGGTTCTCAGTACAAGAGAAAACAAAGGGAGTTTTACGTTTTAGCTCCTGAAAAACATAACAAATAGATCTGCAAGCACAGATTGCTGATTTTCTGCCTCTTCTGCCTTTTGTATCACAACAATCTTTTACTGTTCAGGTAGCTTGGAAGAGAGATTTCTTCCAGAACATAAGTTTGCAAAGGTTTTCTTTCCTGGCTGATGATGTGTGCTACCGGTTATTTTTTTTAATGCCCTTACATTTCACTTCATTTTTGACTCCTGTTTCTGAAAAACGCTTGAAAAATTAGAATGGATAGAATGGATCTCTGCTGTGAGGTCGTTAACTCGGTCTGGTTGTGATGCTAGAGGCTGGTTTGACAGAAGAGAGACCACAGACTGGATCTGTACCTCTGGGTTGCTTCTCAGAGCTGGTGGTGCAGAGGTGGTAAGTTGGCTCAAAAATGTATGGTGTAAGATAAGCACGTGGAAGTGCTGCTGTGGTGTGGTATGAAATCCTCCAACAAAATGTGTGCTGAAGGGGCAGAAGGAACTTCCTTGTGATGGTGAAACTGGGGAGGGGAAAAAAGAAGGGAAGTGGATTTACTGTTCAGGAGCACTTGGTTTTGCTCTGAGTCCTGAGCAGTTTAACTGTAAGTAGGGGAAGGTGCTTCCCACTTTGATACATGACATCCTCAAGAGCCTATGTTTGAGGCAGATGAACACAAGGTTCATTTGTATGGGCTTGTATTTGAAAAAGGAGCAATTTTTTTAGATGAACTAGTATTATTTGGATTTTATTAAAAAAAAAAAAAAGACATCCAGCTGTCACCCCAAAGCAGATTAGCATAATTCAGTTAATTTAAAATGTAATCTCATTATATTTTGTACTAGAGAATACCAGGAAATACCATTTACCTGGTTGTTCAGTGCAAACTTCAATGGTTTCACTGCTCAGCAGCGTGTAGATCACCTGCTTCTGTCATGGTTCCTTGAGCTCACCCGTGATATTCAATACCCTTGTTAGGACTTGGTTGAACTTTGAGAACAGTTTTCAATATTTGATAACAGATCACTGATTGTCACAAGGCAGTAATCAAGAACTAGTTGAAGTGATTTATGCTTTGGTATAATTAAGTTGCAGCAGTGCAAAGGACCATCCTAAGAAGTGCCTAAAAGTTGCTTCCACTTGATCCTTTTATTTATGTGAAGAGATGGACATCACTGGATTAGTGCTCCAGTCACAAAACCCAGCAAGCCTGTAGTAGTGTGATATTTTTTAATAACTTAGAAAATAGCCTTTAAGGGGGCATTTTGAAGAGTCACAGGTTCATTCTGTAACTCCAGTATTAGTTAGCCTATACTGGTTAGTACTGGGTTTCTCCATAGCATAACTAAATGGCTTTCTGGCATAGCAGTAAAAATAGTAGTGATATAAAACTGTGGCAGATTCCTTGATTAAATTTCTCTGGCAGCCATTTAAATTATTTTGAGTGTGAACACATTTGTGGAATTGCTTGTCTGCTACTGTGACAGTGTGCTGGGACATATGCCAAAAAAAAGTCTTTTTTTTCCTTGCAGCTTCATAAGCCAGGATACTGTGCAAACCATTTTTGCTCTTACCCATGAATATGTGAAATCAAAGAGAGTGTGGTGTACCTGAACTGGAATCCCCATAGCATTTGAGAAGGAGGTAGAGGAGGGGGAAAACATCTCATAATTTAAAGAGTCAGTGTCAGTAAAACAGTGAGGAATTTTAGACCTATGTTTGTGTGAATTCAAGGAAACTGGAGAAACTGGCACAGGGATTCTTGCTGTGTGCCAGGGTTTCCTGTGAATCTTGAAATCTGATTTTTCTCATTTGACAGTTGTTGTTATGGTTAACTCCAAAAATCTTTAATCTAATGCCTTCCTCTCAATTTAATGTTGGCATTTAGGCTGAAAATCTGCTGTAATTTCTGTGGTATTCTGGCTGACATGCTGGAGTGGTACTTGCTGAAGCACAATGCAAAATTCATTGTTTTGTTCTGATATTTTAAATTTCTATCAATAATCTTTATTGACCGAACTGCTAGTGTTGATTTATTTTAATGTAAAAGTCACACAACATAAAGTCATACCCATGGTATGCAATGTGCATGTGTGACTTTGAGTTAATTGAAGATTTTTGTTTTTCTTTCTGCTCCTCAAATCAGATTTTTAGATTCATAGCAGATTAAATAGCATCTTATTTCAGAAAATATACTTGGATATCTTATGGAAGTGTATAATGATGCTGAGAAGAACCTGTGTTTCTTAAAAAGCAATTAAATTTCTCTGGATTATTAAACTTGGAAATAATGCACTTTGAAAAGGGGCTAAATAATATGTTGTAACAAATGGGTTTGTATAAACAGACAGAAACAGACTTTACCAGGTTATGACGAACTCAGTACTTGCATGTTCTAGTAAAGGTACTCTGCAAGTCACTATTTCCTCCACGTGTGGCATGACTTGTGTAATTCCTGACATGTGCTGGATTTTCTTTGTGTCTTTGAAATTAATTATTTCATTGGTGTTCTGCTGGAGAGGGGAGTGCCCTGTTTAAAACTCAGGCCTCTTGCAGGAATGCAGAAGCTGGTTACCTCATTTTCCTGGCCTTGTATATTTATGTACTGTGTTGTAAGAAAGAACTTGACTGTCGCTCATTGCCTGGTTTAGTAGCAGTTAAACAGTAGCTCTTAACAGCATTATGGAGTGCGGTTTGTGCCTTCAAAATGCTCTGCCTACGATAGTTTCTGTGACTGTTCTTGAAAACTAATTTGTTGCAGTTGCTGCATCTATGCTGCTCTATATGTTTTCCAGTTCAGGTAAAGGATAATGGGACAGCAAATACAGTAAAAATTCAAACTGAAAATATAAGATGTGGTTAACTCACAGATCCAGCAAGCCTGAAAAAAGAACTGGCCTCATTACTGAATATGTATTTGGCACCTTTGAGAATTGGCACAGATGCTGTAGCCTTGGCCATGAACGTTGCAGGGCTTCAGCTGTGACACGTCTGTAGTCCCCACAGCAGCATTCCATGGCACTCTCAACTGAGTAAGGAGAGAGTAAAAATAGCAATGGTAAACTTTCCATCTGTATTGCTCAAAGCTGAAGCCCTGGGAGGGGAGGAGGGATTCTGTATCTTATGCTTATAATTAAAGATTCTTCATGATAATACATAGGTTGTACAAAGTGCTGTCAGACAGAAGGCATTAAGTGTTTTGCAGTGGCAGTTGATGCATCATCCATGTTGTATGAGGAAACTGAGGAGGGACAGGGCCCAAGCCACAACCATGTCATTGAGCAGATGAACTAGAAGTAATTGTGTCCCATCCTCCCTTGCTGTGCACACTGTCAACAATATTCCCAGTCTTCTCTGTCCCACTGACCTGCTGGGTGTTACTGAGGTCTCTTATTACTCTATGCAGGAGTCAGTAGAAGAATCTGGGGTGTGGATTTTTAATAACCAGCTTTGGTGCACATAGTTCATGCTGGCAAGGGGAGACCAGAATTGCTGGTAAAGGTAATTTGTATAAATGGAGGCAGTAACACAGGGGGTGGGGGAGTGAAATAACTACTGTGTCACCATTAACTCTAGAGTGTGCTGGGGCCTTTGCTAGACCTGGCCTGAAGTTGTAGGTACAGACAGCTGTACTGCAGGTGAAGGTTGCTGTTTGTTTTGGTTTTTTTTCTCTGCACACATAAATGTAATCCATAAGCCACACAGTGTATTTGTGGCTTATTGGGGGTGGAATAGGCTGGAGAGCTTTGAGCTTTGCCACCTGATTAGTGTTTGTGGGTAAGGGAGAGTAGAAGTGCTTGCATCATTTATACAGCAGTAGCTACAGTTCTCAGAAATGGAGTTCCCTCGGGGTAAAAAGCATGCCTGTGTTTTTTAATTCTCCTTTTTTCCCCCTTTTGTCAAGTCAGTGTTTTGCATATGACCACAGTAACTGTTGGACCTGTTTCCTACTTTGGCTTTGCTGAAGGCTGGTTTCCACATTGCAGTGTTGCCCTGCTTGTTTAGAACTCTCTGATGGGCTGCACAGGAGGAGTGCCCGAACATATCCACAAAATTAACTTGGCTCTCCCGCTCCCTTGAATGGAGCTCTGTTTCCACAGAGACCAAAGCTGGTGTGTTTCAGGGAAGTTATTTTTAGGAGCTGCTGTTTAGCTGGTGGAAAGACTTTCTTCCTTAATAGGAGAGCAGATTGTAACAGGATTCCTCTTTTTCCAGACTGTCTTTTGCCTTTTTCTATCATATTCTTTCTCTTTTCCTCTCTTGCTCAGTTTCCCTTTCATTGCTGCCTTCTTACCCATGTCGGCTTTCTTCTCTTTCACTTTTTATATCTCACTGTTCCTGTTGCACAAGGATCTAATACCACAAGGAAGTTTGCAGAGAGTGAGGGATTCTAAGGATACTGTATTTTCAAGATAAAATCCCCAAGTCTGTTTGTACCCCAGCTAAGCAGTGCTTCCTGATTCACCAGCTGGGCAGCGTTTGGGAGGACACAGAGGATTGTGGACCCAAAGCCCTGGCCCTTAGCTGTGAGGACCTTGCACAGGTCAATTATTCATGGCCCTCACTTATGAGTTGTCCTGTGTCCTTTGGCTTCGCAATAAATGAATTTTACATGTAACTGTTTCTGCTGATGCTTGCAGTAAGCTCAGTGTCTCGCTGATTGATGGCCTAATGGTAAAGGGCTTAAAAAGAGAAGTCTGTTTCAATAACTCTTCTGCCTTGGAAAGTTGGACTGTCCCTAAATAAAACAGTCCCAGAGATTATTTTAGTTGGCAGTCAGTAGGAATACAAAGTAGAAAAGACATTTGATCTAATGATAGGTTAAGAGTGCACTAACTCGGTGTCCTGATGCTCTTTTACGATGATTTCATTTGTCAAAAGTTGTCACGTTGCCTTTCTATGGAGGTGGATACTGAATAGTTGTAACATTTATTTTGTTATGAAAGGCTACCTTGAGTTTAGAGATCTCTAGGTTTTTTAATGACTCTGTAGTCTGTATCTGACTTTAACTGGCATACTAAGAAATAGAGATTTTTCTCTAGAGTATCTATTGCCACAACAACAGGGTACTCCACTTACAATATGAGCTGTTTTCAGAAACAAAATAATAACAAAAGGACTGAATGCAAAGCAGGTCAGTGTTGAAGAAAATTGCCATACTAAGGCAATTGTATGTATTGAATTCTCTTGCCACCCATTGTCTTGTGCTGTTACACTGTGATTCTCATTCAGATGTCTGTTTCTGTATTCTGTTTGTATTTTAAACCTTGCAGAAAGGGATCTTCAAACTTGTTACTGTCACATTCAGGGTAGTATTGCGAAACCTACCACCAATAATATCACTTCATCTCCACTGAAGTGCCACATAAAAGATCTTGTTCCAGTCTTGTTTTCCTGTATTCCCTGATGTTGAGGCATTTCTGCCTGTCTTTAATACGATGCAACAGCTGGTTGGATGCATGTGCTGCCTTCTGAGCTGCATGCCTCCAATCCTCCCCACCCAGCACATGGAATGAAGTCTGTGAGGACAAGACTTCGCCCCAAGATCCTGATAACTGAGTCAACTATGCTGTTCTGTGTGCTGAACTATCTCTAACAGTAAGGGAGGGGAAAAAAATCTGCTAAAAGAGCTTCACAATATCTCTTTAAGAACATCAGGCTGCGACTGTGGTGATAGACCACCAGCGTGAGCTGCTGCTTGGTTACCAAGAGGACAAAATTTTACTCCAGGGAGATATTTTTATACAGTTGCTTATTCATATTACAGTAGATGCCAAAAGCACCCTTATGCTCGGCAGTGTAAAAATACTAAGAAAATTTCAGTTCACAGAGGCTACAATCCAACCTAGTTATACTTCATCATAAAATGAGGGAATCTTGACAGCCTGTAATTATACAATTAGTGCTGGATTATTCTTCTATTGTAATTGTAGTTTTAATTATTAATTGATTATTCTTCCATTGTAATTTTCTCTTCTGTACATACCAAATCATTTAGCTTCTTGAAAGTCGAGTACTCTCCAGGCATAACCATACACCTTGCAAACAGCTTTGCAAGGAAATGTAAACCTTCCAGGTGTACAGCAGGTATAGCCTAAACTGTAGGGTTTGATTTTCATTGTCGTAGCAGTGACAGCAGGACTGTAGACAGTCAAAAAGACATGTTCTGCACAAATTACTTTCTGTTAGAAATGCATTCTCTTCTGCACAGTTGGGCAGAGGAGTAGCTATCTTGTTTAATAGTGGGAAAGGTTTTTAGCATCTAGGACATCCAGTTGAAATTCCTGAGAGCGACTCTGGATAGGGGTAAAGTCTGATTTATAATTTGCTGTGCTGTGGAGTGATTGACAAGAGCTGTTGATAAAGAAGGTGAAGATTAAGGAACAAACTGATATTCCTTCTTTGAGAACAGTTCTCTTTAACCTGTGTAATATTTTGATTACTTACTTTGGTGGGCTGTTTTAAAATTTAGACTGGTAAGTTCATGTCTCCTAGGAACAGATTTTAAAGAGCTATAAAGGAAAGGAGGGATGCTCTTTTTGTTTGTTTCGTTTGGTTTTTGTTTCTGTGATGTGAAATGTTGTTTTGACTTTTTTTTTAAAGAGATCTTTTTTTCTCTACAGGTATGGTGTTAGTCCTGAGAACATCATCCTGTATGGTCAGAGTATTGGTACTGTCCCTACAGTAGACCTGGCATCTCGGTACGAGTGTGCAGCAGTAATCCTTCATTCTCCCTTGATGTCTGGATTACGGGTAGCTTTTCCTGACACTAGGAAAACCTATTGCTTTGATGCTTTTCCAAGGTAAGTATAAGTGCTGCAAGAAGGGTTGTTCTATACTCAGCATGCTCTTTAAGTGTTTAAAAGAGACTAGTTGTGTAAGTAGATACCAAGACTTGTATTTGTTTTTCCCTGATGGGGATCTTGTAAGATCCTGTTTGTGACCAAAACAAAGGAAGTTGTTGTCCCTCTTTTGGAAGATTTTGAGCTTGTTTTAAGAAGCTCAAGAACAACTGGTTTTAAGACAAAACAGTTGCTTTTATAGACTGGTGTTTCATTGGAAAAGCAATTGCAAGAGACCTGAATTAGAGTAGTCAAATACGTGGGAATAGGAGGTATTCCAGGAATCTTCTAGAACTTCTCATTTGATCCCGTTTAAATTTTGGGAGAATGTCAGAGGGAAAGCCAATCTCTCTATAGCAGGGCATATAGACCTGGAGTAGGAAGGGGAGGCACAGATAAAAAGCTTGGTGGTCCGTGGAAGGCAGAAGACAAAACACTGAAGTCTTGTGCAAAGCTTGGCTTTGCTTCAGAAGGTTGTGCTTGCAATAAGTGTAGTAAGGGATATTTATAACATTTCTTTTGTTTGTTTTATTTTGGTTACAGCAGATTAAAATTAGGTGGTAAAGGAGGCTGTAGGTATAAATCTCTAGCTAGAAGAGCTGGAGGGAATGGGGACCAAATTGTAGGGGCTCTCACAGTATCCTTGTCCAGTGCCCATGTTTAGAATTCTTCCAAATAGATTACTAATTAAGTAATTAAAGTGTTGGAGGTACAGACAGAATTTGAAGTGCTTATACTCCAACTCATTCACCATCCTTAAACCTGAGATCCAATATTTACAAATGCTTCTGTAAGAGGGGAAAAAACAAAGCCTTAAAAATAGCTCTGATTACAGAAGTAACAGTGATTAGCTGTTACCAGCCAAATCAAATAAGAGTTCTAAAAAGAAAAAGTGGGAGGGGGAACAGTGACAACAGACGTACTGTAGCATTTGAGTATTTTGTTCTTGCCCTACTGAGCTATTCATTGCTGTCAGTCTGACTTCCCTGGTACTGGGAGCAGTGAAAATAAACAGCAGTGCACTTTATGAATGTGTGCAGCTCAGCTGTCTGTCTTCACGGTGGGAAGCAAAATAGTTCTGTGTGCACCTACAGTGAATTGCTATTATATGCATTTTATGTTGGGACTCCACAAGAGTTTGGTCTCTGTAGATTTCTCTAGCTGCAGAGTTGTGTGGTGGAGAATACTAAGTAAGGCTAATGTGCAGTTTAAATACTGCTTTATGAGTCGCTGAGTTGGCAATGGGACGCCTTCCAATTTTCTGCAAAATACAAATATTTTCTGGCTTAATGGTCTGTGAATATATGTGGAAAAAAATAGTTTCATTATCTGAATACTGTAGTGAAAAGGATTTCCTACAATAAATGAGAACTTAGTATCTAGCCACTAAAATTATGCATAAACATCTCTGTAGATATATGTAGCTGATATGTCTGTTACATCGTGGAACTTTGGGACAGACCTTTCTTGGGCTTAAAACTTCCGTTTGTATAGCATGTTGAATATAAAGTATTTACATTTAGCTAAGATACTAATTTTAGGGTGAAAATCATGGGGAAAACCAAAATCTGCATTATCCTAAGGCCTCTCTTTATGTTGGAATTTTTTCCTGTATGTAGCATAGCTGAATACAACTCAGTTTCCGGACAGAAAAAGTGAAATAGTCTGCATTTTAATTTTAAATAGCACCTTAAATGACTTGAAGTTTTTTTAAAGTATTGAGATAGACAGAAATGTGTTTACACTCAGATGTTTACTGGAATACCAGTGGTAGTTCCCTAGAATACTAAACGCTGAGGTGTGTATGTGTGAGGCTTATGCTTCAGTTTACATCTTCATTTTTGTTAATTTTATAGTTTCATAAAGCTTCACTGAACCTGTTTTTAAGTCAGGATATGCTGGCATCTGTATTTTTAAAATAATTTTAAACAGTCTTTATCATGTTGTAAAATCAATAGCCCTGCAAAAATTGATGCCTCCTTGTTCTTCAGGAGCAGGAAAATACAAACACCTTTTATTAGATACTGTAAAGAACTTGTCCTTCTGTCAAATCAAATATTACCAATATTTATTTCTTCACCCACTTTAGCTGAATCTGAGTAATTTGGGGGTTCAAAGACAGATTCAGCCCTCATGAGCCAAGGCTTTGGATTTATTTTTTTAATGAAATCTTATGATTGGAATGTAGTTAATTAGTTCCTAAGCTGTTAAATTGGAGGGTGGTAATGTGTAATATGAAGAGTCCATCCTTGCAGCACGTCCCATGGGATCTCACTTGCCTCACAGTGGTTTTTGTAATAGATATGTCCACTGTTTTGATGGGGGGGTGGGTTTGGTGCCAAACCTTATTTGCATGCTGCCTATTCAAGCTTCATGTCGTTAGCACTGGTGGGGTGGTGATGGCAGTGCAGGCTCCTGTTTACACGTGTATTTTGGGAATGAGACTTGTCCCATAGCACTTTTGCACAACTCTAACAATCTGCATTCATTTAAAAACATGCAGTGGTGAGCTGGATTATGTATCAACAGTTTAACAATGTGAAAGTTGAAAGCCCCAAGCTGAGCTGTGTTTTTCTTTTCCTTCCCCAGCATTGACAAGATCTCTAAAGTGACCTCTCCTGTGCTGGTCATCCACGGTACCGAAGACGAGGTGATCGATTTCTCCCACGGCCTGGCCATGTACGAGCGGTGCCCACGAGCGGTGGAGCCCCTCTGGGTGGAAGGGGCTGGGCATAATGACATAGAGCTTTATGCACAGTACTTAGAGAGACTAAAACAGTTCATATCTCATGAACTCCCCAACTCCTGAAGAAGCCTACCAGATTTTACCTCAGTTACTGTGAACGGAAGAAATTACCTGTTTTTGCACATGCTTTAACTGGATAGCTGTAATAGCTTTATACTATGAAGAAATACCCTGTCTTGAGGGTGTTCTAATTAAACATCTGATGAAATTTGTCTTTTATATCTGGAAATGATTCTACTAATGCACACAAATATGGTCAACTACTGTAATTCCAACAATTTTTAGCTTCATTGCCCTGAAGGAAGTGGGAATCCTAGCTGCTTATGGGGACACTTTTTACCTAGTGCTGTATTAATCGAAGATCAGTTTTCTCTGTCTCACTTCAGATCATTTATAATTCTGTCCTACAAAGACTTTTTCCCTCGGTGTTCTCAGTGTGGAGAACACAACTGTTATGAGCTACAGCTTGTTCTGAACAATCATGGGTTCAATCTAAGGGAGTACTTTCTCTGTGGAGTTTCTAGCTGTGGTATTGTAACTGGAAAGTTATTGTGATGAAGTCCCCCCTCCTCCCTTCTAGTGTTCTTTTGTTAACTTACTGATCTTCCCAAGTAAATTATTTAAATATACTTTTACCTGAAAATAAACGAACTACTATATGGGGCTAAACTCTGTAACGACCTCTCCATTACTTGTATAAGCATAACTGGAATATTCTTAAAGGATCTAGGGACAAAATTGCTTTTGTTTAAAAATAAATGTGTAAATTTACTACTAGAAAACTCATTTTAATATTCAGATTGTCTGAATAATAGCCATAACAGACATTTCCTTCTGTAAAGCATTCCTGTAGACTTTTTAAAAGTACTGTACATATTTGAATTTACATTGTGCATAGATTCTTAATTGGTAGTTTTAATTTAAGTCTAGTTACAATAAACTGCAAAATTCTGGTTTGTATATGATTGAATACATTTTGTTAAAATATGTTTTTATCCCTATATTATTTTGCTATTAAAGTTTTATAAAGTTTCCAGGACAAAAACAAAAAATTTACACATTTATGTTTTGATGAATTATGTAACTAAATTTTCATTGAGCTGATCTCTTTAGTTTAGGAGTAATTTGATTCTTTGACACTGGAATCGCACAGATTATGCATCAGAAATGCAAAACACTTAAAAATTGTTACACTACTAGCATAGGTCTAATTTTTCCAAATTTAAAGGCCTTAAATGTACTGTAAGCCTCAGATTGTTGTATAAATTGATCGCGATTGATTGCAGTTTGTGTCCTGTTGCTAGAACGCAACACAGTGATTGTAATGGAATAAAGGATGCATGGATTAGAGCTTGCTCAAGTTTTGAATCTTATTTGGTGCATAATTTTCATACACAATACAGATTGCTTGATAGAGCAACCTGGGTATGTAAGTCAAATGTAGAAGAGATTATGTTTAAATGGCGTTCAGCTGGTTTTAAGTAACGAAAAATCCTGATTTGTTGCCTGGAAGAAATGTTTCAACATAGTTGTTATGAATCCTTATAATAGGCCTGCAGTTAATTTTCAGTGCTGCAAGTGTGTATTGTCTTTGATTATTGCCTTGGCCCTATTACTGCAAAAGGAGAAAAACTGGTATTTTCACTTACAGTGGGGGAAATGAGCACATGCATTCAGCTCCACGTCATCTGGGTTCTTAGACTCTGGATCTGTGCATCTGTGTTGTCTAGTTGGGAGTTTTAAATGCCCCAAGCACCAGGGCCCTGCAGCTGTTCTCTTGATGACTCTGCCAGCTAAAATTGGCAATTTTTGCCTAATCATCACCTCAAGCCTGCCATTTCCCTCCTGTATTTTAAATATATGTTCAGATACATATCTGATTTTATATATATTTATTGTACTTTCATAGATCCATAGTGGGTTTTTTTTCCATTTCTACATGTGTTCTTCCTGAGACTGTAGCCCTGTGGAAACAAAGCTGCTGTCTGTGGTACAGGTATTCAAGGTAACGTTGAGTCAGCCTGTCTGTGTAGTGACTTGGGGGATTTTTGCCTAATTGAGCGCTGTTTTTTTGATACCCACATTGAACTTTGTGTTGCTCTGAAACTTCAGTCTGCAATGTTTCTTCTCCTTAGGATCCCTTACAGCTACCCTTTTGCTTCAACAAATTGGTACTTTTAACATTTTGCCTTTAAATTTATTTTTTATTACCACTTTTCCCATTCCTGCAGTCATTTTGTGGCTTGTCTTTGCAGTTGCTTTGTATTTTGTCAGTATTCCTGTGTTAATGAGAACCCCAAATCTGAATTCAGCATTGTTGTATATGTCCTGTGGTCTCTGCACATGCAGTTCAGGGTGTTCTGGATGAACATGGATTTCCACTTGGACTATCTTTTATTTGCCTGAATTCCTGCTTAACTAATTCTCAGAGGTGCCTCACTAATGTGGCTTCTGCATTGTCTGTTTTTCTTTGTGAAGTTAATCTGCATTTAACTAACACAGATGTTTTGCTTGTAATTAAAATGTTAATGACCTATCATTGATCCACTGGTATGGATCTTCTTATCACTCTTAATTCAGTGATTTTTTTTTTTTACCTGTTTGCTCCCTTAAATAGTTTTCCTTGCAGCCCTGTTCTCATCCAATAGTTCTTAAATGAATTCTGAATTTTTTATAAATTTCTGGCATATGCTCTATACAAAATAAATGCTAATAGTGAGCTGCTTTATATTGCAAACTTGTATCAAAGCATCACTTCTAGGCATTTCAAAGCACTGCTGGTCAACCTTAGAACTATTAATTGAAAAAATGTGGCCACGTCATGAAGCTGCAGCTTCATCCATGACAGTGGATTTCAGGTCAAGAAAAAAGGATTAGAACAGAATTTTTAAGTGATGGGAAAGGGGATGCTGTGAGGTTACAAAAAACAAATTTTGGGCTACAAAAGAATAGTTTGTTCCAGCAAACTGCTAGCACTCTGTCATTTAAATGTATAATGTGGGCCTTTACACGAACTTGTTATGCATATTTTAGAGCTACCAAGGTGTCACTGTAAAAATGGCTCTGTGTGCCTGGATAAATTATGCAACGGGTCTCCCAAGGGTGTGAGCGATCACTAACGTTTTGTTGTTGATGGGGATGCTCTGTCCATTTTTCCTGTGTGACTGACCATTTGTGTTCATGTAGTACAGCCACTGATGATATATGGCTTGTTTGCAGGAAGGTAAAATGTGGTACATCTGTTTACTATCAGTAGTTGTCTAGTGTTTGCACTCTGAAAAAGCCAGAGGAAAATATTTGTTACAATTTCAAAGGTGGCATTTTCCAAGGAGTCTGATATGTATCCATTTAAGATTTATGTAACTGTTATAATTTTACCTTGTACTCACATGGAGGCCTGTTACCTGTGTTGCCTCTGCTGCATTTTTGTTCTTCCTTCTTCCATGTCATTCCTGTAACTTGTTCCAGCTCTGCTCGGGGCACTGGCCCTTTAGCTCTAAATACCCAAACCTGTATTTATGCTTAGCATTGTACACATCTTCTATAAACTCTGTATCGTATTTGCTTTTTCTAAATGGTGCTAAACATAGAAATAGAGACCCAATGTACCTGCTTCCTCTGGTTATTCGTTCTGCCATAAACCTTGATGGTTCTCATTTGGAAAATGTTTTCTCCCCTAGGTCTATTCTCGTGAATGCAAACTGATGATCTTGTTTAAGCCCATTTAACTTATTTTGCTATATCCTTTTTTGTGCAGTTCTCCAGCTATTTGAGCTCTGAAATTTCTTGTGTTACAAATGCAGTCGTTTGTACTCCAGCACTGGGTGAGGGCAGGGGGCTCTTTGATGGTGGGCACTCTGCTGTTGCGAATGAGGTCAGGCACAGAAACTACCTGCAGAGCCTGTATTGCTTTCCAAGTCCACTGTCAGTTCTTAGATCAGATAGGTGTGAATTTCAAAGCGAGAGGTTGAATTTGGGTCTCATCGCTTTGCTGCAGCAGTAAAAAGCAGGAGCTGATCCTTGCAGCAGGAGAGTAAGCACTGCTTCTTTGCCTCTGTCCATGTCTGGGTTTGAAGCAGGGTTTGTGCAGTAACCAAACTAAGTAAGCACTGTTAGGGTGACATGCCTGCTATCTTAAAAAAAAAAAAAAAAAAGGGGGGGGGGGGGGAAGAAACCCCAAGAAAACCCCTACACCATTAGTATGTCAATTACAGTTTGCCTTCTGGGTGCTTTGGCCTGGGTTCCCGTGGAGCCCGGCGGTGCGGGCTGCTGGGGCCCCGCGTCTCTTTCCCCTTCAGCTCCGTGCTGGCTGGACCCGAGCGCAGCTCTGCTCGCTCTCCCGCTGCCCTGGCACGGAGCTGCACCTCTCCCCTCGCTCGCAGGGGTCGGACCATCCCCGCTCCCTCGGGCCGTGCCGGGGCTGCCCGGGACAGAACCGGCCCTTGTGCCCGGCGGGGGAACGGGGAATGAATCCCTCCCTCCCTCCCTTCGCCTGGCTCCGCGCCGGGGCAGCCGGGCTGCACTCCCTCCCTCCCTCCTTCCGTTCCTCCTTCCCTCCCCGCCGGGCTGGCCGCAGGAATGCCGCCAGGTACGGGGCTCTGCGGGGCCGGCCCGCTGCTGCTGGTGATGATGATGATGATGATGATGATGGTGGTGATGGGCGCCCGGCCCGGGGCGCAGGAGACGAGCGGCCGCGGTGAGTAGCGACACGGGGCAGGACAGCCCGGAGGGGCTGGGCACGGCTGGCAGCTCGGACAGCCCGCGCTGTGGCTGTCCCGGCAGAGGAGGAGGCGCTGGGCTGCGGGAACTCACCCCTTCTCTGTCTGGAGAACCAGCGCAAGGGACACACGCCTCTGGATTCCACTTTGACTTCAAGATGAACATAGGTGGCTTGGTTTCACTGTGGCTTTGGAGGTGACTGCATGCAGTGTGTCCTTTGTTTTCTACTTTAGTTTCTTAGGCCTCTTTTACTTTAAGGGCTGCCTCTGAAGACAAGACATCGATCCAAAGTTTTGTTTATTCTAAATAATCTTTTGCACAGCAGTTTATTCTGGAAGCTTGCAGACCTTCTTAAAGATTTAAGATTGCTTACATTCCAGGTCGCTCTGCTGCAGCGGTGCCATTAGATGCATTTAGGAATGCCCTGGATCTGCCTTTAAAGCCTTTCCCTTTGGCTCAGAGCAGCAGCAGTGGGATGGCAGCAGGGCCTGCTGTCCTCCTCTCTGTGGGCCATCAGCCCCCCAGCACATCTGCCAGCAGGAGGGGTAATACGGACCCCATATTACAGGGGTCCTCCTGGAGCTGGGTCCTCCTTCCACTCCTTCAGAATTCCTCCCAGGCATCTCACACAAGCAGTTTGCCTCTTTCCACAACAGCCCATCAGCAAACTAATGGAAGAGCTCCTTGATCTGTCAGGGATCTGGTGAAAAGGGTCCTTGCAATGCCTGTCTCTGCAATGCTCTGAATGAAAGATGCAGTAGAGATGTAAAATGCTGCTTTTGCTATGACATGTTCCCAAATTATCCCCTGCCATCTAGTCCTACCAGTCACATTTTACAGTTTCTAGGTAATACAATGTTACATTTCAGGAATTAATTAGTATGCAAAATTCCAACATAACAGTAGAATACTTAACTAATACAGTTACAATATGTGAGTGATCCCCTGGACCCTAGGTCACAACCACTTGAAGCTCATAACTTTAATCTTGAAACTTTAATCTTGTAAAAACCAACAAACCCAAAGCTTCTCAAACATGCTGGACTGGGATCCCCTTCTAGGAAACAGAGAAACAGACTAAAAAATCTTACTCTCTGCTCAGAAATGAAAGAGAAGACCGCAGGCAAATTCCAGGCCTCCCAGGACATGACCTCCAGCCTTTAGCAGGATGCCATTACATTAAAACATTCACTATTTCAAACACTTTTGGCAATATGCCATTGAGTTTTGGGTTCCTTGTCCCTTTTAATTATTAGAGCTTTCTTGTGTGTTTGCAGCACTACTTATCATGAAGTCCTAGCCTACTTATGTTGCTTGTAATTGTTTTATTGATCAATTCTTGGAGTGTAAATTGAACCTTTGGGCTCAGCATGGAGGGAGGAGAGCTGGATAGGGGCACTACATTAGAAGAAAGTTTGAGCTCCAGAGTCACGATTCTCCCTTACAAGTACTTTCTTATCCCAGGATGAAGATACTGTGGCCTTTAAGCAGCCACAGCTTAACTTTTTACACCAGGCTAATGGCTTTAATCAGCAGGGAGAGACCAGAGAGAGCACCTAGAAAGCAAAACTGAGCCTTTCATTAAAATCCAACCTGTATCTGTTAGAAGATTAGAGACTCTGGTGGACCCTGGGGCAGAACTCAAAATGCAAATGGCTTGGTGGAAGTGTAAAAGTTTCCTTTTTTAAGCAACTATAAAAAAAGCTGCTACAGCCTTTAATAAGAATTATTGATTATCTTAATGTTTTTCAGAAAATTTATATGGAGTATACATACTCTTTTGGTGATGAGGGATTTTTTGGAATGTGTACTCTGGGGTGTATGTATGAACAACTAAGATAGTTTTTCCGAGGATTAGAGAAAACAGTAGTTTAAATTTAAAATTGCAGATGATCATTGTAGTATCTAAAAACATAAGAATCTCAAATCTATTGATTTGGCCTGTTGAATCATTCAGTGTTTGTCAAAGTAGTGCTGTGATCTGCCCTGTAGCCAGGGCTGAAACAGAACATCCATAAATGTTTGTGTGGGTGTGTACATATATGTATATATACACACACCCACACAAACACATATTTTGAAGAAGCAAACTGCCTGTGATTTTCTGCTGTTTATGTTTAATAGTTTTTACTGTATTTATGATTATTTCAGAACATGGCCCGAATCCCAACAGTTCTTTGTGGGATATGGATTACAAAAGACTGTTACATAGTAAGAAAGCCCTTCCTGGAACTGTGGGCTTTTACACACCCTCCAGCTTGTTCAGAAGCAAATCTGTCCTGAGTTACCATGGTAGGAGAAGTTTGCTAAGTCAGAACCTGGGCCAGAAGCCACAAGAAAAGCAGTTGTTCTGTGACATGCTCCTTAAACTTTCCAGATATATTTTAATGGATACCTTTAGACCTAGCTTGGTCTGGAATCTCTTTCGGTTTCAAAAGTGTGATCGAGAAGTCAACCTTCCCAAAATTCAGAAGGTGAAGCCGTTCTTGCTGCGCAGGGTGCTCCGGCTCCTCGGGAATATGGGAGTGTTGTCTGGAGCTCAGCAGTCCAAGGCGTTCTCCCTGCTCAAGAAGCAAATGCTTAAACCAAGAAAACCACCGATAAAGCCCAAAGAGGAGCAAAGTGGTAGGTATACAAGGAGGAGATGCGGGTTTGGTATCTCAAACACTTTCTGGTGCTGGATGAGCGGAACCCGGGGGCGCCATGCCAGAAGCAAAAGGCAGGGCTTGGGGTGCTCATCCTTGGGCAGGAGCGGTGCTGGGGAGGTCAGGAGGGGTGCTGGGGAGGGATGCGCGGGAGCGGCGCTGGGGAGGGATGCGCGGGAGCGGCGCTGGGGAGGGATGCGCGGGAGCGGCGCTGGGATGCGCAGGATGCTCCCTGGGTGCAGCGCCTGTGCAGGGGCGCCGCCTCCCGGCCGGCCGCGCTCTGCAGGACCAGGTCGCCTCCCCGTGTCCGTGTCCGTGGGGAGCTCCGGACACACAGGTTTGGTGGGTGAGCTGGCACTGAGCGGATCAGACCGCTCCCCGCGGCCGGAGTTACCCCGCGGCGCCCCCAGGACTCTGCCCCGTGGGAACGGGGTGTAGCTCAGGGGATGCTGTCGCGGCTTCTCCTTCCTTTCTCGCAGCCGTAAGGAGGAAACAGGAAACCGCCCAGCGAGGGAGTGTGCCCGGGAAAAATCACTTACACGGGAGGAGCCATCCTCCCTGGAGTGCCCGGGAAAAACGCTCACAGAGAAGGAACCTCCCTGTACTCGTGTGCGAGAGCTGAGTCCCTGGGCAGCGGTGTCTGTGCCCTGGGAGTCGAATCCGTCAGGAGACTCATTCGGAGTTCTCTGCCCTTGCCTTAACATGAAGGTTCTCAGCCATCGATATTTGTTGTTGAACATTACAGCTGCGTTTACAGGCAAAGCATCAAAGTCAGTGCAATGTACCAAGACACTGGACGGTCGAGGTTGTCTCGTCCCTGGCAGTTTATTACAGAAAATGACCCATTTTTGTTTGTTAGCAAGGTAAACTGCAGTTTATAACCCACAATAGCACTCAGAGGAGGGTTTGGGTTGTTTTTTTTTGGTGAGGAAGAGTTACACCAAGTGAATGTTGGAGGCAGTGAGTATTAGTCACGATTTCTCACTTCCAGGTGTGAGGATGTTGGGGAATGTTCTCGTACTGCAGATGTATCTTGTAATGGAGCACTGTGGGATAAGCTTCAACTCAGTGCTGCTGCAAAACAGAAATCAGCTTGGAAAATAAAATTTGGAAAAGAGTGAAAGGAAAAGAGTTTATCTCTTGAGCACCAGTCTATGGATCACAATGGGTGCTTCTGTGTTTCCCTTAAAAAGAGATAGGAATCTTTAGGAAACAGGATAATAAGTCCAATCTCATTTAGTCTGAATTTTCTTCCTCAGGCCAGTGAAAACTTAATATGGGATGAAATGGCACTGAAGTCATTCACCTGAGGGAAGTTCTTTCAGAAAAGGACTCAAACTAGTCTATTTCTGTGGATTTTGAGTCTACAGAGGGAAAATGTCTTTGAAGGATTTTGACAGTGCTCACACCTAAAAATTTTGGATTCTTGTTCAGGAAAAGTCCCGGGTAAACAGGAGTAACTTTGTGTTGATTGCTCCATGAGGCCTGCAAAAAGCTTAGCACTAACCAAAGCCTGCCTTATGTTTACCTCCATATCGCTATGTTAGATAATAAGTGTTGCCTTTTATTTAGATTGCCAGTCCATGAAGTCTTTTGCAGGAAGTAAATATTTTAAAGAGTGATGTATGCAGTTTCTAGGGCCCCAGCAAGTGTAAAATAGAGGTTCATGTCCTCTTCTACGTCAAATTTTGAACTTCTAGAGCCATTGAATTCAGAGAATTTAGTGTGTTTTGAGACAAAATACCCTTATTTGTCTTGCCTTGCCTGAAATTTCCACCAGTAGATAAATCTTTTTCAGAAAAAACTGAGCACAGCCTCCTGCTTCTGGCAGCAGCTTTCCCATGACCTGCATTCATATGTGTCATATTCAGATAAGGAGGAGGCACAACGCTGACTAATGCTGCTTTTTTGGAAAGAAAATGACAAAAGCTATTTGAGACAGGAATAGAAGTGCCAGCACTAAATGACAGATGAACAGCCGGTAGCAAAGGTGGCAGCTCTAACGTTTCCCTGTATTTATGGAGTATTGAAATGAGGGAGTGTTTTCTGGATTTGTTTCTCTGGGCTGGATGTTTATCTTCAGATTCAGCAATTCTCTGTGTCCCAGGACGAGGTGTAAGAGAGTGGATGGGTTTTGTTTAGCACAAGTGAGTGCTGCTCCCTTTCCAGAGCTGCTCTCTGGAGTGTGGGGCATGGCTGTGCCCCTCACCCACCCTCCTGCTTCCAGTCTGTTCCCATATTTTGTCTGACAGCACTTGCTCCTTATTAACATGACTATAGCCTCTTTGTGCCCTCTGTCAGAAGAAATCCTGCACCAGAATAAATTTCAGAGGTGACAGATTGGAACAGTTTGACCAGATGATGGCACACAAATGTCTCTGAGAGCAACAGCACCTGTGGCTCTGCACCTCTTTGGCTTTGGCCCTGGGCAGGAGCAGTGGCTGGCACCGTTGCCTGCCCACTTCTGTCTTGTTCTCTCTGGATGTTGGGCTCTGGAGTGGAGATGAGGGATTACAACCCTGGGAGAGAGAAGGCAGTGGCTGCAGTAAAACAGGTACCTGTATTCATGTGTCACTTGGAAGCTCAGTTGTGCTGTATTTTGAAGCCTATAAAAAAATGTGATGTTCTGGTTCATGGAAAACAAACCAGTGTGTGTGATGGTCAGTGAGAGGTGTGATGATGTGACAAGTGGTGCCACTTCCTTTGAGACTGGAACCTGCAAAGCCAGGAGGATAAAAGTACGTGGTTTTCTTTGGGGCTGTGTCTTGTCAGACCACCTTCTAAGCCTTTTCCTCTCACTGCAGACTCTGACTACAGGTTGATTTGGCAGATGAGGGAAGGTGAAGTGGCAGATGTCTCTCTGCTCACGCTCTGTCAGTGGAGCTTTTGCCGGTGCTGGGTTACAGTGTTGTCCATAGATCTGCCAGACGCAGGACAGCACAGGGCGAAGCACCCCCACGGAAAGGTACCAGAGGGGTCAGCTGCGTCCCAAGAAGGGCCAAGGCGTGCCAAGCCCCGGTAAGCACTTCGGGGGATGGGGCTGGAGCGCCTCAGCCCCCTGCGCTTGAGAAGGCAGCTGGCACTCAGCCGCAGGCTTTATATGGGGCTGCTGAGCCCAGCCGGGTGCTCTGTGGGTCTGCACAGACCCCCGGGCCCCGCTCACCATCACCCCGGGGAGCCCGCCGAGGAGCCCACAGCCCCGGCAGTTCGGAGGAGGGAAGGACCTTTTCGTGCGGGCAGCGGGGCTCGCCCCGGGCATCGGGGCGCCGGTCGCAGATATACGTCCCGGCTGGAGGGATCGTCCCCGGCTGGGAGGAGCCAGCGGCTCCGCCGCTGTAAACAGTGCGGGCACCGCCAGCGGTTGGGAGATGGATATAAATAGGGAGGCGGAGGGGAGGCAGCCTGAGCGGCGGAGCGGGAGCTGCCTGCGCCTGCCTGCCCCTGCCCTGCCTGCCTGCCTGCCCCTCTGGGTGCCCGGCAGCCCGGGCTGGCAGCTCCGAGAGGCGTCGGGCAGAGTCCGAGGCCGGCGCTGCCGGGACAGGTAAGCGAGTGCAGCGAAGTTGGAAGGCGCCGGTGCCGCTCGTCGATCCGCCGCTGGGTTCGCTCCGCCCGGCTCGCTCCGTCCGTGCGGCTCGGCTGCGGTGCCTCGCCGTGTCCGGGGCTGTGTGCGGCGGGGAGGGGGTTCTGCTCTCGCTCTTGCGACGTTAAGTGGAGGGGGAACAAGGGGGAAAGAAAACCTCCAACAAAACCAAAACACATCAAAAGCAAAATGTGCGGCTCGCCGGCTCCGTGCAAAGCCCCGGCGCACGTGTTGCGGACGGGGGCGGCCCCCGGCTGCAGGTAGCGGCTGCGGGACATCCCGGGATGCGGGGAGCACCGGGAGCCCCGGCTCCTCCTGCCCTTCTCGCCGGGCCCGGACCCGGAGATGGTCCCGGTCCCGGTCCCGGCGCCGCCGCGGGACGCGTCGTGGAGCAGCGGACGGCGGCAGCGCATCAGGTCGGTACCGCGCCCCTCCGCGCCCCTCCGCGCCCCGGCCCCGCCGCCGCTGCCGCCGCCCGTCTCTTGCAGGGCCCTGCCCGGAGCCCGCCCCGCACCTCGCCCCGTGGCGACCCGGCTCCGACACCCGCCGCGCCGCCGTGGTGGGCCGGGGGGCGGCCTTGCGCCTCGACAGCTCCGCCGCCTTCCACTCCCTCGTCATCCGCGACGGAGGTAAGCGGGGCCCCGGCCGCCCCCGCAGCCCCGGGTACCGCGGGGGCCCCTCCCGGCCCCGCGGGGCGCGCACCCAGCCCCGCTCCGCTCCCCTCGCCACCCAGGGGTGCTGGTGTTCGCCGACCGCCCCCACGAGCCGCCCATCACCCTGCGGGCCCGCTACATCCTCATCCACGACGGCGGGGAGCTGCACATCGGCTCGGAGCGCTGCCCCTACGGCTCGCGGGCCACCATCTCGCTGTACGGCCGAGCCGCCGAGGGGGCGGCCGTGGAGGGCTTCGGACAGAAGTTCGTGGGCGTGGGTCGCGGCGGCGTCCTGGAGCTGCACGGCCGGCGGCCCCGCTCCTGGACCCTCCTGGACAAGACGCTGCACCCCGGCGGGCTCCGCCACGGCCCCTACTCCTCGGAGCGGCGCTGGGGCAGCCGCGGGCTCAACCTGCGCGTCCTGGACGGCGGCACGGCGCGGCTGCGGGCGGCGGGGCGCTTCGACACACACCTGCGGCCGGGCGAGGGCCGGCGCCTGCGAGCCTTCCTGGCCCGGCAGCCCCCCGGCAGCGTGGTGGCGGCCGCTGTGGGCGACTCGGCCGCCCGCAGCCTCACGGCGGAGACGCGGCTGCTGCTGCGGGACCGCCTGGGCAGCAGGTTCATCGCCCGCCTGGGCTACAGGTGAGGCGGGGGCGGGAGCGCAGGGGGGCGGGAGCGGAGCCACCATGGACAGCTCCGCGCCGGGCCGCGCTGCGCCGGGGGCTCGTCCCGACCGAGGGGCGGAGCGGGGCTGGGCCGGGCCCGCGGGCGGCGGGGACCCCGGGCGGGGATGCTGCGGGTACCTCGGGCGGGGGATGCTGCGGGGATGCTGCGGGTACCCCGGGCAGGGGATGCTGTAGGGATGCTGTGGGTACCTCGGGCGGGGGATGCAGTAGGGATGCTGCGGGTACCCCGGGCAGGGGATGCTGTAGGGATGCTGCGGGTACCCCGGGCAGGGGATGCTGGAGGGATGCTGCGGGTACCCCGGGCAGGGGATGCTGGAGGGCTGC
>JAWWEE010000016.1:8746253-8874024 GCA_035221455.1 Xenops minutus
CAGGGGAGGCGGTTGGGATGCTGCGGGGACCCCGGGCAGGGGATGCTGTCGGGATGCTGCGGGTACCCCGGGCAGGGGATGCTGTAGGGATGCTGCGGGTACCCCGGGCAGGCACGCAGCGCACCACCCATGCCAGAGGGAGGGAAGTCGTGTCGCGCTGCGTGCTCCCTCCTGTCCAAGCTCTTTGTGAGACGGAGGGTTCGGGATGTCACTGGGTTGCTCCTTCCCTGTTTCCTTCAGGCAGCCCTGGGCGCTGGTGGGAGTCCTTGGAGGGGATCAGCTTTCCCCAGCAGAAGATACGCGGGAGTATCACGGGAACGGAACAACGGGGTTAGCCATAGCCCAAAGAGACTTTCTCACCTACGACGGCACCCGTTTCACTGTTACTGCATTCAGTGGGTGGATAAAAGGTTCGGTCTTCCTTGACAATTGCTTGTCTTCTGTTGCTTTGCTCTGCTTTTTCTAGCTGCTCTGAATCTGAACAGTGAAATGATAATCATACCATAGGCTTTGGCTCACGTGGGCAGTGACCAAACTGCTCTCTCTCAAAGAAACATTTTAGCTGCCTACAGAGATGACACTGACACATTTAATGGCTAGAGCACTTATATTATGCACAGATTTATCTAGATAAAAATTAAATTGATATGTTCTCCAGTTAATTGCATGATTCTGCCATGTACAACTGTATAAGTAATTGATTGCTTCATCTTTCAGGGGTGCCTCATAATGGATTTAAAGTGGAAGTGTCCAAAGGAATAATTCTTCATCTGGTGGATGAGGTTACAAGTTGGTTGCCTGGTGACCGTATTGTCATTGCCAGTACAGATTATTCTATGCACCAGGCTGAAGAGTTTAATCTCCTTCCTTGTCCTGAATGTAAAAGTAATCAAGTGAAAATTGATGGTATGAATATTTTTATCAAACTACTTGTTTGTAGTAAATATTTATATTGTCTCCTCTTTTACATTCTACTTATCTTTTTATAGCTAGCTTTTGTCTCCAGAACACGGTGGCACATATGAGAGCTGAAGGGCCTAATATTATATTAGGACTTAAAAGTTTGACCAGAGGCAGCAGACCTTTGTGGCGGCCAGGGGAAGTGTTGATCTCCTCTGAGATCAGATACCTGGCATGTCCTTGGACTTGGTGATTGCTTAAATCAAAGGTGTGCACTTGCTCAGGACAATGCAATAACAAAGACACTGTGCTCACTCTGAATTAAAAGATTTGTGATTTCCACAGGCAGTCCACTTTATCTTCACATTGGAGAAGTCATAGATGGTGTCGACATGAGGGCAGAGGTTGGCCTTCTGACTAGAAACATACTTATTCAAGGAGAAATGGAAGACTCCTGTTATGGACAAAATCAATGCCAGTTCTTCCCTTTTGATACATTTGGAGGACACATTAAAGTGAGTAATTTTTAACGCATGTGCTTGTATGTGATTTGTAAGCAAGTGATATAATTAATGCACAAAACTAACATTGTGACTGGGGGGAAGCATACTTGTCTATGAAGAAAGGGAAAGTTTGCTGGCCTGTTTTGCAAAACTAGAGATGCATGAATCTATGCCCTGTTCTTCACTGTGTCTGCAAAACCATATCCTTCTCTGGGCTAAAAGGGATTTTTTTTTTTAGCAGCCTTGCTGTCAGTAGGGTTAATGTGAAGTTAGTTCATGAGATGCCACTGAAGAAACTGTGCCTCCTGCAGAGCCAAACTACTTCCTCAGGGAAGTTCTGGGTCTCACCCTGTTGTATTTTGCCTCCTCTTGGTTGCTCTACATGTTCTGGGTGGAGGTGCAGAGTCTTGCTCTTGCAAGGGCTTTATGTAAAGTTTCTCCTCTACCAGCTGGTGGAAATCAGAGAGCTGTGCAGGTCTGGGCTAAAATCACTTGACAGAGTAAAAGCTGCCAGGAAATAGAGCCTGGTGGTGAATGCTCCCCCTTTCTGTAGTTGGCAGGAGTACCGTGTCTGTCACTGCTATTGCTAAACACTCCACATGCTGTTTGGCAGCTGCTCCTTGGCAGCCCTGTGCCCGTAGGTGTGCAGCTGCTGGCACATGGCTCTGCAGGTCCTGAGCTGCTCTGAGCGGAAACAGGGAGCTGACACTTCTTCCTGGGATCAGACCCCATCTTACTCTACAAACATATTGCCTAATGAGATTAAAAAACCCAAATCTGTTTTTCTTTTAGTGTGTGTTTCTATTGTAATGCTTAACTTGGATCTACATTTGTCTCAACAGATCCTAAGGAATTTTAGCTCTGTTCACATGTCAGGAGTGGAATTAAAAAACATGGGGCAGCAAATCCTAGGCAGTTACCCTGTGCATTTTCACTTGGCTGAGGATGTGGATGAGAGAGGAGGATATGAACGCCCAACATACCTTGATAACCTGGCTATCCACCACTGCTTCTCTAGGTGTGTTGCCATACATGGAACTCATGGCCTTCTGGTAGGAGACATATTTTATTAGTACCAAGCTCAGTTCTTTTCTTAGTCAGTGCTAAATAGCAGGAGCCATTTTTGATGTAAAAAGAAATCAGAACATTGAAATAAGACATATTTTCCCCAAGAAATGTCCCAACTTCTCAACTGTATTTGCCTGGTGTTGGAGTTAGGACTGTTCCTCTGGTAGTGCAGCTCTTTGAAATGAATGTGATGTTCTTAGCATAGCCTAATTAGTATTATCAAAGGTGTGATCAGATATAATGAAATCTTTGCCTTGGTAATTCTGGACAGTTTGTGATAATAGGAACTTTAATTTAAAATTACAGCAATGGACTTTAAATAGAGTTGACTGAAGCAATGGATCTTTAATTTGCAACAGAGATAAAAAAGACAGGGGTTGTTCAAGTCAGGGCAATGTGAAATATATCCAAAACTGTTCACATGACAAAGGGAATGAAATATGAGCAGGACAGACTCAAATGATTGCTTTGGTGCCAGAAAAGTCCCCGGGAACTTGGCTTTGACCTAGATCCTCACAAGGGCACTGTAAGAGGAACTTTTAAAAAAAGGAGAGAAAAAAGGCATAACAAAAGACATACATGTCCCAGCTGGAAAAGAGAGATTCCTGCTCCAGTCCCAACATGTCCAATTGCTGAGTGTTCTGCAAGACCCTGAGTGGTGTTTTGGTGTCTGTGGGTATTTCCTCATTCACCTGATATGTGCTCACAGAGACATTGCCTGAGTTATCCATGACCTTCTGTGTTTTTCCTGCCAGCTTTTTCTCAACCCTAGAGATAAAGCTGTGTAAGACACAACATAAATGTGTTCTATGTGTGAAAGAGTCCCCTGAAAGGATGAATTAATGAAAATGAGATGCTGGACCTGCACCACTTGGGAGCACTGTTCATGTATTCCAAACTTGATTTGTATTGTCTAGATCACTCACAGTTATTAATTGTCTTCTAATATTCATCATTTGTGCTGTCTACAGAGCCTGATTCTGTGTACAGAGCCCTTAGGTTGGCAGGAGACTTGTCTAGTTCATGTGGATGTAGTTTAACTTTCTTTTTCCTCCTGTGGATATTAAACCTCTGGAACTGAAGTAACCAGCCTAGGATGAAAAATTAAGCTTTATGCTAATAGTGGTCCTTTGAAGAACAGCATATGGTCTTGCTCTTTATCAGGAAGCAGGTTGTCAAACATTTATCTGTATGTGTGGGATGAAATAGCTGTGAAATTAAGACTCAAAGTGTGTGATCCAGCCCTACGCATGTGATGGCTGAGGGCTTTGAGTCTGTGAATCATTAAATAGGTTTTATATAAAAGGTTAAGAATGTGATTCTGTGGAAGAATAATTTTTTTGGAATATAGTCATTAAGAAAAAGAGTAATTAAAATGTAATAAAAAGCCTTGCTTTGAAATGAATTAAAATAATTTGTAGTTCCAGAGAAGAGCTTGTGTATCAGAGCAAGGCAGTTAAATAACATAGATGGGTACCTGCTTTGGCATCAGATTTTGAAACTCCAGCCTTTGAGGCAGAGAGCTGGTTTTCCCCACTCCTGTCTTGAGGATTTAGAGGATGCCAATTTCAAAGTACATTGCTCGAGTGGTTTATACTCATCTATGTATGGGTCAAGCAGAGCTGTCCACAAGGCTCTTCCCCATCTGCTGCTCCATGTGCCAGGTTTGTGCTGCTCCTCAAGCCAGCAGCAGCCTGGGCTCCTCACAGAGACTGGAAACAGGCCCTGAGCTGCCTCTGTGCCCAGGCACACATCAGGCGTGTGCAGACTGCTGTAGTCTTTCATGTCTGATGTTGCAGTGCATAAAGGTCACTTATATTGTGTTGCTGAACTATATATAATTCAGTGTTTAGAGGCATCTCAATCATCTGGTGTTGGACACAGCAGCGAGGCTGCAGCCTGTGTTGTGGGCAGTATTTCATGCTGGGATATACAGTAAGATGCCACTGTGACAGTGCTGCAGGTGGATGCCTTTCCAGGCTTGTGTTTTGTATCAGTGGTATGCTGGAATTGCTGGGGTTTTGTTCTGATGCATGGACCCTTATCTTCCAGTGCAAATGTAAGTGATCTTTTAATCATGTTATTTCTGGTCAGGAGAGTGATCACTACAGTTTCACGTATGTAACTTTTCAGGGCTGCCGTGCAATTGTGAAGCTGGGACTAATCATATTAATTAAAGCTAAAATCTGGTTTTGGATACAAGTCTGGTTTTTCATGCACAGATTAGTCAAACTGCAGCTAAATGCAGAAGAACAAAGCTCTACAATTGAAAAGCTGTTTAAAACAATGAGTGGTTTGTTGTTACAGTGTTCTTTCCAAAAATAGTCCTCCTTAGCTTCTTACCCTTCATTTGGAAGGGCAGAAGTGGCCAGGCTTACTGGTCTTAGTGGGCTGGCAGAGACACTTGGATTTTTGTCTAAATCCATTTCCTATCTGTATTTCCAAGACTCGGCTGGCAGGGAGGGACATGTTCAGTGTTGCTGTCTGTAGGTTCTCTGTTGCCCTCCTTGTAGCTCGCTCTGAGGTGCTGTACCTGTGTGCAGGGTCTTGGTGCTTCCAATAGTGCATCAGGAGGAGCTGGGTACCTGGTTGTGTTGTGCTGTATTTTTAACTCCGCTTTGGACACCTCATTGAGGCAGAAACAAGAGCAGCAGATGACAAGTTTGAGGGGTGACTGCCTGGAAAACAATGAAATCCGGCAGAGATATACCTATGGGGACTATACTGTTTGTGACTCCAGATGTTACACACAGTTGCAGCCCATTAAAGGGAAATTACAGGATATGATTCTATGAAATGGATTTATTTCAAGTATCCCTCTGTATACAAAAATAACCAAGTAGGTTAATATTAGTTAATCTTGCAGTTTTACACAGACATAACTGACGTCAACAGGAATTTTGTATGCCTGAAGAGAGAATATATATATATATGCTGACAGGGATCATTTGAGTACAAATTTAAGGTTTCAGTAAGATTTAGTAACAAATTGCTGGTATTTTAACTAGCCTGATTTAGTATTTACATTTAAAAGTAGGATTTCTGAATTTATCTTCATAAGACTGTACATCAAAGGGAGATTGTGCTAAGTCCTCTTGGTCAAATTAGGGTTTAATGCAATATCTCTGACCATGTCAATTAATATTAAATAGACTGAAATAGTAAAATACCACTCTGCCCAAGATGATCATTACAGGAATGAAGTGGTCCTGCACCTTCTGAGAAAGGAAGAGAAAGAACAGAAATCTTGTTAATACATATGACTTCACATGGTGCATTTTAAAAAATTTCTTGTTTTATTTTGAAAATGTTGCAATCATAAACATTTCTGAATTAACCATGCTAATTTCTTTGTTTTATCATGTGAGACACAGTTACCTTTGTGTATATTTATGCAGATATTTACTCCATGACACTGAATCAAATAGCCTCTTTTAGAGCTGAGGCAGATTTAAAATCCAGTACTTCGAAAATTCCTTTTAATTGTGCATGTGATCTTCTTCCGAGTAATTTTAATAGCAGTTTAGTTGTTTAAGGTCAGTCCACAGCTGTGCATACTGCATGCAGTTCGAGTCAGCTCTGGGACCGACAGAGACCCCTCTTGCTGTGTAGAGGGGTGGCAGAACCTCTCCATCAGTGTTTTGGGGATTCATTGCTGAGCGAAGCACATCAGCTCCTGCAGCCTGTTTGCTTTTTCGCAGGTAAAAGACACCATTGGCTATGACACCCTGGGGCACTGTTTCTTCCTGGAGGACGGCACGGAGCAGCGCAATACCTTTTATCACAACCTGGGGCTCCTCACGCGGCCGGGGACGATCCTGCCCTCGGACCGCAGTGAGGTTATGTGCCGTGCCATCCGCAGCCACGTCCACGGGAATTACCTTCCTGTGCCAAGCACTGACTGCATGTGAGTACCCTGCGAGCTGCAGCAGGTTTTGCACTTACGCTGTGCTTTATAGCTGGGTCCTGAAGAATGGTGCGGTGAAATATGAAAGGTGCTGTTTCACATGAAATGAGAAATTGTAGCTTTTTCTACCATTTTTCATTTTAAAACTTGGACATGTTTCGCTTGTGAGGATATCTATTAACACCTGCAGGAATCCGAGTCAAGGAGTATTTGCTGCTGGTTATTCTTGTCACTTTTAGAGAATCATAGACTCGCAGAAAGGATTGGGTCGGAAGGGACTTTAAAGACCTTCCAACCCCTCTGCCACGGACAGGGACACTTTCCACTAGACCAGGGTGCTCAGAGCTCCACCCAGCCTGGCCTTGAGCGCAGGGACTGGGCATCCACAACTTCCCTGGGCAACTTGTGTCAGGGCCTCCCCACCCTCACAGGAAAGAATGTCTCCTTAATACCTAATCTAATCCTGCCCTCTTTCAGTTTAAGGCCATTCCTCCTTGTCCTGTCACTCCAAGCCCTTGTCCAAAGTCCCTCTCCAGCTCTCTTGTACAGGTACTGAAAGGTGTTCTAAGGTCTCCCTGGAGCCTTCTGTTCTCCAGGCTGAACAACTCCAACTCTCTCAGCCTGTCTCCAGAGGAGAGGTACTTCAGCTCTCTAAATCATAAATATATTAGAGCAATTTGCTCCTTTCTGAACCCCTTTCAGTTCTTTCTAAGTAGGATGTTGAAAGCTCCATGAAATCTCTGATAAATGCAAGTTGCTTCAGCCCTGGTATAGGCTGGCAAAACAGTATAAGAGAGGAAATTTGTATTTTTATGTTTTCTGTAAAAGAATACAGTGAACAAACTCAACACAGTTAACTGTAATTATTGTTGCTGAAATGCTAAGGTTGCTTGTGTGGTTATTACAGATTTATTTTGCATCCCTTTAGTGCATTTTTGATTTTTTAGCAGTTAAAGTGGATAAAAAAATGATTGAAATTTTCTGCTTAAAATGATCAAATTAATTGGTATAGTCATGAGAGAAGGTTTATGGTGTTTTTACATCTGGTCTTTATTACTGCCATAGATGTTATCCAGTGAAATAAGACAACAGATGACAATATTTTCATAGCTATATCTGGCTTCTGTTTGTACCACTACTGATTTTCCCTCTGAAGAAAAACTCCTTATTGGGACAAACATAAAAACTATATCTCCTTAATCTTCTGCGTAATGGGCTATTTGCAGCTTGCAAGTACAGTTGTTTTGTTTTCCATGGAGAAGCTTCATAAATTCATAGAGAACCCCCTACTTCCTGCCATTGCCCCTGAAGTTCCAAAAAACAGACCAGAAGTTTCACTGACATTTTTCAAGCTGCTTAACTTAAAAAAAGACATTGAGTTTCCTTCAGCTGCATTGAACAGAGCATGGATTTTGTGTTAATGCTCTCATATAATTTACAATAGGTTCAGCATGTGTTTCCATAAAGGGCTATGTCTGACATTACTAGATGGTTTCTTTTTCTTAAAGAGTGTCATTAAAAGGTTGTGTGGAGTTTTAAAGTCAATAGGAGAGTTGTGGCTCAAGTCCCGTGCTGCACTATGAAAATGTATCCCTTCCTGTTTGGTAACTGCTTAGGATCATTTTAATTTTGATTTTTCAGGGCTGTCAGCACGTTCTGGATTGCAAATCCAAACAACAACTTAATAGAAAACGCAGCGGCTGGTGCTCAGGTAAAACTATTTAATGGCAAAGTTATGCTTTGCTTCCAGTTCCCATATATTGTACTCTTATTGGTGTCACTAGTGTGAGGGCAATAACTTTTTAATAAGACCTAAAATTTGGATGTGTATTTCTGCAACCTTTGTCTCTGTAAAGAATTTTAGATGTTTTAAGATACTGTAAGTATTTGTCTACACTCCTTCCCTAACTTCTCTCACAATTGTGGCTGTAAATGGTATGTGATATCTCTCAGCAAATGTTGATTTTTATTGGTAGCTAATGGTTAAATGCCCAATCAAATTTTATATTTGTATATTCTTGTTATTATCTTTTATGTTTACCCAAACCATATTTGTGTTTAATATGCCAATATAGACTAGCTGTTTTCTAATAAACTACCTGAATTTCACCGACAATAAATGTATTTTTAAAACCCATGTCTGTGTGCCCCAGGGACCTGCTGTGCATGCCAAAGGGTAAGCTGGGAGGTATAAGAGTTATGGGCTGGTGTGTGTCCCCAGAGACCCACGTTTGGCAGGTTTAGGCTAGAAATTTGGCCAGCATAGTGTGAAATCCTAAATTCCCAGGGTAACCTGTATCATTAATTGCAATGTCCCATTTCTCAGACCTCCCTTTGTCTTTTAGGATGTCGGGATATGGTACATCTTCCACCGGGTTCCCACTGGACAGTCTGAGGGGCGATATCCAGAGGGACAGGCTGAACATACCCCATTGGGAGTATTTTACAACAACAGAGTCCACTCCAATTTCAAGGCATGTGGATGATGTTTATATTTCTATCAATAGAATAGTACAGTATAGGGCTGACTGTGTGTGCTGCTCTGAAATCAGATGATTGGGGGTGTCTTACCTTATGATAAAGTTCTTTTTAGCCCTGTATCAAGACACAAGCAATGTTTTGGGGCGATGCTCTTTGTAATTATTAAAGGAGGTCCCATTCCAGGCACTTCAGTGGGGTGGCTGTGTTAGAGGGGAAGTGCCAAAGCCATAGGTACACCTATTGCTAAATGACATTTAAGGAAAGACAGGCAGGGCACTGAGCACTGCTGTTGCCACGGTGGTGCCAGGATACAGAGAGTTGAGCAAAAGTCCTTTGTGCCAGGACCTGCCCACCACCTTTGGAAAATGAGACCAAAAATTCAAGGATAATTCCAAGAAAAGCACATTCCCCTGTATATACTGTTGACATGAAAACATAACCTGTAAGCTATAAAAAGCATTTCTAACTCCTTTCTCAGGATTCTAGATTGAAATCAGTGCTGTTCCCTGAGCCTTGTATATTTTACATCTTGGTCCATGGCAGCTGCTGCTCTAGCCCAAAGCCTGTAAGCTGGCTACAGCAGCTCATGTTCTCTTTTGACTGTCGGGGGACTCGTCACTCGTTATTTGAAGCCTTAATTCCTAACAACACTCTTTTTCCAAAAAGTTATCAAGAGCTTGGCACAGTCCCTTACTGCTGGCTGCAAGGGAGAAAGTGTGGGAATTCAGAGCCTTACTTTGGGTCAGAAGACAGCCCCAGGATGCTGATGCATAACATATGGCAGGGCAGGCTCTGTCCTGACTTCAGCGTGCTACATCCTGTGCTAATGTCATGCTGAGCAGTGCCAAGTGACACCGAAAGAGAAGAGAAAGCCCAGGCTGCAGGCGCTGGCTGTGCCTGCATGCGCTGACTGCCCACGTTCATTGATAAAAATCTGGGATCTCTGCTCTCTGATGAGCGATCTGTTAAAGTAATTGGAGTCGTGTGCATTTTCAGGCTGGTTTGTTTATTGGAAAAGGAGTAAAGACAACAAGAGCCAACTCTGAAGATCCCAGAGAGTATCTCTCTGTCGATAATGCCAGGTAAGCACATGCTGTATGGCTAAGTATTTTGGATAGGCGTGTTGCTTCTTGGCTTTGGCATTGCATTTAGCAGATCGTTAATGCCTCATTACGGCTGGAACGTCTGAGAAAAACACACAAGCTATCTCTGATGTGCAGAGGAACTTACTCCATAGTTATGCACTGAATTGTTTGTGTTGTTGCTGACCAAAAAGGACACACATGAACTTGGGGTTATGAGGATTAATCATTGAAGCATGTGAAAGGCGATCCAGATCCCATTAGTCCATTAGCAGGCTTGTAAACTACCATTTATTACTAATTGCTTAGAAGAACTTACATATGAAAGATGCCTACTGAGACTGGCCTAGGCTCAATGAGACAAAAAAGCAGCCTCAAAGGTTTGTCTCAGCTGCGTTGAAACCTCTGAGCTTCCTTTCGCAGAGTGGGAGCAGGTAAATTCAGGGCATTTTCTCACTCGATCCAGTCCTGTGGATCTGTGTGAGGAGCCTGGGAGAGAAATCAGCTGCTGCTCCTGGTCAAACCTTGGCTCTTTCCCTCCTCCATCATGCCCTGTCAGTAGCACATATGATGTTCCCACAAGGCTGAAAGGATGACTGTGTGTCCCTTGTGAGACTTCCCTGGCAGGGTCACCCCCTTGGGCACGGAGGAGGCGTGTGCCTCTCAGTACATCAGCTGGCAGAAGTAGGAGGGGAAGGTAGACTCAGAAAAAGCACTAGTGATTTTTTTTTCCAAACACAGCACAAATCTACCATTAACAGCCCGCATGGCAAGAAATGGCCTGTGTGTAATTGAGATGGGCCCAGTTCCCAGGGTGGGTCCTTTTTTCTTTTGACAGCTTCTCTTCCAGCAGACACAGAAGCATATGGAGATCTGGTCTGTACAGGCAAGGACAGCAGCTCCAATTGCTCTGTTATCTTTGCTGAATGAGATTTTTGAAAGTGCCTAATTGATTTTCTAGCACCAACACAGGGATTATCAATCTATAAAAGGACCCCAGTGACTTGGGAAAAATGTTTTCTGTTCCTTTAACTCACACAGAATCAAATCAAGGACTAGCTGTGGGCTCACTGATGTCTAGTGAGAAATTTGCCTGCTTGTTTCACTGGGGCCAGAGTTTCATCCTTATGAATGTTTCTTGTTTTCTGCTTTGTACCAAAGCACAGAAATGAAATCAGACTAATAGCCTGACTCTAATCCAGGCCATATCACCTCTTTAGATACACCACGCCAATATTTGGAGGCCAAACAAGGTCTGCCAGGCAGGACTGCCTCTGTCTGAGGTTGATTCCTGTGTCTCTGTTGTGTTAACTGAGCTTCTTGCTTCAGGTTTCGGCCACATCAAGGTGCCGATCCCGAAAAGCCACGAGTTCCTGCTGTGATTGATGGTCTTATTGCTTTTAAAAATAATGACCATGGTGCCTGGGCCAGGGGCGGCGACATTATCTTCCGCAACTCAGGGTAAGTTACTGTAATGACCTCTTATATCACTCCCCTCCCAGCAGACATAAAGAGGTCTGAAGGCCAAATTCACTGCACACATTCCTCATCATTTACACCGTTGTGTTTCTTCTGTCCCAGGTTTTCAGACAATGGAATTGGACTTACTCTGGCAAGGTAATTTCTTAAAATGGACCTTCTTCCCATTTTTCCCCTCAGTGTAGCATGCTCAAGAATGGAAGCTGAGACACTCCCCTGGTAATTGGTATAATACAGGAGAAAAGCTCACATTTCCCTCCCAGACCACATCAAGTCTTCCCTGGGCAGCCATTAATACAAGGGCCAATTTAACCCTTCATTCTCTTTGCCTCAGAATCTCTGGGGAATACATTGTAATGGCTGGATATTTCCCCTGAATGGGAGGTCCTGATGCTCAGGCACAAAGCTACTTTGGCACTAATTTGCTGGTTTCTAAACATATTTTAAAGCAGCTTCTTATAGCAGTGCATGCATATTGTGTCTGTGGTATAAATAAAAGTGTTAATTATTCAGCAGTGCTGTGCTGCATAGTTATATATGTTTCTTTGCTTGCAGTGATGGGACTTTCCCGACAGATGAAGGCTCCAGCCTGGAGGTTACACACTCCATTTTTGTTGGAGAAAGCAGCAATTTTGGCTCCCAAGGAGGCCAAAATAGCTACTGGGGAAAAGGGGCAAATGGAGAATACAGAACACTGCCCAGAAACAAGTGAGTTATTCTTTTGCCATTTCTTCCTGGCATTAACACAGGCTAGAAGAAAAGCCTTAGGAATTAATGTCACTACTGATGACTAATTTATACCAGGTGTTTAACTTACTGTACAGGCCAGAAATAATAAGCATCCAAATAAACTCACTCTTTGGGCCAACAGCTTGAGAGCATTCTTGACTGAATATGTTTGATTTAGCTTTCTCCTTAATTTATTAGTCACTGGAGGATGGATTAGAGAATCTGAAATACACCAAATGGCTCTTGTGTAGTGCGTCAGTAGCACAGCATTGAGGTGATGGTGCAGCTCCCATACAACGTGACCCCCGCCCTACTGCAGGTGTAGCTGGGAAAACATGGCTTGTTTGACAAAGGAGAAATCATTTTTATAGCATCTCTTTTTGGCAGCACAACCTCCTCTCTAGCAACCACATTGCCTGCCTACATCCTCACAGCAAGGGGTGCTTCTTCAAGCCTAAATTCTACCTCAGTGTATGATTTTGGTAATGCTTACCGATTATTAAATATTCTACAAGGTATATAAATTAAGTAATAAGCAGTATTCATTAGACATGCCATGCTCACAGCCCTGGTGCTATACATGTCTCGGCCATGAGTGACAACAGGAGTGGGATCTCTGTAGGACAGCAAGAATAATCAGACTAATCCTCAGTTATCATTGGTGTTTATATTGAAATTGAAAAAAGAACCCTCTTGTGCAGTTCAGACAAGCTCTACTCATGTTGTTAAGCAATGTGCTCTTGGAAAAGACTATGACAAAACATGTGATATCTGTCCTTCTGTACTTGCTTCCAAGGAGACACTTGCCTCCAGGGAGTCTGACTGCTATCATTTTTTCAGTCATGCTAATGTTTTCTTGAGAAACCTGTCTGCCCCGGAACAAGGAACCTGATGGCAATGCTGATATCCAGCCCTTAGGGTCTTCCTCATGGTGATGAACTCCTTGGTGGCTGGGGGCAAGGGCTTTGAGCTGGTTTACCCCAGCTTACAAGCCTTAGGCAATCTTAGGAGTCTTGTTTTGTTTTAGTTTTGTTTTGTTTGGTTTGGGGTTTTTTTGGTTGGTTTCTTTTCTTTCTTTTTTTTTTTTTTTTTTTCCTGCTTTTGAGCCTCATCCTGCAGAGGATGTTCAGTAGACTTTCATTTTCATGTGTGAGGAATCTTCAGATCCTAGTTTTGGGAAAGAAAAGGTGGTTTAGGTACTTGTTAATAGCTTTCTACACTGTCAGAAGACTCAGAGTTCTCCCAAGCTTTTAATACAGGATTGTGTTGGTATTTAAATCTCACAGGACGTTCCCTATTCGTGGGTTCCAGATTTATGATGGGCCTGTCAGGATGGCAAGATGCACTTTCAGGAAGTTCACCCCAACTGCTGACAGACACTCAAGTGCCATTGGGTTCCTCATGAAAAACTCCTGGCAGATAAGCCCCCAGAACAATGTGTCACAAATCCTGATGGAGAGAAGTGTAAGTAAAGGAAACAGAAATGTGTACTGTTAGATGTGCAAGTTTTTTAAGTTTTTAGAAGTTGTGAAAGAGCTATCCCAGAGTAGGATTTCCAAGCTCTGCTGCATGTTACATTGGTACATGCCACCAATTTTATTTATTTATTTATTCATTATTAATGGAGGTTATTTTATAGACAAGTAAAATATGATGATACTTTATGCCTGGGCAGACATACATAAAATAATCTTCATTGGAGAAAGGTTTCACCTTGTAACCAGAAGACTCAGAACACAACTTGTAGCTGGTGCAGCACCAGCTGTTGAGGACCTGGTGAGGACCTGGCCTCAGAGGCTGAGAGGGTCATACGTGAGATGTCAGGAGCCAGTAAGCTGCAATACAATTCTTCTACAGAAATAGCAAATGCACTAAGAAGCAAAGCCATGACCCAGTTTCTGGAATCAGCTGTGAAATTCCTGTTGAGCACAACAGGGACTTGCTTTGAGCTGTGACAGCAGAATGAAGCTCTGTATCTCTGCCTTGGCAGGAGCTGTAGGATGCTGAGCAATTCCAGTCCTTGTCCTGGATTCCTGCAAGGATCATGACCCTGGATACTTGGCTTGGGAAATGATGGATTCCACCTGGCTTGCTCCCAGGAATCATGACCTCTCCTTAGGTTTTTTCAAACAAGGTCCATACTTGTTAGGATGTCCATGAACTGTAGTAACTTTGGCTTGAGGTTTGGCTTTATCTTGAGGAAAATTTCCATTGCTGTGGGATTGACCGATATCCCTGCCTCTGGCAAGCAGATGGTTTGTCTGTTCCCTCTCTTGTACACTTTAGACCAAGAAGCAGAGGGTATTTCATGAAAGGATGACGTTGATTGCAGTCACTTTACTGCTTCTCTAAAGAAAACACATTTTCTGTGTATTTCAGAAAGGAGATCTTAGTTGAGCTTTGGAATAAGGGCTAATTTGCTGTACCTTTTCCATGTCCTCCCTTGGGGAAACAGTTATGAGATGGTCATGGGGAACATGAACAAGAAAATTAACCTGGAACTGGGGAAGGGAGTTTAGAGGAAAAAGAAGTTTGATCAGTGAAGTAGAAGAGAGTGGAAAATTTTCTCCAGTAATGGCTGTAGGACTGTTCAACAGCATGGTTACAGAGAGGTGACATCTATGAACATTCGCAAAGAGGATGATTACACCTTGAATGGCTGAAAATGCAGCTCTTTAATACAGTCACACCATTTGAGATCAATGAGCCTCTTAAATACCCAGCATTTTTTTCCGAGAGGCAGTTTAGTACTGCAACGCCTTTAAGATATGAGCTTATCAAAGCAAAAATGGCCCAAAGATGTCCTAAATACTTCTGCAAAGCAAATTAGTGGAGTGTAAACCTATTACAAAAAAATCCCCTCAAAACTCTAATGACATTATCCAAATAATTACTTATTGCATGTACATTTCCAAGAAATATCCATTTCTGAATTTGGCATTTTGCCATCTTAAAAACGTCTATGTTTGTAAGCACCTGCATCCCAGCAATTTTCACTTTGATTCTGTTTTATCTGGATTGAACCCAGATGTGCTACATCTGATTTCAGACTTGAAGGGCCACAGCTAGTTTATTATTTTGCAGTTCATTGCTATATGGGATAATATATCTTTGACTTGTTAAGATAGAGCCTCTAGACAATTTTAATTATTTTTCCATCTCCAGGCTTCATTTCATTACTTTTTAAAGGGTGGTTAAGTAGTAATTCCCTAGAGGACATAATTTTACCATAGTTTTTTAAGAAGAAATTAAACTTTACTGCAAGCTGTATAGTGACGACAAAACTATTAGTCATGCTGAAGGAATAATTGTATAATTAATCAGACTAATCAGAAGATTGGTTAGACAACAAAATAATAAATCTAGTCAGACCTTGTTTAATTCCAGCATAAAACCAACAGTCAAGCAGGATGGAAGACCTAAACATTACACTACACAAAAAATATTTCTAGTTGCTTTTCTGTTGACAAAGCTAAATCCCACATTATCTGTGCATTTATCAGCAACAATATTATTTCTAGGCTTGTTTGTTTAAAAAAGAGTGCTTTAAAAAAGTTATTTCAGAGCAGAGGGAGCAGGAGTTGGGTTTAACCCAGCTGAGGCCATGACTGATGGTCTCCTGTAGATCTGTCAGTCAGTAGGACTCATAGAGCTCAAAGGCGGCGGCACAGCCAGAACAGAACCGTGCCCAAACAGAACCCTTGTGCAGCATTTCTTAAGAACACCTGACATATCTCCTTTTACTGAAAAAAAGCGACTCATTCATCCCTGTGTTCCTTTGGGGCACAGATCCTGTGGAGTGAGGTGAGGAACAAGGGAGAGTACATGACCTTTTGGTCTTCAGCAGGTGCAGGAAACTCACAAACTCTCCCAGTTTACCCCCGTTGCTGAAAGTCCTGGTTATTTTGCCTCTGCAGCCAGGAGCTTAGGGTGGATTCAAGCCTGTTCTGCTCCTGTCTGTGCCATCTCACACACTACAGCATCTCAAAAAGCACTTGTGCCAAAGAAATCCCAGCAGTCTGTTGGGGGGGGTTGTGGTCTCCAGAAGAGCTCACAGGGGTTGACTCCTGGCTATGGAATAGTGACTCCCATGGGACTGCAGTCCTGCCTAGCTAATAGATGGGTGCTTCCTAATGTTGACTTGACTGTGTTTAGCCTCTGTTGTCTTAGTGCTGGGTTTCTGCATCAAAGCACACGTTTGAAAACAGTTCATGATGGGGAAAAAGAAAAGCAGACACCGGGTTAAAGTCTGTTATCTCCTAAAAAAGAGGGCAGAAAAGAATTAATCCAACCCCACAGAGACTCCTGACCAAAGGGATCTTGGCATGGTGAGGGTTTGCATCACTCCAGCAGAGCAAAAGCCATGGGGGGAAAATCCTTGGGTGGTAAAACAGAGGAATATTCACACTGGATGCAACTGGTTTTCTTAAAATAACAGTGATACAGTGATATGTCTTTTGCAGCTTGTGCCAACCCTTGAATTTTAGAAAAAACTGCAGTTATTACAATGCTTTCCAGCACATTATTATTTTTTAATTTAGAAAGTGCAGTCATCAGGACTTCCCTGCAGGTGTGTTTGATGTGCTGCCTTTGGACAGGTTGAGTTAGCATATTCCTAAGAGGTTACATACTCACATAACCACCATCTGTCAGGTCTCCCTGTCAGGCTTCAGACAGGTAATTCAAGTAACCTTCATACCATTCTACCTCATTCTGAGGTAGTCCACATTTATTGAAAATTCAGTGTCTGAACAGTAGTGTGGTATCTAGACATGACCTGTCTCTGCACCCTCTCCCAGCTCATTCCTAGCTCCATGTGAACATTCCTGAGGAGCTGAGTTTTTGTTCCTGTGTGTTCACCTAGAATAAAATATTCGTTGCCATAGCTGTAATTGCAAACCCAGTTACACCCCTATCCCACTGTGTACCAAACGAAGGTAACCTTGAGGCTTATAAAAGAAATGATGCTGCTCATTAACATTTCCATTTAATTTCTGACTTTCAGACTTTTTAGAGGAGAATGTTAGAATAGCATTAGCACCAGAACTCTCTGCTTCTGGACGGAAACACTGAGAGTGTTGATCAAATGGAAGCTATACCGGCTGTGCCTTCATTTGGTTTGAAGTGCAGCTGACTTTGTTCTTCTCCCCAGTGAAGTGCCTGTTTTCATATTCGACTCCAGAAGTGCACTGTCACAAAGTATTTATAACGGAGCTTTGAGCTGCAGCACAGTGTTTACATTTTTTAATATCTCCTCTTTTATAAATTAAAACAAGAGGAAAAAATCCAACTTTTGGGATCCTCTTACTTTGCCAAGTAGCCTTTTGGGGAAAAACTTCCTGCAGTGCAGTAAGAAAATGTTTTAAAAAATCTCAAAAATGCACATTAAATTTCCATTCTCCTTTAAAGGAGACTGCTTCAGGTGTTTGTTTATGAAAGTGGCAGAAAAATGGTTCTAGGCTTCAATTTAATTTTAAAGAAATAAAGACTTTTATTCTGCAAGTGGTTGTTGCTGAAACAGTGGTCATTCTTTTTAAGCCAATAGATTTCCCATCTACCTCAGAATCACAATAACCCTACTATTCTCCTAAGCCCTTCTGTTTATTATTGTTAAAATAAGCCTCTAAAGCCTTTAGTAAACTTGCAGCTTAATCCTGCTGACCCTAATTCTTACTCATGTGCACAGTCCAATTAAAATTAGTTGGGCTAAATGGAACAAATTGCAGTCCTTTGGGTCGATGTGATCCAGTCACTATTTATGCTGTTCGCGTTTATGCGCATTGCTGCCGGATTCATTTGGAGTGCTTGACCTGGAGTAATTATTGTCTTGATTACTTAGGAACTTAATCTTCACACTGTAATAATTTTATCTGCAGACATTAAAATATTCCTTGCCTTTTTTTTTTTTTTGTGCTGAACATCTGCGGTTTCCTTGTTTTGCTGGAGTTTCATATCAGGACAGATATTTTTACTTAGCTGCTGAAAAATCTTGAGAACAGAGTTGTGCATAATGAGGATAATGCTGCTTCCTGTTATTTCTATTTCTTTAAAAAAAAATTCTTCATGGGATATATTAGAATGTGCACAAGAGCCAATTCTGAGAATTGCTGTCACTTTTAAAAGTTTTATAGGGTTTTAGAAGGAACAATTAGAAAAAAATGGCACTTGCAGAACCACTAAACAGACATTGAAAATATATATGAAAATTGACCAAATATCCTGTAATTTTTGTTCTTTATTAAAAGCTGTGATATTCCTCAGTAAATTTCATAACTATCTAGTACTTTCTTACACTTTCAGTCATCCTCTTCCTTTTGCCACCACTCAATTTATTGCTATGTGATTTCAAGCAACCACAGGATTGTGTGGGTGCATTTCAGGGAATGATAAATCCAATTTCTATGAAAATATCTCCTGGGATTAAGAAACGAGAGGGAAACCCAACAAGGCTGGCATTTTTTTTCTAAATAGAAGAGGCAAAACCAAACTCTTTGCCTAGACAACAGATCTCTCTAGTTCCAGCTGTATCACTGTTTTGGCTGTTAAAACACTGCAAGCACAAGTCCTTACCTTGAGCTAACCAGTGATTTTTCATCTTATTTTCTCCTCTAGGTTGGACTGAAAGTGTTTTTTGGCAGACCAGGCCAGTGGTTTGGAAGCAATGATAATGATGGTGACAAAATGTCTATCTTCCACGATCTGGATGGTTCAGTGACAGGGTATCCAGACACCTTTGTAGGCAGAGCAGACAACTACTTGCTGCGCCACCCCGGGTGTCTCACTGTCCCACGCTGGAACGGGCTGGTGTGTACTGGGAAGTTCGCACAGGTAATGGGGGGCAGCTGCTGGCAGCACCACGGGGTGTGTTGGTGGGTGTCCTCGGATAGCCTGTGAGGGGTGATGGAGTGAAGCCTACTCAACACTCTGAGATAAGAGCTGAATGATGAATTTGGTGTAATCTTACTCCTTCCAGTGTCATCTGCCTAATTCCCAGGATTCAGTAAAGCTCCTGTGGTGCAGCTGCCTGCAGCCTGTCGCTGTAGCGAGCCCTGTCTCTTCCCCTTGCACACAAGAAGCTGCAAGTTGAAATTGAGTTAGAGGAAAGTTTGGTGTTTTCTAGTTCCAGGCATTTGTCTATCTTGGGACTCTAGTTCTGGTGAATTAAGTTTCAATAATGGAAGATGTTTCTACCCTGGTACATACTATTTGTGTTCAGGATGGAGAAATGGGTGATTGAGATGCAAACTCACGCTTTTTTCCCATCCAGAAATCATTGGCTGAAGGATGGTCAGCCTTAGGTCAGGATGATCTTAAACCTTCACAGTATTGAATTTCACAGGCAAACACAGGGTATGCATGTCTCCTTAAGCTAAAAGAAATTTTATGCATTTGCTTTAGTTGCACAGCAGGGAGCAGGAGTTGCTATTTAAGTGTCTAAACACTGGACTTAAAACCCCTGGTGTGTTTTGGCTAGGCAGAAACAGGATCGGGCTCCTATGAAACACTCCCATTGCATTAGGGTTTTGTCCTTGGCACTTAGTTTTTCTCTGTTTCTCTAGAGAAATGGTCAACCCAGCTTTGGCAACCTAACAGTTAAATTCAGAATTGCAAACAAATAGGCATTTATATTTTTATGTCTATTAATATCCTCCTGGTTATGGCACTCTACGTGGTGAGGTGGTTTTTCCAGCATAGAAAATTTCCTTGGCTAGGTTTAGGCAGGCATAAACATTTGCTTCTCTGGGATCCATTACTTACCAGCATTTTTCAACTAATCAGCATCCAGCAGGATGAGTAAAGGTCATATTAAATGCTTCACTTTATGGGTTTTGGGGAAGGAAATATATGTATGTGCAGGGTAGAAGAAGGTCCCGTGCAGCAGGGTTTGATTAATTTGAAGAGTATAATTGTCAGGGTATTTCAGCTTAACTGTGATTCTTAGCACCCTCACTAACTGGTGATTTGTGTTTCTGCTAAATTCTGAGTGTCATACCTCAGATCAAAAGCCTAAAACAGTGAATCCGATTATAGAGAAAGATGGTTTGCTTTGATCTTAGCAACTTTATTACAAAATCTGTTTTTCTTTTCCTTTTTATGTCACTCTGGTAGACAAGAACTTTTATTCTTCCCTAGTTCAAGCAGGTGAAAATGTCCTTCCAGCTGAAGGAAATAGTGACTCCTATGTTACTACTGAATGGAGCCCAAGACAGTCAGTCTAGGGATGGGCTACTTGGCATGGAAAACTGAGATCCAAGTACTTCAGCTAACTTTGCAGGCAAATCCTTTCTGACCTAAGTGCCTAGAGTACAGTTAATTCCTTTCTGCTTCGTTTCTTTCATTCCCATTTCATGCTCCTCTTCTCCTGGATGTAATTTGCCCAAGAAAGGAAACATCTGGGGAGAAGCAATTCCTCTGGCAGTGTTTCTAACTCCAAAAATTCTGGGGACAGGCTTTCCTGAGGGTGTTTTAATCTGGCACCTTAGGCTGACATTCCCACCCTCTTACGGTTGGTTCATGGCCCTTCCTCCTCGCTGTCTCCAAGCAGCATCATGTCATGTTTCCCATGTGGTGTCCAAGACCTTCCTTGAGCAGGGAGCACTAATACCTCATGCTTTGGCTTCTCTGGCAGCATAAAAAAGGATTACCAAAGAAAGGTTCTGGGACCAGCTTAAAATCATGACATTCACAGAAGCAAGAGCTGTCAGATCTTTTTGTCCTCTCCTTTTGCTTCTGGAGCCCGTGGGGTTGGTGTTGTCCAACCAAAACCAACCCCTTTGCTCCTTAATGACAGCTGAAACTCATGTTGTAATGTAAATAAAGCACGCTTCAAGGAGGAACACCAAACAGAGGGAGACTCACAGGGAAATCCCAAGAGCTGTCAGCACCACATCTTCTGGCAGTCTCTGTGAGTCACTCAGACTCTATCATCAGGGCACTGAGGTCTTGGTGTCCCCTCAACCTGACTTTCAGCTTTTGCAAAGGCCAGTAATAGAAGAAAAATGTAGGGAGAGGCTCATTTCATAGTTCCCTTCATGTAGGTGTGTGAGATTTCCAGTGGCACTGAACTGGAGTCTTCTTGGCACCTTCATTACTTGTTAAAATGTAAATGAGATTTTTGGACTTTTTCTGATTTTTACATAAATTGTAAGACAAGTGCTTTGGCTCCCACTGGGCAGTTGAAGCTGTGCACTTACTGCTTGCCTGCAGACTTCACAGCAACTCATCAGGGGAGGTTGTGAAAATTCTCTTTTCTGGTATTATTCTTTATTAAAATAAGCAGAGTTTTTGGCAGTATGTGCTATTTTCTTTTATAAGCTTAAAAAGGTGTTAGACAGTCATAAGAGACTGCCACATAGCCAAATTAGTGTCAGCTTTGAATTAGCAAAAAGTTGATGCCTTATAATTCTAAAATACCTTAGGAAATGCTGTTGTTTTTGTGCCATTTCACTTAGTCACTACCAAACTGCCTTGGCTGAAATAGAAATTATTCCATTTTTGTTAACTCTGCTCCTGCAGTGAATGGTTGCAGTTGCACTGGTCCTACATCTCCAAATTTCACACCTTCAGCAAGTTTTGAGGACTCGGTACCTCTGTGGCTGGTTTGGGTGCTGATGCTCCTACATGTACAGCAAGCAAGGGATGCAGGAGATAGCAAGAGATGCTTTTCTAGCCACAAGGAAACCACACAGTCCCAGGGTATCTGTGGTGCCTCAGGATTATCAGAGACTGGGGAGAAGGAAAAGCCTATGAGATGATGTCTGTTTTCAGCTCATGGTGTGTTTTTGCACAAGGAGCTCCAATTTTGATCTCTGGTGTACACCAATTGAAAATCACAGTAGTTTTCCTTATTTCAGTGACATCCTAGTGTGTCTTAGAGAAAGCAAGCTACAATTTTTTTTTCTTGCAAGACTTTTGACATCTTTACTTGGAGATTTAATCAAGAAAATGTTTTTCCCTAAGAAATGAACATTTTTTGAACAGTCAGTCAACCAGAGGGAGAAGGTGTGTTTTGAGTTTCTCATTTTTGAGGTATTTTGCCCCAGCTTGACAGCTGACAGCACCGCAGAACAAAAGCAGGGGTAAAGAAACTAGAAAACAAGAAAATCTTTTCTCAGAATTCAAGACTGTCAGTTGCAATACGTTGCATGTTGCTTATCTTCATACTTGCTATCCAGTTGAATAGCAGATTCCTGTGCATTGTAAGGAACTTATCTTCTCAATTTCACAATCTACTTGGGAAAACTGCCATGTAAGCATGGGGAAATCTGACACATCTCTTTAGTAAGAAGTGTTAAGCAGCTAAAATAACAACTATTTCCATTAAACCATCTAGGCAAGTAGAAGGTTCACATTTTGAAACATTTTAACCATCTCTTCTTCTACTACATTAAGCTGTCAGCACTTCTCATATTGTAAAGTCTCTTTATGACCCACTTTCTTTCAAAGATTGTGATAGACTTCACCAAAAATTATGGAGATGTTCCTAAGGAAGATGGATTTTTAATTCTAGAAAGTGGATGAATTTTTCATTGCAAAGCCCCATTGAATTAGCGATGCTCTATGTGGGCAAAACAGTCCCTTTGTGTAGAATCTAGACTGCTTGATCAGGGCATTTACCTGCTGTGACCTCCTTGAGCCAGAAACATTTTGCAAGATCCACCAGATAAATTATTGTATCCCCATGGGACTGAAAATTTCCTTGGTGGCTCGCGGTTCTGGAAGACATTGACTCAGTGGCCACGGGTGGTCTTTGCAGGAGATCAAGTCACTTTGCAAATGCTTCTATAACACATATGTGGCATTTTATCTTGTTCTAGTAATTACTGTTTCATTCCTGTAACAGCTGTCACTGTTATCCTTAATGTCAGACCTGTGACTGGGTCTGTAGGCCTCTGGAGGAAAGTATTACCAAGAAATCTCTGACGTGCTTTCCTTATCATCTTATCGAAGCATTCTGCATACTCTTTCAGCTCTTTTTTGGACTCATTAACAATAGTAGCAAGCAGCTTAAGCCATTCATATCTTGCTTGCTTTTTTTTTTTTTTTTTCTCTTTACACAAATAACTTCTATAGGAAACTTTTGTTCTGAGTAGTCTGTAATTTAGGAAACTTTGGGGATCATTGAATGCATATCCTTCCTTTCTTGGCTTGTTTTATCATTGGTGCATTTAATTTTGTAGTAAGTTCATTCCCACAGTTCTTGTTAGAAAATGTTGTTTTGATTGGGAACAATTAATTCACTGATGGAATTTCAGATCCAAAGTTCCCTTACTGACCCCCTGCTCTGACCTCAGCACTTCCTCATTCCAATGTGGACAAATGAGACTGAAATGTGGTTTATTATATTGCATATTCCTGACTTCCCAATCGTGGTCTGAATGTGAATGCAAAATAGGTTTTTCTTCTTGTTTTCATAGATAAAAAAGGTCTTTTATCAGACTGTACAAATAATTTATTCTTCCTTGATCCGTCAAGAATAAACAAATGGGCTCCAGTCCAGAGATTTGTTTGGAGCAAATTACTTGATCAATACTTTCAGCCACCAGGAAAAATTTATGTTAATGTCATTCTGGGGTCCACTTTAATCTTTGAGGGTCTGCAGATATCACTCAGGAAAGCTTTTAATTTTTAAAGGGTAATGGTGTGAAAGAGGAGAGGACTAAATATTCAAGAAATCTTTACAACCACTTTTGGTTTGCTTCTTTGACATGACACCCAAATTTTTAATTTGAGCATTCAGCATGAGGCTGTTGAATTCAAGGGTGAGACAAAAGGTAGGCAAAGACAGCCCCTCTTTGGAGGTCCTGAGAAGCTCAAACTCAACATCAGGAGCAGGCAGAAGCAGAGAGTCTTTATGAGCATGAAACTGGAACTGGAAGCTGAATTCGTTAGAATCCATGGCTGAAATAAGCCCACATAGACCAGGGAGAGATAGTCTAGTTTTGCAGAGCCTTCAGTCTTTGTAGAGGAAGAGAAGCAGATCTGGAGATGGGAGGGCCCTGCATTACAAGGCAGATACCCTCATAAATGGAGTTGTGATCTCTCTGCTAATCTTGGCTGCACTTGTATCCTTGCAGAATTAAAATCTGATAAGAAACTACTGCCTTCATTTAGATCTACCTCAAGGACACAAACTGAGTTTAAAAATAATTTTGATGGATGTATGCTTATGTGGAAGCTTAGACATTCCTGAGCTACCATGGATTTTTGTGTTGGATGTTTTAAGTTCTTGATGCAAAGAGCGCTGTTCTACGCTGTAGGAGAGTGAAGGCAGCAGGATTATACGTGTCCTCATCTCTCCTCAGTGCATCTGAAAACCTTCAGGGAATATGACAAGCTGCCTGCTATAACCCTGCGTGCAGAGACAGATTTGTATGGCTAGCTGTGCATCCTACTTTTGCTCTGGAATTTCACATGGCAGAAAGTAGGGGAACACTCTGTCAGCCTTAAAACTAATGTTTGCCACATGAATTGGCCTTCGTTTGAGTGATGGCAGGGCAGAAAGGCATACAGCTGGAGTGTGGTTTTGTAATTGTTCTGGGGAGTTGAGCTGCAGGTCAGAGGCATCTGTTGGTCCCTGCACAGGAGAGCTTTGCTGAAGCCTATGGAATATGGGATTTAGTCTATAAGGTCATATAATCAGGCCACTGAGTTTTAGCCCTCAGAATTTCAGCCTAGGCTGCTACTTGAGAGTGAAGATGTGGATTCCATTAGATACCTGGATCTAATCCAAAGCCCATTGAAATAATATCAGTTTTCTGTATTTTCAATGGAATAAGCCTGTTTTTAAAACACAGTTATTTGAATTCATAAAAAGGAGTTACTCTGAAATACTTCCGTGATTACCCTTCTCCCTAAAGGTTTTGAATAGTGAACATTTTTATGGCACTGTACAATTCATATCTCACTTCATGGTGTCCCCATGGATGGCTGCAGATGCTATTTCTGGTATACCTTTTTATTTGAACTGGAAACGTTTCAGTGACTTTCCAAATGCTCTGAACTCTTCATTGGCAAAAGCCATTTACAGGCAACGATGATCAAATGCACATGTTGCGGCTGCGCCTGGCTGGTTTAATGGATGTTTTTGTCATTTTCCTTTCACCCTCAGCTTTATATCCAGGCCAGACTTCCCGAGAACCTAACCTTGTCCATTGCCAGAGCAGCCTACCATTCCCATCCTGTGAGGCTTCAGGGTGTGAACAGAGGAGCACCATACCAGCAGTACCAGCCTGTCGTCATGCTCGAGCAGGCTTATGTCATCCAGTGGGATGGCAGAGCACCTGAGGATGTCATCCTGTACCCCATCAACTTCAACAGGTACTGCCCTAGGCTGTTTTCAAAAGGTCTGGAGCTTTATCATTTTCCCAGGTTATTTGCAAGTGACCTTTCGAAGGTCTCAGCAATTTCTGAGAGTGTGGAGGCAAGGTGTTAAAGGCTGGTGCTTACTGATGCAAAGACATACTTTTGCTTTTACTTTATTCCAGCTTTTTGACTGTGCAGAGATGTTTCTTTTTCCAGAAAGTTTTGAAATAGAATCCAAGTAAGTCCTGGCCTGCTGTCCCTGAAATCCCTCCAGAAGAGCTCTGGCTCTGGTTCATTTGTTTGTACTAGTTGCTGCACACATAATTTATCTCCCATATATATAAAGTGCAGAAATATATCCGAATGTACTCAAAACTTTACATCTTCTGTAATCCAAACAGCACTGGAATCACTGTTTCTTTTTAACTAAAGTTTTAAAATGTTAGGTCTCAGCACAGCAAAATTGCAGGCTGTGCTGTATTTATTTCCCATGTTTTCTTCTAGCGTTATATAAAGACAGAGTATATCCATTTCAGACACTACTTTTGTCCCTTGCTATCTGTTTCATTTTGCATAATTTTGCATAATTTAATTTATGGCTTTTAGTGCTCTTCTTACTTCAGTGAAATCACTTGTGCTTTGCACTGCTACCACTGGCACCACTGATAGTTCTGCAACCCAGTCAGCTCAGCAGGGACAGGCATTGCCATGGTTTGCACAGGTGAGGTGCTGTAAGGGGTAGGCACCACAAGAAAGCCTGGCCATCACTCTGGGTTCTGCAGTTTGTGTGAGTCCTCGGTTATTGGTACAAACACGCTGCACCAAAAAGGCAGAGGTTTGCAAATGAAACGCTACATGATTACACACAACAGAGGCTCAGGTTTCCACAGCAGGTTTTAGACAGTCGGAATGAAAGAAGGCAGAGGCACTGAGGATGTGAATCAGCACGTACTGCTGGTAAACCTGGAGAGTTCCCAAGTCCCTCCAGTGTTATCCACCAAACCCCACACACATCCGCTACTTCTCCAGCAGGTTGACCCTGCAGTGGTTTTAGTGTAGGATAGTTTTGGCAAAAGCTTGAGCTCTATTTCGTTCCTCTGAACTTTGGAGCTGAAAAAATTGGGGGAAAAATATTGTCCTTAGTTCCCACCATGAAGCCCCGTGGGAATGCACGTGAGAAGGGCAGTGTTTCCTCTTTATACAAGTGCATTCCAGTGAGTGACATACAGCTGGTCCCCTTGATTTAAAGAGATGCAGTAGCTGTAGGGCCGTGACCGAGTCACTTGATGATCAGTGTTTGGACACTCCTGTCACAGGGGAATTATTAGAATTAAATCAGTGCTTTCTGTATTAATATATCTTCGTGCACTTTAAGGAAGAGGAAAACCTATTAGTCACTCATGGACAAGCTGAGCTTTGCAATTATTATCTGTCTTAAAATGGTTAGCTATTTCCTTGCAATTACAGAGCTAACTCTTCTGCCGAGTAACTGATGGTTGCTCTGTCACTGTGCCAATTCATACTTGCCAAAGCTTTGGCCCACATTATTCAGGAATGGATTTAAATTTGAAGGCAGCACTGAGTCTTTGGTAAATCTTAGCCTGATATTTAGCTCTCATTCAAGCAGCAACTTAACTACATTTTACTATTGAAGACCACAATGTGGTTGTGGTTCCCTTTGTCTTGTTTGAAACCAGTTATTTGAACTGGGCAAAGGTTTGTAGAGTTTTCTGATCCAGAAACAGTTGGCAAGATATCTGTTTTGAAGAATTATAAACAAGAAATACACTGTAACAAAGGAAACCCACAGTTTTACTTCATTTCATTTAGAGCATCTTGCTAAGAAATAATTGGAAATTAATTGTGTGGCTTCTCTGTCTACACCTCAAGTATGCTGGATGCTCACTAAAGTGAGACTTCAGGCTGATGCAATACTGAAATGCCCAGACTGCATGGAAAAACATGGAGAAATGAGATTCCTGTGGAAGGGTAAAGGAATGGAGGTGAAAAAGAGGTTTTAGGAGTTTGAAGGAACATAAGTGCCTGCCTACGCAGTTCCATGTGGTTTTTTACTAAGCATTGTATTCTAATAATTTCTGGAATAGAAGAAATCTTGTATCGTGGAGCACAGAGTAATCAGAGAGAGAAAATCAGGGAAATTATTTTACCTCTCTGAAGTGACTTTATGTTTTGTTTGTTCCTTTAGAATTCATAATACTGAATAATATCCTCAAAATGAACTCTTAATATAGTAGCATCTGTGCCAAGTATGTGATGCAAACCAAATAATGTTTGATGAACTTTAATAGGAATATTCTGGGATTAACCTGAGTGAAATTATTAAACTATTTTCAATCTGATCACTGTGAGATGATGGATGGCTATATCTGGGATGCTGCCTTTGCAGCTAGGCAGCCCTCATGCTTCTGGAGCGATTTGCTCTGTGCTGGCTAAAGGAAGGTCAGAGGGGAAATAAGGAATTTGACAAGGAGATGTGTACCAGGATTTGAATTTCTGTGGAGGTCAAACACAGCATTAATGTTGAATATGTGCCTGATTAACACTTTCCCTGCCTCTGAAGCACTATGGAAATCATACTAGTCCAGATGTCTGTTGGAAGGCTGGAACGCCCGGATTCCTGGGGTGGGCAGGAGCTGGTTGGGAAGAATTCACATGACTCAGCTGAAATTGGCAGCTGTGAGCTGCGAATCTTGTCCAGTGAGTTCAGAGGCACCGCTCGGGTGGATTTGCTCAGCAGAGGAGGACACCAGTTAGAGCTGTCACCCAGCAGATCTTTTTCTTTCTATTGTGCATTTCATCTTCTTTCTTTCTCTCTTGCTGCAGCACTTGTGTCTTCCTTGCACTGACTCAAACTATGTTTAGAGTAATCCTTCAGTTTCTCTGCTTCCATCAAAATATGTGGCTAAACCAAATAGAATTGCTGTGACTCCACACACTGCCATGTCATGCAAAGGGGCTGTTTGATGCCCGCCAGCATCGCTCCCACACAGAGATGGGCTGGTTTGCGTTTGTCAAGGTAGCTGTGTCTCCCCTTGGCTGATGGGCAAACATAAAGTCGCAGTGGAGACCCACAGGCTCTGTTTTCAGACTGCTGGGAAACACTGCTGGCTCAGCAGAAATGCCTGTTTAAGCCATGGACAGGGCTGTCTGTGTAATGGCTGGGAGTTTCCCTGCGAGGATGAGAAGGTTGATGAGTATTGATGCCTCTGGAAAGAGGCAGTGCAAGGGCAAGTAACTTTAGAATGTTTTGGCAAGTGAACAGAAGGAGAGCACAGACTGGAATTTTAATGACTAGGAACAAGGTGTGCTCCAGAATCAGTCCAGATCTGCTGAGTGTGTCTTTCAGGGCAAAAAGTGTGTGTAAAACTTTTATGAACCCTCAGATCCCTTCTCCATGGGTTTTGTCTCTTTGTTTGAGTGGTTTCCACCCTCTCCTCCCTCTCAGAGCTGTTTGTATTTTTCCATTTGCTGTTTTCAGTTTTTTGGGTTTTTTCCCTGCTTCACAGAAGTATAAGACTTTTCTGTAAGACTGAATTAAGGGCTTTCCTCAAAATTATTATCCCAAAGAACAAAGGTCCACAGAGAACATTAAGCTTGTTACAAGATGGGGGAGAGGCTGGTAAGCCAGGAGGAGAGGATGGAAAACATTATTTGGTTGCCATTAAGTGCCTCTTCTTTCAGGTGCTGGAGAATAGTACAAAGATTGGCACTTCATACAGTAATCAAAGTCAGAAATTAAGTCCTTCAATTTAATGACTCGGGCTTTGTGCCTGTGCAAATTTTCTAATCACAGAAGAAGCAAAGGCAAACACTATTATCAAAGACAGCGCTGTTCCAAAAGTCAACCAGGCTTCTTTGTGCTATCAGCACATCTAAAGATAAGAATTAAATCTCCTCAAAGCACATATCTGAAGTATAGTGTAATAAGTCGTGCTGTTGGAGCAGCCTGAAAGCAGTGGCAGTTAGATTAAGTATTCCTTTCTTTTAATGAGGACAGGGAAATACCTCTATACTTGGTCTGCTAAGGCTCAGAGGGAAGGGTTTTCCCTTGATAGGGCTCTCTGCTGTGGTTTGACAGGTAGAATTCAGGGAAATGTGAGCAGTTAATAGTATAAAGAGGGTGGATTTTGTAGGTGAATTGCCAAAGTCCTGCAAGAGGAGGCTTTCTTTTGTACTGCGCCTCTGCTGCCAGATGCTGGCTCCAAGGACAGTGCTGAGCAGGATTTTCCAGGCCCTCTCCATTGGCATTCTCTGGCTTTGTTTGGAGGGGCACAGTGAGGTTCTTTGGTGCCTTGATGCAGGAGTTCAATTATTATAAGAGTCTTTATTTATTAAAGGCAGCAAAGGGCCGAGTTTCTTGTCAACACCAAGCAAAAGGGCATATGTCCATGCGTGTGCCCAGGCATGTGTTCAGCCTTTCTCCTGCTGTGGTGTTTGTGCAGGGATGGGCACAGGTTCAGTGCTCAACTCCTGTATTTGCTAGGCTGAAGACCTGTGCTTGGGCTTGTTATCTTATTCACTAGTGAATAATTTTCATTGTCTGAAAATGCAAGAGCCCACAATGAGCTTGTGTCTAAATTTTTCATTAAAAATGCTCATCCCTTTGGACCTGGGTGGTACAAAGCCCCCAGGATGCTGCAACCAATCTAAAGGTGGAAATCTCAGTGCAAGGAAACTTATGCAGCCCTGGTCTGCACTGAGACTCTGGGGGACTCATTATGTTTGTATTTGCCAAGGCTGTGTAGGTAGGGTTTTTTTCCTATGGCTTATTATTCAATGCCAGTCTGATTCATACTTTCAGCTACTTGTCATTTTTGAGATTAAATTCCTTAGTGGTGATAAGGTCTGGAGGAAAACAGAGATAACAAGACAAGGCTAGAATGTGCTTGTTGCAATCTTTCCCAATTTACGGATATTTCCTAGATTGTTTCTTTTTCAGTTTAGATTGAAATGAGCTTTTCCTCTTGCTTCTCAGATTGATAAATGCATAGGAAGGCATAGTTAGTATTTCAAAGTGGAGCTAACAGTTTAAGGCTGTGAATGCTTTCTTGTTCTTGTACGTGCATGAGTTCTGACCTGGATCCCCCAGATCTGGAAGGAATACAAGTAACACCAGCATTATTTCCAATAACAATAAGTACAGTGCTACTTGGGTTTCATAGTCTGCCCCTCCTGATAACATCTATAATTCAGAGTTAATCATCCACACAACACAGAAGTCAGCAGATATATTTGAATTCCCTTCTGTCTATTTAAATCTCTTAACTCACCCACAGATCAACCCATGAATGAAAGCCATAGGATTTTTTTTTGTTTTGTTTTGTGGGGTTTTTTTTGTTTGTTTGTTTTTTTTTAATTGGAAAGAAGCTAAAACATTTGCCAGAACAGCAGGTTGCAGATTGAACCTTTTAGTACTGTTGGGCTGTGTTAGAGTGATCCTAAAGCCCTTGAGGTCTTTACCTCCCTGCTCCCTTGCTGCCCCTGTCCTCTGCAGCTGAGATTAACAAGGTGACTCCGAGGAGACACGTCCTTCCCGAGCTGATCATTTTACAGCATGAATTAGAGCAATCTGAGCATCAGACAGTCCCCAGATGGCTGTGGCAAACCAGGCTGCTTGTCCCTTTGAAGCCTGGCATATGAAACCTGAGGGGTTTTCCTCATTTTCTCCTTTCTTCTGGCCCATGGAGTGGGGCTTGTGGGTCTTGAAGGAACTTTTCCTGACCTGATGTGCATGCAAAGCACAGCAGCAAAAATACAAATTAGAAAATAGTCAGTGATTGAGTATTTGGGAAGACATTAAAAAAGTTAGAAACTGAATCGGGATCTAATTCTTCCATGAAAACACGTAGAGTGGGAAAAAAGATGAAAAGATGATGTACTCTATTTAAATGAAGGAAGTTTTTATTTTTGCTTGAATACACTTGTCTGCAAGCTAAATGCTGGCTGAATCAGACCCTGGTTTCATGAGGATCAGCAGAACTGTACCTCAGGGCAGGATCCCTCCTGTAATTTGTTGAGCTTCACAAAAGCAAAAATCATTCTTTTTGCCTAAGGAGATGTAGATAAACCCAAAAATTTTAATTTATATTAAGATATGATATTTTTAATGGCATTTCCTAAATAGCAACATTTAGAAAAGGCATTTAAATCCCAATACACACGATTCTAGTTAGCTAAACACATACCTGACTTGTTACTATCCTTGCAACAAACAATCCTTCAGAAGAGTCTATCCAAGGCCCTGAAAAAATTGGCTGGATGTTCACCCAATAGCCATGTTTGTCATTGTAGGGAGTTTTGGGTGTGTTTAATGGACTTGAGCTGAAGATAAGTCAAGGCTGGGAGAAAGTTTTTGAGAGAAAGACCAGCTGTATCCTGACTGAGAGCAAGGAGTGTTGACCTCCTGTGATTTACTCTTGGGATGAGTTGGAGGCTGGATGGTGGCTGTGCTTTTCTTGGTCCTTTGAAGTTTAAAATTCAGCCTGTGAGAGACAAACTTACCAAAGGAGGACGTGGGGATTTCTGCTTTGTTCCCATATTATGGGCAGGAAAGTTTTAAATTCCCAGTTCTCTCACTCCCTTTGAAAGTTCAGCTCACATAGATGTTGACCAAAATGTCAGAGGGGTTGTTTTTAAATAGGAGTAATAACAGTTGGGGGAGACTGACTCACTGCATAAAACTTCCTTGTTTTTAAAAGCCCAAGGAAAAAATAAGTAACTTTTAGTTGTACTCTATGGCATTCCCTCATTAGCTTACCCCAGATTTTCATCAGTGAGATCAGGATTTGGACCGTGCACTTCCATGGCCATCAGCTACGTGACACACCATGTCAATAAACACAGTGGGGCTGTTTTCAAGAATAATATTCATCAGCTTAGAGGTTCCCTTTCCTAAAATATAACCAGGATTGACATCCAGTATAACCAGAAACCTCAACATCAGATGATACCAGGACTCACACTCCATCCAACGTAGCCAACACTGTGAATTGCTCACAATATTGAACAAGTATTACTTATTCTCTTTCAGGCAGTAAGAGTTCCAGACATGCACTTTTTCTATGTTTACTCCAGCCAAATCTCATCTCCAAGTTACATGACTCACTTTACATCCCACCACTCTCAGAAGTCTCCCTTCCTTTGTCTGTTTGATCACATTTCCCTGAGTTCCGTTGCATTTGAGAGTTTGGGGTTGAACTAGGGGGATGTTTTGAGGGTTGTAAATGAGGTATGTATGTGTGTATGTGCAGATCTGTATCTACCACATGTCCAAGAACAGGAAACCTCTTGCCTGTTTTTTTTGCCTTTCCCTTGTCCTTTTTATGCTTTTGCTTATCCCAGGAAGCCTGCTCATTGCCAAAACATAAGAATGCTTTTTTAACACTTTGTCTGATGTTTTTGCTTCACCTGGAAAGAGCCAGAACTGCAAATGTCAATATCCTGGTGAGAAAAATAAAAATTCTTGGGTTTGTTTCATCCAGCCATTTCCAAAAGAAAATAAGCAGGCTAAATACATTGGTAAAAATGCATGAAGTGCACTGTAGGGATTGTTGAATGACAGTGACAAAGAGGCAGAAGCGTCAGGTTTTATACATGCTGGTGTCAGCAGATTCTCAAAAATTTTCCAAGTAATGTTTGAAACTGTTAGGACCCACTAAACACTGACTTTTGCCAGTGTATATTTAGTTTTTCTCCGTCAAGTGCCAACATTTTTTCATAAAAACACATAGAAAAATGTTGGCCTGATTAAGAACAAGAATGAAAAAAAGAAAGAAGAATGTTACTTATTTATAAAATGAAATCAACTTTTTCACTAGAAAAGCTTGTGGACACAATTATTTAGCTTTGGGGTGCAAATATTTAAATAGCTCAAGTTAGTTTTCTATACATATTAGTATGACCTTCATTTAAATTGGAAAGTGAGACCTTTTACCTGAGAAAATTTTTGTTTGTGGTGAGTCCTTAAGGATAAGAGTGTCTAAAGCTCGGGCTTTAGGCAGGGCTCTGAAATGACTTTGAATTCATAATTTGGGACCTACTATGAATTCAGTGTTTTGATTCCTTGCCAGTGCTGTGTGTGTCCCCAAGCCTCTGGGCACCTGCGACATTCCCAGCTGATGTGCTGGTACTGAGAGCAGCAAAACTAGGACTTACCTACAATATACTTTGGCTGGTTCAAATTTTTCTTATTTTGTCTCTAAATATTCACCCCAGAGCAGCAGCTGGTAAATAATACAGAATTTAGAGGTTTAAGAGAGGAATAAAGCAGAACCCACAGTTATTGACAACCCTGAAAAAGAGGAAATCTTCCTGCACTTGAGACCAGCCAGGAGGTCCTTGGTGGCCAGTGCAGTGGCTGAGGAAGATACACACACATCTGTTTTACTTTGGACTCAGTGCTCAGGATGTCCCATGCCTGATCACTGCCTGTTGCCTGAGGCTGCATTTCTCCCTGAGTTTTGGCAATGGCTGGAGCACAGACACCTAACCCACATCCACTGCCCAGCTGAAAGGCAGAGTCACGGGGACCGCTGACGTCTCTTGCTTTGCTCTTCCTGGAGGTGCTGGAGTCCAGCTCAGCCACACAGCCAGGTATTTTGGAGGGTTTACAGCGGGTTTTGTACAAGCTGAAGAAACAGAACTGAAATGCAGAACTAAATAGGAAGCTGCTAAAATACTGTTAAATTAAAGAGAAAATAACCACCTTATCCTTTCCTGTATTTACATAGAGGATAACTTCTAATGCTTTCCTTTCTTGCATCTCCTCCCAAGCACTTTGTTGTGGGAATGTACTTATTTCCAGCTCTTCCTCCACAAATTCCGAAGTAGGTGTTTTTCATTTGATCTTTTCAATTCTGGTGTAATTTATTTCAGTACTGCACTCAGCCTGCTCACGTGCACACTGAACTGTAGCACTCCTATTCCCAAATGCCCCAGGAACTCAAGATGATCACAGCTGTGGGGTTTTCATGCTTGCTTTTTTTTTTTTGCTTTCACCCTCCAGTTTCCTTTTCTAATGCCTTTCTCATTGCCCAGGGAGGTGGCAGTCAGTGTAGCACAGCACCAAAGCTGATTCCCAGCATCTGGGGGAGTGACAAGCTCTTTTTGTGACTGTGACTTCAGGGGATGAAATGTGCTAACGCAATGCAAATCACCCTTATGAAACAGCCAAATGTCTTGGGACTCCATCCTAAAAATATTCCGCGAGTAGGGCTCTGGTACATTTCTTTCATTTCCTCTAGTCAGAGACCAGATCATCTGAAAATATATCCGTTTTCTAGCTGTCCTGTGTTATGACACAGCTGGAGTTGGTTAAAATCTAGAGGGCAGTATCTGGCTTAAGCTGATGGGTCTTTGTGTGGCTTTGATTTATTATTCTGGAACAGCCTGTCCCCTCTTCCATCCTGTAGATAGCTTTGTTTTGTTTTAATGAAAAAAACAGAGCAAGGCTGAAATAGCTTTGCTTTATTACTCTCCATGTGTAAAACGAAGTCGAGGTCTAGGCATGCAGATTCCCAGATTTCAGCAAATTGAAGTGGTTTCCCCCATTTATTGCTCTGCAGGCAGGGATGGGTGGCGGGTCATTTCAGGGAAGCCTTTGGAGAAACTTTGTTTTTCTGAGCTTTGTATGACACAGAGAGACAGAAGATGAAGGTGGTGTTTGTCTTTTTCTAAGCCAAATTTAGATTCTCACATTTTAACCAGGAATCCAGGTAGTTAAAAGGAGACATTTAAATCCTGGATAGTTTTGGTGACACAAGGAAAGCGAACTGTGGTACTGGTTCAGGTGTCTTGGTGTTACAGACTGAGCCACTTCAGAGGGGAGGAAGGAGGAAAATAAAGGTTAATTATCTTGGTATTCAGGGTTTTTTAAAGTGTAAACTTCTTGTGGCTTTCTGCTTTGCACAGCACAAGTGCATCCCACAGACGGGAAAGGGTGTTGGGATCTTTGGTGGAAGAACCTTCCCATCAGTGTCTGAATTGCACTGTAGCTGCATCTTTGGCTCTAAGTTTTGTACCAAAGGTTTCTAATTTGGAGCTCTTTTTTCTCTGCAAGAGGGTGGCAGTAGGAATTGCAGGATGAAGGAAAGCCATGGGGGCAGTTTATTTTTGTAAATGTGTATGCTGAAACTGGGGTAAACAAGAGTCAAAAGATGATTTAACTTTACCCTTAGTTATTCTAAACTGACACTGAAGAAAGGGCCACAGAGAGGGAGGTTTTAATGGAAACCATAATAATAAACTTTGCTGTAAAGTGGAGGAAGCAGGTCTCTTTAGACTGTGGCTCTGGTTCAAGTTGGAGATTACTTTCTAATTCCTGAATCTGTGCCCCTGGTGAAATGTCTGCTGGATGCTGGTTCCCTCTCCTGCAGCAGCTCCGGATGGACTGAAACCAACCCCGGCTGCCTCAGGAGACGTGAGTGGGTATGTGACTGGTTGTACCTCAGCCTTATGGGGCAAGGCAGAGAAAATATCTGGTTTTAAGCCATCCTGGCACCTGACTCAAAGTCCTCTGAGGTCAGCCGGGGTCCCTGGATCAGACCTTTGTAATAAGCAGCTGTTGTTTCCAGACAAAGCAAAAAAGATCTGATTTTCTTTGGCTTTGAGGATTTGTTGTATTTTTTAAAGGAAAAAGAGAACCTCAAAGGACATTTCTTTGTTTTCCCCTGAAGACTGTACTCTTGGCTGCAGACCATCTCTCTTGTACTCAAGCCCTTATGTGCATTTTTTCCCTTTCCCCCCGCCTGCCCTTTTTCCCAACAGAGGAGACTGGCTGTGTGTCGCCCTCTGCTATCCCAGGGAAGCTGTTTTCCAGGTGGTGGCAGATATCTACCAGCGACGGACAGGGACAGTGCACAGTGTCCAGCACTACCTTGCTGCTCCTTCCCGGGTCATTGCTCTCAACAGAACTCGTGAGCGGCTCTTCTACTTCGACAGAGCATCAGGGTGAGCCCTGCTGTGCCCAGCAAACCCTTGGGGTCCTTCTCTTGCCAGCCCCAGCACCTCCTTTCTCATAGTTAAAATTCAGGTCTGTCCACCTTGCATGCTTGTCATCATTGATTTCAGGTCAAAATGGGTTTCCAGGCTGGAGTACCTGGGGTAGGTCTGTGTCTGCATCCGAGCAGTGACTTGCACTCCTGCTCAGAGAATGGCTGATTTCTTGGCTGGACTGGGCTTCTTGGGCATTTCTGCTGCTTAGATTGCTGCAGGTGTGGGCAAGGTGTAAATATTTGATTAAACCCATTATACCCCAAAGGGCCATGAAAAAGAGCCCTATTGTGACTGCTGTGGCTCCAACACTGAGACAGTTTGGGAAGTTTCAACTTCTGCATATTACCATGAAGAGAAATTTCTAAAATAATCATATTTGAAAAATCAGATTTTGTGAAAAAAGGAGAGTGCCACAGCACATCTCTTATTTGGAAGGTATGAAGACTGTCCTAAAAATCTTACACTGTCTTTTTAAGACTTTGACACCTTTGGTTAAAAAAACATATTATGAAACTGTGTTTCTCAGTCAGCTAAAATAGTTAGGGAGGAAAAAAGTGTTTTGTGGTTTAACCATGAGTCCCATGATGCTTTACCTGACTAAGTAGCTACTTCAGGAATCAATCCACAAATGCCAGATTTGAAAATAAGATGGGATATATTTATTCCTTCAACCATAACACATGAGCAATTGAATCCCGGAATGCCTTCCTTTCTAACCAGACTCCTTGCTGTGATGGCCAGGTCTCTCTCATCACAGGAATTGTGAAACAGCAATTTGCTAATTAATCCCCCCTTAAAAAAAAAAAAAAAAGTTGCCCAAATTTTGTAAACAGGTTGTTTACTACTGAATAGCAGGGAAAATGGTCACATGTGTGGGTCTGTATAGGAAAAGCCATGAGCTGCCAGCAGCCATCTGGACCTGGCACACTCAGATTGATGGGTCTAACCTAACTAGATTCTGGCAGTATCAGCCTTTTGCTTCTCTGTTTAGTTCAGCAGTGATTTTTTTTTTAGCCTGTCAGAGTACAGAAGTTATGGGATTGGCATTTTTCTTTTCCTGTTGTTGTTTTTTTGACTTTATTTCATAATGAGTGGGATGTTTCCCCTTCTTTTTTTTAACCCCACATCCTTGGAAAGGAACCAAGCTTATTCATTCTTTCTTCCAGACAAAAAGAAACAAATATTTAGTTTTAAAAGAAATAGAATGAAAAATCCCTACAAAGCTCATGTATCTTTTTGATCCTGGAGCTGAACTGATCTGTTTATATAATTTCTTCAGCCTGAATTGTAGAATGGACAGGATTGAAAATATACTTGGAACAGCTAGAAACAAAAATGAATTCCAAAGGCCAGAGGGCCTGGCTGCCTTGGAGCTTCTGTCATGCATGCCTAGGACTGAGCTCTGCCATGAAGTGACCTGAAGGGCTGTGCTCATAATTCCAGGCAAACCTGTCTCCTTCTGCACAACAGCCTAAGCACAGCTGCTGCTCCTTCTCTGGTGGGATGTCACCACACCCGGGGGCAGCAGGAGTGCTTGGGGCTGGAGTGGGGTCTGTCCCATGTGCTGCTTGCATGGGGAAGGCTTGGGCATATGGCCGGCAAGTGCTGCAGGTCTTTTCATACCAGGATGAGAGGGGAGCTTGACCTGTATCCTTTCAGGACTCATTTGGCAATGGATGTGCCTCTGTTTGCTCCCATTTGTAGGTACCTGTTTGTTCACCTGCAAGCCCATGAAGCTCGGGAAGGACACAGTTACTGCTCTCAGCAAGGCTGTGAACGTATCAAAATCATGGCGCAGATGCAGCCAGGGGACTCCTGGAGCTGTGACCCCAACCCCTTCCCTGAGAGCCCAGTGGCTGCCCAGCACCCCACGTCCCAGCACCCTTCCAGGCTGTGCAGGGCATGTGGGGCCCCACAGGTACCACCACCATGCATGGAACAGCCTCTGAGCCTGTGCAATGTATGTGCACCCACACATGGCCAGTGCATTTTGGCAGTGTATAAGGAGAAGCTGTAGGGAATTCCCACATGTGTGCCCATAACGTATGTAAAGGGAAGGGTTTTGCTCTGAATTTCTGCAGCTTCCTGCACTATGCTTCAAAGATTGCCTCCAAGAAATTGCCCAACTAGAAGCAAGTAGATGCACATTCATGGCACTTTCCCCCTCTTTTCTTTCTTTTAAACTGAAACAAAAGGACTTTTGGGAGGGCTTATTTTGGATTAGCTTTGAATTCAGAAATACAACATGGTTGTTGTATTTCAAACTGGGAAGTAATTCTGATTAACAGGAATAACTGGAAAATTAGAGCCAGCTTTTCTCCTCATTTACTGTAAATTCATTCCACTCTAAATCCTGTAGAACTGCTTCAGACTCCTACAGACCTGCACTTGAGTTTATAGTCAAGCAAAATATATTAAATCCATACTCAACTTTAAAATTTACTTAGTGGCAGAGTGACCATCAGAGGTCTCTTCCAACCAGCATTCCCACAATCCTTTGACAAACACTGTCTTAAGAATGAGCACTTAATTGTGGATCAGGATCACAATTTGAATAAAACTTTGCAGTCATGTATATATGACCATAGATACCTGGTGTCATTTTGCTGATGAAAACCAGTTAACAAGCCAATTTTTAAGATTCTGTCTCTGGTGTAACTGCAGGTTGCTATCACCAGCACACCCTCAGTTGAGTACATAAGGATCCAAATCCAATCTCTCAGCAGGGAGGACGCACAAAACCAGTCGACATCTGCATTCATTAAGGTATGTTGTGTTTTACTGCATTTGAAATAGTGGTTAAGCAGAGGAAACTTTATCTCCGAGGAAAGTTACAGCAGAGTCTTGCTGAGCCTTGGCAGAAGGAAATGGGAAGTTCCCCTGGAAGAGGCAAGTGCATTGTTCTCCCTTACAATTAACTCCATTAAAGTCACTGGGAGTTCATATTCTATTCAGATGAGGATTTGAGCTTTTATGGGGAAAAAAGGCTTTTTATCACCTCAGAAGAAGAATTAACACCACCATTCTAATGTAGAGGAAGGGGAGGAAAAAGCCAAAGTCATGGTTTACAAAGGATTTGGGGGGAAAAACAAGTTTGTTTTTCTGATTTTCTCTGCTGGCATTGCACTATAAGTTAAAAATAACTATATTTCACTACTGAAGCAGTTTGGATCTGTCAGGTTGTTCCTGCACATGTCTTGTATGTCTGTCTAGAAAGTGAAGGGTGACTGGAATCATTCTTGCAAGAACACTGTCTAGGCTCACATGCCTTTGTGTTACTGAATTATAATTAATGCTAACAAATGCCAAGCAAAGCTGGTACTGCATCCTTAAGGAGTCTGAGCAGACAAGGTTTCTTGCCAGTACACTGGCTGCATCATCAAAAATTTATTCAAAGCCATTAGCAAGCAGGTGTTCCTGGAGGCAGCATCCTCACCTGTGGTGAAGCACAGGCACCTGTGCGTGTGCAACCCTTGGGGGAAAAGCGTAGTGTCCTCAGCGCTTCTTTGCCTTTTCTAAGGCTTGAATGCAAAATGTTGTTCTCCTAAGGAAGTTTTATTTCCAACACATGTGCTCCTAGCTGCAGTAAAGGCTGGGCTAGGTTAATGATAAAGATTACTCTCTAAAGGAAGATCCTTACACTAAATCTTAAAATGTTCAGAACACTTGGAAATAAAGAAGCACATGTTTTGTTCTTGCTTTGCTGAATGAAATGCAAAAGTTAGATATGTTTTAAATTTCTGATCAATCTTCCCCAAGGGTTGAGCAAGCCCAGTGTGGTGCACCCTGTCCCAGTCCTGTGGGGCTGTGGGGACTGTGTGCTGGCTCCTCTGGGGGTCTGTATGGGTCTGTATGGATGGGACAGGACACACATCAGAGCTGTTTCTTTGGCAGGGGCCCACATTTGGGTCTGTTTGCAGTGGTGGTTGCTCTCTGCTGCGTGTGCACTCAGACTTTGACACACTTCTCATGCTTCAGAGTGTGAGACAGACAGGACAGGCAAAAGATTTAGTCTGTCTTTGCTCCTCTTAATTCCCCTCTGGCCACCCATGGCCTGGAGATTCATGTCTCCCTTACTCTTGGCCCCCTGTTGCATCCTCTGACATCTTGCAAGAAGCCACATTTTAACACTTGGCTCCCTCATTCAGTCTGGCCCTATATCCCCTGAGGACATTCATGTCTCAGATTGATGGGACGCATCTGAGCTCCCTGATGCCAGTGGGCTCTGCAAGTCTATGTGTGCTGCAGTCTTGTGTGTCCTGGGTTCAACATTCTGACAGGCTGCCCTTGGACAAGCCGACCTGTTGCTTTCCTTGGTGGAAGTTGTGTTCTCTCAGGATGGGCTGTCCCCCAAGGATACTGAGGGATGCATCAGTGCCAGGCACTTTAGACAGCTTTTGGCTTTCTAAAAGTAAATACTGTGTCACATCCTGAGAAGTGTAGCTTGGGAAAGGAGTTCTTGCTGTAGGAAAGAAGAGTAGGAGTCATTTCTGCTAAAACTTCTATGAAGCCTTGATACAGCCCTACCAAGAAGGAATAGTTTGGTTTTGATATTTAAATTTTCAGAGAAAATAAAAAAAGTGCATGTGTCACTTCTATTCCCCCATCTGCTGTCTCAGCACCTCTCCCTTGCTCGGTGGTCAAATCCCCTTTGCCAAGTGACACTAATTTCCCCCACATGAAAGGAAACTGCATTATGGCTGAACAAGCATTTTACTGTCAGGATTCTTGGCTTCCCAAATGTATCTTCCTAATCCTCAGAAGATACTGATGATCTCATTTCTTGTGTTTTTGTACCCCTTTGAGGACTATGGGTTTTGCTTCCTCCTGCCACTAACCAAATAACAATGATGTCACTTCATCTGTACTAATGATATATTTAAAATTATAGGTATTTTAAAAATGTAGATATTTTCCTTGCTTGTAATTCCCTCATGGAGGAGCAGGATCATAGTCTGAGGCTCCCCAGCCTGCCTTCATAAAACCTACCTCTGTGGTTTTTTTACAGATAAATGGCACAGTGTTCCTGTTCAACAGCAGTGGGATATTCTTCCTGGTGCTAGATGCATGTTCAGGAGCTGTTGTGAGTAGGTGGCACTTTGACACAGCTACCAGTGGAAATGCTGTCCATGCAATAACTGATTATGTTCAAACATCCATAACAGAGAGGTAAGCAAACAGCTGAGAGCCCAGTTCATGTAGCAACCTGTGGCTGATAAATAGGGAAAGGAAAACAACCTTTCATAACCAAATCTGTGCTCTGAAGAATTCTGGCACAGATAAAACATGTACAAATCCCAAATATTAACCAGATAAAAAGAGAAGCAGAATCTTTCTCCCATATTAGAGCAGTCAGGAACAGGTTTTCTGGAAAACTGGCCATTTCTTCTAAACAGACCTCTCATTTTCCAGCCTAGAATAGATAAGGTCCTTGCAATGACAGTTGCAATCCTTCTCACCCATCCCAGTGTCCAGCCATTTCCTGGCAGCCAATGACTCAGTTTTCCATTTTGGAAACAAGTCAATTTCTGTTTACTCTTACTGATTGTTTTTGCCTCTTGTGGGAGATGAAAATCATAGGTGTGCCAGATTTTCCAGTGGGACTTTTCTTGGGTGAGCCAATGACTAGACCTGCCTGCCTGCTGGCTCTCCTACCTTGCCTGTGTCCTGGCCATAGTCTGGATCACCTCTGTTTGTGTCTGTCCCACATTCCTTGTGGTTTCATGTGTCGCCACATAAACATGGAACAACAGAGATTGGTAGATAAATTCTTGGCTGCTGGTAGAAGCAGGTCGAATAACCAGAAAACAGGCTTTCAGTCCAAGAGATTTCTGAGCAGTTCATGACCAAAGACTTAAACCCTCCCGAGGTATTACATGTATTTATGCACAGGAGTATGTACCTGTATCAGACGTGCATGAAGTGACATATATCCATGCGATGTCTGCACACCTTTGTCTTTCTGATAGGATGAGTATTTCACAAGTCTAGGCATTCAACTAAATGCAACCAGTTGTGCCTGTAATTCACTTCAGGTACAACTCACTGGGGGCTGAAAGCACATCTCTGAGAACCAAAGGCAGGCTGAAGCTTGATTGAAAATCAGAGCCAGGATGTAGATGGTTTCAGGGTCTCAGGACTGCATAGCAGCTGTGTGTCCCTCTCCCACAAGGGAAGGATACATTCACAGTAATCTGTGCTTGTTTTGATTCCATGTGAAGAACAGGTTTAATTTAAGAACATTTAAATGAGGCTTAAACTTGTGAAAGCCTACATGTGATTGAAATCAAAGGGATTTAAACATGTTCTTAGAGTCAAGCAAGCTGTTTTGTACTTTTCTGACCTGGAGCTTAAAGGTCTTGAAGATTCTTAATGAAGCAATATTTTGCAATCATGCAGTAATTACTGTCCTTCTTTTCAGATCGCTTGTTCTTGTGTGCTCTAGAAATATCACAGATGTGGTGGGCAGCTCTGAAATGTCTGTTTTTATCAGGTTAGGTTCAGCAAAGCCTATTGTCTTCCACAAGGGAGGTAAATATATTTGTACTATCACGTTTCTTTTGTGTTTTATTGCTTTTCATATTTCTTTTGCTTTTTATTGGGTTGGGAAACACACCAGAACTACTGGTGTGTTTCCCAACCAAAAATATACACACACACTTATAGTGTTTATCAATATATTTGCTACCACAATGTGCCAGTGTAAATTAGTAACAGCCTCTTGGCTTAGGGATGGTGAGAAGTAGGATAGTTATTTCAGGGGTTTCACCAGTGAGAAGTTGCATGCTGCAAATTTTTCATCCTAAAGGGAGCTTGTTTTTCTAACCAAAAAGAGAGAGAAGATTACACTCTAAAATTACATTGCTTGGTGAGGAAAAACTATCATAACCTGGAAAGCTGATGAAAAAGAAAATAGCTTGCAGTGAAATAGTAAATATATATGTTTTGGATAGAAGGAAGGAGAAATCAACAATTTAGGAAAGTTCTTATTATGATTTTACCTTGGATTGATGCAAAAAAATCCATTGGTATCATTGGTCCAGGAAATTCATGCTGGGTTTCCTCCTGGAAAACTGGGGGCTATTGAGTCCGGGTTTGTATGAATAATGTGAGTGATAAGGAAATCAAGAAAACAGCCAGACAACTTGATTCAGTTTCAGGACTTCACACAGAGATCAGATGGAAAATTGGCTGTATTTTCAGCTTCTTTTTTTTTTTTCCTTGGGAGTTTGGGGATTTTTTTTCCCTACTGCTCTACTGAAATTTAGAACGTTTTCTTGTTGAAGTTTCAAAGCTCATTGCTATGACCATTCCATGGGAGGACAGCACAGTCTTTACAAGAAAGGCAGTGATTTCACTTTGGTGCCTGTTTGATTCCCAAGAAGCTGTTTCTTGTTTCATCCTTTGAAAAGCAAAAGTTTGAGGGGCTTTTTTGTTTTTGTTCTGAAACTTCATTGTTTCATTCTTTCATCAAAGCCCTGAATACTTTTGAAAGGAATTTTTTTATTAAAAAGGAATCTTTTTGTTTCATTTTGCCAAACTTTGTCCCTTGAACCACCTGTGCCACGCACTTGGCTGTTTTGGGGGCTTGGTTCAGCCTCCAGCCCTGACTGCTCCTGGGGCACAAAAAGCAGCAGGCAGGGCCAGCACCCTCCTGGGGACAGGCTGGCTGGTGGCCATGTCCTTGCCCTGCCACCTCGGTGAGATGCTGGTGGCTGGCAGTGGGACTAAGCTGCTGCTGGCTGTTCACGAGCCACCCCTGTTTTACTTTGCCTAAGGGCAAGGGTGTTCACCCGTGTGTCTGCCCTGATTTCCAGTCTGGGTAATTATGTTCTTCTCCATGAGCTTCCTCCCGCTGGTTCAGGTATGTGCACTATTTGACTTCACAGCTCCAGGACTGCTCCTCGCTCTGGGGGCTGTGTTTCAGGGCAGGCTGGAGCACTTCTCCCAAGTGCTTCTGGCAGGGATAATGCAAACACCCCCCTCCAATCCTCTTGACCCCAGTGGGATCAGGATTTGGGGTCTTGTTTCCTGGTTTTGCAAAACCTTCTTTAAATTAGAAGTGTTTACGGGAATAGTCTTGATCCAACCAGCTGCAAATAGCCTTGGGAGTCTTTGCAATGAAAAGCATAATATAAACACAAGACATTATTATTAAAATGGAAGAATACATAATGCTTTTGTACTTTGGGACAGCAGAGGACCAGAGCAGAGTCAACATGGGGGATAGTTTAGGCATAACAGGAAGAAATTATGTAAACTAATAAAAGAAGGATTCAAAGTGTCTAACCATTTTCAGGTAGTCAAATATGACAAAAAGTACCAGTCTTACTTAAAAATAAAGAGTAAAACAATATTCCTGGTAACTGACATCAGGGTACTAAGCTTAGCCTGTTGAAATATCTGCAGATCTGTGATGCAGCGAGGTTACAGCTTCAGCGAGGCTCATTCCCTCTTTCATCACCCTTTCTCTCTCTTAAATGTTCTGTTATTTTAATCCAAGGAAAAAAAGAAGGACTAAAACTTTTCCCTGATGTGTGGAGGGAGTCCGTGCTGTGCTGCTGCTGAGTGATCTGACACACCCAGAGGGTCACTGTCTTTGTGTCTGTTTTTCAGGGAGTTTTGCCATGCTTGGCTATAAAGGACAAGCCAAACCCTCCTGGATTAAAGTCCTTAATCATGCTGGTTATCAGAAGGCTGCTTCTCTACAACATTATGTTCCTTTGAAGCTGAAAGAATATCAATGTCCAGCTAATGCTGATAAGTCCCTAAGATTTGCTTTTTCTCAGACCCACTCAGAGAACATCCCTGCCAAGGCTGTGGCACCCCGGGGTTAGCACTGCTGGGGAGCACCAGCCAGGCAGAGCCCACCACCCTCACCAAAACCTGCTCCTGTTCTTCCAAGATTGTACCAAACTGCTGATGTTCACTTGTATATTTTATAGCTAATAAATATATTCTCATCTTACCCTCTGCAGCAGAGCTTTATTTTAAAACCAGTGCCTCACAGTGCAGACCAGGAGCAGCCTGTGGGGGGAGAAGTGTTTCAATAGATCTGTGATTTGGTATCAAAAGGTGAGTTTTAAAGGCAAGAACCTGCTTTCTGGTGACGCTGGGACTGGAAATGGAATTTGGCATGAAAATTTTAGCAACATCCAGGGGAACAGATGAACTCCAGCAGAGGTAGGGAATTTCTCCCTTCAGTCCTGTTTTCCCTCCATTAATATTTGCTTCTAAAAAACCCAAAGTGTCCATCTGCTGTGGCATCTTGCGTGAACTCAACAACATCTGCTTGGTCAGTGTGCAGTGATCTTACAACAGTGTCTTCTAACTGAACTGAACACACAGGGTGCAACAAGGAGTTATAAATGTGTTTCTGTCTGAAGCTAATGACTAGTGAAATTATGTTTGTCCAACTGATGTGAGCGTTTAATTAAAGATCTACAGGAATAAAACCCAGGATGAAATATGTGCTGCTTAGGGCAAAGTCTTGTGTTTCTTTCAGGCAATGCTCATATTGACTTTCTGCTCCCATTGAGGACTGAAATTCTGCCAGCAGTAGTGGCTTTTTTGTTTATGTGCTGCTGTTTGAAGTAATGACAAAAATAGAGTTTTGTATGCCAAGTGAGAAACAACTGATGACCTCGCTGACTACAGTTAAGCACAAAATTACCCCAAAATGATGACAGACTCACTTTTGGTTTGAACATGATGTTACTTGGTGACAGCAGTGAAGGGGCAGGTGAGTTCAGGCTATCCTTATCACATGGCTTACTTAAATAGGTAGGTGAAGGTTTTCTAACTAACATCCCATCATTTCTTTGGAATTCTACGAAATGGCCAAACAAGCTGCTACTGGGAAAGGTTAGTGTTTTGTTGGCCAGACTTTTGCTCCCTGGTGAGTTAGTTGCTCTGGCATCCACACGCCGGCCAGCTGATATTGTGCCTGAGTGGGGACTGACGGCCTTGGCTGGGACTCTTGCCTCCAGCAGACACAAACTGCCCGCGGTCCTTGGACATGGGGTGAGAGGACATCTGAAAGGTTTATGGACAAAGGAGACTGTGGCTACATCCCCACACCAGGTAGGAGAGGTGTGACTTGGGTTTGGCCAGGGGAGAGGTCCTGGATTGCTAGAGTATGAAGAAATCACTGATACTGCTCAGTAAAGTTCAGATAGAGCATGATACGCAGGGCATCGTGGGGATGAGGATTGGTACAGTAGCCTGAGCAGCTGGGACTGACCCTCTAAGGATCTCTCTGAAGTCCTTTTGAACTCCTATTGGTACCTAATTGTTATGATTTCTGAGGCTCTACAGGGGTAGAAAAGCAAGATGTTTTTGGCTTGTGAGCATAAGCCTAGCATTGGAATAAGTACTTACAGAGCAAGCTTTTAGCTTCTTGGAGATTTATTTGATAATCTGTGTCATGTCCAGGCCCCGGATCCCAATAAAACTTTGGAGAGTTCTAACCCCAGGCTGAGACTAAACAATTGGCAAGGGAAGAGCCTGGTGAAGGAAGCAGAGGAATGTGCCTAAACCTCTGAAAAATCTCTATTCCTCCTCCCGCCCCAGAAGGAGAGCAAATGGCAAATGTCCTGGAGAGGAAGGCGTGGAGTCGTGGTGAGCCAGATGCAAACAGTGAGGTACCACAAAAGCAAAAAGAAAAATATTTACATCCTGATGCAGTTATTTGGGTAGTTAAAAGCAGCAGTTTGAAGAGGATTCAGGATGCTGTGATCCTCTTCAGCCACTGCACACACTTTCCTTACCTTGGGAGGGAAAAAAGCCTTCAAACCAGGGACGCTCTGCAGAGGGTACAGTCCCTTCAGGGACTCTTGGGACATTCAAGACGATGTTTTCAAAGGCTGCTGCTAACTTGGCATGCACCAGGAGCCTGTGTGTGTGAAGCTGAGGGGTAAGTGTTGCATGGGCATTTTGTTTGTAGGAAGCTGCCTCATTCCTTCTGGGGATTTCCTGCGAGGGAGGATCCCCACCCGCATGCTGGAGTCCACATGGGCTGTGCTTGTCCTTGTGGACTTGCAGCTGATCTAGGCATGTTCAACACATCTAAGTCATTCGGGGTGTATGGTCGTTCTGGTGATCCCCAGAGCATTTCTGCAGTGGGAACACAGCAGGTCTGGCACTCCCTGGAAGCCTGATCTTGGCTATACCCTGCGTGCCTGTCAGCAGGCACAGCAGAGCCAGTGCACCCTGAACCTCAGCAAACAGGGCTCAGCTTCCCAACACTTTGGTCCTTTGAAAAATCCATGCAGTGGATGAGGGTTTAATTCAGTGAAATGCTGAAATGCTGAGCACTTCGAAAGCTTGTGAAACTGGGAGTCAGTCAGCCTCGGATGGGTGGAGTGATGTGAGTTGCAAGGATTTTGTTTTAGTGAAGCCAAAAGTTGCTCTCTTTCCTTTTCAAGGTCTGTAAACCTCTGCAAAAAAAGAGAAAAATATCTGCAAAAAAGCACAGCTCTAGAATAACTCTTTCCCCTCCCACTTTTATTTCTGTCTCAAAATAGTGTGCCAATATTGCAACAAATTAGTAAACGCCTTGGCCTTCTTTAGTATATTAATTGTAAAAATTTCCTTTGTTTCCTGCTCCTCATTCAGAATCCATTTTTATGGACATCAGGAATCAAGGAACTTGCAATGATATTTCTAAACAGAAGGTATGAGCAGAACTGTCTTCCTTGTTGGGAAATATATTAGATAAAATTTATAAGAAACCAAGGTTCACTGGAAAAACAGTCAGAGTGCTGCTTTTGACTCCAGTATTGATTCATTGAGAATTAAAGTCTGTTCCTGAGTTTAATCCTCCTCCTCTTGCTAGTAAAAAAGAGCAACTGATGTGTGGGTGGCAAGCACAAGAGCAAGATGTGGAGCAGAGGCAGCTATGCTGCTGCCACGCACTAGGACTGGAAAGCATTTTCATTAGCAATCCCCAGAAATGCCTGTGTTTATTTTCTGAAGGTTTTAGCTGTGCCTGTGGCTGGGTGTCCAAAAGCTCCCCCTGCACAGGAATGTCACTGTAGCAAGTGCTGGCATGTCCTCGGGTCAGAAAGGCGAATGTGCACCTCAAATTGATCTTCCAGCCGGGGCTAAAATGGGAAATTCCTCGAGCAGGGCTGCAATGTCAGCAAGAAGGGAGCAGAGGCGCTAATTAAACAGCTCCTCCCTCTCTCAGGATCAGCTTCCAAATCGATGTTGGCACGCTTGCATATGCATGAGGAACCATGCAGCAAGGCTTCAGATCTAGCTATCAGACCACTGCAACCTCAGCATCAGCAGTGGCTGTGAGAGGGTCCGGGTTTGGCCACCTGGGGCAAGAGGGTGCCCCATGGCCCTGGCCCTGACCCATCGGGGTCTGCCAGAGCATTTCACTTTGCAGAGGTGGACCCTGAGGAACACAGATTATTTTACTCCCAGGTCATCTCATGCAGCTGTGCAAATTAGTGTCTGCTGAGAGTTCACTCCCTATCAGGCTAAAAGGCACCTTTTCCCTCTCAGCTTTTCCTGTTCTTCTCTGGGGATGGTGCCACATCCCTGCTTTGCTCCCATGTAGGTCAGTGGACTCTCTTGCTGGGCACCAGCAGCAGAAGCCACAGTTTCTTGCCCCTGTTTGACATCTTTTTCAGGGGAGATCAGGTAGCTGCTGCTTTTTTTCCAGTCCTTGTCATGTTTGTTATGGATTGTAAATGCTCCAATTATGTCCTGCTTGATGTACTGAAAAGGGCGCATCTCCAGCAGATGCTGAAGGTGCATCCTCCAAAGAGTGTCAAGGCAGTCTTAAAAAGCACTTTAAAACAACAAATATTGGGAGTTATTCTTTAAAATTTTGTTGTCAGGCTTGAGTGGTTGGCCCAGAGTTGAACAAAGTGGCAAGTCAAAGCCAGAACCTGGTGTGTGTTTCTGAATGACTGGTGGTGCTGCCCCAGAGAGCACTGCTCTGATCCTGGGATTCAGGGTGTCTGTGAGACCCCACCATGATGCCTGTGACAATCCAGCTTCCTTACAGCTATTCTTCATAGTTTTGTTCTCAGGACTGTCTGCTGTGTGTTGCCTCCAGCCCTGAAGCCACAGGGAGGGCAGTGGATAGGGCTTCCTCTCTGCAGTGTGCTTTCTAGTACAGTATCACTGCTGACACCTGCGGTAGCAGCCAGCTGAGGACTAATGGTTTCCTGCATCTACTTTTAGCATTGTCTGCTGCTATTGTTCACTTTTTGGAAAGATTCAGCAGCTGGGAATCATTTCAGAGAGTCTGCCTTGCCAGATCCAGGGATATGAGTCCCACTTGCCATTGCCAGGCAGCTTTTAATGGCTAGATATAAAAGCTTTTCTCACCCAAGAGAGAAGTCCCAGATGGTATTTGAGAAACGCTGGAGCTGATAGGCTTAGGCGGACACTTGTATGGCCCCTATGCTCTCAGAATGCCCGGATCTGCAGGGAGATTTGTTGACATTGGTGGTTACATCAGAGCTGAGGTCAGCCACGTGGCGCCTGTTCAAGCGAGATGTTCCGTATCCCCATGTGGCTCTGAGCGCAGAGCCAAGGAAGTGCCGGCTGGCAGGAGACAGCAGCTCCTCAGCCTGCTCCAGCAGCACATGGGAATGACAAGGGTCACTATCTCTTCTTCCTCCTCTATACTGAACAGCGAAATCAAACATGTCACTGCGTGTGCCTGATGTTTGGGAAACACGCTTAACTGAGAGGTTTTGAAGGAAAATTCCTGAGATTATCCTCCGAGCAGCATTTTTCCGGCCATGTGTTAGTCAGAGCTGAATCAGAGGAGTCGGATCCTCTTGGTCCTCTTGGCTCTCAGCCTTTCCAACCTAAGTGCCAGTTAATACTAACACTGCAATGAACTTGGGCTCGGTGTGAGCTGAATCAAACACCCTACCTCAGTCACAAAATAAGCAGGATATTCTTTGGACTGTGGCAGATCAGACACTGCGAAAACATCGGAGCCTTGGCACAAAGCTGATGCCACCAAAAATGCCATGTCTTTCCAGTGTCTGATTGCTTGTTTTGATCTCTGCTGATGAAGATGGATGCAATCAGGGAAGCTGTCCCTGGTGAGCAATCGGGGATATAAAACCAGGAGCCATTTTGCACACCCTGATGGTGAGTACTGTGCAGCTCTTGGATCTAAAGAAAGCAAAGGCTGAGAAATTCCTTCAACTAGTTTTCTACCAGTTTGCCACAGGTTTGTGGCAAAAACAAGATCATGAGCTGGACAGAGCAGAGTTACTCCTCTGAGCTGGTAATGGGGCACAACAAAGAAACTTCTTTCCTACCTACAAAGCAACAGGAGAGCAAATGCATGTCATCACTGTCAAAAAATCATTCCCTTCTTTTTATTCCTGTGAACACTTATATCCTCTGAATGTATTTTATGTCCAAAACCTTACCAGTTGGAATCTGGCTTTATGCAGCGCGCTGAGAAACACTGTTTATCTGCAATGACCGTCCTGTGGTATTACCTCTTGTTTAGTTCTTCCTCTATCGTTAAAGCAGAACCCAATGATTGGGTTTGCAGATCAGGCTGTGTAATAACTGTTAATAAATCTTGACATTTTAATGGTTTCTGCTGTACTTTGGGCATACCTCTAATAATGTTTCTTTAAAAGGGCTCTGGCTTATCAAATGTTGATGGTTAATGCTGTTAAAATGTCAGACACGTGCAGCCTGGTTCTGGCACAAATTCCATGGTGACAGCATTGCTCTCTGATAATGTATATCATTCAAAGTTATAGCGTTGCTAAGTGCATTCCTCTCTTCTACTGCTCTGTAACAGCATTTCAGCACCTGATAGACTACCAAGCCTGAGACTATGCTGTTTCCAGAGCTCAGGGCTGTCAGATGCACCATACCAAAGCAAACAAATATTTCCCTGCAGAAATATTTCCTGTAAAATCTGGGTTTAATGCTATTTTTAATATAATCATTGTATCATATGTGGTTTGAGCCCATCATTGTCCTTTGAGCTGTATCACCTTTATGAAAAGTACAGATGTGTTTTGCATATATACACTGCAAAATTTGCTCAACTAAATCCTGGCTTCATCCATATCTTGTGGTGTTTTTGTTTAGCTCATATTAACAAGTGATATTTAAAATAACATGTGTTTTTTGCCCTAAGAAAACTGGGGCATCCTGGATGTTTTTTTCAATGCTTATTTTTGCGTCAAACTGAGCTGTGTGATGCATACATTTATCCTGTTTCATCAGTGGGATGTGACATGGCAGCTACAAATGAATGTCTTTGATATTCCTCAAACACTGGTTTATATGAAAAAACCTAAAGGCTCCAAGGACTACATGTGAATTTTAAACAGTGCCTTATGAATACAAAAGTGGTGTCCTTGCCTCCCTGTGAATACACGTCAATAAATTGTCATGAGCCTGGGGCAGAGCTGCAGAATCAATCACTGGAGACCAGAGAGAATCACATTAATTCTAACTTTGACTTTCATGACACTGCTTGTTTGTTTTTGCTGGGGTTGGCTACAGAAGAAACAAAAACAACATGAGGTAGACTGGTTTCAAAAGCAGCTTTTGGTTTTGCAAGAAAATTGTGAGCTGGCACACTAAACACACAATATTTTCTTAGATCTGAAATCTAAGAAAGTTCATGCTTCAGGTTGGAAGTGTGAGTCCCATTTATCTCGGGGGTGCACAAAACACCTTTTCTAAAAATGTGTGGGTAGTTCAGGGGGAGGGAGGTGCCACTGAAAGGTTACTGCTTGAAAATTTGTCACTCTGCAAACTCCTTCTCTGTTGTGTTTCATTACTTTTTAGCACATGTGAACATGCAGCCCTAGAGAGTCCTGACACTGAATGTGTTTATACAGCATTCCTAAGGCGTTTTTGGTTACAGCTGGTGGCTGCTTTCTGAGTGTCTATTTGGATTCCCGAGTGGGTTTATCCTAAAGCAAACAAAGGGTGAGGAGCTGCCCATGGCTTCTCACTCTGTTCAGGCTGGTCCTGAAGCAGTGCAAAGGTGTTCTCAGCCATCGAGCTGAATGGGAGTGGATATGATCTGGCATAAAGCTGGATACAGCCCTCTTTTTACTGTTTTGTGCAGTGAGGTGGAAAACAACAACAACAAAAAACAAGTGACATTTCCTCTATGCTCTCTTTTTCACAGGTATCCATCCAGAGAACTAAAAATCCTGAACAATGGCTCTACCTACCTCCAAGTACCTGGCTGGAAATTTCTTTTATTTTCTGTTTGTAATCTCTTCGGTAAGCACAGGTAAGTTTTCTTGCCATGGGGAAAAGGGCATGGTTTGTAATGTTATTTTTAATAGGTTTGGATTGCACAGCTTCTCGCTCTTCTTTGTGTAAGGAGAGTCAACGACAGAGTGAGAAAACTCAGGAGGAAAGCAGTTTTCTGATGTGCCAATATTCCCAGTTGAGGGCAGCTGGAGTGGCAAAGGCTGAAATTTCTGAGCAGGTGAAAGTACCCTCAGCAATCCTTCAGACTCTGCCACACCAAACCCAACAAACTGCCACAAAGAAATAGCAAAAGAAACCTCAGGTCCTAATAGCTGTGGCTGAGGGAGGTGAAGGCAAACATTTTACTGCATTGCCCAAACCCCTGTCCCTTGGGTTCTGTCTCTTCCAAGTAGTCTCGTTACAAAGCCGTTTAGGGGAAGGGGGAAAAGGGAGCTTGATTTACATATTCTACATACAGCTAATTTGGAGGTTTGTATTTGTTTAAAACAAAGAGACCATATGTCTTTCCCCAAACACTGCAGCTGCATGAGGAAACCTTTCATTGTCATGCTCAGGCCCTTTTGGTCAAGAAGCAAATAGTCAGTTAATTCCTCATGTTGGGTAGAATTTGCACTCTTGTTTTAAAAATGACAATGAGAGTAATAATCAAGCTGTCAAGGTAACTGGACCAGCTGGCAGAAGATGCTCAGCCTGACAGTGCCCGTGGCAGAGCAGACACGGGTGATGTGCACAACTCCTGGTACAAATTGGATAATGAAATTGGGAATGTGGCTCCTTTGTTCTGGCTTGTGTTGACTTTTGCTGATTGTCATCCCAAACATCAGCACAAATTCCTCTTGATTTCCCCTTAGACTTCACTGTCTATCTCTCTGTTTCAAAATAGTGAATTTTGGGTCTCAAAGCATCTTCTGATATTGAAGGAAGCTCTTTGAATACTAATGTAATCAGTAAATGGGAAAATGAAGAAGTTTTTGTCCTGTCCACTTCATCTAGTTGGTACATTATACCTCAACATCAGAATTGATTCTTCTGGTGGAAAAAAAAGCATGGTTTTTGTTTTGTTTTGCTTTGTTTTGTTTTGTTTTGGGGGGGTTGTTTGGTTGGTTGGTTTTGGTTTTTTTGTTATTGTTGTCAGTGTGTATTACAGTAATACTTGAATGTCTATTTACAATGCAAGCCCTGTTTCCTGTCTGAAATATTTCTCTTTTCTAACTTTTGTTAATTCTGTGTGTCTTCTGCTAAAAACCCAGAAACAGCTTCTTATTTTTCTCAATTACTATAAATTGGAGAAAGTGCCTTTGACATTACTGATATACCTTCAGCTTCCAGCTAGCACAAGTGGTATCAAAATGAGTTCCTGGATGTTTATGAGTATCTGACTTGCTACCTGGTAGATTATTGGTCCTCTCTGACTTGATTGCTTAATGAATGTGGAAAAAGTTTGCAGAGTGTCAAGGCATTGGTAGCCCACATGAAACATCCCTTACTTACCTTGAATAGATGGTATTTAATGGAGCTCTGGAGACATTAAGGCCATGACTGGTCCAATTCTATTGTTTTCTTAAAATATGAAGCTGTTGGAGGAATGTGAGAGGAAACTGAATGCAGATGGACAGATTTTGTTCCTATTGCAGTGGAATTACAGATGTCCTTCACATTTCACAGTGGCAGCACAAAATAACTGACTGTCAACTACACCAGCACCAGGAAACATTTCTTTGCATGGATTCAGATCACTGTCCTTTCCAATAACTGAATGCATTCCTATCTGTGGGGCAAAACCCACCCAGCTTTACTGTACTAAGTGCCAGAGACATAACTCTGCTGAGGTCAAGGTGTTTATCCCACATCTACTGCCATTGATCTGTCGAGCCTGTAGTTTTCTCTCTGGTGTTTCTGTTTTAAAGGATAAAAATTAGAAAGCTGGTGAGAGCTCCCAGTCATTTCTGAAGGCAAAGGGCTCATTGTTCAAACGTCCATTGACCTCAGCTTCCTAGGATTAGGAAGGGTTCTACCCTCAGAAAATATGCATCACACATGGCACTCCCATCACAGTTTTGTTGATTAGAGTAAGACGTGAGGCTCACATGTTGACTGAGGTTGTATCAGGGAAATATTTTCTCTTAAGTAAATGCTTACAACATGAGACTCTTGGATTTGGTATGAGAGCTGTTTAGAGTAACATGTCATGACAGCCTGTCACGAAATTTGTGTGTGGAGACTGGTGATGTGTGATCCCAAAGTGAATGAATCCTTATTGCTTCTGCCTGGAAAGGCTCACAAACCCATACACACTCTCTTGTGAGATTCCTGTTGCTCTCTGTTACTAGATGTATTGATAATTCCTTGGTGCTTGGTGTTTTTGTGTTAGTTTGATTCTTTTAACTTTCCATCTCCAGTGAAAATACAGAATGCAGACATATTTTAACATCTTTACATTAAAAATAACAGGTAATCCGGGGGCATTTTTAAAGGTAGAAAGGTAGTAATTGTTTTATTCTTTCACCAACACCTTCCTTGGGTTTCTGAAAGGCTTTGTGTCTGGATGTTAGGAACAGAGCTGAATGTCACTGGGGGAAGGGCTCAGTTATAGCCCCTTCACAGTAGTTTTCTAGAAACCCAATCCCTCGCAAGGCTTCTTTGCATCGGGATTTTCCATGCTTACAGAAAACAGAAAACCATACAGCTTAAGCTGTTGTTTGTTTTCTTTTGGTCATGACCCACATGTACTCTGCTGCACTGAGATATTGCTGTGTTCCAGAGAGTCAGCAAAGGGGGGTACTGGGAATGATACTGTAAAGATTCCCAGATATGGAGCTTTCTGTCTCACACGAAACAAACAGTGATTGTCTTCACTCTCCATCTCTACCCAGCAGAAGCAGCTGTCACATGTCCTGATAAAGATCCTGAGTTAGAAATCTGGAACCCAGGTCACAACGAAGAAAACATCGTTGAAATCCGCAATGGCAGAAAGCTCCTTCTCTCTTCTTCTGCAACTGTCCACTCGATCCACATCACTGACGGAGGTAACACATGCTGGTGGCAAGGCTGGGTGAAGTCTGCTTTCCACTGTGGCTATTTACATCACTCTCTATCATGCTGGGAAAGCTTCCTGCTTCTTGCTGAGAAGTGGGTGGCTACTGGACAAACACAGCTTTAGCTCAGTGCTAGGCTGGGTGGCAGCCGAGATGCTGAGACTCTTTAGCCATTACAACAAACCTATTTTCTGTCCTTTGTGAAGAATTTACAGAAGTAGCCCAGTATAACTATCAGTTCCACTTCTGTGATTTGCTTCCAAAGCATTTTTTTATTAAATCACTGGCTGATAACATCATACTACAATAGTTGTGTTCTCAGGGCCTCAGAACAGGGCAGATGCATATATGCCTATGAGTCTCCAAGGACAGAGTCATTCATCTTCACTGAATTTCTGTCTCAGTTCTTAACAAGTCCTCTTCCATGCAAATCTTAATTTCATTCTTCAAGAACTGGACTGAATAAAAACCATGTAATGTCTTCAGGATTTCTTTTGAGAGCTGTTTTGGGGTGGATGGGCGGAATTTTTCAAAAATTGAGATGAGAGCCCAGCACTGGGTTTAGGACAATGATACCACAACCTCTGATGAGCTGCTGTGTGATGAAACAAATGTCATAACTTTTTCTACTTAGGAAAACTGGTCATTAAAGATGATGTGAAGCCCATAACTCTGCGTACCAGGCATATACTCATTGAAAATGATGGAGAGTTACACATTGGCAGCGAGCTGTGCCCTTACCAAAGCAATGTGGTTATCATCTTATATGGGCGGTATGTATGCGTGATAAAATATTATCTTTGAACCTTCTAGGATCTGTCTTCCATATCAAGAAATAAAAAGTGTTCCTTAAAATTACATTTTCTTGGGTATCAGTGCTCTGTGGAAAGTTCAGTAACTTTTTAGACAATTTAAATGGCCCATAAAAGTTGATATATGTTTGTTTGTTTCATTTTTTTTTCTCTCCTATTGGGATATGAACACGGGGGTGTTTGGTGATGCCAGAGAATTAGCATGCCACCTTCCTACCACTCAAACTCATTTTCCAGAACAGGCTTTAAACCTGAGGATTTCTTTTAGTGTGAAAATCCTCCTCCTTAAACATCCTTTCTTTCTGCATCACAGCGGTGAGCTGGAGGATAATACATTTATGTCTTGCAGATTGCCACAGGATCTCTTAGAATTTCAAGGATGCCAAATTCATATTTAACAACCACCACACCTCCTAGCCCTGGTTAGGGTCCTAACTGCCTCCAGAATTCAAAACTACAGATGTTTTGTTCAGTCTGGGCTCCGGGCCTCCTCTGGCCTGGATATAATGAATATAAGCATGTATAACCTGTGTTCCAGATTGCTGTTGGTCTTCAGTAGTTGCTAGTATTATTTAAAATAATTTATTTTCTGTACAATGTGAGCAGTTGCTGATTCTTGGAGCAGTTGAAAGGAACACACTGCAAAACATGATGCTTCTCTGTTTGGGCCATAGTAGCACATGAAGAGAGGCTTCTTGGCTGTTAGACACAAAGCCAAACCTGGTCCCTTTCCTCCCTTTTTGCTGCAGAGCGGATGATGGCAGCCAGCCAAACCCTTACTTTGGGCAGAAATACCTTGGAGTAAGTCAAGGTGGCACTCTTGAGATCCACGGAAAGAAAAAGCTGTCCTGGACTTTCTTAAACAAGACTCTTCATCCTGGTGGCATGGAAGAAGGTGGATATTACTTTGAAAGGAGCTGGGGCCATCGGGGTGTCATTGTCCATGTTATTGACCCAAAGACGGGGGCAGTTGTCCATTCAGATCGGTGAGTGACTCTTTGAGTGTCTAGATGTGAGGATCTTTGGGAACGGGCTGGGGACAGCCCCTTAGCAAGCTCAGAAACACACATCTTAGCATCTTGTTCAAATGGGTGTTATTGCATGTCTGTGTAATTCTTCCTAGACAAGTAATCTCCAAACCCACACAGTGAGTAGTGTTACTACCTTGCTAGTCTGTCAACTAGAATTTAATCAATTTGGATTAACAGAAACCCCTCCTATACCCTGTTAGATAAGGGCTTTTGCAGCAGGATAATATAATTACTGTAAACAATACAAAAGAGTAATTTCTTTATAGAACTTGCTTTTCAGTACATAAATCTGTGGTGATCACTGAAGTAAATGTTTATGGGTGTTTATATCACTTCAGGTTTGATACCTACAGAGCAAAAGAGGAAAGTATCCGTCTTGCCCAGTATTTGGGCAGAGTTGAGAATGGCATGATCCTGTCGGTTGCAGTGAACGATGAAGGATCCAGAAACTTGGATGACTTGGCCAGGAAAGCAATGACCAAACTGGGCAGCAAGCATTTCCTCCACCTTGGGTTTAGGTATGTGCCAGTCCTGCCAGTTCTCCCAGCACAGAGGCTTTATTATTTTTCTGAGATGTCCAAATAGTTCCACTCTCTCAAAGGCACAAAGTTCTTTCACATGGGATAAAAAAAAAAAAAGAAGAAAAAAAAAGCGAGAGAAACTTCTCAATCTGAAGTTTTAGCAGTTAATTAGATAGTTTCAGATGCACTTGGCATCTATATTGGGTATTTTTACTAGCAGATTAAGGAATAGCATATGATTCACATTCAAAAAGATGTTTTTCAAGATATTGTTCCCACAAGTTGCATATTCCATTTTCAAGCCATCCCCCAATGATTTAAGAAGCATATTTATACACACACAGTGGATTAGATGAGCTGAACATTAAGAAGGGTAGAATAATTGCTGTGTAGCCCTGGCTAAATACATATAGACATGCATACAGCACATTCTTTTCTTGTCCAGTACAGAACTGGGGACTTGTGCAGCAAGGAAATTCAGCAAGCATGGATTTATGCTGTGGACTGTAAATACTTCTGTGGCCAAAACAGTGTCTGTGTTGGCACACACACTGTTGAGAATACTTGCTATTTACCCAACTGCAGCCATTATATTTTTTGTGTTTATCTGAATTTATGTAGGCTTTTTTTGTTTTTATGAGGCACTAAGAGGGTGACTGCAGAACACACACATACACATACACACACACACATACAAAATCTGCCTTGTAGGGGGAAGTGATTCAATGCAGCAGTCTGTGGAATCAGACATTTGTCAGCTGGGCACACACAGATGGAGTAAGATTTGGGATGGTTGATGAAAAGATTGCCTCAAATGTTACAGGGACTCCTGTGCACCAGATAACACATTTCAAAGACTCAATCAAGGCTGCAGAAATGGTTTCCAAAATCAGGCAATCTCCATCAGTGCAATTCTTGCTTTCAGATATCAAGACTCCATATTAAAGCCTGCTGGTTTGGATTTTTTTTTTTTTCCCCCAAATACTGGAATTAGGGAAACAGCAAATGCTTTTTGAACTTTATACTTTTTTTTTCCCCCCCAATTGTGCAGCAAGAACTTGGTGGGCTTTGGGTATGTTTATAAAACTAAATAGCACTTGATGTTTTTAGGCTGCTGTGGCATTTTAATTTAAGTTTCTCACAACTTCATTATTAATGCTTATAATGGAAATACCATGGAAATTTATCTAGGGAAGGGTGACTTTAAGCGTTTTGTTTGCAGTTAAAAAGCTAATCATTGCCATGCTGTTGTCTGAAATACCACAATATTTCATTCTATAAACCATAGAGACATTGCAGGTACAATAATGTGGTAGTAGTTGTCAATACTATCTTCCACCAGCATACTGGCACGTGGAAAAATATCTGGTGCATTATTCAAAATACTGTATTTTTAGGAGTGTTCTCAGAGTTTAAGTTCATTAACTCTCAAAAAACACATAGTCTGGATGGCAACTGGGACCAGAGTCAGAAAGGCTGTTGCATTGCACAGCCAGGTGTATCCAGGCAGCTTTGTCAGGTGTATCCAAGCTTTTCTCCTTGAGCAAACTGAACTTCCACTTCAGTTTGACAAGATTTAGATGTACTGGTTTACATTTCAGACACATCTGTAACTGAATAAGGATGCATATACCTGACTTTCTGAAACTTTTTGAAGTATCTTCGAAAAAAATGTTCAGAATGAGAAAATGACACACACATGTACACACTTTAACCTCTATGGCCAAAGCAGGCTCTGACTGAGCAGAGCCAATGGATTTTTCCTTCTAACATGCCTGTCACCACTCCCTGCCCAGCACTGGGCTTTGCTGGCTGGTCCTGCTGAATCCTGGCTATCAGATCTTCTCAGCTCCTTGCCAGTGGCTGGGGCTGGCCATAGGCATCACTCAAACAGTAACAGTGTAAGCCCCAGGCTTAGGAAATTTCTGTTTCACGTTTTGTGAGGTGCCACTTGAGTCAGGCTATTCAGCCATATTGTATATTGTGTTGTTTTCTGGCTGGGATGTTGGTGGGGGTTACATGGACAAATTCCTGTCTATCTCCAGTTGCTCCATATTCAAACAGATTGTAAAGTTGTGCAACTCCCCCTTGCTGCAGCAGAGCTGAGGAGCAATGTTGATTTATCCAGAAACATTTCTGTGCTCCTGGCATCTCTTTCAGTTGCCTACTTGTTGAGTCCAGAATATTAGGAATGAAAGGAAAATCTTGCATTCCTGCTCTATTGTTGCCCTTTTGAAAAATGTGTTTACTCTTTCAGTGTAAGCTTTTATTTTTTTCTCCTTCTACTAATAAATGAAGAGAAAGCCTTTTTGCATTTGATGACATAGTTGTTCTCTTTGGAATCCCACTCAAATATCACCAGTTTGGCTCTGGAGCTGCTGGCCGCTTCACTTCATATAGCCCAAACAGATTGCATGTGTCCTTATGTGTCAGGGTTGAACGACTTTAAAACTATTTTTAGTGGTAAAATAACTGGGAGAAACAAGTATTTTAACACATGAAATGGGGCCAAACCTTGAGATCCAGAACTAAATAGCTTTTATTCTTAAGATTATTTTTGAGGTATCATATTTTTTTGTCATTTGTTTCAAATTCAGTGCACCAAATTATTAATAATAATAACAAACCACCCCCCCAAAAAAAAAAATCTATCTTGACTGTTGAGTGATAAAGTGTCCTTCCTGCCCCCATCCCCCTCTCTCCCTGGATGGAGATCACAGCCCGTCAGTGCCTTCAGCAATTGGCGCCCAGGCAAGTTTTCCAGCAGCAGCATCTGGCTCGCTGGCAGGCAGCTGTGCTGGCAGCCCCCTCTGAGCCTGGACTGCACTGGGGCCGAGGACAAGCTGCTAAAGCTGCCTCTCCCTGAGCAGCCACGTCCAGCACATACGAGGGGCCGTGGCACAGCATGGGATGCACCAGTGCCCACCCAGAACCTGCTCCTGCTGCCCCAAGGCCCAGGGCTGTGAATCCCAGCAAAGCCCAGCTCACAGCACTGGTGATTCCTGCTTGTGTTTTAGTGGCTCTCTGTCAATGTCTGTACATGTTTTCCTCCTGGCGTCCCAGAGTGGTTTGGAACTTCAATTATACCAGTGGATGGTCAACCTAAGGTGACCTGCAAGACTCAAGGGTAAATCTTGATGCAATTGAAATGACTGGATATTTGTAACTATAGATCTAATGATCTAATCTTTGTGAGTTTTTGCTAAATTCAGAACAGTCTCCCTACCACCCTAAAAGCATATTTTTTTATTCTCTAAGTCATTAAGAGCAGATATGCCTGAACTGCTTCTATTTTGAAGATAAAATCCCTCCTGACTCCTACTAATTGGGTTCATCTCCAAGGTTGGGAGGCACTTTAGTCCCTGTCTCCATTGCTTTCTCATCCATGTGGTCATTCTCCAGTGTGGCTGATAGCTATTGAACCTGCTCAATCAATAACCATCAGGTAGTAATGAACTGACTTCTGACATGGGATCAGATTTAAATAGACAATTCAGAGTCATAAACCTTTATCCCTCTTCAGTGTTCAAAATAAGGAAACTAGATATGCAGAGACTATTTAAGTATTTTTATTGTCCTTTGCCAGCCAGTCTGTCTATTACAAATTCTCATGGGTCATTCCAAAGGCAATTGTGATATACAAGGTTTCAGCATGAGCTAAATTTATTTAAGCAGAAGTGGTTTCTTTTCATATTCTTTAGTGTATATGCACACACACACACACAGAGATTTGTTTTCAGGCTCCCCAAGGAATTGCCAGTGTCCCTTGGGTTTGTCACAGACAAGTTTCTTTAAACACTCATTTAGAAAAAGAAACACACTTGTAATAGGAGTGTTTTAAGTGGAGATTTGTCTTTAAACTTCCTTCTCTTTTGATATATTTCCTGAAGAAATATAGAGTGTTAAGGTATTTTTAATTTTAACTAAGCTGCCTGTGACACTAATCACACTGTTTTGAATGTGGTGCCCATGAGAAATGTAAGAACATTAGGCTATAAAAATTATGCATCTCATACTTGACATAACTTGATCATTTCTCGTTTTCATTTTCCAGGCACCCATGGAGTTTTATTACCATTAAAGGAAATCCCTCTTCTTCTGTTGAAGACCACATTGAATATCAAGGTATTTAATGCACAAAATGCTGGCTTGGCATGATCTCTGGAACTTACTGAAGTTATGGTTGAGATTAATTTGGTTGATGGTGTTTTCACTTGCCACTGCATTACATTGAAGCTTTGAGCAATTGATGGTTTGACATATTTAATTGAATGTTTTCTGTACATATTGCTTCTTTCCACTAATGCAGCGCAAGCAGCTGAGTGGGGGATAGCTTAGGTTATCCAGTCCCTGAGGTAAGAGGTGAAATCCTGCACCAGTGTAAATCCATGTAACTCTGTAGAGCTCGGACACTGCCACTCTCAGACACAAAGCTGTGGAACAGACCCAGTTCACACCAGTTGAAAATTAATCTGTGTGTCCTGAATTTGTAGCTTCAAACCCTCCTGTGAAACCATTTTCTTGCAAGCTGAATACTTTTGAGCCTGTCTTCTCCTGACTTTAACAACATGGCTTGCTACATCAAATAAAAATAGCAATATATTACAAATAATTGGGGGGTTTATCCTCTCCTGATATTTTGCAGATTTTTCCTCCTGATTATCCGAGCAGTTATAAAAGTGTCTGAAGACTCATTCCAAGATCAGTAAATTCTTCTGGAAGTTGTGCAGGATTAATTTTGCATAATGCAGCCAAAATATTCAAACATGCACATAGACCATTACCTTTTCAGTTTTGATTTTTATTGATTGCATTCAGTGATTTAACCTTTTGGGCTTTTTTCCCACAGGTCACAAAGGGTCAGCTGTGGCCAAAGTATTCAAACTATTCAAAGCTGAGAATGGAGAGCATTTTAACGTCTCTTCGAAGAGTGAGTGGGTTCAAGGTAAGAGGTCTGAGGGCTATTTAACTCGGCAGTAGACAGCTGACAAACAGAGTGAATCATCCTTTTTGTTGCAGCCCTTTTCCATCTGGGAAGAGTGGACTTGCTAGCTGCTATTTACGTCGCCACTAACCCAAGTAAAGAACACTCACAGATTCTTTCCCCGATTGTCTCCAGGACTCTCTGAATAACTGGGATCCTTTTTCCTTTACCGCACTGAGTATGAAATTCCATCTCCTATGATCTAAGAGATCACACACAACCTCTTACTTCTTTTGCCTGCATAGTCATCATGTCCATGTTTCAGACAACATACAGTAACTGGCCGCAACTTGATCTGAAGATCAGAAAAGGCAGCTAATGAGGACACAGATCCAAAAGCCATATCTATTAATAATGCTCATACTGCATACTCTAATTATGTAGCTTTTAATAACTGTTCTTCCTTGGCTGGTTGCACTTCACAGCATCATTAAGAGTGGCTGACAGGCTGGCAGGAAGAGGCAGGAATCAGATCATCAGTGAAGAAACCTGTGAATGATATCTGAGATCATATTATGCTTCATGCATTTTTGCTGCACTCATTAATGCTTGACTTTGAAATGACTATTCTTGTTTGCACTTGTCTCCAGATGTAGAATGGACAGAGTGGTTTGAGAAGCCTAATAAAGTGAGATCTAAGGACATGGAGAAGCTGTCTGACTTCAAAGCTGCTTATCCTGATAAAATCTGTAGGCAGCCCGTTGACATCCAGGTAGGCAGACTTACCACTTGCTTTACAGGGGCAAGTCCTCCTTGTACTGACACTGAGCCCCAAAAGATTTGTGCTTGTCAGTAATTTTTGTTCCTAAATAAAGACAGAAATTGTTTTACCATGCTAATTCATAACCAGCAAGATCTGGTGTTCAGTCTCATATTGTTCTGAGGCAAATGTTTATAGAAATGAGCTCCTCTCAGTAAATTCTGGCTTCTGGCATGAAAAGGAATACAGATGGGGTCATGGACAGCACAGATGCTATCATGAAATATGTGGTTCCCTGCTGGAAGATTAAAAGGAGCAAGCACATGAAAATTGCAAAGTTTTTAAATGGTCCTGGAATGGATGCTACCTAAAAAATTAATCACAAAATATAACGAGATGGTGAAACTACCAGCTGTAGCAGATAGTTAAAAATATTGGTGAGTTTGCAGCCATTTCTTGCAGTCTCGGTGGAAAGAAATTTGATTTCTGTTTGGAGGTAAACATTATAATTATGCCATCAGGCCAGCATGCTGAGGAGCAGTCATACACCTTTTCTGAGACTGCAAAATCCCATTTAAGAACAAAATCCCAGCAGCAAAACCCATGCCTTTTTTGTTTGTTTGTTTGTTTTCTTTAATATGTTCATCATATACTTTATATGTCTACCTGCTAAAACAACTATAGTAGAACACTGCGTAGGCAAAAGGGAATAAAATCCTGTGTTGCTGTGCGAGACTGAACCTAAGATTCCTACATGCTCTGAACCAGTGGTGTTGTCCTTATTCACAAGAATGCAGCTATTGAAGTAAACAGGAATGCTGACAGTATGAGTGAAAGTTTCCAGGGCTAGATGTTATAAAGAATCTCTCTTGAACAGAAAGGAAAAAACTGCCCTATAATTTTCTGCCCGGTCTTAGCAAATCCACGTTCATTTTTGCTCCCATATATACATGTATTAGAACTTAGTTCAAAACAGGGGTCTGACGTTTGTTACGATAGAGCTGTGTCTAGCCTGCATGTTAAAAGAGAAAAAAGAAAGTTTTCTGTTCAAGAAACAACCCTTTTTTTTCCTCTTCTGTGAAATGAGTTACTTTTTTTCCCCCTCATGTATATTAAAAGCAAGACATTTTTCAGTTTATCCTGCAGATCTTAGGGCAAATCCTCAGGTAGTGTAATCTGGTGCTGCTCATTGCTTTCATAAAGTTACGCTGATTTATAGCAGCTGGCCTGCTCCAGCATTGCTACATGCAAGAAAATGGAAGATGTGATGATAATAACAGAAGTGTGGCACAGCCAGAGGCGCATTCCAGCAGCTGATGGTGCTAATCCCATACATGGCAGTCGGCGTGTGCATTAATAAGGAAAGTCTGCATGAGTGAGAGAGTCAGGGCCAGACCCTTCACTGAAATACGGTTTTTCTTTTTGGTGCCTTGCTAAAATGCACGTGCTATTTAGATTGCCCAATGCGAGGCATCACATTTTTGTCAAAGGGTCAAGAGAAATGCAAGCTATAGAGACAGACTGCGAAATTTAACATGACCCTGAGGGGTGACATTGCCCCAGCAGGAATACAGGAGAGGTTATTTATCTCAGTGTTTGTTGGCATATGTCCCTTTTTCTTAATGCAGCTCTGCAGGCTGGTACTTGTCTGTGAGAAAAAGCCACCTTTCCTTGTTCTTTTTGGAGCAATGAGTATTGCAGCAGCTTTGGGGGTTTCTTTAGAGAGACTGATGCATGCAATGAAGAAATAAGGCCCCTACCCCTTTCTTGTGCAGGATTCAGACTGAGCTTAGCCACAAGCAATTAAATGAGTGCAGTGCAGAGGCTTGAAACCATGAGTTCATTTGGGTGCAAGCATCCGTATTCAATGTTTCCATCTGCCCTCAAACCAACGGCAAGAGAAAATCTCGGGCAGATGTTAGAGAAGCTCAGAATACTCCTCCCAGAAAAGCACATGGTCTCAATATAGACACAGGAGAAAGGCAAGCACCTAGCAATGATGTATGCAGCTTTTGGGTAGAATAGCTGTGTGTGAGCACCAGCTGGAGACCACAGTCACAGTGTTTCATTATGCAACAGTTGTGCATCACCCAAAACAAGGCAAAAGCCTCTTCTGATGGCATAGGTGTTTTGGTGAAATGCCTTCAGCTCACAGTAACACCTGTGTTGTATTTCCATTCTCATTCCAGGCAGCAACGCTCGATGGAGCTAATTTAACAACCGAGGTTTTCTACAAGAGTGGCCACGATTACCGGTTTGTGTGCCATGGCAAGGACCAGACGGGCGAGGGCTGCCAGAACTACAGAGTACGGTTCCTGTGTGGCAGATCTGGTATGTGCCCACGTCTGAAAGCCAGAGCAGGGAACAGCACAAATCCTGTCTTCAGATGACTGGCTCTTGTTCGGTGTCAGAACAGCTTGAGTAATTTCTCCAAGCTAAAACTTCGTCTGGGCTATCAACAAGAACTCCGATAAACCAGCTGAAGATTTATCTCAGGAAAAATTCCTGAGCACTAGCAGGCAGCAGGGTGGTGTCTCAAAAACCCAGAAAGGCTATGGCAAATACTTGGCAAGTTCCTTCCTGTAAATTCCTTGTCTTTTGCAAAAGGATTTGGGGATGTGGTAGGATTAGTCAATCAGAATGTGCAAAGACAAAAGGTTTTGGAATTAATACTTAATTTTGTAGTTATTAATTCCAACACCACTGTCCCTAACCTGGTCATTAGACAGGTCATTAGCTTCTTCAGTTCTCAACTGGTGAGAAAAGAATGGTGAAAGACTGTTGTTTTGCTGGAAAAAACAGTCATTACACTACAGACCACTTGGCTGGTGTAAACAACAGCACCCAGTGCCCACAAGGGCTGCTGCTAAGTGGGTGTGGTGAAAATAAGCCACTAAAAGCTACATTTAAATTTAGTCCTGGGTTCAGTGGAAAATCCACCTGCCTGCAACTAAGGGAAAATACTTTCCTGTTTTCTTGCTTTCCAAGCCAAAGCCAGTAAAAAACATGTTTGGAAGCATTAACTCCCGTACCCCCCCCAACAAGGAAATAATAATTTTTGGTGGCATTCCAGGCATGTTAAAAAAACACACCAGAATTAAAAAGAATTAAGCAAGCATTTGCTGGTAAGACTAACTGAATTCTCCACTATTCTGGCTTTTCAGTGAAACCAAAGCTCACAGTAACCATTGACACCAATGTGAACAGCACAGTCCTGAATCTGGAGGATGATGTGAGCTCATGGAAACCTGGAGACAGGCTGGTGTTGGCAAGCACTGACTACTCCATGTACCAGGCAGAGGAGTTCCAAGTACTGCCGTGCAGAACCTGCAGACCCAACCAGGTGAAGGTAGCAGGTAAGGTTCTGCTTCATCTTACTGTGCTGGTGCTGCAGTTCACAAATTCTGTCATTTGTACTGAGGTGACTCCATAAAGAATTGCAAAGAATTGAAAGACACCCAAATTTGATGGCTGGTTTTTAGATGCTTTTGGGATACCTAACACCTTTCATGCTTGAAAGCAATCTAACTTGATTCTGGTTCCTTTCTGCCTTCCCTTTTCATAGCTGACCCTATCTTTTGTCCCCAAGCACACTCTTGAGTGGGTGTATTTATTTAAGAGGGACAGATACAGGTCATGCATTTGAAATTTGCAACCACTACATTTGAAATACCACTTCCTAGAAAGCAGGACATGATCACAGCTGATGTGAAGAGTGATCTAGGGCAGGAGCAGACTGTGAAAGACTGTAAGGCTATGAAGTAATGTCCAGCTGGCTGTTTTCCTGAGTTTTATTTAACAAGGACTGTAATCTTACATTTTAGAAATACTGCTTTGTACTGCTGAAGCTACTGTTTCTCGTTTACTGTGTCTCTAGACGGCATTGCTTAGAGGTGATGTATTAACCAAACATTTCTGGTGGCCAGGGAGTTGTCCTGTGAGCCACAGCACTGGGGAGATGGAGTCAGCAGGGTGCTCTCTGAACTGGTCTGAGCAGGAGCCTTTGCAGAGCCACAGCATTTTTCTCTTAAAGGTGACAAGCTTAAATGCAGAACAAATTGCTTTTGATGAAAAGACATTGTAGTCCAATAATTGTAAAGTGGCCTCCAGATACTGAGTCCAATTAAGTAGCACAGCTGTGATGAGGCACAGACTATTTATCAGTATAAGCATAAAAGTGAAATCCTGAGTGAGAGATTTCCATCTCCATGTGAGTCTGGTCTTTCCCTTCTAGAACCATGTTTTGGCACACTGATAAGGAGATCATGGAAATAGCACATGAGCTGCCTCTTCTCTGAATAGATGAGAATTTTTTTGTTTCTGTATTTTACAAAAGTAAATGTTATTTTACAACATAAAAGTCTGTAATAGCTGAGGCTGTATTTCAAAGGCAGCATCTGCCTGGTGGGAAATTATACTTGTTACATTACCTTCTGCTTACACACTGGCTGTTGCTCTAGGCAGAGTTTTTGTCTTCATTTACAGTAAGATCTTTCTGAGAAACCATGAGGGCACTTGGAGCAATGCACCAGGGAGTTCATTCAGTTCTCTGAAATTAACTACTTCAACATTATCTCTGATGCAACTTCTTCTGGAAGGTGCAAATGTACTTCCTTTGGCAACTGCTTCCCACAGAGCTTTAGCCATTAATTGTTGGAGGTGTTCATCAAGCCAAGAAAAATGTTATTCACAGTTCAAATGTATCATAGTCTCATGACTTAAAATTACTAGTGCTTTCAAAGATGTCACATTTCCAAGTAGAATATTTTTCTTGTGCAACTTTTCAGCTATTGGGCCCAGACTACTATGATACAAGTCACATGAAGATGGTCTTGGAAGATGACCAGTAAAAATAAAGATGACATAGGAATCTTAGACTTCCCATAATCTAATGGATCTGTGAAATTCATGTAGTTACATTTCTCTTCTGCAACAAGGACAGCTAAGTTAGTTTAAGGAAAGGAATAATGGGTTAAAAACAACAAGAAAGTTCATGTGAATTTCAAGTAAAGGAGCAGTGGAAACACTTGTTAAAATAATTGTGCTCTTGGTCTCCAATTACTCTTTAGGAGAATTAGGACATTCCTTTTATTACCACAAATAACATGATCATCAGAGCCAAAGTCTCCCCTTTCTTATATCCAGTCAACTCCATTGACGTCAATGGGATTTCACTGATTATATAAATCAAGGCGAAATCTAGTCCAGTTATAAAAATCACATCCAACTTTCTTTTAACAAAAACACATTCACACTAGAAAATGAAATAATCTGCCTGAATCTAAGTTCAGTCTAGATGAAATAAAGCCTGGACAAGGCTGAGCTGTCCCCCGCCTTCAGGAGCCCAGAGGTCCCTGAGCTGCCTCTGCCCAGCCATGGTGTAAGTTCATCCATTGCCCTGTGCCATGACATCAATCAGCCAGAATAAGGACCAGTGATGGCCCCATGTCTTAGCACAGGGGAGCAGCCCTGGCCTTGGGTGGCCCTGTTAGGCTTGTGATTGCATGCAGGAGACATTCATCAGAGATGCCTGCCTTCCTCTTGCTATGGACATATGCTAGATTGCTCTGGTCCTTCCGAGTAAAAGCCTTCCACACATTTATATTACTGGGGCTCAGAGAAATGTCATTTGTAAAAAGTGGAATGGCTTAATTTTCCTAAGAGGTTTAGTTTAGCAGCTGAGAACTCCAGAAGTCTGTCCTTTGAAAGACAAATGATAAAACCATTCCTACCCGTGATGGTTTATTTCCCTTTTAATATTTACTTTTTTCCTTTCTATTTTTTTTAAATGAAACTTTTAGGTCAAGTCTGAACTACTTAAGAGTCTTTTAAAAGGCAGAAAATCTCTGCTTTGTGGAGAGCAAATTTGGTGAAGCAGTCACTTGGCATGCCAAAGTTTTATATAATTTATGCTCTCATCATTTAATAGTATTTTAATAGACACGCTTTAGCATATTTTGCCAAATAAGTCAAACTCATTAGTTAGCTCATGTCCTATTTATATTTGATACTTCCTGCTGAAACTCATACTTTCTTTACTTGCTAGAAATGGATTGATTAAAGCTTTTAAAAAAAAACTTAAGGGAGTTAATACTCAATTGCCATAAGCTTTTAGTAGGGTTTGGTTGTCTAACTGTCGACTTCAGCAAATCTGAGTGTAGAAAATATGGGAGAACACCCAGATTCTGATCTTTTGCACTCCTCTATTGGAATAACTACACTAATGTCAAAGCTGTGATTCCCATGGGTATGTGTAGTTTGCAAGAGGACCCAGATCTGCAGGTCCTGCTCCTGGTCAAATGGTCACTCACTCAAATGGAACTTTTTTCTCTCATTGCCTTCTTTGTTTAACTTTTTTTTTGCTTGTCATTTTTTTTGCCTAGATTATTTTCTCTGTGGGAACAGATTAAAACTGTTTGATCTTCCAACTTCACAAGGTTTGGGGAGGGACGACAGTGAAGGGCAGAGGGAGGGAGGAGGAAGGAAGGAAGGAAGGGTTGTGTTGTTATGATAGAACTGGATAGTAGGATAGATCAAGTATTTTGTCTAGTTTCCCTGGGAAACAAGTCTTATCTGCATCTTGGTTGCTCTGTATGAAGTTACTAGTAATGCTGATAAGTTTCACCATGGAACAGAAATGATGAAATGCTCTTTTGTGCTCCTATATGCTCTTGATAAAGGATGAATAACTATTTGTGCCTGGCATAATTACTCCAATTATTCCACATACTGGTGAATCTATGATTACAAGTACACATCTTCTAAATCCTCCTTATTGGGTTGCAAATACTAGGGAGATATGGAGTTTACTGTAATCTTGTTCATGCAGAGAACTTTGAATTAAAAATGCTAATTCATAGTTGTCTCACAACTTCACAGACTGTGTCAGCATTCTTCTGGTACTGTAAGGATGGGAGAACTATCTCCACTATCAAAGTTCAGATACTTTCAGAGATTTAGGGTGTTCTGTTTAGAAGTTGGCATCATTTTGGCTGGAGCTTGCCAAAAGCTCTTTTTTTTTTTTTTTTTTTACTGCAGCCCTGGTGCTTGAGGGCTGGGCAGGAAATCTTGTGAAATAACCCTTTCTAACAGCCTGTCAGAGCTCCTTCTTCTACCTTTGAGCATTGCCTAAAAGCTGAGTTGACAGAAACTCAGGTTTTCATAGTGGTTCAGAAGGGTTGAGTTTGGGCCTGATTCTAGTAAGTATTTGAACTGTTTGTCCAGCTGACCTGCTTAATCTTTTCATCCCAGCTGCAAGAACTTACATGTCAGGATAAAGAGAGGAAAAACGTGGAAGGTCAGGGCAGGAAAACCTCACATTTACAGAAGTGTGTCAGTAGACTGCTGAGCAGCTGCTGCAGAAGGAGGGCATGAGGTGGGACAGGAGTGGGCTTAGGAAAGACAGTGACACTGCCATTGGGCTAAAACACTATTACACCTTGCAGAGACCTCTCTGTGCTCGGTTAAAACCAGCATGAGCAGATTCACTGCCCTCAATCCACACCAATCCTCATATCGTGCCCATCTGCAGTCTGAAGGTCCACTCATTCTCCTTGAAACCAAACAGGTACTGAGGCTTTGATCCAATACAGAGTTTAAACATACACTTAATATCCGTGTGAACTCAAGGCTCTTCACACTCCTACAACAGAGGGTGTATTTTTGAGTTTTGCAGGACACTGTGCAGGACTTTGAAGGAGAAAAGGGATGAAGGGCTGTAATAGGATGAGTTACCCAGCAGGAAACTGTCCCAAGGCTTAGTTAGCTCTGAACTCCTTCTAAAGTTTCATGTTTTCTGCTATTTACTGAAAAGTTAATTTTCCATGTAAAAGTTATGAATTTGAGGAATATTTATTCATTGAGATATCAGGTTGTACTGTGTGACTCAAGGAGCAGGTCAGCTCACCCAAACCATGCTGCATTGCCTTCCAGGCCTGTGGCTTAGGGATGCAATAGCAAACCCCATCAAGATAATTCAGAATAATGGGAATTTGACAGGATGCCCTGTGAACATTTGCTGGTTGTTAAATATAGGCAGTAGGGGCATTACCACCAGTGATGAAAAGTGTTTGGCAAAAATGATACATTTATCAGATCTGGGCTGGCATCTGCAATCAGTTGCACTGATTTTAAAGATACCTTGAAGGATGCACTGTCACTGCATTATGTGGGCTGAACAGACAAATTGTGTTTAGCATTTTTCTTAAAAAAATTGTTTAGGAAACATTAAAAGACCATGGGACACATGGTCTCATCCTTAGAGAGCCCAAAGGAAAAGACTCTTTAGAGAAAAAAACAAAACAAACTGTTCCAGGGGAATCTTACCTTCACTTTATCTTCACCAAACCCAGACCTTCAAGTGCCTGTTTCTCTTCTCAAAGGGAGATTTAGCAGTTTGTGTCATTTAAAGCCACGGGATTTAGGAATGCCTGAGTGTACCTGGGAGGGTTTTCAGAGAGATCTGTCTAACTTGCCAGACCTTAGCACTCTTCCACATCTGTAAAAGCTGAAATAGTTTTAAAATTCCACCCATCCCATGTTTGATAAAGCCTGAGACCCAGATTTTATGGCTAGGTTCAGGTATGGCAGGTTTTTCTGGAGCTTTGTATAGTTTGGAGAGGCTCTGCCTTGGATTGCTTTGTTGACATAAGCATGCCCTTGATTTGTGGATCATCTATGTTTATTTTAATGTACACTTTCTTTTAATAATTACCTTGTCTTTATCAACAACTGGTGACTTCAATAGTGACTGAATTGAGTAATAGGCAAGGAAATGTGCTTGTATTTTGCGGAATCAAGACTCCCACCAGGCAAGCCCACATATTAAAGAAGTTGTTCCCTGTGAATTTACACTGTGTTAACTGGAGGCACTGGTATGTTACATACAACACCAAACCCAGGGTGTTTTCCCGGTCCATCAAACAGACCTCTTGTGGGGAGCTGTAATCCGTGTCACTGCAAGTCTTTGTTTGGTTTATATTATAACATGGCACAAGCCTGGCTTGCTAGCAGGGCAATATCTATCCATGAGGGATGCAGCAAGCCTGAGCCCAAAGGAGAAGAAGGTGAATCAGTGGCCTCTGGGCTTGTTAGTGGTTGGGCAGTCACAGCATTGGCTTTGATGCTGAGGCAGCAGACACATTCCTCCCACTTTCAAAGCACAGTGTTGCCTTTTTTACTATCAAACCACTTCAGTGCCCATTTGCAAACCCCAGGCTTGGGTTTGCCCATGGTCAGTGCTCAGGGCTCAGATACCCTGGCTGCTCTCTGGGAAGCTCTGTGTGCCAGCTGTGAGCAGCAGCCCAGCTTCAAACTTGCAGCCCTGCAGAGTGAGGCACTCCCATCCCTGCATGAACTCCATGAACTCACCACAGAGCAGCCTCTTTATTGTCTTTCTTTTTAATATTCCCATCACTAAACGTGCCCCAGCAGCTTTCTGGCAGTACCATATGTCTGAAAATGCACCTCATGGTGCTCCCCATTCCATGGGAAGAGCCCAGTGTTGGAGTGCTGGTTCCCAGCAGGCATGTACAGCACATGAGGACTCCCATGCCAGGCTCTGACTCCCAAAAACCATTTCATCCCTGCTGCTGTGGGGAGCTTGAATTTCTGTCTGCCTTGAGGAGAGGTTTGTTTTTCAAAACTCTATTAAAAAAGCTATTATTCAAAATCCGCTTTTACTGTGGAAGGGGATTGCTTTCCATCTTTCCCTTTATCTCCAAATATGTCAAGTCAGCAAAAGCACAAAGTGAAAAACATACACCCAAGAAGTTATATTTAGAAACTGGTTAGTCCGTATTCAACATTCCTGTCAGTGCTTACCCTGTTTTGCATGTCTGGACTGGTGTTAAATTAAATTAAATACATGCAAGCATGACATTTATTATGCTAGAGCTCAGCACAAGAATAACAAAACTGCCTATCTAATTTCACTGCCACAAATCCTGGAGATGTGGCTTCAAATAGGATGTTCTTATGATTATGTGAACTTCTTCCTGCATTTCAGTAAATCAAGGAAAGGTCAGCTCTGGGGAAAACTGGAAAATAACAGCTTAAGAACAGTTTCATAAGGAGAAACTGTGTTCCTTAATAGACTTACTCAAGGGTTCAGCACTGAGTATCCTCACATGGAGGGGACTCACTGCAGTGGCTTTTGTTCATTTATGTGTCTAAGGGAAGAAAAGCTGCTTTTTGGACAGGTTGAGTCTAATTTTCAGGCCACACACCTGATGGGGCTTACTGGCTTCAGGGCAACAACATGGGCATAGGTAAGCCCAGGACTTTCTAGGGAGGCAATTGCAAAAACAGGTGAGGTGCAAATCCATCTGCAGTCCCTCATTTCTGGGCTGAGTGCAGAGTTCGGAGGAGCTTCATCTTCCCACTGCAGCTGAAAAGCTGCATCCTCCTGTTTGGTCATCACCACTCCTCTAGTTAACAGAGAGTGTTTTTTCACATGATCAGATTATTTTGAAGGTGGAGGTGCCAAGGCAGAAGGCACATGCCATGGTGTGAACCTCATCCCACAGCACAGTAGTCTCGGAGCAAGGTGGAGCACTTGCCCTTCCCAAATCCCAATATTACCATCAAACAACAGAGGTCCCAGCTACAGGAAAAGGAGGAGTGAATGGTGTTTGCTTATCTTTGTTATGCAGTCAAAGCATCATGTTTTGGTTAAAAACAATACTGTTTCAGTGCTCAAAATCCCCTCTTGACTTGTCACCTTCACTTAAGCATAAAGTGCTTCACAGCAATAGCCAGATTTCAGGCTTGCCATTTGTTTCTAATTAAGGATTTGAATGATTCCATGGAAATTAAATACATGCAAGTGTAGCATTCCTTAAAGTTCAGTGTTTACTTAAAGAGTTTATTACTTATTTTTACTGGAATAATACAGAATGTAGTCAGTAAGATGAACCTTTTCCCAACTGGCTTTTCTCTGCAGAAAGCTGCGGAAGGAAAGAGGGAGTAGGAATATGTTTGAATGAAATTACAGCAAAGAGGTATTTTGCTTTCAAGTCATCTACACTGCCTGGACTTCCCTCTTTTCTGGTGAGGCCAGGGAAAGCTTTCTGTGTTTTTAACTCCTCCATAGAGCGAGGGGTGTGTGGAGGATGATATGAATAACTTGGCTTGGCAAAGGGAGATGTGGCATGGGGCAGATGGAAGATCCCGTTGACTCCAACTACACTGCGGCAGAAAGAAGCACTGGGAGTAAGTCAGAGACGTGAGGGTAGATCTAAACTGGAGAGGTTTGGGAGGGCAGGAAGTAGGAGGTTTTACAGCCCACAAATTTGTTGAGGGGTTGTGATTTTCCCAAGGTTTTCTGCCCAGTCCTTTCCTTGCTTGCGTAACAACCATGGTGTTACCCGGATCAGACTGATGCTTGCCTGTGAGTAGTGCTGTGTGATCTGAGCAGCTCCCAGTGTCTTACTATAGGAAATGTTGTGCTAACCTTAGAGTTTTAGACTTTTCAGTAACTACATCATCAGGGGTTTTTTTGCATTGGATGTTCACAGACAGCTGATTGTAATCCAAAGTAAAAATATCTCAAATGATCACAGTCCCTTTTGAAGGTAGGAAATGTGTTTTGCCTAACAGACTGATTTAACTCCCTGGATAAATGAAGCAACTTTAGACCAAAAATCCCACTTCCTCTTTTGCAAATATCTCAGCAAGACTTTGGGTGTCACCTGTGTTCCAGCCTTCCCTCCTTTGAGGTGTTGGCCAACAGTTTTTTGCTGACTTAATTGCTCCTTTCATTTTCACGCCAACCACACCACAGGAAGCATAAGGGGAAACCAGCAGCATTGGCAGAGTAACCCTGAAACTGGATCTTGTTCCTTTAGGAAAAGCAACCTATCTCCACATGGGGGAAGTCATTGATGGCGTCGACATGCGGGCAGAAGTGGGGCTGCTGAGCCGCAACGTCGTGGTGATGGGCGAGATGGAGGAGCAGTGCTATGAGTACAGCAGCAAGTTATGCTCCTTCTTTGATTTCGACACCTTTGGGGGACACATCAAGGTAGGGCTGGAGCCCTTTGCTTGCACTTTCCTCTTTCCAGCCACACCTTCACATACCAAGGAAGCCAGGATGCAGGAAGGGAAAAATTCCTCATGTAAGCCATTGAGCAAACAAACTCTTCCCACAGTACAGCAGATCCACCTTCCTGCTGCTGCCTGTCCACTGGCATGTCCTGCCCCTGCAGACACTGCTTGGCCAATGAGGCTGGTGATCCACCCACCTGAGATACTGTCTCCACATCCTGATCTCAGTTTTCCCCAGATTTTGGTGGTGCTCAGCCCAGGAAGTTCGATTTGACCCCAGATGGCTGAACTTTGTTGAAAACATTAAATACAAAGTGGTTTAATTCTAAAATTAAGTTCAATGTAGCCATCACACCAGTGGGGGAATCAAAGATCAACTATGGTCTCCTTAGCCACCATGACTCTCTTTCCCTCAACCTGCAGCCATATACACTCCCCTCCACACAGTAAATCTTTTTAGCAGATACAGTGAAACCCTTCCTGTGCCTCTGTACCCTCTCTTGCCCTCAAAAGACTTTTGTGTTTTTTGACTGATGTTCTTTTGTTCTCCAGATTGGTCTTGATTTTAAGGCTACCCATATTGAAGGTCTAGAACTGAAATACATGGGCCAGCAGACAATGGGACATTACCCAATTCATTTCCATATGGCTGGAGATGTGGATGAGAAAGGAGGCTACAACCCTCCAACATATGTGAAGGACACCTCCATCCACCATACCTTCTCCCGCTGCGTCACAGTCCATGGATCCAATGGTTTACTGGTAAGAGGTCCCAGTGGCTGCCTTAAAGATAAAGGCACCAGGAAAAAAATTTCCTCGTAGGATGAGTGCAGCTCAATTATTGCAGGATGGGGTGTTTCATTGTTAGAGCCAATGTCTGACTCTTCACACCCTGAATATACCAGGAGTATTTCAACCTGCCAGTGTGGCACTGGGGGCTGTGTGTGACTCAGAGTGGGCAGAACATCTGTCTGCATGCAGAAAAATCTGCAGACCAGCCCATCTCTAATGAGTAGTTGGATCTATCTATAGACACAGAGCTTGCTATTTAAAGAAGATAATCAGAAGCTTTAAGTGTGCCTCATCTTTCCTGTAATAAAGGTTTGGGTTTGCAATGCCAGTCACAACATTAAGCCCTCATAGAGCTCTGATTTGCCAGAGTTGCCATCCAAAAGAGGAAATTCTTCGGGAAAAATCTGTAAAATGACTGATGCTTACCAGACAAGTTACAGCACACCAGAGATGTTAAGAACATGGTCAGATTATTCCCAGTGTGGGGGTGCCTTTGTTTTTGTGGTGGATGCTGGACCTGTTGTTTGCGAACTGAGAAGAACTTGTGGGTTATATGATGGTTAGAGGCCATTTGGGGCATAATGATCACAAAATCATAGAGTTTTTGATTCTTGGAGTAGTAAGCAGGGGGGTCAGCAGAATGGCTGCCTTGGACTTTTGGAGGGCAGATTTTGGCCTGTTTAGGAGCCTGTTTGTCAGAGTCTCTCAGGGAGACAGTTCCTGAAGGGCAGAGGAGTCCAGGAACGCCAGATGCTCTTCAAGAAGGAAATCTTAAAGTTGCAGGATTTATGTAGGCAAAGGACTCTCACCTTTTCAGTGAAATGGCAGTGTATTCCAAAAGGAAAAAAATGTATCAGAGCCCTGAAGAGAAGAATTGGTACCATCAAGAGCCCTGTACCTATGCATAAGAGAGTTTTAAGTGGTAACATATCATTGGCAATTGTAAGCTGGATGGTCACTGTGCACTAGGAGTTCATGCCTCTAAAAGTGCCAGCGTTGGAAAGGAGAGTCACAGGCATAATTAAAATGCACAGAAGTAGAACAAAGGGCATTGAAATTGCAGCTCTGGAAGCAGAGCAGCATTTATCTGCTATTTATGAATCTGAGGTTTGGGGTTTGACCTCTGCCCTTCTAAGTTTATAATGTGATCCTGAAAACCTACCAAATGAATGCAGTTTCTGAAGAGAAAAGACATTCTACTGCATAAATTATGTAAGTAATTCAGGGTCATATGGCATTTGCCCAATCTGAAGCCACCAGTACAGGGGGTTTAGGATACAATTAACATGCAGAGTGGCAGGGCAGCATTGTGGGGTCTTACAGGGGTTCATTTGTCACACCATGATAGGCTGTCACCAATGGCACCATAGACACATCCTCTGGCTACACAGAGGTTGCACAGCCACTGATGAACTACAGACCAGCTAAACTCTTGCTTCTGGATCTAATGTGAGATCTTTATTCCCTAGTGCTTAATACCTCCCAAATCAAATACCCAGAGCCAGGCATTCTTCTTATCAGTGAGATAGATGGGTTCGTATAGAGCCTTTGGAAATAGCTTTGTCTGTTCTGCTTTGTCTGGGTGACAACCGTGCCATGAGGGATCCATGGCATAGGGATCCATGTGCTCAGGCTTTTCCAGCCAATATGGCATGATGAAATGTAGACAGGCTGATGTAGCTGATGAAAGCAATTTGATTCTCTTAATGTCATTCAACAACCACAATTCCCTAAACGACCATACTTTGCCTCCCTGAAAAGGCACCCAAGAGAAATCATATCATTTAGGACATTAGTTAGTCAAGAATTTAATCCCTGTTGATTTTAATTTATAAAAATGTATGATTACCAAACTCTACTTATAATACTTTACTTGTTTTTTATTTTAACCTCATAATTATTGCTGACAGCTAAAAAGAAAGCCCCAGTGAACTAAAGCAATCTGATAAAGTTTGGTCAGTTGTGTCACAGAAAACATGCTCCAAACCTTGCATCACTTAGATGTTGTTTCATTGCTCAGATAGACATCTGCAGTCAGCAGCTCCATGGCTTGATTCATCAGGTGATGCCACCACAATCTCCTCATCTGCTTTCTGACTCTTAATTTCCTTCCTTTCCTCTTCCTTCTCCCCCAGATGTATTCAGAGACACAAATGTGGGTTGCTGATGATTACAATAGTTATTTTATACATTTCCTAGTTGCCTATTATCTTTTTACTTGGGCAACACCACCTGTTTCTACATGCAAGAACATCATTTGTGCAAACAGACATGAGCTCTGTCTTTCCTCAGGTAACATTCATTCCCTCTGAGATCAGGTAGATCCAAAGCATTCTTTGCTGTGGGAAATTTTTTCCTAATGATTTGAACAAACCACAGTTTGGAAACAGCCATAAAAATCTGGCTGGACTATTAAAACTCAGCATAGTGCAGTTCTTAAGAATGTCCTTAGTATTAAGCTGTTGATCTCAGAGGGGCTTCTTGCAAGAGTGTGGTAGAATACCTGTGCAAATTCTTAATAAATGGGAGAGGGGCATCAGTTGTTTTTAAGTGTCTTTAAAGAAGGTTGGTATTTTACATGCTGGCTTCCTTGCCTGCTTTGCTGTCACTTTTCTCGTGTCACTTCAGAGATACTCATTCTGAAAAGTCTAGGAGAAAAGATTATATAGTTATTCCTGATGACAGATGTTTTTCTGCAGGTCTGTGCAGTCTGCTAGAAGTTGCTATCTCATTCTTAGCTCACTTCACTGATGGGTTATTCTGCACTTGTCTGCAAAACCATGTTACCTGGAAGGCACAGAGGATCCTTCTGGAAACATATTTGTAGAAATCATTGTTTTAAATTTATTTATTGTTTTAAATTTAGTTACTGTTTTTAAATGCAATAATTACCCAATGTTTTCTTTAATATATTGGCAAAAAACCCACCTAGTTGCACCACTGCAATCCCAGGGATGAAACTTTGCTCTGATTCCTACTCTCTCCACTGGATTCTAGTGTGGAAGCTAAAATAGAAACAGCCATTGGGGAAGGAAATTAAATGGGGGTCGATAAAATAGCCTGGCAGGTTCCAGGGGAGAGCAGTACTTCATGGAATAAGAGGCTGAGCTATCAAGCAGCTTCAGTGGTATCTGCTTTTACTAATCCAGCTATATTTCACAGCAATGCTTAGCCATGAAGGGCATTATCTGGCCCTAAATTACTCGTGGTTAATGTAAGATTATGGACTATTAGCAAGGTTTTAATCAAATAAAAAATTAAATACATTAGAAAAGTGCTATCCAAGCATTTCAGTACTGGCTTGTGTGTGAAAGCAAGCCCAGGAAACCAAGTCAGAGCTGTCCAAGGGATGAGATACGGGGAAATAATTAGTCAAATAGAGGGTGAAAAAATGCATAAGGGACCAGATTCCTGGCTGGTAATTTCATGTTGTTCTGTGGACTTTCAGGGATGAGTTAGGAGAACAGTGGGCATTTGCTGGCTCTGAGCCCCTCTGCCAGGGCACAGCCCCCTCTCTGCTCCCCTCCTGTCTCCCCGAACTGGGACATGTGTTCCCCTGTGATGGTACAGAGCACATAGGTGGGCTTTGTTCCACCTAAGTCTGGGCACGGCAGGTTTTCATGTCCCAGCCCTAGTGCAGTGCTGTGCTGGCTGCAAAGATAAATGGCCAAAGGGGCTAACATTTCTCTAGGGAAACTGCTTCCCTCACCTTAATGTCACAACACCGCTACTTAATGTGTCTTTTCAGTGTTAATGTTCTGTGAGAGAAGGCTAATAGGATTTGGTGGCAGTTTATGTGAAATTCTGACATCCCTGTAGTTAAAAGACTTCATCTAAATGTTAGAAAACTTCTGAAGATTGCTACTCTCCTGAAATTTTCTTCTGTCCTGTAAACCTTTATCATTACAAGGCTGAGAGAGTTCATTCTACCAAGTGGGGATGCTTTAGTACATATGTTTTACACCTTAATAAAGAAGCCTAAACTTTGCAAAATCTATCATTTTATTAGATCAGGGAAGTTAGCAGTAAATTTCAGTGAGGTAGCTTGAAGGAATGCACCACTTTGCAGGTCATGTTAGCTGTGTTTAATTTACTGTGATGACTCGTGTGCAGAGATTTGAGTGTTTACACTGGACCATGGATGATACATAATAGAAGTCTGTGTGGATGTAAGCTGGTAATAGATTTGGCAAGAAAAGTGGTTTTTCTTATGTGAAAACATTTTTGTAATAATTTCAACACTAATCCTGGGATTTTATTTGAAATTGGTGCTCCTTGCCTTGACAATGAGGCATGAAGGTGACAAAGGAGTCTGAGGCCTGTTTGCAAAAGTAATTCAAATTGTACACCCAGGCCTCTCAATGCCACTGTGAGGAACAGGTCTTCTATGCTGTTTAGTATTGCCTTTTGCCCCTGGGCAATTGCTGTTTCATCAGAAGCATTTAGAGGAACTCATTGGTGGCAGGTTAACCTTTGCTAGAAAGGTTTCCTAAGTCCAGGGTGATTGATGGGTGATGGCTGATGGGAACAGCAAGGAAAGAGTGCAGGAGATCCAGACCTTCACCTGGTCAGTGGAGACCTGAAATTTATTTTCCATATCCCAGACATATCTGCTAACAACTGACTTGCTGGACACTGTTGCTGTGTGTCCAGGGGCTGTTGTTTCCCACCCAGTCCTAGCCTTCGGCTTCAGATTCACATATCTTCTCCTGAAATTGTTTTCTCAGATCTTCCAGTGGTGTGATGGGTATTATTCTGTTCAACCAATGGTGTCCCAATGTTAACAACATTCAAACCAAAACCAGAGCAGCACTGATTAACACCAGCTGATTTGTCTCAGGGTCAAGTAAAGCTTCTGTCAACAACTTGGAAAAAAGGATCAGGTCAAATCTAAAACAAGCCAGCCTGTCTGGAAAATAACTTGCCGCCTCTCTGATACCCTGAAAAAATATTTTTTCAGCTCAGCTGCATTTTTCAGTTGCATTTTATGTAGCTGCTTGTGTAACTGCACATGAAGATGAATGAGCCCAGATGTGATTTGAACATCTAATGTTCTCCCTCACCCCAGGTTGTTTTCCAGCCTCATGCTAAGAAAGTCTCTGATTTCACAGGCCAGCAAAAGAATGGAACAAGCATTTCCTAGGTGATGACAAATTCTAATTAAGTGTTGGAGTTATTGCTTAGACTATAAGCTCCTAAGGGCAGAGAGTGATCTTGCTTTTGGTTTTGCTTATAGACCCTGAGCTCGAAAGGGCACTGGGGCTCCTATGTGCCATCACTGTAAAGTGTGTTCTAATTACACAGTGGCTGAAGCATGAAACTGAAACACCAAGCTTTGTTTTGTGCATGCAGGTGAAGGATGTGGTGGGTTATGATGCACTGGGCCATTGCTTTTTCACGGAGGATGGACCAGAAGAGCGCAACACGTTTGATCACTGCCTTGGGCTGCTTGTCAAACCCAGCACTCTGCTCCCCTCTGACCGAGACAGCAGGATGTGCAAGCTGATCACGGAGGGAGCTTACCCAGGGTACATCCCTAAACCCAGGCAGGACTGTAGGTGAGTAGGAGCCTTCCTCTTTCTTCCTTTTCTTTGCTGGACTTGGCCATAGCAGATAGCCTTACATGTATATGACTATGTAATCACCTATAGCCGTCTGGGCTGTATGTCCCAAAGTTGGGAAAGAGGTTTCCTTGGGGTCTTTATCCTTGTACTATTCAGATGTCCACACACCTGGGGTGTACTTTTCATTTTTTGCATAAAGTCCATTGAGGAGGTTCCGACCTCAGATATTGAAAACCTTTCTTTCCAAGTAAGCAGTGATGCCGTGTATCATATGGAGTCTTGAACCCAATGGCTCAGCAAAAAGTTATTGAGTTCACAATGCACTTTGTACTGACCTTTGTGCTCACCTCAAATGGCACCTGATTTTGAAAAGTTTCACTTTGATTCAGAAGTTATCATCTGTGAAGAACAGACACTGTTTCGTCATACAGCATTGGTATTATGCATTGTTTGGCACAGTCTGCTCAGACTGAAGTGAAACCACAATGATAGAACAAATGCAGTTTAGAACAGAATTGGAAATTGACAATATAAGGACAAAGACTGTATACATCTCTTGGGTCTCTAGTAGTCTGTCTATACATGAGCTTATGAAAATATTTACATGAGAACTCCTAGAAACTTTCATTTGCCACAAACAATCTATTAAACTTGAAAAATGCCAAATGCCTTTCATCTCCCTTTTTGCAAGATCATTTTCTCTAAGCATCCTTGTGGATCTGCCAGCTCAGGTTTAGATGAGAATTATAGAAACATTTGCAGTAAGAAGGGTTTTTGCAAATTCTTTTTGCAGCTCTGTGGTCTTGTAGGGAAAAGTCAGGTGAAATATAGAAGAAACACAATCAGCTCAGCCACAAAGTTAAGCACTAGATTTTTTCTTGGGGGAATTAATGGATTCTTCAGTATCAGTAATTTTAAAGCACACATTAGAGAAATGTCCATCCGTCACAAATATAAATGTGGTTGTAGTTGGCCCTGTCAAAAGGCAGGGGATGGACTCACTGAGGCTCTGAAGACTACTCTAGCCTTTATTTCCATGATATTCTGGTGGCTTTTCTGCCCATAAATCAGGGTCAACCTGGGAATACGATTTCATTACTAATTACTGGCTGTTTAGGGAACTTACTTGTTTTGATGCATATCAAACAGCTAATTAGGTTTCTTTTTCTTCCCTCATACCCCTGACTCCTCTTGAGAAAGTACTAGACTCTGAAAGTCAAACCTGTGTGGTTAGCAGCTAGGCAAGCAGATCTCTAGCTGGAGTCCAGGGAGCACAGCAAGTGGTCTGGAGCAGATCTGTGGAACCATGTTGTTTTCAGAGTGTTTTCCATTAAATATTGGACATCAAACTTGCCTTTAAAGAGTTTAAAACTGATGGTGGATCATCTTGTGGGCAAGACTCCTGTGCAACAAAATGGGAGGTCTTTCACAATGAAGATTTGTCTTGAGACCACAGAGTGTTGGTGCTGTGTTGAAGCTGCTGGGAGACAGGAACACTTCTGCCTGTAGTCCAGGAATTTATCCTGCTATAGTTGGAGAGGGAAGGAATCTATACTAACAAAACCCTTCAAAGGTCAATGAGAAAGTCTGTGAAGCCAGACTTCCATCCTGAAAATGAGACAGTTAGAAGTTGATTGATGCCTAGCAGCTAAAATTCTTCAGGGGATTTCTTTTAGTTGGAAGTACTCAATCTGCTGAGACTGTATCAGTGACATCCATTCTGTCCTCAGAAAAAACTGGGGTTTTGTCCAAACAAACATATTTTTAACTTTTTACTTTGGCAAAGAAAAGACATGAATTCATGAGATGCTCTTTTTCACATCTGTGTTTGTTTATAAAATACAGTCAATGACTTAATTCATAAAATAAGGGTTAATCAGCCATTGTACTCATTTTCCACTGATAATTCTTTTAATAGTCAGAGGGATATATTTTTTGTTATTTTGAAGACTGTTACATGAATAAGCACTTTCTAATGGAATGGTGTTATGGCACTTTGATCTGCCATGTCCTCCTTTACAGAACAATCCAAGGATCAGAAAAATAGCTTGTTTTGCACATTGTTCATCCAGCCTGCAAGTGCACAAGTGCACTAAGACTATCCCTGGGGCAGTGGCCAAGGCACCCAGTACAGGGATGGGGGACGAGCACTGACTGTGGCTCCATTGGCTTGGAAGAGGCAGGCAGGCAGCCACTGCCAGGACTTAAGACAATAGGGTTGTGCTAAATGACACAGTAACCTGCCCAATCCATATGGCTCCAAGGAACAGGATTGGGCTGAAGGAGAGGTCACTGTGGATACAGACTGTCCTTGCCCTTGCCCACGCAGCAGGAGATAGTCTATAAATAATCCAAACTTGTCTTTTATCTACAACAGTCCTGGACCCAAAATAGAAAAAAAAATGCTATGTTTTGATGATAAACTTGCAAAAACGGAACTTCATCAGCAGAATCAATTGGCTTAAAGCCCCTGTGAAATCCCTCATGAGAAGATTAAAATAGACATAAGGGTTCTGTAGGTTCATCCCCTGCAAGAGGGTGAATTTCACCCAGCAAATTCAGGGGGCCAGTCTGCTGGCTGTAAGTGCTGGGTGTTTTCTGCGGCTGTTGGTTAATGAATGCTGTGTGCCAGAGGATGGACACTGATGGATTGATCTTTACTCCTTGATGGGAGTCTTTCAATTAAGAGTCTTTTATGTGCATTAGTCAAAAGAAGTCCTTTTGTTCCATAAGAAATATTCAGGAGGGTGGGAGCAAATAAAGTTAATGAATCACAGCAGCTCTTGGTAAAGGCAGGTACTGAGGGTACACTTGGAAAGCCCTTAAGAGACAATTCATTGGGTCCCTTGATTAAGCAAGTCTCTAATGAACCTGAGGGCTTATTTGGGGGCAAAATTCTTTTCTGTGACTTGTGCAACAACATATTTACTGTATCATAAAACATGATTGACATCTGACAGCTTCATAGCAGACTTGGAATTGCAGTCAAAATTCCTCATTTAATACTTGGCGTTTTGAAAGATAGGGCCATGCTCTCTGTCAAACCACAGAGGACACAGGGTATGAGAAAAGAAAAAACACATTCCTTTTGTCCCCTAGGCAGGAGGCCTTATCTGGGGTAGTATCAGCCCTGCCTGTAAGGGGGGAGTTGATGGGTGACTGGTGTGTGCTCAAAGTGTCATTTTCATGTTATTCTTTGTTTTCCTGACCTGCAGTGCTGTATCCACCTTCTGGATAGCGAACCCACACAACAACCTTATAAACTGTGCTGCTGCCGGATCTGAAGTGAGTGCACAGGTTTCTTATTTGGTAATAGCTCAGGCCAGTTACAGCTCTGCAAGGCTGAGGGAGGCTCTTGCTGGACTAAAACCTGCTTCTGTAACACAGACATCTTTAAAACTGCTTGATTGAGACATACAGTAATGTGGCTGCTGCCACCAATAAAAATAATGTTTTTCCTTTTGCTCCACACTTTTTGTCACTTGCTGTTTCTAGAGCTGGGTGGCTTTAACAAAAATTCCCAATGTGCAGCTTGAATAAATTAAATAAATGTGACTGCAGAGTCACAGAGAAGCCTTTGGCAATGATTCTGTTGATTGCAGCACAGTAATGGTGCTCTGAAATTTCAATTGGCCCTAATGCTAATTCCACAGGAATTCTTGGTCACATTGGGAGCCCTTATTGTCCTATGAAGACAAATAAACCAGCAAACCAAGCCTTATACAGAGAGATGTGGTGCTTCCAAATCTGAGTACCTAGATTAGAGTTCCTTGATACATTTTTAGGCAGCTAAATAAAAATTATTTGATTCTTAAGTTTTAGAAGTCTCACTTATAGCTTCAATATCAATGTCAAAGATTAACTTCAGGCACCCTGAAGATGTGGAAGGGTGAATGTCAGTGTTTGTGTGCGTTAAACTCTTTGCTGCAGAGAGTTACACAGGTCAGTGTGGCTGGCTGTGCTTTGTCCTGAAGTCTGGCTTGCATCCTGGGCTTTACTGAGATCTCCTTGGGCTAATGCAGACCAGCAAAGTCTCAGATGTCCATTCTCTTTCTCAGGAAACAGGCTTTTGGTTTGTTCTGCACCACGTGCCAACGGGGCCCTCAGCAGGCATGTATTCCCCGGGCTACTCCGAACACATGCCGATGGGGAAATTCTCCAACAACCGTGCACATTCCAACTACCGGGTGAGTCTGGACGCAATGGGAACACTGCCCTCGGAAAAAAACACCATGTCCTGGCTCCAGCTCTTTGGGTCTGCAAGCTATTAGTGCCTGCGCTTTCTGATTCACTCAAAGTTCCTGCAAGCTTGTTTGTGTCTGCAGATAAAGCAGCTCATGGGCTGGCGTGGGAGTGCTCGGAGTGGGCCAGCACCAGCTCCCACTTGGCTCTTGGGCATCCAGAGCGACTCTCCCCACTGCTCAGGCTGCTTCACTGCCTCTGCACTCCTAAAATAGTGCCTCCAGGGGCATCTATTGGCAGCTTGTCTAATTATACACCTCAACTGCCAGTGTTAGCAATTAACTGAACAGCTTCTAAGGGATAAATACGGCCGCTGTGTCTAATTGCCTTCCCTGCTTATTTACCCCTTAATGTGCTGTGCTGTGGGGCTGTGTGCTACTAGACTGCAGCAGAGGGTTTATATGTATGGGGATACCTGCATTTATGAGAAAAGTTCTAGAAATTTTCAGCAATTTTGGGAGATATATGCAAGTCTGGATAGTCCTGGCAGCCCTCTGTTTGACGTGCTGCTAATAGAAGTTGTTACTATGATCGTGTGAGTGATTTTGGCTTAGAACAATCGGAGGTAGAGCCTGGAGATGGAAAGAACTGTAAAATTTATAAATATGCTGTGATATTGCATTTCTATTTTCCTTTAGGCTGGAATGATCATTGATAATGGCGTTAAAACCACTCCAGCCTCTGCCAAGGACAAAAGGCCTATCCTGACACTGATTTCTGGGAGGTAAAGTGTTCTGCACAGTTTGGTTTGGGAAAGACTTCTCTATAGCACTGGCTGAAAGCTATGAAATTGATATGAAGCTGGCAAGAATCATTGCAATGCCTTTGGGGTGGCTCTTGTTGAAGAAAGGTCTTCACTTAGATACACCTTGCCATTTCTAACTTCATCTCTACATTTTCCTTTATAAGGGGCCCCCAACACCCATACCCTTCTGGTGTTGTCCTTGCTCTTGAGGTCTGAGCTGACATGGGTGTTACCTCTGCTCTAGGGTGTTCCATTGATTTTTTTGATTTTTTAGGTAAACAAGGAAATGCACTGCTGCCTGGTCAACAGTCCCGCTGGGCAGAACTTGCTGCAAGAGTTTCTTAGGAATTACAAATTGAAGTATTTCCTGGCAATGATAATGATTTTATTTATTATTTTAGAACCTGCTTGAACAGGGAGTGCATATGTCATGGAGCTCATGCTTTGATTTCAGATTTCAGTCTAGTTCCCAATCTGACACTGCAATAATAATCACAATTAAATATACAGAGTGATCTTCCATCTCTGCTGCTGTGCACAGCCTCTGTGGGGTGTAACGGAGTAATTTGGAAGTACTGGAAGCCTGTCTATAGACTGTATCATATCAGCAGACCTACTGTGGTCTGGTTGCTTCTGAGAATTCCCACTCTTTCCCCAGAGCTGATCTCAGTGAGGAGGTTGATGTAAGGACTGCAGTTGCACCCTTGTATCTCATTAGAGGTTGAGTCTGGCTCTTAACTTAGTTACCAAACCCTGAACATGTAAAAGGACTTAAATATTCTCAAATGTCATAGCTTTCTTTCCTGACAGACCAATTACCTCCAGTTGCACCCAACCTGCCTTCCCCACCCCAAACTGGGTTTCTTGACAGAAGAAAACCATATAAGGAAGAGAAACCTGCTGAAAACCTCTGCTCAGCAGGGGGAGGATGACAACTTTATTCTTTTCTCCTTTCCATCTCTGGCATGTGGGTTACCCAGACTACTGTAGTCGTGCACTGGGCAAGCACTGCAGGGATGAGATCAGTCCTCCTGCCCAGGGGAACCCAGCCAGGAGCTCAGATATCAGTTATCCTGTGATCCACATCACCCCAGTGCCCTGGCTAGCAGCTGGTGCTGAAAGATGTTCAAAAGTGAATGTTATTTACATTACTTTAATGCTCAGTTAATTGAAGTGATTAATTTAATGGTAAAAGTAACTGCTAAAAAATAACTTATTAAGAGCAGCTTGCTCTTGGTAGCCTGGTGCTGCTTTTCCATACAGCTGAACACATGCTTTGGGAAACTGCCTGCTGCCACAGGCACAGTAAGGGATTACAAAAGGCATTTTCTCCCTTGACATACAAGGGCAGGAATGACCCCTGGAAGCCAAACAACTGGTAATACAGTCATGGTTATGCTTGGGGATTACCCACTGGCATAGGCTGCAGCTCAGATTATTTATTCTGTTTTTCACTTTTCATGTGTCAAGACTGAGCAACTGAATAAATTATTATAGCTGGGCAGGCTGGGGCAAACTGTGAGCTAGGCTGGACAGTTACAGAGTTGGAGAGATTATTCTACATTCAGTTACAGCATTAAACATATGAGTCAAGTTCTGTACCCTGTAGTGTTCCTCCAGTTATCACAGATGTGAATGAAACTGGAATCCATCTCAAAATATCTGTATTTAACAACGTCTGGGGAATTCACAAGGGCTGATACTAAATCTCTTTCTGTAAGCAAATTCACAGTGATGAAGCTGCCAAAGCAATATTCATTTACTGGAACCCTATCAGCCTGATGCTCAGTTTTAGATTGATATGATGGCTTATTAAGCAAAGCAAAGTGCTATTGAATGTCTGTTAGCAATTTGACAGCTTGGCCTCTCTATCTATTGATGAGGAATGAATTTTAATCTCTGGACTATCCGTTGCTGGCATTGAGTTGGATACTCATCTGTCAGGTTTTCTAAGCTGTGTAGTATGATGGAAGATGCTCCTCCAACAGCAAAAAGAAGTGCTGTGCCTCAGGATCGGGTAAATGACAGCTGGGCTCAGCATCACTATAGAGAGCCAGACCCTTGCTCAGACCCTGTGTCCTGAGTGGTGGCTGACAGGGGGCAGCTGAGGGCACACATCACTGCAGTTTCCACTTCTGTATGCTTTTTTTGCTACATCAAGCCAATATTTCATCATACTGAGAACTTCAGAGTTAATAAATCTTGTACATGTGTCCTGTGTAGTGGGAATAGTGAAGGACATACTCTCAGCCCCTCTCTGAGATGTTTAAATTCCTTTCCACAGCAAGAGAAACTTGGCAGTGGTACTCAAGGCCACAGTATAGCCAAAGTTAGGAGATAAGAAAGCTCAAAAGGGAAAACAAAAGGATATTTATCTAAATAACAGGAATATGCTAAAGGATAAGAGTAAAGGATTTTAAAAAAATCTCAGACTTTTGGGAACAATAATAAACTTTCCATGCTTTCAGCAATATATCAGCAATACAATACTGGAAAGGTGAAAGGAAATTTGGAGTGGGTCTTTACAACTGCCTTGCCTGGACTTTCCTTCTCTTGGCAGCTGGGTCTGTCCATCACTGCTTGACTAGACACGCTACGTGGATGGACTGTTGTCCCAAAGCTGTTCCTGAGTTACCACAAACCAGATGTTTAGCAGGGCCATGTAGCGTGCAAGGCTACCTTGCCTCCCCAACCTTTTTACTCTCTTTCTGGTTACAGATACAGCCCACACAAGGATGCTGATCCTTTGAAGCCCAGGGAACCTGCAATAATTGAGCGCTTTATTGCCTACAAGAATCAGGATCACGGGGCCTGGCTGCGAGGTGGAGATGTGTGGCTGGATAACTGCCAGTGAGTTTTGCCTTATTTCAACTCTCAGAGTTCAGTCTGGTGTTTATGGCAAGCATAGCTGTGGTTCAGACTATTTATATCACCTTGCACCTTTCATATGGCCAAGACTGGAATAAAGATGAAATGTTAAGTAACCACAGGCATTATTTTATACAAACAAAACCTGCTTTGTCTGAGCTGAAGATCCCTCAGATTGTTTCTCTGTGTGATGCTGACCAGCATTCACAAATGGTCACAATATATACATAGACAGGCACACAGGTGCAAATAACTAAAAATAAAAACTAATTTTTTTTACAAGAAAAATGAGGTGCTTTGAAAAGAAAACAGCAAAATGCACCACCTTCCCTGGCTCAGTCTGGTCACAGATCAGTTTTATGTGGTTCACTGTTACGCTGAATAAGCAGGTACTGACGAAGCAGACATAAAACTGTGCATCACAGCAGCAAGGGAGAGACTGGGCAAGTGTGTGTTGTGCTCTTTGAAGGCCATTTCCTGCACTGGTCAGGGCAGATATTTGTTTTGCACTTGAAAACAGATGATCTGCTGCAGTTTCTTTTCCTGAGCCAGGCTCCTGATATCAATCTCAAGGAAAAAAGAGGAGAAAAAGGAAAAAGTCCCTTTACGTGGCATATAGTGATAACCCTGGTGGGAATAGCTGTCACTCTGATATCTGGTATCCAATTCCTGGCCAGAACTGCCTTACCTTTGAGTGACCCAAACCTCTTAAAGCAACCAGTCAGCTTGGCAAGAATGGGGTTGTAGCAGAAGAGTCAGAAATATCATATTGAGCAATGCAGTTTGTGTTTCTTATGAGCCACAAGTATCCATCCCCCTCCATGGTCAGCAAATGTTGTCTTCGCAGATGCCCCCCGGGTCCCTAGGACATTCACACTGCTTATGGAGCAAACCTAGTGTATGGAAGGTGCTAAAAGACCAAGTGGTTTATGAGTTTCCAGCAGCAAATATCCGACTGTATGTGAATTGGAGGAAGCAGCCATCAAACTGTAATTGTCTTTATAGCCACAGCCATTTCCATTTCTATTGCTACAAAAAGACTTATGTAAGTCATTAACAAGGCAAATGTTCATGTGGCAGGCAGGAGAGCAGGAGGCGATAGGGTGGGAAGGGCTGCCACCTACAGACAGCAGCGCGGCGCTGGGCTCCGCTCTTGTGGTGCTGCACAGGTCGGTGACAGACCTGTGAGGAGTGACACCGGTGTGGAGACACCACCAAGACTGACTCAAACTATCAATCCATTGTAGCCTTTCTAGAAGCAGGAGTCACGGACTAACAGTTGTGATTTATCTAAAAGCTTGAAATTTCAGCAAAACAGAAAAACACTCTAGTTTTTGGTTTTGTTTTTAATAAGGAAGCTCTGATCTCTGTCTCCCTGTTCAGGAAAGAGAAGCCAAGCTTCTCTCTTCTTATCACAGCCCCCCTTGCAAAGCTCCTTCATGGAAGAAGTATGTGATGTATGAAGACAGGGAATCACAGAGGTGTGCATAAGGCAAAGCACTATTAAATAATCAAAGCTACTTGGAGTGGGAGTTAAGCATGATTTTTTTTATCTAACAGTGAAAAGAGTGTGGCCATTAGACAAAGGGATAAAGCTTTATCAGACAAATAAACTATGCCTAGTAATCACTGTCTGACCCTCAGCTTGGCGCAATCAGGTGCTTGTCTGCTGCTTCATGTGATCTGCATATACTACAAGTTGTGCCAAAAGAGATACTCCAAAACTGGACAGGGAGCAAATCTGGAAAAACCTGAGTTCTCCCTGAGCACTGTATAATAATTAATCCCTGCTGTTCTCCACCTCATTGTTTTGTTTATTATTGTTTGACATGCTAAACCAAAGCAAAACCAAATCTCTTCTGAAACATCTCCCTCCTTTTCACAGGTTTGCTGACAATGGCATTGGACTGACCTTGGCGAGGTAAGTGTGGCACAGGTTGTGTGGCAGCCTGGGGCACAGGTGGTGGGGCTGGGTGTGAGCAGCCCTTTCACCTCCAGCCCTTCCCTCTTAGTGGTGGCACCTTCCCTCATGACGACGGCTCAAAGCAAGAAATCAAGAACAGCCTGTTTGTTGGTGAGAGTGGAAACCTGGGCACTGAGACAATGGACAATGAAATCTGGGGACCTGGAGGGCTGGATCACAGAGGAAGGACCTTGCCCATTGGCCAGTAAGTTGAGCTCAGCACATCAAAGCACTCACTGTTCCTGCTCCCAGCCCAAACTCCAGCCCAGTGTGGTTTCTTCAGTGTTGTTCAGTTTAATAATCATTGCACAGAAAGGATTTGATTTCATGTCTCCCGATCCCAGAGTCCTCACTGTGCAGCTGCTGCTGGCAGGTACATCCTTGCAGGCTGCCAAGGCAGCATCAAGCTCCTCTTTCCTTCCCCCTCCCCTTTGCAAGCCGAGCTGAGAGGGCAGAACAAGGCTGTGTGCTAGCAGGGCATTTCTGTGCACGTGGTCAGCAGTGGCTGAGCAGTGGGATAGTCTCCATCCAGGTCATCTGCCAGGAAGGCTCGTAGAAGCCCAGATGTGTTCAGGGATGTCCTCAGCACTGCTGTTGCTATTGTTGCTGCAAAGGTCTTTGATGCCTTTGTTAAATTTGATGCCATTTTGAAATGGGCAGTGAACTTTGTGTGTGGCCTCTTGTTTTGCTGTTATTCCTAAAATTACAGTTCTGCTAACAGTAGCCCCAAATGAACAAACAGCTCAGCTGATTTTTTTTCAGCCATATTATAGGCCTCAACTTCACTGTCACTAGCGATACAGAAGGCTTATTATTAACTCTAGCAATAATAAAAACCTGACCTGCTATGACAATCCCAATATATCCTTTAGGCATATCTCATCCTGGGTATCGTGTGCAGAAACTCAGAGGGACATAACAAACACACAGGAGCAGACAAGTCTTCTCTAAGGGAAACCATTCATATAAGGAAGGGATCAAATTTATTTATTGAAGCAAAATTTGAAACATCTTATCTTAGCCTCTTAAAGAGTTAAGGAACTTGTTCAGTTAATCCACATGAAAAATGGTGTCTTCTGTACCTCACAGGTTATACCAGAAAAGGCTGTTAAAAGTTCATTATCTGTCCCTTCACCTCTTCTCAGCTCTACAGATTGCAGGACCTTTCCTTGATTTTCAAATCCTTTTTTTTAATTGCAGTTGATTTGCAATGATTCTTTCCAAGTTCCTTTGAAAGATGTGGTGGGACTTCCTTTAGCCCAGCCATTACTCAGCCCAAGGAGTCTGCACAGCTCTGTGGAGTTTCAGGTTTCACTGCTGCAGAACTCATTTCTGATGGCAAACATGAATTTATTCATCTTTAGGTCAATGCTTTGGCATTGCTTTAAGTCCATTCCCTGGAGGAGCACAGACTAAATAAAGACGATCTGTTCAACACAAAGGAACTTGAGCTGAAGTTGCAAGGATAAGAGGTCTTCACAGACCTGAAATGGAGGGAAATCCCTTCTCTTCCAAAAGCTGAACTCAGGAGTCATCCTATGGGCTGTGACAAATAAAAGCAGCTAGGAAACACATGCTGTGGGACTGTACATGTCTAGAATACAGCTCATCCTGATGCTAACGTGTCATGATCAAGTCTCTCTGTCTCCTCTAAATGTGTTTTAGGGATTTTCCCATTCGAGGGATTCAGTTCTACGATGGACCCATCAATGTCCAGAACTGCACCTTCCGCAAGTTCGCGGCCCTGGATGGTCGGCACACGAGCGCCTTGGCTTTCCGGCTCAACAACGCCTGGCAGAGCTGCCCCAACAACAACGTCACCAACATCCACTTTGAAGATGTCCCTGTGAGTTATCCTTCTCAGAAAGGTCTTTTTGGCTTGGAAATGAGGTGGTGGGCAAAAAGGAGAAAACGTGAGATCATCAGGGGGTTGCCAATTGTCTTTGCCAGAACAGGGTGGCAGTAAAGAAAATTGGATGGGTACAGTAACAAGAAAATCCCATTCTCTGTCAGGTTTGCAGCAAACCAGAAGCAGACATCAGTTTAAAAACCAATAAAATACTTAGTGACATTAAGTGAAGTGAAAATAATTTCCATTTCTGTATGTCTCAGAAACTGAAAGAAGCAGAAGAATCTGCCCCTTTATCTTCAACAGCAGTATAATATTAAAACAGCAACAGAAGGAAGTCTGTTTTGTGAAAGATCTAACTGACCTAAAAGCAGAAAATACTGATTTTGGGGAATAGCCAGTGAAACTGAGCCACTGCAGGGTTATTCTGCAGCCCTGCACACCAGGGTAATTCCATGGGCTCCAGTCCTGCAGACATAAATGAGAGCAGAGCCCAATCAAAAAGGGTTTGCCAAACTTTGAATTACAGTATGAACTTCTGGGTGCTGGTCTGAACCCATCCTGGGGCCTGTGCTTTTGAGTTATTTTTGTATTGGCCTGAACAAATCCATTCTAACTGGTTTGCTGAGGCTCACCTCTAGCAGCTGTTCAATCCAACTGCCAAACATTACAAACAAATAAATAAATAATGTGGTTGGACTGAAATTATTTGTGTTGCTTAATTTTCAAAAAACTACCAGACGCACATGGGTCAGGAAAAGTGCTGACTAGTGCCAAATGTGATGGGAAAGGCAAAATTCCCCTAAAAGTGTTGGTTGGTCACGCTCTCCCATTGCACAGGGCAAGCTGATGACAGGATATTTATTTATGCTGGATAAAAATATCAGTCAGAAGTTGCCTGAGCAGCCTTTTCCCAGGGGAGGTCGCTGAGTATTCCCCTCATCAGTATGACTTCTTGTGGCTTTGGAACCTTACGACTGCATTAGCAAACAATGAGTGCAGTGGCTGTAGTGAAATCGCCTTGTCTCCTGAACCTTCCTCCAGAATTTTAAAACAATTTCCCACCACTGAGGCTGAAATTCTGGTTGTTTTAGCCTTTCCGCCATGGGCAGCAGGGAAATGTGTGTCTGCTCTGCGTCACAAACCAAACACACCTTTTAAGAGTGTGACCCAGCTCTAGGCTGACTTCAGGCTTAATGAAGAGGGAGTGTGCAGGCAGAGCCAACCCTGATATGCCTGTACCAAATGGCAATGATATTCCTGTCTTTTACAAGACCAGCTCAGCTGAAAATGGTTTTGGTACTTCTATCTTTGGATGATTGGTTTCAGAAGCTCACAGTTTTATTACCACATCGACCACAGGCTTATGGTCTCAGAGGACCTGCAACCCCAGATTTCACTGGAGTCATGAGGCCTCAGCACCATCAAATATCAAGCCTACAATGTCTCAAGCTGAGCAGCCAAAATCTGTGGCCATTTAAAGAATGGTGATATTAGTGCATATGGATTTCTTCAAGCAGAAGTTGACCCCCGAGCCCAAAACTACTTCTTGTCCAAACTACTTTCCAATACCAAATAAAGTCAGAAAATGGGTAATTTGAGGCATTGTAGTGAGCCTAGGCATCCTTTGCTGTGTACTTTAAGTGATTAATTCTTTTCTGGAGATGTAAATCTGTTTCACTGTTTTGTTTAGATCACCTCAAGAGTCTTCTTTGGAGAACCTGGCCCCTGGTTCAATGACCTGGATATGGATGGTGATAAAACATCAGTTTTTCATGATGTAGATGGTTCTGTGTCAGAATATCCAGGCTCATACCTGATCAAAGAGGATAACTGGTTAATCAAGCACCCTGACTGCATTGACGTGCCCGACTGGAGAGGTTCCATCTGCAGTGGGCACTTTGCACAGGTAAAGCTGATTATTTTGCAGTATCTTTATCACTCTATTTTATTTTAAATTTCTGTAAAATTCGACCTTTAGAAATGGATTTTCTTCAGGGCGCTCAGTGTGTATTTATCAGCACGTCTGTGCAGGTGGTTTTGAGCATGAGGAATACTGTGGTACATTTTCAGATACTTTGGCTTTGGCTGCTGACAGCTCCAACAACTTCTGCCTGAAGTCTCCTGAGAGCATCATGGTCATTAACAGATTAATATTCATAAACCCATGGGCTGTTGCCTAGTTGTTTTTCCTTGATTTATGGAGGGAAGTGTTGCCCACAGTGTTATGGGAAATGTGCTGAGCAGTGGAAATTAGACTTCAGCTCTCAAGTTCTTTCATCCTGTGTGTGACCACCAAACCATTCTTCCCACCACAGGAGCTCTGAGTGCTGCTGTCATGAGAGCCCTCACTTTGCTCTTCTGAGAGTGCCTGGTTTTGTCTTGGGTGTTGCAACTGTTGGGTTTTTTTCAGTGCAATGCCACTATGTCCAGTTTCTAACCACTGAGCTGGATTTCATGCTCCTGAAATCCAGACAGAAGGGTCCTTGTTCAGCAGCAGTCAGATGTCTGAGGTAGATACTGTCCTGCTGCTCAGGGTTGATTAACACAGTGGAAAAACTCAGCCCTGCTGCAGCCTGTCTGAAGTCTTCTCTGGCTCATGTGCTTGAACTCCATGGATAAGGAAATGGGCTTTCTTTTTCTTTTTCTTTTCTTTTTTTTTTTTAATTTTCTGAAAACAGTTTGCTTTTTTGAAAAGGAAGCCTAAGAAATTGATCGTGAGTGCAAGGCAGGTCCCTGCTGTGGTCACAGGGCTCACACCAGCTCACATCTATTGAGTATCTGGGCCTTTAGTGTTTTACTGTAGTTCATTAAACCCTTAGTGATCTTTTTTTTCCATCTAGATGTACATCCAAGCCTACAAGCCAGCCAACCTGAAAATGAAAATAATAAAAAATGACTACCACAATCACCCACTCTACTTGGAAGGGGCTTTAAGCAAAAGCACTCATTACCAGCAGTATCAGCCAGTTATAACTCTGAGGAAAGGCTACACCATCCACTGGGACAAGACTGCCCCTGAAGAGCTGGCCATATGGCTCATCAACTTCAACAAGTGAGTGATCTGAATTCCAACATTCCAGCTCAATAATGTAACTGCACATTTTTAATGGGTGAGGTCATCACCTCATGAGCTCTTCCAGAATGAACATGCTTGTTCCAGGAAGTCCATTGAGTTCACCATCTTTTCATTAGACATCTCAGATTCCTGTTTCCTCCCCTAGGAAGCTCTGCAAGATAACATGGTTCATTTTTGGAACTGTAGAGTTAATTCATTCCTGGTGCATGGAAAACACAGGTGTAGAAGTCAGGAGCAGATATGACCTACATTGCTTAACTAATCCATGGTTGTTATATCTAATTTACATTGCACTGATTTATCTCAAACCATGAAAATTTTAACTGGCTAGGAAAAAATGAACCTATTTTCCATAGTGAATTATTTAGTTTGGCTTCTGGCATGCCCAGTAAAATAATAGTTATGTGTTGACTTGTTACAATGTGGGTCTCTGCTATTTTTAGGAATGACTGGATCCAAGTAGGGTTTTGCTATCCTAAAGGGACGACGTTTTCCATTCTCTCAGACATCCACAACCGTCTCTTGAAGAAAACATACAAAACTGGAACCTTCTACAGAACCTCTCAAATGGAGAAACTGGAGCACAGATACCCTACCAAAGGATACTACTACTGGGATGAGGACACTGGGTAAGGAAGCAGACCTTGCTGATTTGGACACTGCCTTTAGAACGCTGCTGGAATCGTGAGCCATTTGGCTAATGCCACTAGTGAGGATCACAACAAAACCAGGAAGGTTTTCTGGGAATGTGACCAGTATTTAATTTTCCTGGGACTCCCACAGCTGCCAGTCATTCATAGGCTCTGCTGCACTGCCAATTACTCTGGGAAATCCTTTGCCAACTGAATACAAATTAGAAAAAAAAAAATTAAAAAATCAAAGACAAAAGCAAAGTGCAGACCATGAAGCTTAACTGAAGACAGATGCAATCCTTGTTGTTTTGAACAGCAATCATTTATAACCACTGTGACAGGGGTGCACAGGAACTAAGAGCATGTAGTCTGTTATTTTCTTTTAAAGGATTAAAATAATGGGAAAGAAAAACCTAAAATACAAAGCATGTATTGCTACATATATGTATCATTACAGAATAGAGTCCAAAGGGAGCTTAGGTGCCATCTTATTTCTCCATTCTAAGTTACCTGAGGTCCCTAAAGCATTTCTGAGACTTGTATCCCCTTTTCTTTGCCTGTGGTATAGTGGGCACTATCAAATGCAGGCATCAGTGTCAAGGGTTGCAGTGCACAGTATTGGAGAGCATAGGAAGGAGTCCACCACAGCTGGGAGTGGGCACTTTTTGCACAAAAGTTTGAAGGATGCTTTTTTCTTCTGCCTGCAGGCTGCTGTTTCTGAAACTCAAAGCTCAGAATGAGAAAGAGAAGTTTGCTTTCTGCTCTGTAAAGGGCTGTGAACGAATAAGAATCAAAGCTGTGATCCCAAAGACAGCTGGTGTCAGTGACTGTGAAGCCATGGCCTATCCCAAGTACATTGAGACACCAATAGTGGAAGTGCCAATGCCGAAGAAGCTCTCCAGTGCACAACTGGTAAAGCAGTTGATTTCTTCACAGAATTATTGCTCATGTAAATCTGTAGTTCTGGCACATATCACTCCCACAGACATACCAGGTTCAGAATATCCTGTGCCTGATTTTCTGAAATGGTTCAGATGTGTGAGATAATAGGAAACAAATTCTTGCACATGCAGAGAGCAGGTCCTCAAAGGACAGAGCCACACAAGACTTGGGTTGAAGTTGGAGACTTGGTCTTTCAGGGCTCTGATGTGATGTGTTGTGCTTAAAGGCATAGGGTGAAAAGTGATGAGCTGGAAGACAGGTTACTCCAGGAAATGTGACTCTGGAGACACAGCAGGTTCCTTGTCTGGCCTCCAGTTCCTCCAGGCTGTCAGAGAGGGGACTGTATAGTTGAGTGTCTCATTCATATGATGCACAACACTCTCTCCTGTATCCAGTCTGGTTCTGGGGGAGGCAGGGGGATATTTATCTGTTATTTGGGTTTTTTCACTCATCACCCTTGAAACTGGAATACACAGCAAAGCCTCAGAGAATTATGTGTCAGTTTTGCAAAGTGAGAATCACTCTGCCATTTGGTGAAACAATTTAAATGGTGACAGGATGAGCAGAGAGGTTACCACTGTGCCCACTTTCATTAGCAATGTAATTTGGCAAGTCAGTGCTTATTATGTAGCTTTCTTGTTGACTGAATGTCAAGATTTAAAATGTTGTTGGAAAATGCCGCATTCAGGTAATGGACATTCTCACTGGAAAACTCTTCTCTCTCCTTGTTTGTCCTTTTTTTTTTTTTTTTTAAACAGAATACCAAAGACCACCTAATAGAAGTGAAAATAGAAACTTATAAGAAACAGTATTTCCATCTAAAGGATGACTTTGCATACATTGAGGTGAGCGAATCCTCTCATTGAACTTATATGGGATGAAATTCTAAGATACTTGCTTCATCTTTATGGAAAACTTGCTTATAAAGTTACTATGGACAGTTAGGTTCAGGTCACTTCGCTTTGCATTTTGCAAAAAAAAGGAAAAAAGGCTGTAACTTTCCCTACCAGTGAAAATGCAGGACAGCTTGACCTCAGAGACCTGGAGTTCTGCCCTTTGACAGATAGTCCCATGACTCATGTCTATCAGTGCTTCTTACAAGTAATTGCTTGCAATTGTGTTACTATGATAGATCAAGAATATTTTTCCCCCTGCACAGGTTGACGGTGTCAGGTTTTTCCTCACTGATGAGGGTATCCAACTGGTTGTGATTGATGGACATCATGGAAAAGTTGTTGATCGAGTAACATTCAAAAACTCCATTCTGCAAGGAATCCCAGCACAGATAGAAAACTATGTCAACAACATCAAAGATCAGTGAGTAAATAATCTGGCCTCGCTAGGGTGCAATGTGCAATAATGGTGTATAACACTCCTAATTTTCCTGGATTTTGTCACACAACGTGGGCCAGACACTCAGCAGTGTGTTTTTGTGCCTGATGACTCCAACAGAGCCCAAATTTGTGCAGGACATGCAGGCAGCAGCAGGATGCAGACTGTGATTTAAGGACTGACTGAGCCCCAGATAAACTGCAGAGCTACATTTATGTTGTGGGTTACAGACAAATTGCAGACTTAAATTCACCAAGCACTGTTTGGTACAGATGTGCATAGTTTGTGTTTTTCTACTTGCTGCATGTTCTCTCAAATTGGAGAAAATTCCACTAATAAAATACATTCCCCCTTGCACATTTCCCTGTCCAGACCTAAGGGGTGGATGCTTTTATATTTTAAGTATGGGCAGCCAGAAATGCAGAGTTGTCCAAATAAGTGGTAAGTAGCCAACACATGTTCCTGCATCCTGGAGAACAGCAGCTTCATCTGCTGGAAGGAGAATTGGAACAACATCAGAAACGTGTTAACCAAAGGGGTTGTTCCCATATTAGCTTGTGGTGTGCTCTTGGGAAGTGGATATATTTCATTATTGTTAAATCTGTTTGGATTTGAAATATGATATGTAATATTTAATACAAATATGAGTGCTTTGTTGATGAATCATCTGAAATAGCTGTGGGCAGATTGACAGGATATTGTTCTGGCATTTACTCTGGAGACTTAGGGCAAGCTTCAGCAGAGTGCCATGCAGGTGGCAACAGATGTGTTTCTATTGTCCTAAATAATTCTGGAGGTTGCAAAAATCACATCCAGTAGTTACTTCAGAGAATCATGGTAGCTGCTCACTTTTCTTTCATAAAAAATTAGCATTTTTTCTTTTCAGAGGTCACCATACTGCTTTACAAAAATTTCAATCTCAGTCCTGGCTACATCCAGCTCCTGGATGTTTTCCTGAGCTGTGGGAGCTGTGCAGGCAATGGGACCATGCAGGGGCAGCTCCTGGTCACTTTTCCCTGCCATGGTGGAGGGCCTGGGCTGTAGAGAGATGGTACCAACAGAGGGGTTGGAGCCACACCAGCCTCACCCATCACTTGTGAGGAGACTGCTAAAACAACTCCTAGGTTCATGGATTTGGGAGAGCAAGAGGAGGTGTTTCTAGCAAGGATAAACCTTTCCATTCATTTAAGCAACTCTCTGCAAGCCAAATGTCTTTTTTTGTAATAAAATAAATCCATTTTTTATGACGAGTTTCCCAGGGATAATAAAATAAAACATCTGGTGAATTTATTTTAAATTTCTATAGCAGGAAATGCTTAATAAAAAGTAATGATTTTAGTGAACTGAAGGAAGACAAAAGATGTGATTCAGCATTCACAAAGTAGTCAAAACCAGCCTGCCAGCTCAATCCAATCTTGTAAGCACTGGAGTATTTTAACACCTTACGTTTATTGTAGGAAAAGCTGTGATAATTCTTAACTCTTTTGCTTCTCTTGCTCCTCTGCCACCACCCCTTGCTATTTTTCCCTGAACAGTTCCAATTCCAGCTGAGGTGTTAAGATAAAACTGCTGCCCTCAGGAGCTCAGGGCTTGAGCTCCACAGGAGCTGCTGCCTAATTAATTTTAGTGACTTGTGTCCACAGTGCTGCCATAAAACAGACCCAGCATGGCTCTCACTCTGCAAGACTGCAAATGGCATTTGAGTCAGGGAAGTTCCATTCATGGAAACCCCGCAAGGTGGAATGAAATAATTTCATCTAAGCAAGTGTTTGCTCAATTCATGTCGTGCAGCTTTAATGAGGAGGTGAACAAAGAAAACATCCCAGGCTCACTGAACATAGTACCAAAACTTCCACAGAACTCACTGGCAAGAGTTCTTTGAGGTGTCTGGAGGTGTCTGTGGGTCTTGTGGGATGTAATGAGTTTGACTTCACCGAGCATCCTGTGTAGTGAGAAAAGTCTCACTACATGATTTTCTCTTCATGTTTAATTTGGGTTTTATTCTGTCCATCTAAAATTAAGCCTAACCAGTTATTGAATTTTACCCAAACAACTACATATTTGCATTAGCTTATTGCACTTACCTTTTGTTTATTGCTTGGCATTTGTAAAGTACCCAAAGAATTTTGAGGTGAAATATAGTACATGCAAGTAAGTCAGTAACAGTGATAGTAATAATAATAATGATAATTCACATTTTAAACAGAAGCAATAAAAGTCTCAGAGAAGTGAATTAGTTCAGGTTTAATCTGCTAATGAAAAATGAAAGAACAAGTAATTACTTGAGGCTTGCTAAGAGCATCCCAGGGAGAGCATGTGTCTTTCTGAGCAAAGCAGGATGGAACTGCAGGTTGAAAACATTTAAACCATCCTAGAAAACTGTTTAAAAAAAAAAAAAAAAGTTACTTCTGTCTGCTTTCTGATGGGTTTTGCCTGACTGAAAATATAACATGTGACTAAACTGTGGGAAAGCACTGCTAAAAGCCATTGAAGCTGCAGCCCCTGTAGTTAATGGGTGTCTTAGTTGCCCAGGCAAAAAATTACCAGTGCTCAGGACAAACAAGCCAAGAATGTGTTCTGACTCTTCATCTGTTTATACATGTCTTTGTTTCCTTCAGCTCCATAGTGCTGGTGACATCTAAAGGAAGATTAATTTCAAGAGGACCATGGACTAAAGTGCTGGAGAAACTTGGAGCAGAAGAGGGGCTTAGGTTAAAAGGTAACTGCTGTTTAAAAACTCAGTTCTAACTCTTTTTGATCCATTCCCCTCCTTGACTTCTTGTAAAGAGACCTTTCCTCTGCTTCTAAATTTTCCCTTGATTGTTTCTGTCTCTTCTTGTTTTCTAGCATGCGCTAAAATATGATGGACTAGTAATTTATTTATTTTGTAAGGTTGTATCCAGTGCAGCTTTGGATAGCAGTGCTGAGTTCAAAACTATAGATGGAAAAAGTACTTATGGCAGTTGTTCATAAATGTAAATAATTCAGGGGGGTTGATTGTCCAGATTAATTTTAAATTAAAAAAACATTCTATCAATAGGAACATTGGACCTTTTCCCCCACTAAGTGTCCAAAACCAGGATTTTTTCCTTGTCTGAACTTTTTTTTTAGCTGATTTTCTCTTGAAACAATTCTGACTTTATGGCACAAAACATATTGATTTCAGAGCATCACATATTGCAGTATATTGCTCTATGTGCACGTTGCTCCAGTCAGCTCTGTGAGTTTTTGGCATGCTTTCCTTTGGTGTGTGTGTTGTCTTTGCTAATGTAGGTCTTGTCGGTGCTCTTCTTCCCTGTGAGGGTGGTGAGCGTTGTCACAGGTTGCCAGAGAGGCTGTGGATGCCTCCTCCCTGGAAGGGTTCAAAGCCAGGTTGGATGTGACATGGACCAACCTGGTCTAGCAGAAGGTGTCCCTGCCCATGGCAGGAGGGTTGAACACGATGACCTTTAAGGTCCCTTCCAACCCAAACAATTCTAGGATTCAATGATCATTCCCCACCTTCTCCAGACAGGAAAGGGGTTTGAATATAACCACCATGCAAATAATGAGAGCTTCAACAGACAGCTCAAGCTGCCTGATAGGAAGGTTTTTTCCCTTCTCACTTTCTCCTCTGTAATGTAGGGCATATTGTTGCTTAATGGAAGCATACAAACTGTATTTAAAATTTTAATTAAGCTAAATTAGGAAAATATTTCTTCAGTACCTTGAGAATGCATGTTGCCAAAGTTTGTGTGCTCTTGTGCACCTGCACCCATCCAGCCATGGGATGTTACCATGCACACAGGCGTTCTGGTGCAGCCCTGACACACTCCTGATGTATTTGCTCTGTTTTGCAGAAAAAATGTCTTTTGTCGGCTTCAAAGGCAGCTTCCACCCTGTCTGGGTGAAGCTGGTCACTAATGAGGACTCAGCTAAAATCTACCAAGCACTGCCAATTCCTGTGGTGAAGAAAATGAAGCTGTGAGGACGCCCTGCTGTGCCCTCCTGGCTGCCAGCGCTGCCCCATGGCACGGACTACTGACCGCTCGCCGCAGGCGCCTCGCCAGCCTGCACACCAGGTGTAGCATTTTGTTGTTGTTGTTGCTGTTCAAAAAGAAATCTTACTGTAAGTAGCTAGAGTGGCCACATGTGACAGAAAAGCCTTCCTCTGTGACCAGCGTGTGTCCTGCGGTCGCCGTGGCGACTCTCGCGTTACTAAGCAAGGTTTGACCTGTTTTTACCAGGTGCTGGTTTTATCAGCGCCCCTGTGACAGACTAACTCACGTGCTGCCTCTCCGAGGGAGAGTTCTAGGTCTAAAGGCCATCGAGGGCTATTGCTTTGACCAGCCTCTAAGTTGTCCACACACTTTTTATTTTGCATAGTGTGACTGGCTGCTCACATAAACATGGAATGCCAGTTCAAAGGCTGATTGACCATCTAAGGCAGAAAGAATATATTTGAATGATTACTTAGATACTGGGAAATGTGACTGGACAGTAGGCATTTATCCTAAAGCTTCTATGAGGTTTGATCAAGCTCTTTGGGTTGTGTTTTGTACATGCAACCCAAGGCACATAGTTGGGGAAGAGAGGAAAGAAGGAGCAGACAAAACATGCCAGTGGAGACTGATGAAACCACATATTTCTGCTTGTTCAGAAAACTGCAATTTTCCTCTGGATTGAGGAGTTTTAAAAGTGATTGTGCAAAAAGGAAATTTTCCTCCAACAAGCAGCTGCAGGCTAGAAGGAGAGCTATGCCAATTAGCACAGGTATTTTATTTTCTCAGCCTTTCCCATGCAACCTTTCCCCTCTGTATAATAATGTTCAGCTTCAGTCTGGAGGGTTTATGTTATCAATTAAAACCATCCCATTCAGGGCTTCCAGGTTTTAGCTAGGAATGCTGGGACTTACCTTACTCAGCATCAAACAGGGTAACCAGCCCTCTCCTTTCCCAGGACATCAGAGGGAACAGGGTCAAACTGCTCTGCTGTGTGTTGCTTTCTGATCTTGTCCTCAGGCTTAAGGATATTAGTGTCTTGATCCTCCTGGAAGAGTTACTTGAGACCTGGATGAAAGGTGACAGAGGCCTTACCAGGCAGCTGAAGAATTAAAGTGGGAATTCCCATGCACTAGTTGGATGTCTTGTACCTTGTTTCCCCCTGCTTCAAACAATACCTGGGTACTGAAGGCAGATTAGTGTGAATCAGGACTCTGCAGGGGCATCTCTTGAAGCTGGGAAGGTAAATATTACCTTGTAAAGCATTTAAAGCACTTCCAGTGTTTAATGATATTTCTGTCCGTTGCTCAGAAATGCCATGAAGGTGTGTCTGGAGGCTGTGGCTATTCTAAGGGATCTAAAGGCAGGGGGGAAGTGTAAAAGACAGGATGATGAGCTTTTCAAAGCACATAGAAGGACAATTTTGCCAATAATACTTGGATTTGTTTCCCCACTTTATCTCTGCCTGTCCCCATTGCCACATAAATTATTCTAGTTGCTGATGGCTACTTCATTTTGCTCTAAGTAAAGTTTACATAATTAAATTGCCTTTTCCCCACAGTATGCAAAATGCTACCTTGCAGTTGGACTGAAAAGCAAAGATTTTGTATGTCATTCCAAAGGCTGGGCAGGTGCTGTACTCTATAAGCCTGGTTTAGATCAGTCACTCTGAAAGTCAAAGCAACCATGAGCAAAATTCAGATAGTCCTGTAAGTTACATTCCCCTCAAGCCTCTCCTGGTTTTTGAAACTGGAAATGTTCTTTTCAGTCTTACTATGTAAGTGTTTCAAATTAACTGAATGTCATGTGTATTGTATTTGGCAAAAAAAAAGAAAAAAAAAAAAAAAAAAAAGAAAGAAAAGAAACAAGCATTCCCTCCCTGCTTCCCAAAAAGAGTCTGTTAATGAATACTGTTTAGGCATCTGTGCTGTTTCCAGAATGAATGGCCATAACTTGTAAAAGGCAAGGTGGATTGGTTTTTCCCCCAAATTCTTATAATGGTTTGGGGATTTAACAAACTATTGCATGAAAGAGTCAGTCACACTGGTGGTTCAACCATGATCATCCTGTTTGTTTATCTGTTGTTCTCAGATGGCCAAAACAGAGCCATATCCATGAAGTCAAGGGAACAGACTAATAAGAATTCCTTTGAGTCCATCAGTCTGGGTTATCTAAACCTCCTCAGTGCCCTGAGCCAATGCTGTTGATGCCATTGCACCGGTGCTGGTGGGACACACTTGGTCCCAAGAGATGGACCAAAGCAGGAGTATTTCTTTCATGAGCACCTGAAAAATGGTGGGCAGGAAAGCAGGAAAGGGCTCAGAATGTGCCTGGAGTGGGATTTGACTTTCCATGACCCCCAGGGCAGGGATTGCCCTCCGTGGTGCTTCACTGACCACAAGCATTTCCCCTTTCCTGCTCCTTGTAAATGTGCAAAGGGCCAGGAGGATCACACCAGGTGGGTCTATCCCCTAGACAGGTTTGTTCAGCTTCTATGAGCATGCTGCCTTTATGCTGATGTGTAGCTTCTGATTTTACTGTTTTGGGAATTCTCAGGGTGAAATCATAAGACTTGGCTCTAGGAAAAAAAAACTTTTGTTTTTTCTTTTCTAAAAAATCTTATTAAGAGAAGAAAACTTTTAAGTAGCTTGTTCTATCATGCAGAGCTTGTCACATGGGGCCTGTTTTGGAGCTCGGGTGGGTCTCATGCTGTGAATACGGGGTAGGGAATCACTGCAGTCTGTAATCCTGAGGGATAGCAGAGCATTGTGGCCGGGACAGCCATGCCAGTGAAATGCAAAGGGCTCCTGTTGACCTTCAGGGGTGGAGTCAGTGTGTTGCTCTGAAGACAGAATGAAGCCTGATACCATCAACAGCAAGAACTTGTGCCATATGATTCCTTTTTAATCTTTGACTGTTCTAGAATCTGCACATGCACATTCTGACTTGTGAATTACCCATCTGCTTGTTCTTTGTCCATCCTTTACAGTCCTTGCACAACTGCAGTGACCCTCTTTGTAAGGTTTCATTACTGCAGATGTTTCCATGTTTGCCTACAGTTGCCATTGTTACAGTGGGGGTTTTGATTGCATTTTGTTTGTTTGTTTGTCTGTTTGGATGTTGGGGATTTTTTGCCTCTGTTCGAATGCTTGTCTTACCTGTCGCCGAAACAGCTGGTCCTTTTTCGGAGTTAGATGTTTGTACATTTTCTTATAGACTTTCCAATGAAAAAAATATATATTTTCTATTAATTTATTACAATGGCACTAAGACAACTAAATTGCAGACATATGAAGCATTTTTACTGGAGATGAGCATTGTCCAGGTTGTTAAGGAGGTTGGCAATATGTCTTTTCTGATAATCTGCTTTGCACTTGAAAGCTCTCTATGTCCGCAGACCGTGGTGATGCATTGACTGTTGGGTTTATGATGACAAGAGCTCTTGGGACATTGGTTCCAACAGATTGTGGCTTACAACTGAAATAACACTTAGTTGTTTGGAATACACAATGTTTATCAAAATAAATATTCAGTGCAAATTTCTTATTTTATTTTTGTCTCCCTATTTATTTCAAAAGACAAAACCCAAGAGGTCAAACAACTCCCCGTGTGTGTTTGCTGGCCAGTCTGCACAGACCTCAGCACATTTCACTGCCTGCCTGGCCACACTTGCAGGATCTGAGAGTGGAAAATGGGAAGGGAAGGACTTGAAAATAGGAAGGGGTATATTATACTAGGCAGCCAAGGGAAAGGCCTGTATTTGAGGTAGGTGGGGGACTATTAGTAGATTAAAACAAAAATCTTGTTTCCTATGAAAACATTTTTTTTAAAATTGAATAGGGTAAACATGGAGTAAATATATATGTGGAAATAATATATAAAAAATGTGTAAAGTTTTTATATTAGGCAGCTATCAAGGCTTATGGAAATCTCACTCTCACATCAAGTAAGACTTTGACTGTAAAATGTTCACCCTGAGATGGTGCGAGCTGGGCAGACTGCTATAAAACCAATCACTCTTCCAGTGAAGAACTTCTTCCTGATGTCCAACCTAAACCTCACCTGGAGCAGCTTACGGCTGTGTCCTCTTGTCCTGTTGCTGGTTGCCTGGGAGAAGAGACCGATCCCCACCCGACTGATATGATATGATAGTATTATACATTATATATATCATATTACTATGATTAATTCTATTGCAGCGCCGTTCCCTGTCCGCGCGCGCCCCCCCGTGGCCGCTCCCGCCGCGCTCCGTGTGCGGGGACTCCGCTCCCCATCGCGGTGTCACATTCCCGGTGACATTCCCGGTGACATTCCCAGCTGAGCGTCACGCTCCTATCAGTCTCTGATGGGCAACAAGCGCCTATCCGAGCTCCCACAGCTTCTGCTCGCAGCTACAAGGATGCTCCCGCCGCTGCTTCTCGGAGCTTGGGTTCTCCTAAATCCGCTGGACTGTAAGAAACATTTGACTGTCCCCAAAGTGCTTTTTGTGCAGCCCTTGCAGAGCTTCAGACCAGGCAGTGCATCACTTCCACCAGAAACCGAGGCAGCTGTGATGTGTCCATGCTTTTTCCGCCCCAAAGGGCCATCCCAGTAGCTGTTCCAGGGGCTGTTCCGTCACCCCACTTTCTTCCTGACCAAAGGATGGGGGAAGGATGTATAGAAACCACCGCTGCAGCCACACCCTTCCTTCCTCTTGCCTGGCTTCCTCACAAAAGACACCCCCAGAAGCTCCTCCCTGTGGTGATCCCTTAGCTGTGGAGCTGAACCCAACACTGTACAACCTTAAACACAAAACTCATGGGAGACCTCCATCACTTGGCAAACAATAATTTGCACTTTGCAGTCAGGAGCAGTACTAGGACACAGAAAGGGATAAGAGAGCAGTGACAGAACTCAATAGGAAATTGCTCTGGAATGAACCACTTACAAATAACTATTTCTCCTCCTTTGCCAAAGGCTGTAATGCAGGATCACGATGAAATTCTCAGAACCACTGTAACCTCATCTCCTCTCGTTAGTGTTGGATGAATAGCACAGGATAATGTTTCTCAGAGCACAGATACCTCACCAGAAACCCAGGGGTCTGTCAGCTGATAGCAACACCTTAGGAAATTAACGCAGCTGACTGGACTTTTGTTTCTGCTTTCCTGTAATCCAGCTCCAGTATTCAACTGGTACCACTACAGCATCTGAGTATCTCTTGAGCATGGCCTGCCCCACCACAAATCTAAAGTTGATTTTCTCATCCCAGAAAGTGAGACTGTCCTGGCTTATCAGTACTGATGGAAATAACAATGTGGCTGAAATATATTTCAGCCCTTACTAAGGTTATCTGAGAACTGAGCAATATGGCTTAAATGGTGGTGCTATGTGGGAACAGGGGTTGGGAGTGATAAGATGAAGAGTGGCTTTTCCCTTGTTAAGTTACACAACTCACTAGTTCACAACAACCTACCTGGCACCCACATCAAAGCAAAGAAGGTTGGGTTTTTCAAAATCTTCTGCTCAACTGCTGCCTTAAATGCCAAAGCATTTGCATGTTTGTGCTTCTGTTAAATTACCTAAGTGGAAAAAAATAGTTTTGGTTATCAACTTCATGAATTAGATCATTTTAGTCCCTATTCTGCAAAAAATGAGGATCTCTTTTGTCCAACAGAGCAGAGACACAGCAATTCTGGGGCAAGAAAGAAAAAAGTTTCTGCTAAGTGTCTAAAAGCAATATATTCTTTCTTCATTTTCTTCCATGTTCACACCAAGGAGGTTGCCAATAGGATTATAGTCACAGGCCCAGCAGGCACTGAGCCTCCTGAATATCTGGAACTCTGACACAGGTTACCTCTGTGCTGATCTTTCAGAGCCAGGGTATCCCCAGGCATCCTAATGGGATGAATTACAGCACTTCACAAGGTGCAATCACATAGAAGGGAGTGCAAGGGATCCGTGGGTGAGTGGAAAGGCCTCTGCTCCTCTAACTGTCCCCTTTCTTCCTCCCAAAATACCAATATCTACGTAACAATAAAAAAAAATAATTAAAAAATATATATAGCCCCATGGTTTTTAGAAAACAATTATTACTGTTAAATTTTCATATTACAAAAACAATGATACAATGCCACTGATAATCCAGGCAACACCAATATCAACAGTGAAAATACATCATACGGGAAAGAAACAAAACATTTACCAGCTGTCCTTGGCTAAAGGCTGGCACACCATGTAATGCTAGATTGTAATGTTACATCAGATTTTTAAATGCTAATCAAAAACTGCAATGCACAGAGCTCTTCTGCTCAAGAGAGATGGTATGACCGGGGCATTACAGCAAACACTGCACCATCATGGATAAATCTTAGCAATATTGTAACAACCACACTTGCAATTCCCACCCTTTTTAAATGACTATGGACACCGCTTGCATCTTCTAATTAGTAGGATTTAGTAGTTGGTGGACTTGATCTTAAAGGTCTTTTCCAACCTAAATGATTCTACAATATGTTATAAACTCAGTTGCCAGTATTTATTTATTTACTGTACCTTGTACTTCTCTTGGGTCTTCTGGGCCCTGGTCCTGGAAATTAAAACAACAAATTCCCTCCTTTTCTTGCTGATGAAGTTAAGCCCTCAAGAACAGTGGATGCACCTGTGCTCTTGGAGGTCAGAATGTAAATTGAAATTAGTTTTTTTTTTAGCAAAAGAGATCAGGCACACAGCATATATTAGGATTATCTCAAACAACAACAAAGAAACATAACAAAAATACAGAAAAAAACCTCTCAAACAAAAGCCCCCAAGTATTTTTTCCAGTATTTTATTATGTAAAAAGTTGATTGTCCATTGAAAATTATTCACAAAGTGCAACCACATCTTGTGTAGTATCAATGACAGATCATTGTTTTTTTTCTGAGGAGGACAGCTGGGTTAAAAAATATAACAGTAACTTAGAAAAGTTAGTTATAGCACTAGAACAGAGAATAAGCTGAGGGGGAAAAGGCAGCAGACATTGAGCTGTCATGAAAGCAGGTGATTTTCCACGTACCTGTAGACAACTGAAATAAAAGGAAATAGTAAGAGCTGCAATTATCACCCTACTCGCTGAAATTAGTTTTAAAGGAGGTATCTGAATGCCCTGTATGTAGAGTCAAAAAAATCTGTTATTGAAAGCCTCCAGATAAGACTCCAAAGAAGAACCCATCTCCTGAGGTACTGATAGAATGTTGATGACATTAAGTAACTTTTTGAAGATATTCATTTTTATATATACATATCTTTATGTGTGTGATAGTGCTTGGGCTTCTTACACCATCACCAAATAACATTTGTTTATATAACACTGTACCAGGACAAGTGCAAGGGTCTCCAAGACTTTGCCAGTTTTAAAAGGCAATCTAAGCCATTTTGGAGTAATGAACTGTGATACCAGAGAAAGACTGGCTGGTTCAGAGAAAGACTGACTGCCACAGTGCCACATTATACTTGCTAGTGTAGTTCAGTATTTGTTGAGTGTAAAACTTGAAAAAGGGAACAGAAAAATAAAACGCAAAAAAAAACTTCTCAAAGGCAGCATTTTGTATTTTATATCAAAAAGCAGCTGCCAAGTCATTACACCTATTAAAAACCTAATAAACAAAACAACTAACAAACCCAAACACTTCAATAAGCTATGTGGCACAAGATGTACCTGCATTTGGCATAGGCAAGTTAATCACTCAGAAATAACCAAAGAATAAAAAAAACATGGTCAATTGCTTGGTTGAAAAAATTCAAACAAAAGCTCCTTTTAACTACAGAGGGGAAAGACCCAACCTACTGTAAATGTAGACTTATGAATAAGGTATCTATTCTCAAAATCTGGGATTAACTATAGTGCAGTAATTGCTTCTCAAACATTCTCAAATCCAATTTGTCAAAAAAGAACTCATGGTTATATTTCGTAAGAACTACAAAAATTGCATTTTCATATTTCTGATCAAAATCTGAACTGCCAGCTCTATACTACATATTTAAGTCGTAAAAAGAAAAAATCATTAATATTCCATTTTTATAGTTTCATCTGACCTCTGCTCTTCTCCTGAGAAGCAATACCGTTTAAAAACAGCGATGCAAACCCAGAATATGTGACTAAATGACAGTTCTGAACAAGAAACGGACTGCACATCTCCCTACCCAAATATCTACTGAGACTCTTCTCAACTCTGCTACACGTCTGGATTAATAACAGAATATAAAAACTAATACAGTTAATCCTGAAGAGACACATGATTTTAATTTTTCCATTCAAACAGGCACAGACTTGTTCAATGAAGTGCAGCTGGAAAGGTTTCTTCGATCCTAAATTCATACAAATATAATCAAAATTAAATAAAATGGGTTACCTGGAACCTTCATCGGCATCATTTAGTCCTTACGTACAGAAACCAAAGGTGAGTTAGTCTGCCCCTCGAATACTTAACTAAATGCAGAATTATTTAAAAGATTTTGCTACTCTCTGAAACAAGAAGTTCAGTGAATGAACAGACAATTTCATACTTTTGATATTGAAGTATTCCACAAGGTCAACCATTATGGTTCAATTAGGACCTTTTATCCAAAACACTTGTATTTTAGCACCTTAAATAAAGGGTTGAACTAACATCTTACTAGCATTGAATGAAGACAGTTAATACTCTGCTCATCCTTTGGAAAATGATCTGGACCATATTACTAGGTGCATTTAGTCCCTAACAGAGAGTAAGGCAGAAGGGAAACAATTCTAAGCAATGCATTTGACTGAATAACAATACAACCTTCCCAATTACATAAAGTATTTGCTCCCATGCATCAAACTTCATAGTATTCATATCAAGTGGTCATTTATGATCAATCATGTAAGTCAGGAATCTGTACCCAAAAAAAGAAAACAACCAAAACTGGTTATTGAGCATCAGTGATATGTCTAACTCAAAGTTTAACTCTGTACTGTAACTAGTTCCTTTTCAAATACTTAAAACAAACCGCTAAATCAGTAAATCAAATTAATTTCAGAGTTAAAGCTATTTCTTCTCATTCACCATCTCGATACCGTAACATTTGCTTCCACAGGCACAGTTCTGAATGCCCCAAATTTGGCTTCTCCTTTCACCCCGATACTGCTCATGCAGATACTGTAATTCCATTAACTCCTGAAGGGCACAGAATCTCCTTTCTGCACAGATTTGGAGTGCATTAGCTGAGTACCTGCCTAGCTTCTATCATGCTCCTTAGCACTGCCATGGAGTTCTTGGGACAGAACAGACTGAATTTATTTTAAATAAACAGGTAGTCTAACAAGACGTCCTAAAACCTGTAATTTCAGGCATCTTTGGCCATTGTAACACTATTCTTTGCAACTTTTGGCAGTTTTGCACCAAGTCTGTCGAACTGGTTCCAAGAGAATCTTTTCACACTGCACTTGGCTGTCTGACAGCAGCTGTGAATCAATGACCAACTTGCAGACCCAACATGGACATGGCTCCTACAGATGAACCTCAGCATATTCTGAGACCATAAGTCTTCTTTTTCACTTAAATTAAGCTCGTGATGTTAGACACACAGATTTGCATGTTAAACAACAACAAAAGCATAAAATAATTACAAACTAGTCAATTGCCAGTGTGAAGCATCACCTTTCCTGTATCTAAACAAATGGCCAACAGTAAGGAGTAAACTGGTGAATTTCAACACAAAAATTTAAACCTCAGTAGTTTCTGCTTCCTTCCCTCTGCCCCCCCAATAAACCCAGGACTCATAAGGAGATTCCCTTCAAGGAGCAGCAGAGCAGGGTTCAGTCTGGGTAAGGCATCCGTCATAGCTCCTCTCTCTGTTTGGTTGCTCGGTTGTCCTCTTTGATGCTATTATCTGATTTCTTCTCTGCATCTTTTTTCTTCTTTGCTTTTTCAGGTTTTGTTTTGTTTTTCACTTTCTCATTTTCATCTGCTCCTTTGCCAGGATAAACCTGACCTTCCAGAGTGACATCTGCACACCTTTCTTGGTTTATCAGGAAGTCTTTGATCTCCCAGGCGTAGCCGCCATCACGTAACATAAAGATGGCCCGATTGGAGCCAACAATAAACCTAGAGGAAAGATCCATATATTTTTCAGTTAACTCTGTGCTTTTCAAATACTACAGCACTTGCTCAATTTAGAGAACCTCCACAATATGTTTAAGAGCAAGAAGCTGGTCTGTTGCCTGGGGATGGGGACAAGAGAACAATCTTTTAGGACATTTATTAAATTGTATTAGTTTATAAATAACTAAGGAAGCAACAATATGAAGAAAACTTAAGAATGAATTTAGCACTATGTAAAATCCACTAATGAGCATTAAATTTGCTTGAGACACTTTCTGCAACCCTCCTCAGCCTCAATACAAGAACACAACATTCTTTTGTTTCAAAATGATCCTCTCTCCGAGAGAAAGAAAGTGTCACATTTTCAAGCCAGAGCAACAAAAAGCCTTTTGTGGTGACAAGTCTTCCGAGTTTGATGTTTTCCACCATGCACATAAAAGCAAACCACTGCAGCTAAAACTGATAAATAGCTGAACAGTAATGAGAGAAGAATCCAGGCTATACATACATATACTATGTGTAAGTGCACCACACCAGAATTTTTGTAGTGTGACTTGAAATAGATTGGAATATAAACTGATACAGAAACAAAAAAATAGTAATGGATGATGGAGATTGGGAATGGCAGAGGATGAACAGTTAAAAAGGTTTTCAGGAGGAAAGAAACAAGGATTCTGCAAAGGCAGGAACTTTATCCTTGTGTATCACCACTTACCTTTGCACATCGTAGTTGGCATTGAAGAGACCGCCCTGCCACAAGCTGGTAATTTCTTCTGTCTCCTTTTCTGTGGGATTTCCCGACACCGTGACAAACATCATCAAAGTCTTCCCCTTTTTTGTCATCTTCAGGATGCTTTCAGGCTTGCCGGGATCAATTTTTGAGAAATCTATTGGTGCTGGAGGCCTCTTGTGTTCAGGAAGATCTCCCTCTTCGATGTCATCATCCTTCTGTTTTGAAAAGGACAAGGAGAGTTTTTAATTAAATTGTTCCCCAAAGACGTCTTTTTTTTTTTTTTTAAATTTCTCTTTGCTTAGAGAATAACATTGCTTTGAGAAAATATTTTTTAGTTTAATGATGTAGATTCTGGAACCAAAAGAAAGAGGGACTTTTGTTTCAGGATACTTCATGAGGAGTGCTCGTTCCATTTATAACTTTCCTCTCAAAATGATACACATTTTCATAATGACAGGTAGAATTTCATTTTACCATGTACTGAAAAATATTTCAGCCTCAAGGCTAATTCAATACAATTCCACCTAGGAAATTCATAAAATAACACATTTTTTTTACAGTTTCTCAAAAATATATTAAGTTTATAAAATGTAATAAAAAAAGCTCATACACACATAAATAAAAAAGTGTTCATTTGCATTTTGCTTTCAGAGGTTAAAATTCACTTCTGGGAATCATGCAATTGCTTGAAAATGTAATTTTTCTTTCTTTTTTCTTTAAACAAATATAACCACATGAATTCAGATTTTCAATGTTCATGCCAGAGGAAGACTTTTATTAAAGGTTTCATGACTTTTCTAATGCACAGATGCAGCTCACAGTCTGACAACATAATCGCTAAGAATAAATCACTCTTACAAAAAAGAAAAAAAAACCCTCTTGATGACTCTGCTGAGGCTGACAGGCATTTAAATATTTAGAAAGGCACAATTCAAACTGCTGCCCCTTAAAGCTGCTCACAACAGAAAGGAGTGAATATAGTGACAACTTACATTAAGCCAGAACTTGATTTCTTAGACAGTGTTTGTATCACAGAATTTAAAAGCAAAAAACAGAACAGAAAAATCCAGAAGTCTTACGTTGGCATCCACCCAAGAACTAGTAAATGAGAAGGAATTAATGCAGATATTTTGGGTGTTGTCATGACTTCAAATACACATCCCTCCATTATGAACATGAACTGTAGCAGTATCCAAAAATATCCCCCTGAGGCCTCAAAGGTCAGGAGCCAAGCCCATTTTTAGAACTCAGTGTGCACCACCATCACATCTCTGCACATGCACATACACAAACTCAACATCATCCTCCTCCAACACCCATGGAGCATCCTATACCCTTTAAAGGTCAAGGTTTCGTACAAGTGACCTATGTTCTTTACCCATCTCAAATCCATCCTTGTCTTTTTGATGACACTGTTTAAAGTTTAGGTACCACAAAATAAAAGTTGTAGAAGCCTTAGATTTTATCTTTTCTTTCCTTACTCATTAAATATGTTTCAATTTTGTGAGTCTGAAACACACTTTCAAGTAGTTCACGTGCCTTCAAAGTTTCCATATTAAATGAACTGGGAGGAAAGGAGAGCCCCAAGAAAGTCCCACTTCCCTTACAAAGTGGGAACATATCTTGGAGGAAGCTGGAAAATGCTGAGATTGGTAAAGTACAGTCAAAATACAAAATCTTACCTAACTGAATGAAAAATGCTCTTCAGAATTAAAAGCAAATTGATCCTTAATTTAGTCTGGTTTGGTTACTGCAAAAGCAGCTTAATTCACAGTTTTCAAAGAGAAAGGCAGAAATAAATGTTTCCAAATAATTACACAATACAGAAACTGACTTTCGATTTAGTGACGACACAACCTACTACCATATACGACCTCTTTTTCCCTTAACTATGCAACTAAATGTTCCTAAAGATGTATTGTTGAAGTTTTAATGGAATTATTATCAGAAGCTGTCAAAAGCTTCCTTACACAATTCCTTTCCTGATCCTGTACAAACTATCACGCAGCTTTGTTTTTATAAAGCTATTTACAAAGTAAAGACATGGAAGTGTAAGCTTTTCCTTTGAAAAGTCTAGCAGAGACTTAAACAGTAACATGATGTTCCAGAGGGAAAGCACTACACAGACACAGTAATAACCACATATTCCTTTCCTTGCTTCTCCCCTCAGCTTCCAATTCTCACGCATTTCTCATAAATGTCCTGGATTCTTATATTTAAAAATATTAGCAACATATGTCACTTAATTCCTTCCCTTATTCAATGATCTTAGCTCAGAGTCAAGCCTGAGAAACCCTGAGCTTATAACAACAATGAACTATTTAAAGCACATGACCTTTCAATAACATAGAGACCTCCAGCCCAGATTCTCAGTTCTGTTTCCAGCTCCCCAGGACTCAAGGCTTCTGGAGAGTCCTTTTCCATGAGGGAAACCCCTGGGTGGCTTCCTTTCAAGCTCTATCTGTGCAACTGAGCTGCTGGATCAGCTCTATCTCTTTCCCCTGTTTCCTATGCTTGTTTTCCACTAGATCACTCTAGTGGATCACCAGGCAGTCATGCACATGGTGCAAGGGGCAGCAGGACAGCCTGCACAGAGAGGTGGCTGCTCCTGCTGGGAAGGCTGCTGGAGCCACAGCCTCAGCCTCACCGGGCTCGTGGCCTAACCCAGGGATGTTACAGCCACCACTCTCCAGTGGTTTTAGACTGACTGGGAAATAAAAAATATTAAAAGTCATTTCATTCTATTGAATTCATTCTGTACAGTTCTGTGCCCTGTGCCCCTCACTCCCAAGCAGAATTCCTGCTCTTACCCAAATTCACAATGGCCCCTTTGTTTCTCATCCCACTCCATCAAGTGCACTCATGCCCTCTCTGTCCTCCAGCCACCACCCCCTCAAGTCTCTCATGCCCCCTACGCATCCTGACTCCCACCAGGCAAAATGCCAAGCAGCTGACCATCCCGGAGACCAAACAGCCCTTCACTGTTGAGCCCTTAACTCTGTTCTTCTGGGGCTCTGCTCTATGTGTCTCTCTCCACAGTGGCAACACCAGCCCAGGCAGTGACTCCCCAGCTGCTCTGTCACATCTGCACACAACCTGGCCACAAGCGCTTGCGCAGCACATGGTGACCTGGATCAGAGACCTGCTCCAGATGAAGTGAAAACATCCTCAACAGTCTCCTCAACCTGTGTGCCACAGGGCTGGGACAGAATGTACAATCAGTCTCAAAACAGCATTAACCTGAGCCTCCCTTGCATGAGGCATCCCATTCAAGCTCAGATATGCTCATCTTTTAAGAATTTTTCCTACAGTGCCAGATTTGGTTGAAGTTGGGCAATATTATCATTTAAGCCTTGATACTTTAGCAGCTGGGACTACTGGGTCCTTGGCTGATACCACTCTCAGAAAGGCGAACTTTCAGCTTTTTACTAATTTTATGTCAAATTTTAACTCAATTTTCTACAACCTTCCCTTCCTAAAGGGAGATACACAGTAATAGCCCATGGGATGAATAAGTCCCCAGTGTTCAAACCAGGACCAAGGCAAACATCCTTACTTCTCACAGAAGTTGCTTTATCCGTATTTCACATACAAACCCCTACTTCTTCCTCTTGACTTATATCTGTAATTCGTGTTAGAGGAAACAGGAGTTTTCACTCTATTATTTCCTTCATTTTTTGTGCAACATATTCCAGGGGAAAACCTCATGGGAAAGAAAAAAATGACAGTGATGAGTGCTCTGGCACTTGACAGAAGCTGATGGAAGCCAAAACAGCAAAAAGAAGTGGCATGACAACAGCATGGAGAAGAGAGTGATGGGAACCCGCCCAGGGAAGCTGTGGCAGCGGGATGATGGGGGATGGAGGAGGGCGAGAGATGGAAGGAGAAATCCTTATGACGAGGAGGGATAAGGAAACACCAAACCAATACCACTGCAGATCTGAGGGTGAAACGAATATTCCTTCTGGTATCCACCCCCCACTCGGCCACAGAAATAATCCTCAATTACACCGCAAGAACTGACTTTCCAGCAGACCGGGCTGCTGGCTCGGCCCGACGGCGGGGCAGGGCGAAATCAGGGTAAGAGCAGGGTGAGAACTGGGATAGAGCAGGGTGAAAGCTGGGTGAGAGCAGGGTGAGGGCAGGGTGAGGGCAGGGTGAGAGCAGGGTGAGGGGCAGGGTGAGGGCAGCTGCCCCCGGGGCCCCGTCCGTGGGCCCGGACCTGCAGCCCCCCCACACGGCCCGGAGCCTCGGGGGGCGCAACCCGGCACCTGCGGCCCTCCGCCGGCATCGGGGATCCGTCCTTCCCTCCCTCCTTCCCTCCCTCCTTCCCTCCTTCCTTCCCTCCTTCCCTCCCGGCCACCACCAGGCCCGGGGCCGGGCAGAGCGGCCGCTCCCGCACCTCCCACTGCTCCAGCAGCCGGGCCATGTCCGCGTCATTGTAGTCCCGAATGTCCTTCTTCTTGTGCGGGCCGGGCCGCCGGCTCCCGTCGGGCCCGCCGGCCGCGCTCGCACAGAGCGCCAGGCCCAGCAGCGCCAGGGCCCGCAGCGCCCAGCGCGCCGCAGCCGCCATCTTGTGCCGCCGGCGGGCAGGGGAGGGGCGGGGGCAGCGCGGCCCGGCCCGGCCCGGGGGAGGAGCGGGGAAGGCGGCCGGGGCTCGGCGGGGGACGGGAGGGGGAGCTGAGGGGGTCAGGGGAGCTGAGGGGAGATGACGGGGACTCAAGGGGGTCAGGGGAGCTGAGCGGAGCTGAAGGGCGCTCTGGGGCGCTGAGGGGAGCTATGGGAGGTTGAGGGGGGCTATGGAGGGCTGAAGGGGGCTATGGGGGATTGAGGGGGGCTCGGGGGAAACAAGGGGGCCTGAGGGAGCTGAGGGGGGCTATGGAGGGCTGAGAGGGGCTATGGGGGGCTGAGAGGGGCTATGGGGGGCTGAGAGGGGCTATGGAAGGCTGAGAGGGGCTATGGAGGGCTGAGAGGGGCTATGGAAGGCTGAGGGGAGCTGTGGGGGGCTGAGAAGGCCTATGAGGGGCTGAGGTGGGGTATGGAAGGCTGAAGGTGGCTCTGGGGGCTGAGGTGAGCTATGGGGGCTGAAAAGGCTGCTCTTCCATCATCCAAAGTAGATCGGGTTCAGAGCAGAGGAACGAATTTTACTGAGTGAACACTTCAACCCCAATTGTATTCCTGTATATAGTCCTGTCATCACAAAATGGTTTGGGGTTTGGGCTGGAAGGGGCTTTAGAAATCAGTTAGTTTCAACACTGTAACAAACCAGGAGGCCACTGCCCTTAACGTGAAAATACAAAGTAAGAGCAGTCAGCAGGCAGGAGTGTGGGTTTGGGGAGGCTTTCCAAAACTAGGACTAACTCTTGAAGTGCTCGAACACTGAAGGGGTGTGCAGCTTGTGAACGCCAGGGAGACACAGTCCATGAAGCAGCAGCTTGCCAAGCGCACACACGGCATGAGAAGAACAGGAGGATGTGGGATCCAAGGTTTCAGCATCCCCACATACATAGAGCCTGGTCTGCAGCCTCCACGCGTTTTACAACATTTCAGACACACCAGCAGTGCCCGAGGAACAGGAAGGAGTTAGCCCAGAGCTATTCGTGGAGCTTGTTAAATGTACAGTCACTGAAATGGGGTTTACACAAGGACCTCTCACAGAGCTGTCCAATACCTCACTCACTAATGAGCACACTTGCCCCCTGATTTCTCATTAAATATAATGAACATCAGGTATACTGTATCAGATTGCCTTGATTAATGAGGTTTTACCAAAATGTGTTTCTGCTAACTTTTGTTATTACTGGATCATGTGTACATTCACTGGAAAAAAATAAAGACTAAAGATTCAATCTTGGAATGCTGGACACCGCATAAAATATTTTCGCTGCATTTCTACTAGGAAATACTTTCTTCAATTCTGTTTTTCTTATTATAACAAACCAACTCAACTTTCTTTAATATCTGATATGACATTTAGATACGGATCTCAAAAGTAATCCAATTCCCTTTGGTAGGCAAACAAGTTGTTCAGTATATCCAGCCCTGCATCAAACAACACTATACATTTCCTTGTCATGCACATAAAAGCTCTAATTTGAAAGGGAGATATTTTTCATGCTTGGCTCTGACCTTGCAACTCTCTTTGTTCAGGCAAAATTCTGTGTCCAGGAAGACTTGTTCAAAGTCTGCTTGTTCTGGGTTCAGCTGCAGGACAAACACCTGTTCAGCCTCTGTTCTCTGCTGTTCCTCTTTCCCATGCAAGAAACAAAAGCCATGCAGCATGTATCACTGACAGGAGAAAATTAAATTGCATTTCTTTTTATTGAAGCACATTGTGTTTTGATCAGAGCCTCTGCAGATACAAATATGCTTTTTATAGCTTAAGTGTTTTCATATTCCTTAACAGTTTTTATAGCCCTAGCAGCTAACACTATTATGATTGCAATACAGAACATATCCAATAATAGATGGCTACTTTCATTGTAGATTGCAAAAGTAAGGTGTATAATGCTTTATCTTGTAGCTTAAAGTCTCATCTAGTCATGCCAGGAAAGGTCTCAAGCTGTGACTGTAATTTTTGGATTCTGCAACACACAAATTTTATTAGTAGTATCTTCAATTATGAAGTTACACCCTATCAGAAAGGCAAATCTACCTCTGTTGATGTAAACTCTTTTCATTATTGAGTAGGGTTAGGTCAAACTGTAATACAAGAGGATTCAGGATGTTCTAAATTTCTGTTAATGAAGTTTAGGATTCTCTTTTTTTTTCATTTTTGGGACTGTATTTGTGCAAATTTCCCATACTATTATTTCTTATGAGTTGGGAGGAAAATGTGTATATATTTTTAGCTACCAAAAGCTCTCTCAAGTCTTTGATGGTGGTGGGGTTTTGTGTGCAATTTTCCATTTTAAAGTGTATTCCTGTTTGTCACATTTTATTTCTCTTGCAAATACAATACAGTAGGGTCTTAAAAGCCTGTTCCTTGACATTCCTTGGAATGAAACCTTATAAAGAACAAAGAACTTGACTTCATCAAGGAAAGGGAAATACCTTCCTGGAAGGCCATATAGACAATTAAAACATTACACCTACAAGACGAAAAGATCAGCCCTAAGCATACAGATGGAAGAATGAACATGCAAGGGCTACCTGCTATGAGCACATACTGTGTCTAGAAGAATTAATTCATTTTAAGAACTCTACTGATACAAAAGTATGTTTAATAGTGGCCCGGATGAATGAGGTGTTGTGCAAGGCAGCCTTTTAGTGATTATTTTGGATATCTAAAATGGCTGATGTCTGGTGTACAGCTGTGCTCTTTATACAGCCTAACAGGCACTACAACTGCTTTTGCACCTACTGGCTTAGAGAAGGACCAGGACAACACTGTGTTAAACAATACAGAAGACTTGATGAGTAACAGACCCCAGAAAACTTCAAGCAAGCTTTGAGATGACCCAGCATTCAGCATATTTTTCCCCATTTAAAAGCACTGCAATACATTTTACAGAATGTCAGGATATTATGAGTTATTTTCAGTAAAACATTTGAAATTAGTGTTTTCATAGGTCAAATTATCTCAAGTACCCTAAATGTTCCCCTGCAGAGAATCTAATGCCCAAGCTCTCAGTGTGTGTGTTAATTCAGCCCTCTGAATTTACTCCTAGGCAGAGTAAAACTTGAAGAATCAGACCTGAACATGCTATCTCTAAAAACAACATGTCTAAATCTCAAGAAAAAAAAGAAAATCTAATACTGTTACTAGAAACATAGCAAGCAGAATATGCTGTCACCTAGAGCATGAACATTTGAATGATTCAGAATAATTTCAGTCCTCCATTTAATTTAATTTCATGCATAAAAAAGCACACTCACTTTCCATCTATTAATTTTTTGTTCCAGAGCTAGTCAGACTTTGAATTCCTGGGTCCAATTTGAAAAATTAAGCCTTTCATTCAAAATTTTCCCAAATTAGGGCTTAATACCTGTGATTTGGACATGAAATTCTGACTTGAGTATTACCTTGAAAGTCAGATTCTGAATTCAGTTTTTACTATAAAATAAATCTTTACCTTGCATTTGTGTTATCTTGTGCATGAGCGTTCTGTAAATTAAAATGTATTGACTGGATGGAGATGTTCAACAAATAACATGATAGCTTTGTATCCTTACGTATCTGATCAGGTTTGGGGAAGGGGTATGACCCCTGACTGTCCAGTCAACTGCAATAAAGCTATACACTGTGATCCTTAAATTTAGAAACACCCCAGAATGTTCCTGTTAATAATCCTCTCACTGCAAAATTTGCTACAAATCTGTGCTGGTTAAAACGGTGTACTGGTTACACGATTTAAAGTTACCCTATTAAGAAAAAAAATTACATTAAATCAATGTCAAAGAAGGTTTGCACAGTTCCCACAGGAATTCCATTTATAGCCTAATTTTCACACTCTAAATGAAATTAATTTTGTAGTCCCAATTTAATTTGAGGTTTACAGGTCAGTTTTGGCACCTACATTTAATGTAAGTAATACATTACACGGACTTTTGATGAATTAGAGGTGCTAGGCTTAAACTGTTTATGATCAACAGCTCTCCTCACTGAACACTCATGTACAATGAGAGCAGAGCAGGATCAGAGACCCCTGTGAAAACATCTATTAAATTTCTCTTATGATATATATTCAAAGAGGACAGGGAAAGGAGAAACCCAAACCCTTCTGTAGAGTATTACAGCTGCAGGACAGAACATACCACCAAAAGTGCAATTCAGGAAGGGTGGGCCCTTGCACATTTTGTTCAAAATACTGCATTCTCCTTTGATCTCAAAAAAACCAGACCTAAGAGTCTGAGGGGAGAGCCTTGGATTCCTGTTTATGCTGGGCCACTGTAATCAACATTTATCACTCTTGCATTAAGTCCTTCTGAGTTTCAAGGCAACTGACCTACAAATCTGCATCTGGCCCTTCTCACCTGCTCCGGGGAGGGAGAATGGACACAAGGAGCTACTTTACACCTAATGCTCTTCCAGGCACCAGCCTCACAACACACGAGGTGCAGGATTGGATATCCATGTGTAGATGGTAGATGAGAACATGAAGCAGAAAGTCATTATTGGCTGTATCCACATAAAATACAGCACAGCCACAAGAGGAGTTTTATAGTTGCATTTTCCTTTTCATAAAACTATGTCTCTTTTCCATGTCTATGTATTAAATATCCATGGTAACAGCAGGGGACAACCAATTGATTATATACAGCAAGTGATGAAAACAACAGCGCAATAAAAGGACAACAAAATAAAGAAAGCTTTTGCTGTATTACCCTTCAGCTGAGAAACAGGAGCCAACCAGTATTTTGACACAACTGGGATGTTTACATTGCTGGTTTATTTAATGAACTTGTTCTTACTTTTGATATACTGTGTTTTTTACTATGTCATAATAAAAAAAAGCCAAAACCAAAATACCACATCAGAACCGAGGTTAAACCTGTATGCAAAAGCCCACTCATTAGTCCAAAAGCCATTTATTTCTAGACAACAGAAGAAGAAACAAAAACTTGTGACTGTGTTTGCAGTTTGCTGTTGCAAGTGCCCAGTTAAATGTTCCTCCAGATCTCCAGCTGTCTTTTTTTGCTACACACAGAGGAAGTTCTCAGGTTGCATCCCCAGTGTTTCAACTGTGGCTACCTCTGCAGACTTGAGACAGACCCAGACCTGACAGTTTTAGTCTCTCATAAAGTAATGGCTCTAAGTACTGACCACAAAACACTTACTTAGCACCGAAATATTTAAGACAAATAGATCCTTAGAACAGTAAGCCAGTCAACACACTTGCCTTTCCTTCTGCACAACTTACCCTTCCATTGCTGCAGAGAGGAAGGCCCAGCTTCTTCCAGCCTCTTCTGCAAAGTCTGCCTCTGTGTTAAATTATTTCTCCCAGCTGTCTCTGCTGACTTTATCCTCCTTTGATTTTTAGCACAGCCAGACAAACCAGCTGCATCCCTCAGAACTGGAGCTATCATTCCTGTAATTACCACCTCATGGGTTTAGTCACACATAGCTGACACAGGGGAACCACTGAATTGCCTTTTATTCCTTCATCAGCTAGCTCCCTATTAAGTTAGATCGATACATCCATAGAGGAAAGTAATATAAAGTAGTATAACCCACTGTATAGTAACTTCCTCTCACCAACCTGGCCACATACAGTGTTCATAAAATTATTACAACTTGGTATTCTTCAGCTATTACTCAACAGTGGCTACACCAGCAAAAATCAATTCTTCCTTCGCAAAAAAATATTTTACTAAGCAATAAAAGGGTCAAGTCATGTCAGATGATTCAGGAAAGAAGACTTCAGCCTCCAGTTTCTGTTGTACTAAGCACAATGCAAAATAAAGATCAATGTGACAAAAGAAGAGCTCATACAAGTAAGCCAATCTTCTGTACACTACTAAGCCACATTAAAAAGCCTTTTAATCCCTTGTATCTGACAATGCCTGCTGGTTTGAACCCCAGAGCATTATTTCATTTAGACTCTGTCAGTGAAATCTTTTTAAAGCCATGCATGGCCACCTGATTTTCATGTCTTCCAAGTCTTAATACCAATTCAGCGAGATGCTCAAGTCCTGTGGATCACCTTTGCACTCAGCAGCCAGGAAATAAATAGGTGTGCACACATTCTCCTTGAAAGAGATGTGCAGAACACTTACGAAGGAAATACCTCAAACATCACTGAGTAGAAGTTTCCTCCTAAATCACACAGATACATGTTCTGGCACTTTATAAAGCATGGAACTAGCTGATCCTCACTTCTGCTCAGATTACCAGCCCAAGAGAATCTGCCTCCAAGACTTTATTTTAGAATAAGACTATGTGTTCATGGTAAACACAGACTGTGAGTGATTTTGAACCCAGACAGGCCAGGTGCACTTGTCCAGCAGCCCTGCAGTCTGTAGGAAGGATCTAACAGGCAGCTGCTCCAGGAAACGCCCCTTCCATGGTAAAAATGACCAGTTAAGGTGGTATTTTCTACATTATATTTTCAAACAGCAAAGGTCAGGTCACTCATGCAGAAGAGCTGAATACCCAGGGCTACTATGGGAGGAGAATGGCATTTGGCAAGACTGCCTTGGAGACTGTCCACATGCAACACCTCCTACAGGACAATAATTACCTATTTCCCCCCTTGCTAATACTGAGGCTGATAAGCACTGGATCAGTCTTGTGGGTGGATTAAAGGAGCTCAAAGAAAATTTGTTTCATGTTGTAGCAGTTCCTAAGAGCTTTGGTGTCCCTGGCAGCTGGTAGGAATGGCCGTGGTAAAGGCCTAGCTGTGTTTCTGTGGAGGAAGGCTGGCAGAACCTGTCCAAACCAAGCATCATTCCGCTTTGTCCTTGGGGAATGGCACAAGTCACGCAGATCATCATGGCAGGCGGCACCATCTAAAAATGGATAAGATTATTAGGTCATGTAACACCTCTTCTAGCCAGGGGTGAGACCTACATTTTCTAAAATTAAGTCTTTCAAATTCTAATTAAATGTAGTCAATCCTCATTAAAGATAAAATAGGTTAATATTTATGAGAGGCATTCCTTGTGCTTGCGTACTATCTCATCTCACTTAAGGGCATATCTGGAAATATTTTGAAATAGTTTAGCTGGCTTCTTTTGCCCATTGATTTTTATTTTTCAGAGTAGTCTGATATCATTCCTATTTATATTTTTGAAAACAAGTTGCTGGCAATAAGCCAAAATTGTTTAGGCCCAAATCATGACCTTCCTTTCAACTGCTATAATCTGACTCAAGGAAACAAAATTTCTCTCACACTGTTTTCTTGAGGAGGGATGGGCGGAGAACTGCCCTATTTTCGACACACCCATAGACCAGTATGTGCCCCTTTCCTCAAGCCTGGCTCTATGGCAAGGGCTTCCCCCTCCCTCCAAAAGTGTACATCCTCTTAACCCTCCACTTTCACATCTCTCTTCATCCTGCTCACGTCTGGCTCTACAAGTAGAAGGCCAAGGGTTGCCCTGGCTAATGGCTGAGAATATATACAAATAAACTTGTCTGAAGCTCTTTAAGTGTATGGAATCCATTAGGTGGGCTCTGTTTGTGCCAGGGCATCTTTGGACCTGGCCTGTAACTGCAAGTGAGGAATTTGGTCCAATTTCCATTTATTTCAAGCTCACTTACACCCCTGCAGGAGCATGAACGTAGCAGAATGTTAACTGTGAATTGGGGCAAATACATTTCTGGATTTATGTAGCCTGCTAAATACATTCTAAGTGCCTAGAATGAGAAGTCTAACTTTAAAACGAATTCTGCTTGAAAGGAGCAAAACAATGCTATTGTTTAGCTGCAGCAAAATATGTAACAAATATTAAGATGTGGTTTCAACATGGATTTGATTATTCAGGATTATACTGATGGAGAAACTGCGTAACAGGACAGAATCTGATGTGTGGGACATAAATGTTCTCATCACCAGCATTTACCAAACTATACATTTTCTTTGGAAGCATCCCAGACAGCATTAAACCCATCTTCTTGTAACTTGTTCCAGCCCAATTAGTAGTTTTAATTTTATTATTGTTTAATGGCATTTACTTGAATGCCTCAGATTTACTGTGCTTTTGACAAGAGTCATCTGATACAGTTTTTGGTGTGCTGCACAATGGAAACAGGCCAGAGAAAGTCTTTCTGTACACAGCAGTGTCAGTAGGTTTACATTTTCCCTGCTAAAGTCTAACAAACAGTAACCAGTGCTTGAAAACGATGGCAGAAACAGGGGAGGCGCAGACCAAATTCATCTTCACTGGTTTAAAAACCGGGCCAAGGCCAGTGCTGAGGGCACTATTTCTGTGTAAATACAGATGCAGCAACACCCATCCCGTGTGCAGGGCACCCAGCAAGACTGCGGGCCGGGTCGGGGGCAGCCGGAGGGACCGCGGTGACAGCGGACACACGGACGGGGCGGACACACGGACGGGGCGGACACGCGGAGCGGGGACAGACGGGGACGGGGACAGGGGACAGGGACAAGGACAGGGGACAGGGACAGGGTCAGGGACAGGGACATGGGCAGGGGACAGGGATAGGGACAGGGACGGGGCAGG